>JAHFWJ010000449.1:0-1200000 GCA_028555115.1 Himalopsyche japonica | reverse complement strand
GTGTGATATACATACATTTGACGTCACACATAAATTGGAAAATACACAGATCACTCAAGTCAACATGCAACACATATTGCGACCGTCATATTTGCTTTATTTTCGGCTAATTTTAATATAATTTTATAGTGACACTGTACTTTTTGTATTATTGAATATATAGTTTAAAACTGTAAGCAATTACTTTAAAGGTTTTAACTGTCACTTCTTGATGGAAAGGCATGATATTTCAAATAAGAAAAACACATTTTTTTAGTACTTATTTCCACAACATATTTTTCGATCAGGACCGTTTCGCTCATCGCGAGCGTTATCAACTGTCAAAAAAATGATTTTTAGATATTTATAAATTTTAAACCTTTAAGAATATGTCCATAAAAGGATGTTTGGAAATTAAAACTTTTTCAGATATATATTGTAGAAAGGGGTACGTAGTTTAGTACTAATCTTTAGTAAGGGTACATGTAAACCGGCTCGAAATTTTAAACGCGTTTTTCTCGAAACTACTTTTTTCAAGACAATTGACGCGATATCTCAGGTTCTCCTGAACCGATTTACTTTAAATTTGGTGTTAACCTTCTCTATTCATCCCTCTAACGAACCAACTATAATTAAAATAAAAATAATATTTTTTATAAACTCTAAACCGTCAATAAATATCCTTTTATTTCAAACAGCCGCGGAAGATAGCGGCATTTGTTTTTATAGAGTTTTTTAAATTGTATTTCGGGTTACTAGGAGAGTTGAAATCATATCAACCAGGGTGCGCCTTTTTGTATTCTTCTTCGCGTATTCCTTATATGGTATTATTTTATTACACTTGAAAAAAAATACTTAAATTCATGCCTCTAGACTAAATACCCCCTTAAATCTTTTTACGTCATTTGGTCATTATTCTGTGTGACATGTCTAAATGTATAATTAAGAAGGTAACACTTTTGTTTGATACTCACAGAAAATCTTCCCAACGGATCGTCGCTATGAACCTACTTTTGAAAACTTCGTGCTTTACATTTTGTTCACATTGAAAATATTCATGATAAAAAAACGACTTTTGTGAGTGATGAAATTTTCGACTTCGATGAAACTACTAATAATAATAATTAACGCTTTATTATACAATTTTGCAAAATATTAAATTTTAAACAAAACTAGCTTTTAGCATAAAAAATGTAATAAAAAACTGGCTCTAAAAGGGTCAAGTTAATATTGATTAAAATCAGTTTCAAATCAACAGCAACAATTTTCGAATATGTATTCACCAGGAGTGATATTATATAAGTATAAAAATACAGTGTGCTCAAAAACTCTTGGGAATGGGTGGTATTACCATATTAATTAAAATTGTGTATTTCTGCTGTTTTATAACTTTTTAATTTTAAAGTCGCGGTCGGAAAAGACTCAAGTTATAAAATTTGAACTGTTGGAACTTTGTACGATTCGACGTGTTTTCTCACTAACCACCCGGGTTTTGCCTTTCGACATCTTCAGGCTCATCAGTTATGTTGCACCTGTGTTCTGTTGTTAGTGAAAAAACTTATAGAATCATACAAAGTTTCAACAATTTATATTTTCTTTATATCAAAATTATTTTATTTTCAAGGTGTTAAATGTCACTTCTCGATGCAAAGACATAGAGTAATAAAGCACAATGTTTGATTATATTTCCACAATTTTACGTTATTAAGATCAGGAATGGTTTTCCTCATCGCATGATTTATCAGTTAATAATATCAGCTATTCCAGAAAATTGTGATAAATGAACCTAAGATTGTATTGATACCTTACAAAAATATTTTATTAATCCAATTTAATTTATTAACTGAATTTATTTGGCAGAATATCACAAGTACACATATTTTATTATAAACGACCGGGTTTCACCTTTCGACATTTTCAGGCATCTTAGTACTTACACGAACGACTTTTATTTGAACTGACAGTCTTTAAGAGGTTATATCATTTATATACTAGAAAAATAGTTCAGTCATTCGATTCAAATTTAAAATTGAAATTCCATCAAGCACCATCATTCGATTACTTTAAGCATATCAATATAGCCTGTATATCCATTATTGACTAAATCGGAGTATTAGAATGTCTGAAGAGTTAAAAGGCTTTTAATTAATACTTAATAATGTAATTAATGAGATATGTTCGGCAATATACAAACTTTCAATATACCATTATGCAAGTGTATATTTTAAAAGAAAATTGAGTTAATTGAATTTTACGACATCGATTGCAGTGGTGAGTATTTTTTAATATGAATTGGTTAGAGCAAAATTTATTTAAAACAAAAAAAAAAGAATATTTCTTTCCCCTGAACTTTGTATTAACTATTTTTGACTTCATAAATATTTATTTCATATAATTCATGATAAAAATCAATTTTATTTACAAATGAATTATATCGTTATACTAAAAGCAAATAATTCTTGTGATATTTAAATTTTTTCGGATCTATGAGTATTTTTTTATGAAAAATAGACGAACGGGTGTTTCGATCAATTAAATTTTTGTCGACCACGCAAATAAATACCAAATAACATGAGTTTTTATATATCCATCAAAGGGTCCAGAGTTTTGCGATCACCCTGTCATGTTTTTTAAATTTGAAATTTTAAGCAATGTCAATTGATATGATTCTGTTCTAAATTCAAAAAACTTATTTGCGCAAACTATTTAATGCATGTGCAAAACCTTGCCCCTAGCTTAGTTGTAATGAAGATAAAATTTTTGGCTCACGCGATCTATTAGTACTTGAAATACATTACTGTATGCATAAGATTTTTTATAAAAAGGCGACATTTTTGTTAAAAATCTTACTTTTTATAAATAAAAATAAAACCATTTTCTACTTTCAATGAATGAATAAAAACTGGCAACATTATTTAAAAAACAAAACGGAGTATGGTAGCTTATATTTATATTTACATGATTTCTTAATCATTTTTTTTTGATAGTTTAGTTTAATATTTACTTAGAAATATAAATTTCCCTTTATCGCATAAATAAATATTCTTATTATTTGAAGATTAAAACACAGTGTAAATTACTTTTTCCACATTTTTTTATTATACAGATCAGGACCGGTTGCACTCATCGTGAGCATTATCAACTGTTACAATATGAAATAAAAAGAATGTTATTTAAACGAAATATAGACCCAATAAATACTACATAGACAAAATTTATTGAAATAACTTACTGATAAAATGTTATCTTCTATGATTAAAAAGTGCTTTTTTATAATAAAAAATAAAACTAAATAGAAGTCCATGAACACTTAAGAAGTTAATACACAATAACTTATTAAATTAAAATCTTGAAAATAGTACGTAACATTTGTTTTACTATTTAAGCATAGACAGAATCATTTCAATCATAAAAAATTGAAAGAAAATCATCCGGTAGTATATGTCGGAAAAAACAATTCTTAATAGTTTTTTTCATGGCAACACTCAAACTGTAAATGTGTGTGATGCATTTATACGACTACGAAGTCTATTATATTTAAATTGTGTATGTGTGGTAGTGAAAAGAAAATATTTATGCATTATTGTAAATATTTGCATAGTGGGAAAAATAGTAGAACGAAAATATTGCTATTGCCAGCTGTGATTTCAAGATTTAATACAAGAAAAAAGATAATATAAAATTATATTTAGATTTAAAAAATAGCCGCTTTGATATCAAATATTATATCAAAATCTGGTAACACTATGTATATTATATTAATAAGATTGTGATTTTTCAGCAATATTTCGCTGTACGTCATTGCTGTTTTTATAAAGTACTAAAATATAGTGGTCGATCGGTTAACGAACAGTTCAGACTGCGAACAATTCAGACAACGAATACTATCACGATAGATTTTCGGATAACAAACTAAAACGATCTATTTATGTTTCCATAAAAAACTATGCTAGATTGATGATCGGTTAACGAACAATTCGGAGAGCAAACATAGTCTTGGAATAGATTATATTCGTTAACTGATCAGTCACTGTAGTATATTTTTACTCACGTGGAAACAAGTAATAACAATAGTCATTAGGGCATATCAAACTAGCGAAAATGTTTTACTATAATTCGTGCGTTTTTGAATATTACACAATAAAAAAAAACGTTTTATCGTCCCACGTTATATGGTCTTATTCTTTCGATCACGTCTTGCACAATAACCTATCGCGCGGAAACTAGACTA
Organism: Himalopsyche japonica; assembly: GCA_028555115.1. NCBI lineage: Eukaryota > Metazoa > Arthropoda > Insecta > Trichoptera > Rhyacophilidae > Himalopsyche > Himalopsyche japonica. The sequence continues at coordinate 1,195,790 of JAHFWJ010000449.1, read as the reverse complement.
CGTAGTGTAACCCCTCCCAAAATTCTTTTTTCAAATCTGACAGTTCTCATAGAAGCGGTACATACACATTATTAGAAAGAACACATTGAATTTGTTGTTTTCATTGCCAGTCAGTTTGCGACAAGATGTCGCGCGTGACGGGTGTATTTTGTGTAGCTCTCCTGTTCCTGGTGTCTGAGGGTTCATGTGGATCAGTCAACCCTGCTGCTATAGGGGAGGCTGTGTACAATGCCGGAGTTGGACTCAATCAGGTGACGGTGCGTTTATTATTTACTAACAACCTGGATAGATGGCAGTGGAGCGGAAAAATCATCAAAACATTATTTGTACTTATACTAACATTAAATTCAAAAAATCTATTTTCTCAACGATCATTCCACAGTTTTAATTGAACCTTATGACATCTAAGGCCTGAACTTTTGTGAGGGATGATTGCAGCGTATTGATAGACGATACTAAAAAATATATAAAAAAAAGAAAACAGAATTAAAATCATCGTATATGAGCTATTTTTTGAGAAAAAAATATAATTTAATACAATAAACAACTTTGTTTAACACCAATCCGGATGAAACATTTTTTGAAACATTAAGTGTTATATAGGGAATATATTTTGTGTGTCTTGGAATGGGTTAAAAAAGAATTGAATGTCAAATATTTTGTAATTTTTTTGTTTTTTCTTTTTTGCATAAAATCCACATTTTCGTATTTAACAAGACCGGTTTTGTTCATCGCGAGCTTTATCAACTGAAAAAATTTTCACAAAACATTATGAATTATATTTTACGTTGATTGAAATAATGCATGATCTTTATAATCAAAGTTAACGCTTTAAAAGTAAAAAATATATACATTAATACTATATTTATAATCAGGAATAATTTCGCTCATCGCGAGAATTATCAACTGATCTATCAGTCAGAAACCGTTCCCGATCATAAAATATATTTTGGAAATAATATTAAACACCGTGTTTTATTATTTAACATAATATGTCTATCCATCCAGAAATGGCAGCTTATTTTCATTGGATTTGATTATGCACTATTTTATAGAATCTGTGAAATAAGTTCTAAATAAAAACAGTTGATAATGCTCGCGATGAGCGAAACCACTCACAATCTCACACAGAGAATATAGTGCCATAGAAACTAAATTTCTAAGCTTTGTCTTTTATTCACTTTTAAGATGTTAACGGTCACTTCTTGGTGGAAATGCATGATAATTTAAATAGTAAGAATAAAAGTTAGCACTATTTCCACAATATATTTTACGATTAGGACCAGTTTTGATTGTCACGAACCGATACAATAAAAATTATAAACAAGGATATTTGAACAAGATTTTGTATAAATAGTTTTTCAAAAATGTTTTATTATTATTTAAACAATATGCATTTTTAACAAGGTAAGTGATAGTTATTGTATTTAAAGTGATTTATGATAAAAGGTTTACGCTGGAATTTATTTATAAATGTTTTAAAAGATGTATAAAATAAACACTAAATAAAATGACACTTATTACGTTTTAAGTGAACTGAAAACGTTATTTGTTACATTAGACTTGTTGTAAAGAAATGTTAATTCGATTTATTAATGAATGAATTAACTCTACACGGAGATCGGAGAAAAAACGCAGTGATAAAAAAGCATCAACAATATGACAAAACAGAACAGTGAATAAATAAAATAAACAACGCTTTTATAATACTATTAAGTTGTTAATTGTGACGTCTTTGTGAAAAGGCATTGTATTTCAATAATTAAACATAATTAATAGTGCCGTCAATCAAATTAGCACAGGTTCCGCTCATCGCGAACATTATCAACTGATGATAAAACAGAATATCAATTCTCGTGAAATGTGAATCAGCGCTAATCTGGGGAATGTAAAATTTTGAAAATAGTACAATACATTATATTTTATTATTTAAAAAGAAATGGTAGACATATTTTCTTGTTTCAACAACTCGATATTAAACAACAACAAAGTTTTGAAATCAGTCAGACGAGTTAGATGGCAAGAGGTGATATATTTAACATAATTTTGTAACGAAATTGCTGCTCTAATATTTTACCACATCAAATAATGTTCTATTTGGAGCATAGTCTCCAAAAATATTACTTAAAAATAGAAAATTTGAATTGTTATAATTTTGTACGATTCCACATGCTTTGTCACTCACGACCCGAGTTTCGCCTTTCGGCACTTTCAGACATTCTATCACACGGACGCAACAGAACTGACTCATATCGTACTAAGTTGTAACAATTGAAATTTGATATTGAAATTCCATCAAGCACCTTCAGTCGATATCATAAATTAAAATTCCGTTCGCCATCACAGTACCGATCTGTTGATATTTCAAGGGTAAAAAGTCTTTTGCAATATGTGAGTATAATGAAATTAAACCGAAATATCAATGTAACTTTACCCGGAGAGAAACAAATTGCTCTTGGTGTACCTGTATTTTGATTTTACGACGTTTGATAATTTACATGATGGTTTCAAAAAAATAAATTCGATCGTTGCAACAAAACGATGCTTCAAAAAGAAATTATCGCGCCAGTTCTCGGCTATTATTATTTCATATTAGGTAAAGCGGCAACGAGAAACAACTCTTCAAATTATCTTGTCAACAAATATGTTTGTTATAAAAAATACACTATAATTACGGCAGTGTTCAAAAATTTTTCTAGCAGTATTTTTTTAAATGCAAGTAAATGTTATGACATCCAGAGCTAACCAACATTTTAACAAAAACTACAGCCATTTTCTTTAAACTTTGTACGATTCCACATGTTTTGTTACTAGCGGCCCGGGTTTTGCCATTCGACATCTTCAGGCACTCAATCACGCGGATGCAACAGAACTGACACACAATAAACAGAACTATTAATTTAGTAATTATGAAATTCAATTGCCTGTGATAAGTTTGATAAGAGTCTTTGATGAAAGAATTCTACAAAAAATAATAATCAACTATCATTAAAATGCAATTGGATAATTTAAAACTTAGAATTACCTGCTAATTTCAACACGGGAATGGTGAGGGTAAAACATCAGGTGATTTAATATAGGAATTTAATTTATATGGTTGTCAGCTCATTGAACTAATCTCACATAAGGGATATAACAATAGCGAAAATGGGAAAATTAAGGTGCTCGTTAAAAATATGACTTAAATTTAATAACTGATAATGATAATGAATAGTCATTAATTTGAATCCAAACCGAAGGCTCCGTGTTTTTCCTGTATATTTAACTCATATGGAATATAACCCGTGCTAAATGTTTATTGTGTCATTTCTGTTGTAACATATCTATGTGATGCAGTGTCTGAAGATTCCGAATGACGGAACCATGCGTCGTACTAACGTTCACTAGAAAGTACATGAAGAATCATACAAATTTTTAACAATTCAAATTTGATTAAGATTTTATATTGAAGTTCTATCAAGCACCAACAATCGACATCGTAAATTTACTTTAATGTTTATTTACTTCGGTTTGATATTATAAAATATCTATCTCCATTTGAATAAAGCTATATTAATATACTTGTGCAATCGTATTAAAGCAACACAAACCTTTAACTGGCCGATCACTATTTCTGTTAACCTAGCTCTAAAAGAATTGTAAAATTTCAACTGGAAATTTCATTTAAAAACATATTTTGATTGCTACAACAGCAAAGTTTATTACCCCTGCTGATTGGTCAACAAGCATTATAATCTCAATCCATAATTTCATCAGATAGAAAACTTTACCATACAAATTATTTTGTATCGTATCGATAGATAAATGTTTTGCTGGCTTAATTTAATATGATTGAATCGATGCAAGTCAAAAGGTCGATTATCATTCAATTGTACGCGTTAAAACTGCAACCTTTCATTATAAATCTTGCATAATAATATTATATAACAGTTCGAATTGCATTTTAATATCTACGTGGTAAACAAAACGACTTTGGACTTCAGAAAGATTCATAAGGAATAAATTTCACATAACGAACAAAAAACCGTTATCAAAATGTTAAGCAGACACAACCCTGAAGTGTTCGAAAACAAATAAAATGGTGAAACAAGGCGAAACCGGCCCTAATCTAGATAGCATAAATATGTGGAAATAGTGATTAACATTGCGTTTTATTATTTACATAGACGGACAGCCCAAAAAGAAATGACAGTAACCAACTAAAAAGAAATGTATAGTAGATTGATTTACAACTATTTACGAGGGTGCTTGGTGGAATTTTAATGTCAAATTTGAATTGTTGAAATGTTGTACAATTATACATGTTTCGTCACTTGAGAATCATTTCAAGTATTCTGTCAAACGTGATAAAATGCCTCAAGATACCAAAAGACGGGTCGTGTATGACAATATTTAAGCAATTCAAAGTTGATAATAAAACTCTGTCAAATACCCTCAGCCGATATCGTAAATTAATCTATTGGAGAACACATTTCTTTCAAGGTGTTTACTGTCACTTCTTGGTGGCATAGAATTATCTCTTTAAACTTGTTGACTGTGGCTTTTTGGTGGGCAGCCAGATATTTAAATAAATAAAGCGCAATGTATAGCCCTATTTCTACGCTTTTATTTTATCAAAATCAAGATCGGTTTCGCTAATCTGTTGATAATGTTGGCGATGAGCGAAACCGGCCCAGGTTTTAATAATATAAAATTTTCAAAATATTACCAAACATACATATATTTTTTATTATTTCTACCTCCACTTTAATATGCTCAACGCGAGCATTATTCAAGACATCTGTCCTGATCATAATTATTTAAAATTGTTGAAATATTATTGTACTAAACATTGTGATTTATTATTTAAATATGCTGGCTGCCCACCAAGAAGTGAAGTATTATATTCAAATAATATAACACACTGTATTTACACAAAATTCGGGACCGGTTTCACTCGTCATCAGTATTATCAACTTATCTTCAGTTGATAACGATAATTTTTAGATATTTGAAACAATCAATAACCGAAAAGCAATAGTAATTTGCGAAAGTTTGAGACACTTTAGCAAACTTTTTAATATAAATAAAAAGGTCAGGTTACCCCTGACCGTTTGACAAACACTTATAAATTGTAACGCAATTAAAATCTGGTTTTATATTATATTGGGGTCATAGTAATTATTAGGTAACGAGGGTTATTAATCCTACAGATAATTTGCAGTGAACGTGAATTTGAGACATTTTTTCTTGTGTAGGTATCCGAGGCATGGCTACGAATTGCAACACACGTAAACGGGCATGCGGCTCTGAAGAAAGCTCTCCGAAAACTCAAGATTCTTCCGGTGCAAGCTGCAAGAGTTGCTCACAAATTGGTTGATAGGATTCGCGTGGGGGATGCTCCCTCGGTGAAAACAGCCCTTGGCGTGCTGAGGGGAAGAGCTCTCACCACGAAGATGCAACCAAGGAAGCAATTCTACAGCTTCAAGGGAATTAGGTGAGCTTTTTAGTTGTAACACATTTCTTATTTCATCATAACATAATACAAGATATAAAGATAGTACTGACTAGGGCGTTAATCGAAATAGCTATCAACTATGTGCCTTTTAATTTTTATAGAACTATAAAATACATTGATATTTTTTCACCGTGTTATAATAGAGTTCTACCAACTGTTTAAATTACAATTGAATCAATAATATACTATAATCTACTAAATATTTCTAACTACTACTAATTTCTACTAAATGTAAAGATGATTTTATGAAGCTTGACACGTGTTTCGTCTATTTTAAAATTATCTTTAGACTAACGTTGAAACTTATTCTTATTTTTATCTTAAAAATGATGAGTGATTTGAATTTTTTTAATGGACGTTGGAAGCAAGTTAGACATAAACAAGTACTGTTATTGTTAACCCACTTACTGCTAACAGCTCAACTTTTTTTTTTAAAAGTCGTGGACATGAATATTTTATTCTTTCCAAGTGTGGAACAAGTCTGCCATTAGGGATGCCAATGCTAAAAGCATTAATAATGCTCAACCGTATTAATTAATTCAGATGTCGAAATCTGCCATGAGAATGAGAATGAGAGTGAGTTTAGATTAATATCATTTTTAACGTATTAAAGTAGATTTTACATGAGCTTGCATGGTCAAACTTCTAACGAACCTTTATTTTCTTTTGCTATTTATTCCTTTAATTTTTGCCATTGCAAAAGCATAAACTTATAGTAGTCATTTTTGTAACGTATATATACCAAAATAAATATATTAACTATTGAGACAGCTGACTGTAGTGTGCTGAACGTTGATATTCAAAAATATAAGGGTGTTCAGATTAGTCTCAGTATTCAAAACAACACAAAAACGACACTAAAGTGTTTTTTTTAATATATTTGAAATACATTATGTGGCTTATCTCATCAGACAAAAAATAAGTTATTTCGTTTAGTTTTTTTTTTTATGAATATTGAATTTTCGTGTATGTTAAAAAGACGATACGACGTTCTAGGCTATTTATTATAGATTGTGAATATTTTTTGTTTTAAAACTTTTATCGCAGTTTTAAAGAATGTTGATTTATCATTAAAACATTGTATCAACTTACAATTGATAAGCACGACACCACAGATATGCAGTAGGGCAGTAAAGGTTAAAAAAATATAGTTTTATTGCTAGCAGGAAATAAGCTACGTCGTTAAACAGGAGAGAAGATGTATTGTGTACCTTTTCTACACAGCTATATATAGATAAGCAAATGTACGCTTTAACATAGTTCTGACGATGGCGTGAGCCAAAATAGCGCTCAACTATATCTTATAAAAAAATTGTAGAACTAAAATACATTGCTATTTTTTCACAGTGTAATTATTTTTGAGTGGAGTGATTCTTTTTCTTCTAAATTTTCCAAAGACAAACATATTAAGCATCTATTTTCAACACTATTGGCTCGATCGGAACAATGCAAATTGATGAGAAATATCTAAATAATATCCAGCACAAGGTAACGGCGCTAAAATATCGGAAATTGTACGAGAATATTTCGACATCCGAAGAAAAGAGTCGTGTTTTTGATCAATATCTGGGTGGGAGTCGTGAAAAATGAACGAGTCTGACTACTTTTTCGATTAGAAGATTTTGAAGAATGTCTCAATGTACAATTGCCGGATTGGTTGGTTAATCATTAATTTAATACTCATTAACAGGAAAGGTAGAAAACAGCATAACAGATATAAACTTAAACTTGAATTGTTACAACTTTGTACGATTCCATGTGTTTTGTCACTCAGGTCTCACCTTTCGGCACAACTGTGGTATACAAACTGTGTAACTGTATATTTTACGTCAGCTCTGTTGCATCCGTGTGGTAGAATGGAAGATACCGAAAGGTGAATCCCGGGTCGTTAGTGACAAAACATGTGAAATCGTAAAAATTTGTAACAATTCAAGTTTGATATTGAAATTCCACCAAGCACCTTCAATCGATATCATAAATGATATAAACTTAGTTTTATCTGATTCGTGATTTTGGTCAATATTGGAGTCATGTTTTTTTTATCGTCTCTACAGCCCGTTATCTTAACAATTTGTTAACACTAACACTACTGATTTTATATTCCAAATATTCGGTATTGGGTTAAAACACAAGCGTTCAGAGAAAGTAGAAAATAATGGGTCACCAATGTTTATTATAAGACGACCGGAATTGAATGAACTGTCATGAATTTTTTTTAATCAACATTAAACCGGATTTCAAAATAATCCGGTACACAACACGTGTACTTGAGATTTCGGTAACGCATATTGCACCAATATAAATCTTCTCGTTTTTGTCGAGTTTTTGACGCCTAATATTTTAAAATTTAGAACACGTAGGCTCATAATTGTGTATTTAAAATTTTGAAATATGAGTATCATTTTTTCATACGAATTTTATCGCATTCATTGAATGTACTTAATTCCTCGAGAATTGATCAATACTGCTATTTCGGCACTACTGCAACATCGGAATGTATTGCGTGAAAAATCTAGTTCTGACGATAGCATGGTTTCAAAGCTATCATTATTATATATAGGACAGTTTTTACCGAATATCATAGTAATATTTTTATTTAAATACACAAAGAAAATTCAACCAAATTAGGTTTCGTGAATCCTCTTGCGTTGATGTTTCTTTAGTATTTATAGCGTTTTAATTGTGTTTACGTCGTATAATCATTTCACAAAGGGTAAACTAAACGTTATGTCCAAAACAAAACCTTCTTTAATGTCATAGCCCATTCCCTACAAGTTTTGATAATAAGTGCCATTATTATATAATTTATGATATCGACAGAAGGTGCTTGTTGGAATTTCAATACCAAATTTGGATTGTTGAGACTTTTTACGATCCCAAATGTTTTGTCACTGTCGACCCGGGTTTCACTACTCTATCATACGGATGCAACAGAATTGAAGATGCTGAAAGGCGAGACTCGGGATGTCAGTGAAACAATATATGGAATTGTACAAAGTTTACAATTCAAATTTATTACTATTATTGTTTGATTCTAACCCCTTCCCCGCGTTCAATAAAAGGTCCCACATCACTATCTTTTTTCAATTTAGTAAAGAATATCCTAAATAATAAATATCCTTACACTACAGCTGGTTTGAAAATGCATCTCAAATATGCACACACAAATATCTAGTAAACAAGAGAAAAAACAAAGCTATTAATTTTAATTTGCATACATTCCCTTTTTTTCTTATGATAAGTTCATATAATAAAGATAGTGACATATCCTAACTTGACACAGGTGCATAATAAAATTTTGAATCGGCGAAATCGGATGTGACGATGTGAGTGACCTCAGAATAGAGTTCTGCACGGGCCTAAGTGTGACCGTGAACCTCTTCACGAGCCGACCCGTGAACCTAGTTCGGGTGGGTAAATAGAAATTGGATTTGGATCTAATCTTGATTCGAGTATGGATTTCTAATTGTATAACACTATCTCGGAATCTGGTCGGTTAATCAATTGAATGGTTCGTGAAAAAATAAACTATGATATTTAGCTCACTGACTGCCATAAACTTCTCAAATGATGAGACGGCAGTTGCAGTGTATTGATAATTTGTACCCAAAATATAAGAGTGTTGTCACAGTCAAAAAATTCATGGTAAAACTGATTTTAGTGTTAAAATGCAGCCTTATTTGATTTGATAATCACCAAGCGTTTCTTTAATACGAATACTTCTGAATTAATTGTTGAAATAATTGGTGTTCAAAATTAACATCTTTTTGTTATACACCAGGTAACGGGTTCAAACAAATAATATAGGACATAATCAAGACAGTGAAGTCGCTAAAAATATGACTCCGACTCCGATATTGACAAACAACATGACTCCATATGTTTTTTCGGCCTTTCCTATTTATGTGCATAAAATTAAAAATCAACCAACCAATGCGGAAAATTGTTCATTGAGATATTTCTCAAAACCTTTTAATAAAACAAGGTAGTCACAATCACTCATATTTCACAACATCTCATCCAAACCACAGCCCTGAATAAAATCATACACTGAAAACAATCTAGATTTTCAGGTTGAATAAAACAAATATTGCCTCGGGTCGGACTTTCACATAAGAACTCGGGCTTGGGCCGAGCTATTAATTTTTGGCCCGCGCAGACCTCCATCTGCTCAGACAAACATTATGCTATAACCTTTATTGAACAAGCTTCTTTGGATATTTTTATAATTTTTATTTAACTTCCAAATTTCTTGCTTTCACTCGTTATTCGTTCAGTGACCTTAAAAACATATGGCAATTTTTATAATAACTAAGTGCAATTAAAATATTTTTTCATTTGGCATGCATTCCCGTTTAATTTGATAACGATTCTTTTCATAATGAGTTGCTGTGTTGAACAGTTCAATTGGTTTCGCTTTGAAGTATTTCATATTTGTGAAATAGTGCTTCTTATAATTGTGTACTATACGTTACTTGCAACATGCTGCTCATCCGCTCTCATTAGCAATTTAATTAATTGTATAAATAAATACTTCCGGCATAATTAAATCATTTTGATGGAAATAATGTACACTCAACTGTCTTTTTACATGATTTTGAAATAATACGTTTCACTAAGCAGTATAAAAAAAATACACGAATTATCTGTTTTAACTGATGATTAGGGACTTATTGTTGGGACAATGATGACAGATTGTGGTAGTAGTTGGGATTTTAATACCAATGGCGATAAAGGGAGAAAGATAATGGTAAAATTTTCCAACTTGTCACCTATTTGAATCACGAGGGCTTTCAACGTGCTACCAGAATAAAACAACATTTTCGACTCATAGTCCCGATCTAGATCAACTATTTAGTATCGTAAAACCACTTATTAACCAAGTATTTTAACAATAAATTAAATAAATAAAACGAGCCTAATTAGGTTCAAATCTGATTTTAATTGAACAATTCGTGACATTAAATAATTCGTTCAATGGTTTGTGTGATATCTAATCAAACCATAACCTATACATTTCATATAAGAAACTACCTCAACTCTCTACGTATTAAATTACTCAATAACATTTTCATGAAAGTTGATTATTGTGAAAAATACCTCATCACAAAATAATAAGGCTGTATTGTTTAAAATATTATCTCTTCCAAATTTGAGTGCCGTGATTATTAAAATTATTTACTATGTATATTTAGCTCCTAGATCTATTAAATATTTTTTGTTTGTTTGATCTCTCTTTTGTGTATAAGCGATGCAAATTGTTTACTGTCTGTCAGTTCTATTGATTCTACGCGATAGAACGTCCAAACATGCCAAAAGACAAAAACTGAATCAGAAGTGACAAAATATAACACGATGAAAGAATAGCAATATATTTTAGTTCTAAAAAATTATAAGGTGTAGAGTTTATTGTTATTTCGGCTTACGACCTCATCAGATATCTATATCAACAATATGTCTGATAAATTTTATAGACTTAAAATATGTTTGCTATTTTTTTACCGTGTTATAATGGAGCTGTAACTAGTATGAAGGTTTTAAAGAAACGTCCAAAAGGCTATAAAATTAAAATGATGCACGTATTAGTGAAATGTAATATGATTTTTTTTTATCTTATCTTTTTTGAATAAACTGTTAAGTGAGGTACGTTATTTGTTTCATAGAGATTTTATGAACGCGGAAGTATTGCATGATTTTGAGATTTTCGAATAAATTTCAAGATATGTTGCAATATCGATTGGAGTATTTGGGTATCTCAGAGGTACAAAAACTAAGGCTCTTACATTGAAGCTATTACAAAGTATTTATGCAATTATATGAGACTTACAAAGCTTGCATTTTTCGACTTGCCCATCTCAACATGTGGAGTTTTTTTCATCCAAAATCATTTAACCTTAAACTTTACAGATCGTAATCAATATATCATATCTGTATTAACACTTTTAATGTGTTAACTGTCACTTCTTGGAGAGAAGTCATTGTGCTTAAATAATAAAACACAATTTTATGTATTATATACACAAACATTTGGAAACGTACTAAGCTTCAACAACTCAAATTTGATATTGAAATGTCATAAAAAAACCCTCGATATCATCATTTGCCTCGTTAATTGATAAGGTTTTACATTACATTTTATGATCGCGAGCATTATCAACTGATAAAATACAAAGCTTTTTGTATAAAAAAAAATACAAAAAAAAAGGTATACAAAACCAAAATGTACGCTATAATTATTATTGTATATGATAAACACAATTTGTATTATATAGCAAAAAAAAAAAAAAATGATATATATAATTGAATTAAAATTTTGACTTTTTTCTAATATCGCTCTGCCGAAAATAATCTAGATTAATTTATGATATCGACTGAAGGTGCACGATGAAATTTTGATATCAACTTTTAATTGCAAAGAGTTTGTAATAACTTATTTTGTTACTAACGAGAAAAGTTTCCTCTTTTGCCATCTTAAGGCATTATATCACAATGATGCAACGGGGCTGACGTCAGTTGATGAGCTTTGTCACCAATCACCCGATTGGACGACTCGTTATGATAACAAACAATTTAACTAACGCGGTGAAAAAATAGCAATGTATGTTGGTTCTTTAAAAATTGTAAGATATAAATATACCGTGTGATAATGGAGTTCTACCAAGTAAATGCCAATTCAATCAATAACAATTTAATTTTTAATAGTGTCGTTTTTATTCTATCCATTTACATTTATTAATTTTGATTACATTTATGGAATGCCTGAAGATGCCGAAAGGCGAAACCCGGGTAGTTAGTGACAAAACATGTGGAATCGTGCAAAGTTGTAACAATTCAAATTTGATATTGAAATTCCATCAAGCACCTTCAGTCGATTATTGATAAGTATGCTGGAAACATTCGCGGGATTGCATTCAAGAAATTTTTAAAAGTTCATATCGATCGGATGAATTTTGTAGTAATGCATAAAGGACAAACACACATTGATTTATATGTATAATACATATGTGTAGATTTTCTTCCACGACTTCGACTCTGACTTCGCAGCCCTGATAATAGGTTAATGCTTTTGACAAAGCTAATCACCTTGCTTTACTCTTATCTATTGTACGTTAAGAACCACATTACTTATCATGACGATTTCCGGCAATTTCCAAATACACTAAAATAAAGTTTTTTTTTTTTGCATTCTCAGACTTACAAGCTTTGTATAAACTATGAATGTCGATTACATTGTCTAAATAATTATGACCGAAATCACTAAAATTGACAGACCAAATCGCAACGATTGGGTTGAACATATCTTAAATTGCATATTCTGCGACCATTACATAGTTAACCATATCTGGTATATTGCATAGACAATTAAAAAATATTACTAGAATAACGTTACAAAACTGTGAATTATAAATGTATTAACATTAATTTTTAAATAAAGGTTTTTTAATCGATACGAATTTGTACAAATCATTGTGGAAGGAATGCTTAAAAACCTTCATTATTACCAAATCGAGTGTTTCGATATTGTTTTTTTTTTAATAGATATTTGATTTCGAAATTAATATGCTTTGGGACTTAGAAATTATCGTAGCTAAGTGGTCAACGCTTTTGACTTTTCGTGTGGTGCATACCTAACCTCTTAAAATGAAATATTTTTATGTAACTTTCATAATATTTAATAACTTATTTATTTTGACAAATAAAGCCAAATTTAAAGTGCCTAAACGAAGTCTCTCTGACTGATAAAGTGTCAACCGTTGAGACATCTGACTCTATTTGTCGATAGAAGATACTCAAAAGTTCAAGAGTGTTAAAAGTCTCAAAACTTTCATTAACAAGCTAATATTTGTATTGAAATATAGCCTTATTTGTCTGTGTAAGTATGCTAGCACCAACACTGTTTTTAATTATTTTTTAACATTCAATTTTGACATTTTCAACAACAAAGCTCCGCATAAAACAGGCTGGAAGGAAACAGGAAATTATTTTTGTAGAAAATTAATTTTGTTTTTATGTTGTTAACTGTCAATTCTTGATGGAAAGGCATGATATTTTAATTAATAAAAACACATTTTGTAGTACTTATTTCCACAATATATTTTTTGATCAGGACCGGTTTCGTTCATTGCATACACATTGATTTACCTTTATTTTGTTTGAAAATTTTCAATAAGTGATGTGAACGTTTCATTTTTAAACCAATTTAACGCGACGAAAAAGTAGCAATGTATTTTAGCTCTACAAATTGTTATATATGATATATTTGATGACTATTTCGGCTCACGCCATCGTCAGAACTATATAAGCCGAAATAGCTATCAACTATATCTTATAAAAAATTGTAGAACTAAAATACACTGCTTTTTTTCCCACCGTGTTATAATGCAGTTCTACCCAGTAAATGCCAAGTCAATCAATAAACTAATTTACACCATTTGCATTAATATTATATGATTTCCTGTAAATTGGTTTTCTTAGTTCTTGAACTCATGGTTTGTATACCTGCTACCTTCAACTCCAACATTTACAATTTACAAACAAGTATTTTGTATAAATAGACTTGTTTGTAAATTGTATTCTATCAGGGACAAAGTATTAATTAATTGCTTGGTAAAACTCGCGACGAGCGAAACCGGTCCTGATCAAAAAAAATTTTGTGGAAATAAGAATAAAATAAGAAATAAAAAATGTTTTTTTATGATTTAAAAAAATTGTTAAAAATGTGCATCGAACGAAATGTGTTATAATCAGTATATATTCTATATTATAAGTGACACTAATATTCATCAAATTTTTTCAACAGATACGCTCAACCCCCAACCGGCACATTCCGGTTCAGAGCCCCTCGTGCAGTCGAGGCATGGGAAGGTACGAGAGACGCACTCGAAGAAGGAAGCGTCTGCCCCCACAAGTTCATACTTTTCGACTCCTATAAAGGAGAAGAAGACTGCCTGTTCTTGAATGTCTTTTCACCTGAACTGCCTGACAAAGTATCAGGGTAAGTTGATCATTTGACTATTCCAATATTTCTCTGAATATTTGTACTCCAAAGTAAAGTTTGCACATTTTAAATATTATTCAAAATTGACTAACTAACACCTCACAGAACTGCTGCGAACAGCTTCAAAAAAATACAATTAACCCCAAAGATCTTTGGCCTATGCGATATTTTTTTCCTTTTTTTATATAGAACGTGTGTAAAAAAAATTACTAAAAATTTGTATATTATTACAATGGAAGTATGCTGTGGCTCTTTATAGAATACGAAAAAACTGACTTATTCATAAGCATGTCCACCCATGTTTTATACCACCGAGTGGGATCCATGACTCCGTGATAACAGCTTTCCCTATGAAATTGTTAATCTTCTAGCAAAGAGTTGAAACTGTTTTCAACTGCTTTTCTTCAAGTTTACTTCAGAGATTATTGTGTGATTTTATGCTTAAAAGGAAGTTTGAGAAGAAACCATTATTTTAAATAGTGACTTATTTAAAATATCAATTAACGTAATGCAACGATATTTTATTATAATTTAAAATGTGCTAACCCTTTTCACTCGACAGACGCAATGGCACACAATTTTAAATTGTCATTAAAAGGGTACAGAAATATGTATTTTTCAATAAAAATACTGTGTAAAAAAAATTTGAAGTCGTCTCTCGTTTTGTAGTAAACATTAAAAAGTTTCAAAAATTCAAACTATATTCGGTGTCTTATTATTTAAATATCTATTACATCTTTGTAACGAATAATTTAAAGCACACCTCTTAAATATAACACTGTATTTAAAGAACACTTCCCACATTTTCAAGTTCATCTTATGAATTGTCACAAATTTAAATATTGTCTTTGAATAAACATACGAAGCTATTGTAATATAATAAAAGATACAATTATCATCGTTTTGATAGATTATATCCGCATAGCTTTACATAATAATCTATGATAATTGCAGAGTTAAAATCAATTGCATAATTCGTTGTTTTTTTTGTTTATGTGTGAGCTAATTTCTTTTGCAAATGTCTGACATTATTGACACTGCTCTATTAAATATAGCCAATTCACAAGAGCTTAGCTACAAAGCGTCTTTCTGACTAACTTTTAAAACGCATAACTTTTTTTTCTAAAAAAATGAAAAACAGTAAATTAAAATATTTAATGTATTCTTAGCGATAGTGTAACCCAATCATTAGGCCAGAGGTGTTCACCTTTTCGTATAAAATACATTAAATTTTTTCACAGATGAGTTCAGATGCGCAAAACAACTCTAGAAACATTTTTTACCGTTGTGCATGATTGCTGTTGGAAAATAAGGATAGGGGTAAAAATTGCTCCGTTTGGGGGGGGACAAAATAATAACCCAATCACGTGATCAAATCAATTAGTTTAAGACAGTTCAAAAGACACGACAGACGAAGCCTCGTTAAATACTATAAATTATTCGATTTTCCCATTCGTTTAGTATTATACGTTAGACAAACAATCACCCACTTTGGCTTCACATTCTTCTTACAGGGTGTATTCCGCACCGTAACAACGTTATGCGAGCTTCAAAATTTTCCCAGGAATATCCGAGGGAAATTCCTCGAAATCTGGTAGCATGTTCTTAAGCGTACATAAAAATATAATTAATTTAGTGTAGTCAAATATGTCGCATTCTTAACCACATGGTCATTCAAAAACACCGCCACGCCGCTTAGTTGCTTGTCACTTGGTCACCACCACTCATCCGGACGTGTTTTCAAACACTCGTCTAAATCGCACCACATCTCAATTGCGCGCTCAATATGTCGTTAATATATACACACACTGTTTAAAACTATCATAAATGAGACGAACTGAAGTAATGAGGCTGTGTTGATAACATGACGGTGATTTTAGTTATGGGGTCTACTTCAAAAGTATAAAGAGGTTCAAGTATGTAATGCGTCACAGTTTGGCTACCCCAGCTTTAGGCGTAAAATAATACATTGAAATCACTTAATTCCTGCAGGTGTGCACTGTTTGGATGACTTCAATACTATAAAACTGATTTTGAGAAAATAATGATGAAACTATCGGCGCTATATGTGCCCGAAGAAGTTCTTTCAGCAAAAGAAAATAAAAGCTTCTAATCAGCATTCACCTCCCATAATAAGTAATTTCAAGCCTTCCTATCGAGTTATATTATAAATGTTATATTGCGTGCAGTTTTTTGTAGCAAAAAAAAAACGAATAAATTGCTCAATAGCATTAAACTTAAAAGAAGTTATTTATTTAGATATACAGCATTCATTTTATAACAGTTCACACGTTAATGTGAATAATTTTTATTTGTTTTATTAACTCATACCTGATATAATTTATTATATATGAATATCATTTAAGTATCAAGTATTTATTCTCGGTGGAATGGCGTTTTATTATAAAAAATAAACACAATGTTTCGCACTGTTTTATTTGGAACTAATTGAGCGAATCACACGTAATAGATGTATATAGCAAAGTTGAATGAGAGAGGTTTTCCTGCTCGTTTAACAAATGTAATGAACTCAACTGGATTCTGTTTATTTCTCAAATTTCCTTTAAAATATTTGATCGTTGACCTCTCCTGTTTAGATCCAATAATTTAGCACAATCGTCTCCGTTGTCCACGATATCCTGATAATAAATGGGTCATTAGAATAATAACAAAATTATGATCGAGATTTAATATAATATAAATTCTTTTTCCATTGTCAGGACAAATCCTAAGCTTCCTGTGATGGTTTGGTTACATGGCGGTGGGTTCGCCATGGGATCTGGAAACTCTTTCTTCCACGGCCCTGACTACCTCATCTCCGAAGACGTAGTTGTTGTCACGCTCAACTACCGTCTCGGATCCCTGGGATATCTCAGCTTGGAGAACGAGGAGGTTCCTGGAAATTCTGGACTCAAGGTAAGCTTTTAATGTGTTATCTGTCACTTCTCGGCGGAAAGGCATTGAATTCCACAAAAAACAAAATGTTCTGACTGTTTAACGATTAACAACTAATACAAATTTATACAGAGGTGTTAATAAACAAAATAAGTTGACTATTGACAAAAATTCTAATGAGCCAAGAAAATAACTTACCCAGAACAGAGAATAACTTTATGTTTTTTTATAGGACCAACTGATGGCACTAAGATGGGTCAAGCAGAATATTGAATTCTTCGGAGGAGACCCAAACATGGTTACGATCTTCGGCACATCAGCTGGAGGAGCTGCAGTCCAGTATCTGATGATTTCGCCATTGACAGAGGTAAAACTCCTGAATCTTATTCATTCATATTTCAAACTTCACACTACAATCGAAAACATTTTCTGTTATATTCGCTCTAACGATTTTATATCAGCATAACTATGAAAAAATTACTCACAGTTCGATTATGGTGAGTTTCTCCACATGTCACTTGTTTTTTTATTCTAGCATTAAGTAGAAGACAAAACAATAAAAAATGACTCGTGGATAATCCCAATTTATTAAATCTGTATGTAAATTCAAAAACAATACCGTCAATTGAGTTATCAATGCGAGAAAAATATTGTGTGATGAAATTGGCTTAATAAGAAGCACAGTTGTATAAAAAAACACCAATTGACTTGTCGATTTTAAACTTTTATTAATTATCTTTAATGATAAAACATGTGGAACTGTACAAAATTTCAACAATTTAAACTTAATATTAAAATTCTATCAAGCATCCTTAGTTAATGTCATAAATGCTAGTGGTTTCATTTGTTACTTGAAATAAACAATAATACTACACAATAGAAATATAAAAATGTATTTATCTTTTAGGGTCTTTTCCACCGCGCCATCGCTCAGTCAGGTTGGAGTCTAAGCCCTTGGGCTTTGGCAGAGAAACCTGTTAAGAGAGCCTTCTCACTTGGTAAAGTGCTGGGAAAAAATACGACCAATAAAAACGAACTCTTATGTAAGAATTAAGCTTTATAATGCTTCTAATATCTACTAAAAATTTATCGATTGGTCAGTATCTAAACATATGATAAAATGACAGTAAATTATTACTTTGTTATTCCACAAAATGATGAGACAAGTAAAACATAATGATGAAATTACCACTTTTAACGTTACATTAAAATGACCTACACAAAGCTACCGCTGAAGCAATCGAAAACTTTAAGTCGTCTCCCGCATTTACGTGGTTCTTTTTTACTTGCTTTCACTTTAACGCGGTTCATAAAAATGAATAATACATTGATTCATGTACATACTACAATATTGAATTTATATATTTAATAAAATATAAGGAACTGTGGACCTTTTTATGTGAATTTATCGGAACGTATCTTCAAATATAATAACATAAAATCAATGTGTTTATTAACGCACTTTTTTAATATAAGTTCTATGCCTTTTTTACGAAAGAAACGTATCTTCTGCGTTAATTAGGGATGATTATATCAGGTTTTGTCAGTAATACAAGAAACCGTTGACAACGTGGTAACAGACTCGTGAATGAATTCTTATATAGAAAATGTGTTTTCTATTTAGCTCGATTGTTAAATAATCAATTCAAGTTGATTTGGTAAATATTTTTAAGACACTCCTGTCAATCGTTTGATAACGTTTGACACTGTCGTGATATGAAATATGCCCATATAACAAAGTCCATTACGTTCAAAAGATCAGTTGTAAAGTTAAAAAAAATTCTAGCTTTTCTTCGGTCTATCAGAGCTGAAACTCTGACCCTGGCCACCGCCAAGACGATCACAGAAGAAGACGTTCATAAGAACGTTGGCATTCCTTTCGTTCCTGCTGTGGAGCCGCATTTCGATAACGGGAAAGAGGAGACATTCATAGATCAGCGTCCCAGAGATTTGCTGGCCCATGGTCACTTCGCTAAAGTCCCATATATGACTGGCTACAACTCTCACGAGGGGCTACTGTTCGTCAGAAGTAAGTTTTATCAAATATTTATTATTATTTTTCACATTTGAGGTGTTAACTGTCACTCCGTGATGGAAAGGCGTGATATTTTAAATAATAAAAACACATTTTTGGTACTTATTTCCACAATATACTTTTTATCATATTTTTATCATATTTATATCAGGATCGGTTTCACTCATCGCGAGCATTTTGCATCAGTTGATAATGCTCGCGATGAGCGAAACCGGTCCTGATCAAAATAAATATTGTGGGTGAAAAAGCACTAAAAATTTGTTTACATTTTGTTGAAAGCATAACCTTAAACTTTTATCCATACACCGAGTTTCACCTTGCGGCATCTTCAGGCATTCTATCACACATATGCAATAGAATCAACGGTCAGAAAACAGTTTGCATCACTTATATTATAATATATACAAGATTGAATAAAATCCTTTTCAGAATGTTGATTAATCGTCTTAATCTTATGAATCCATATAACTAGGGAGAATAAGGAAGTTTTAGTTGCTTGTGTAATATTAGCATTGAACTTAATCGGGATCTGATTATTTCTCATATTTCATAATAAAATAGTTTATGATACCATGTGTTTGATTTAGTAATTTAACCTGTATTTTTCCGATAATGAATGATTGGAAAATGGTATCTTTATATTACAAAAAAGAAAAAAAATTAAAAGCAGTAAAATTAATCTATTCCGCCTTGTCTATTCCAATACACATTTCTCTATGATTATTCATATATTTACCATAATGTATTAAAATATAAAACCGTTTTATTGCAATATTGGTACATTTTTTCAGTTGCAAAAGTTTGCTAATACAGTTTTATATTTCCGATAATAAAACTGTTGACCAATTGAAAACACATAAAAAAACAAAATGGCCGAACCTAATATTTTCAAATTTATTTGACGTTTCGTTATTTTATCAATGTTTGTCAAATCAAATTCAAATATAGAATTTTAATCAGATGTATGTCTGAAATCGAATTAAATAATTTTGAGAGTTGGCAATGCAATCGGTATTTTTTATTGAATATTTATTTCTTTGTGACAAAATTACATTCAGGTATTCTAGTGTACTTTGAAGAAATCCTCAATCAGACAACATTCACCATCCTAGTCCACCTTGAAGACGTTTGCTCAACTCAATTAATCCTTTCTTGTTCAACATGTATCCTCATTTTAGCGAAGTGGTTATCACTATGAACGCTTCTTTCGGTTCACGGTTGAATTAAGCCACTTCATGTTTTATAATTTGGAATATTTAATTCTGTGTTGCCATTGGTTCAGGGTCAGACCGGAGAGTGCATTATGTGCACATCGATCGTTCTAAAATAATATTGTCGGCAATAAATTATTTTCAAAGCATCCTGCATAAATTTCTTTTTAATATGTTTTTTTTTCATCATTATATATTTGTTGCAAAATAAGAATGCATGGTGACACAAGCATTAAACAGTTACGATATCAACATAACCCACTGTCTGCTAACGTCTCACCTTTTGAGACGACTGTTTGCAATGGGTTGATATTCTCAAAAACAAAATTAATTTAATCGTATTAAAAATTTATTTCACCGTGTGAAAGCGAAATGTTATTTTTAAATATAAATCTAATTTAAAAAAGTCTAATTTACTCTGATAATCTTAAAAAGTTCGCTTAACATTATTGAATCACTTTAAGCTGGTTTTTATTTTAATAACATAAAATTGCGGCAATAGTACTAAACATTGTGTTTTATTTAGGGCTGTGAAGTCGTCAAAAATACTCGGCTCCGACTCCGAAAACACAGCTCAAAAAACGGAGTTTTTTTCCTGCTTTTCCTATTTATGTGCATTAAATTTAAGATCAACCAATCAACCTGGCAAACTATTAATTGTGATATTGCTTAAAATCGTACAATCCGAAAAGTAATCGTAATCGCTCGTTTTTCATGACTCCGACTTTATAATACTAACAGCCCTTATATATGACAACCCTGCTTTTATAATATTGTTAAAATATAATACATATCAAGATTTTATAGTAAACATCTTAAAAGTGTAGTATTTCACCCATTTATACAAAAAAATATGATTGAACGATTTCGGAATAAAACTAACATCCAAGTTATTTATTGTGAGAATTAATTCTGAAAATATAAAACTTGGCTGGAAGAACAGAAGAGAAAATGTATTGTTAACCTTTTCTACACCGTTTCTATAGATAATTAAATGTAGTTTAAACATAGTTATGATAAAGGCGTCAGCCGAATAGCTATCAACTATACACCTTAAAAGTTTTGTAGAACTAAAATACATTGTTATTTTTTAACGTGTTAGAAAGCTTACTCTCGAACTGCAATGTTATGTTACATTCCAAATATTCAAATTTAATTGTAAAACTGATGTAAAATGAATCGTGTATTATTGTGCAAATTTTTTTTTTACCATTTCCGCTCCAAATGTGGAGCATTTCATCTCGAAGTGGAGGTATTTCATGAGAATATTCGATATTAAATTGCGCAAGTAGTGTCAAATATTATTTTTTATTATTTTTAAGAAAACTTGATTAAGCAATTGTAATAATATAAAAATTTTCCTTGAGTGAATGAGCACAAACATGTATCCACTGTTTGTACAAATAGTTAAATATATGTCAACAGCCATTGACCAAGTTCATAATGTTACAAACCAGAAATTAGTGGTAATATTTATTCAGTTAGTCGACTTGCCGCTAGGCGTTGTGCAATTTTACCTTTTCCTGCGTTTTACGAAATGGCGTTCGTTTCTAAAATGGACGCAACTTGACATATCGGCGATTACCTCGAATTGACATTTCCATCTCTTGAATGGTGTCATCAGCTGTGAATTCACTCTCGAAAGACGTTCTGTTTAAAAAAAAAATGTGACTACACATTATTCAAATAAACATGACATATGCCGACTTCGCTTACCGAGCGAGAATTTCTACCCCACTAACTAACATGTCAGAAAGTATTCTCAGATGCACCCAAATAAATTAAAATATACTCTTAAAACAACATATTTTTCTTTTAAGATGTCAACTGTCACGTCTTGGTGGAATTGTATTTAAAAAATAAAACACAAAGTTTAGTCATATTTTCACAATTTTATATTATCAATATAAGGACCGGTTTCGTTTATCGTAAGTATTATCAACTAATGAGCGAAACTGGGCTTGATCGTAATAATATAATATTATAGAAATACTATTTAAAATTGTATATTTTCATTAATTTAATTTTGTGCTCGCTCCCTGTGTGGAGTTAATCACCTCTTAACGTAAGTATTTTACGAGAAATGCTTGTTGATCAGTTATGGAAAGAATATAAAGATCAGGTTAATGGTTTGCTAATCTCTCTCGCTACGCCTCCTACTTTTTTTCGAAAAGGATAGATGAGAGGACATTTAAGGTATAAACCTATCCTTTTCGAAAAAAAGTAGGAGGCGTAGCGAGAGAGATTACCAAACCATTAACCTGATCTTTATATACGGATATGATCTGCGGGTATCCATATCAGTGAACAGAGACCTGTTAATCAATTGAAAAATCAATAAACGTAAATTTTTACGCTGAGATTCGAGCCCGTTAGATCTGCAACAAAGTCAACGTCACTATCCACTGCGCCACAGATCGACGAAAACAAATATAGAAAATTGAATAATAGTTTTTGTCCGGTCTTCAATGTGTTAATTTATCAATTCAGTTACAAAACATAAACTGGCTATCGACTGCAAAATTTTCACGATTAAATTTCGAAAAGCGGTTTGCAGGCGCAAGGACGATTTTGCAATGGCCGCCAAGATCACGCCTAAGTCCTTAGATATGAATATTTAATTTATTGGTTAATAGTATAACATAGCTTCAGGAAGATAAAAGGGGAGTATTAGATGTTTGTATCGGGACTCGATCGTTACTGGAATAGTTCATGTGGGTCATAAGTAACTTGGTAAAGTAAACTGTCTTTAATTGGTATATCTATCTGTCCGGTATTTCTCAAACTGTGAACAATAATATAATCTTAGAAGCTGAACAAAGAAAGCATTCTATTATGATTCTTATTAAGCAGAGTCGAAGTGGCGGAGTTTTGGCCGAAGTCGGAATCGTGTTTCTGGTCAATGACGGAGATTTAAAATAAGCGACTACGACTAGTTTTTAAACTAGACGTTTTTGAAGATTATCTCGATGAATAATCTGCCGAATTGGTTGGTTGATCTTTAATAAATACACATAAATAGGAAAGGTAAGAAAAAACCTGACAAAAATAAACTTAGGAGTCGTGTAATTAGTTAATTTCTGAGTCAGAATCGTTTTTTTAACAACTCCAAAGCCCTGATGATAACTGAACAAAAAGCTCTCGGCAGTGAATTAGTTAAATCAAAATTACAGCTAAAACCTAGGGTTGTTATATTATTTTAAACATATATCAAAATAAATACAGTTATGAATTAAACTTATTGCTTACATTAGTAATTAATAACCGTACGATACATTTAATCAATAATAATACCTCCTGATACTGTTTTTCTAATATTATTCTTGCACGCTTTTCAGGGCTAAGGAAGGATCCTACTTTGCTGGATCAAGTAGAAAAAGACTTCAAAAGAATGGTTCCACAAGATCTCAATATCCCTGGTGGAATTGAGGGGCCTAATGGAACGAAAGTAGCTGACAGGATCCGCAATTTCTATCTTCGGGGGAGACCAGTTAATATGGAGACATTACCTGATATGATTTCAGTATGTGACGGCTTAAATATTATGTTAAAATTTAATTTTTATTTCAACTATGTTCACCCTTAATGATGCTTATCTCAACGAGAACTGCTTGTTACGTTTAAGGAATTTGAATTGTTAAGACTGTGTACAACTCCAAAAACATTGTCACTTACGACCTTAGTTTCGTCTTCCATCGTCTTCGGGTATTTTATCACACGTATAGAACAGAACTGACATTTAATAATTCATGTTAACGGTAAGATTAATTCATTGCTACTTTTGCTTCGCTGAAATTCGACTCGTACAACGTTGCAGTTTTCAGGTTATAATATAATATCGAACGTAAAAAAATAAGCCCTTTCCTTGAATCAATTGTTCGATAATCAAAACAGTCAGTAAACAAACAACGGCATCGCTTATATACACGACGAATTTCACCGCAAAAAAAACAGGAAAAACACAGTCCAACTAAACTCATTGCTTTTATTAAATGAGCCGTTAAACCTGCCGTAAATTCTGTCTTACGTGATATTAGTTGAATTAGTCAACAACCTGAAAATTTTAATTCTTATTTGTCATTTGATATTTTATCCCATTATATATAAGGGTCGAACAAAAATATTTTTTTACATTCAATATGCTTGTAGATTTGATTTATTTACTAAATTCTTTTATTAATTAACAAATAATAAAATTTGCTATCATAAATCACAGATAAAATATGTATTTTATTCATGTTTAATGTCGTAATAACAATTCCATTAAAAATAAGATAAATGCTATATATAGAGACCGGTGTTACTTACATAACTGTAAACCAAAAATGTTTGAGTAGCTCTGATATAAAATCAATTGATATGACAGAAATCAATTGACTCCCTACTCAAAGTGTTTTGAAGTAAGAGGTTTTTCGTGGTACATATATGTTGCACATGTTTTTTCTTATTTTGTCTGTGAGGTCTTAAGCGTTTTAAGTGATCGATTCTCACTATCTTTTGAGTTGAATAAATTTATTATGACCGTGATAATGCATATTAAATCTTAATGTATTTCTGATAAGGGAATCGAAATCGATTGTACCATTTTTTTTTTTTTTTATTGTGTTGCAGCTGATGACTGACATAATGTTCCTGCGGCCAGCGTTGACTTCAATTCGTCTCCAGAAGTCGTCAGCTCCTGATGTGCCGATCTATTTCTATCGCTTCGGCTATGATGGTGCCCTGGGTCTTTTCAAGAGGTTCATGGGTATCAACAGACCTGGTACGTGTCACGGAGACGAGATGGGATATCTCTTCAAATTCGGTGGACTTAACATTCGACTAGATGAAGACTCCACCGAGCTGATGGTCAAGAAACGAATGGTCAAGATGTGGACAAACTTCGCCAAATATGGGTGGGTGAAAACGTGATATTTTTTCACCCTCAACTTTGCATTTCGTCACAAAATAGTGTTCTCACTTAAATTAAGTTTTAACGCTTTATTTGAGATTCATGCGTCTCCTTAACCTGTTCCCTGCTGAGCCCAATTAAAGATATTCCGGAACCCGTTATTTCAAAAATGAATGCTTATAATGGTATATTTTCAAGAAAAAACTGGCACTATTCTGACACATTAATTCCAACACTGTTAACACTTTCTTATCTTTGAATATTATCTATCAAAACACAATAAACAGTCGTCTCAACAGTTGAGACGTAAGCTGTCAGTGGGTTAAAATTTATTAATACATTCCACATACATTGTTGCCGAAATATTAATAATAGAATAAATAGATGAAAATTACAAAAAAAAATTTACACATTAGAAGTATTTTTTAATATTTATTTAAAAAAATGTGACGTTGTCGTTTACTAATATATTTTTTTTCGATTAGACAATTTTGAAGAATGTCTCAATGAAATATTTGCTGGATTGTTTGGTTGATCTTTATTTTAATGCACATAAATAGAAAAGGTAGTAAAAAACCTACAGATTGTTTTTCTAGTTTTGTTATTGTTCAATATCGGAGTAGTGTTTTTTAACGATTCCACAGCCCTGCCATTAATACAAACGTATTATACTTACACATTAGAAGAATTTATTTACTTATTTAAAAAAAAAAACATAGGTTTGGGGTGACAACTGTTCAAAAAGCTCTTGGCAATGAACTGGTTAACTCGAAATTACAGCTTAAATCTACGGTTGCTATATTATTTCATAAATATACTAATTATACATAATAAAAACACATTTTTAGTACTTATTTCCACAATATATTTTTTCAGTAGATTAGTTGATAGTGCTAGCGATGAGCGAAACCGGTCCTGATCAAAAAATACATCGTGGAAATAAGTACTAAGAAATGTATTTTTATTATTTAAAATATGATGCCTTTCCATCAACAAGTGACAGTTAGTTAACACCCTAAAAGTAAATATAATAAAATAAATAATGCATTCGTTACACACTTTACCAACAATTAACCATTGTCTGTTTAAATCTTCCGAAAGCACACTGCATCCATTTTTATAGCTATTTTATCAAATCAAAATTTTTTGACATTTGTTTCAGAAACCCAACTCCAGATGACGCCGATCAAACTGTCAACTTCAAATGGGATCCGGTTTCCGCAAATAATTTGACCGATGTCAACTACCTCGACATCACAGGTCAATTCACGCCGAGTGTGGCACCAGAGGTAGACCGCATGCTGTTCTGGGATCAACTGTACAAAGAGTTCAATAATGAACAATGGGTCTAGTACCGAACTAGCTTTAATTAGTTTAATCAGTTGTTTAAAGGTGTGTCCGAACGAAAACTGATGACTGTGTTGACTGAAAATGGATTAATATCCAATTATTATATAATTAAATATATGATTTACTAGATGTACGGTGATTTTTAAGTAGGCGTGTCAAAATTATGGAAAAATCCACACTTTACTCTTATGCCGCGTCACATCTAGGAATATCAACTATTTTTGCAGGCCTAGCAAATAAAGAAGTTTATAAACTATTTATGAATGTTTTAAATACACGTTCAATACTGCTTACACAGTATATTTTTATGATCAGCACCGGTTTCGTTTATTGAAAACATTACCAACTGATTTAGTTTTACCTTAAAAGTATTGATAAATAATTGTCATTAAAAATTTAAATCGGATTTGTATATATGACAGTCAAATGCCGATTCTAGGCTTTTCAAGGAACTTTGATGAAAAGAAAAATATAACGGAATCAATAAATGCGAGAAAGCTTCCTAAAGTTCATTTTTTCATAAAAAAAAGTTCTTAACTCGTCCTCGCTGAGTTACAAAAAAGATATCCCAACACCGAATAATTCAAAAATTCCTTGAATACTCTTGTTGTTAAAAAATCTTATGAAAATTATCAAGACGAATCAAGCACTAATTTAACAACAAAAATTGCTTAAACACGAATGTTTTAACATTGTTAACACTGCTTATAAATATAAGCAGTGTTAACAATGTTAAAACAAATGAGTATGAACTATTAACACAATACAATCAGCTGTGTCAACGGTTGAGACGTTGACAGTCAGAAAGCTGATACTTTAAAATTACATGTTTAGTTAATTTTTAAAATATTCTGTGTTGGAATATTCTTTGTGACTAAGCAGGAATGGGTTAACAGTTAAATAAACTTAACTGTTTATATTAATAAATCACTTAAATAAATGCATCGAAGTAATTGTGTTAATTCTTTGTAAATATTTAAGCAACGGTTATAATTTTGTATTAGTTTGGTCGTTCAAAATATTATTACAGTGGAACCCTCAATTACAATACTCCGAATTACAAGCTTCCTTGAAATATTCGCTGTAAATCCCCCGATTGCACGATCGCTTGATTGCAAATACAAAGCCATAAGTTAATTAATTGAATTGACTGCTATTTTTTAGAAATGTACTGGGAAACAGATACAAACAAACGCAAATTAAATTTCTACAAAAAAAAAAAAAACAATATATACACTTATTCAAGTAATCTTGCCACTTTCTTTGCTGTAAAGCATAGGTACCCAACCTGGGGGTCGTCAACTAATACGGTCAACATTTTTTTTTTGTATGCTTATGGATTGTTGCGGGTCACATGGATTTAATGAAAAGGGGTCGCCACCCGAAAAAAATTGGGAACCTATGCTGTAGAGGAATAAAACAACGTTTTGATGATATTAACTATTTATTTTTCCAATAAAAATGATATAATTATGTGTTTCAATCTATTTACAGTTTTAAAACAACCATTTTGTATTTGAATTAAATAAATACAATTTCACCTAAAGTGTATTGAAATATATTTTTGTTATAAGGCCATTTTTGTTATATTATATTACATTAAATACAAAACCATTTTTGGGAGACTTTTTATTTTTTAAGGTAAATAAATGTCCTTTTCACAAGTTTAATTCATTGACTGTTAACGTCTCAACTGTTGAGACAACAGATTGGAATGTTTTGTTATTCGATACACCAAAATATATTAATGTAAACCAGTGGAAGGTAGCTTTTTTTAGAGACTGTTTATAAAAATATAATTTTGAAAATTAAATTTGGTTCACTACCCACTGGTAAAACATTAAAAACATTTTTTTACGAAATAATACAAAAATATCATGATGTTTTCTTGGTGGGGAATTCAAATTATAATGTACAATTCAATTACTCGTGGGCAGTAGGTTGCTGACCACTGGCGTAAACAGTTCTAACGGTAATACTTACAGTGTAAACAGCTAATTTTTGGTTATAATAATCTCAGTGAGTCTGTTTACCACATAGATTCCCGACCTGGGGGGTTGCAAAAGGTTTTTTGAAGGGTCCCCAACTTATACGGTCAACTAAAAAAATATTTTTTTTATACGTTTTTGGATTGAACAGGGGGTCGCGGGTCGCATGGATTTTATGAAAAGGAATCGCCACCCGAAAAAGTTTAGGAGCCTATAGTTTAACACATATTGAGGTAGCTTCGTCTGGATCACTCATAACCTATGTTTCACATTTTTATCAAAATGGTGCAATAGAACTAACAGACAATTAATAGTTTGCATCGCTTTAATGCAACAGAAATTACACAAAAAATATAAGCCACAAACAAACTTTCTTGTATATTAGGATAGCTTTGAAATAAGCCTAAATCAATGCTACATATTATGAAAACGTGAGAATCGTATTAATATTTACTGATCATATTTGAGATCAAACAAAATTTTATTTATATTAAACTATTCAATCCATTTCAAAAAAATATGTATTTTAAAAAATCCTATAATATCTAGTTGCTTTACTACAAAAGTTTTAACTGGTTTAAAAGGTTTCGCTAACTGCAAGCATTATCAAGTAATCATCATAATTGTCGTGATATTATTTGTATAAAATTGTTTACAGTGTACTTTATTATTTGAATATAATGTCTTTACGCCAAAAAGTGACAGTTTACACCTTAAAAATGTTAACCAGGTGGTTTCAATCCAAAATATGTCAATTAGAGTAAATCAACTCTGAAGTTCTTAAAAGACACGATTTTTTGTATTTAAAATATTAGGTAAAGTCAAAAGAAATGTCATTTTTTTTTATTTGGATAAAAAAATTATTTTAAAAGAAGCTGTACAATTTTGATCGGTTAAATAATTTCCATTGTTGTTAATTATCCCCCTCCACAGATCAGGTAGCTTTTTAATGCCTCTTTCATAAAATTCAGCCGGGTCGCCATTTCACAAATGCTCTGGGTAGCTTCTTTTGCTTTTAAGCCTTTGTCGAATAAAAACAACAAACACGATCGCGAGTGTGCCTCATCAATTTCTGGCTTGGACATTCTCACTATGGGTAAAATATTTTTTTATATTTTTTGACGTGATACAAAATGACACTAACCTTGACGTGCTCACTCGACAGCAACCCGAGGTAAACTGACGGCAAAGCATGCAATAAAAATGAAATTTCTTTTGACTTTACCTAATATATTTCTTGTATATTGTATGACAGTTTCAAGATGTGGCAATTTAAATTCATATATAGTAAATAGTATAGATTATAACAGGTGAATTTTAGCTTGTATAGACTTAAATGCAAAAGTATAGCATATGATGTTTAAAAATTAAAAGGTTAGGTTATAAAAGAAGCCTTTTGAGATTTTCCTAATGTCTGATGCAGGCTATCTGGACATGCACTTTAGTAAAATCATTGAATATGTTAAATATTGTGACAAGATAAGATGATCTGCTAGTCAGTAATGGTGCTTCTTTCAGCGTTGCCTTTGGAAGAGAGCTTGCGCTTTTTGTTTCCTTGGAGTCTTGGTCGTTGTGCCTCTCCTGCCATCACAGCAGTCGGACTGAACACGTGAGTCTCAATTTCCTGTAAAACAAACAAAATGGAAACCTCAATAACACATCTTGAATAGCTTATTTGAATTGTTGAAACTTTGTATGATGACATATAACTATTCTATATATATCTATTGTGTATTGTTTTGTATATTAGTGATGCAAACTGATTACTGACTGTCAGTTTTATCACATCCATGCAATAAAATTCATGAAGAAGTTGAGAGATTAAACCTGAGTCATTAGTGACAAAAGACATGTAATCATAAAAAGATTCAACGAATCAAATTTGATATTGAAATTTCATTAACCATCCTCAATTAATACCATAAATTATATTGAATGGCTTTGATAATTTAATTAATCCAGTGATTGATAATATCTCAACTTTTTTTAAATATTAAAAAACACATTTTTTTGTTACATATTTCCACAATATATTTTATGATCAGGACCGGTTTTACTGATTAAGACGTGAGTCACTTGATAATGCTCGTGATGAGCGAAATCGGTCCTGATCATAAAATATATTGTCGAAATAAGTACTAAAAAATGATCGCAAGATGACGGCCTTAGTATAAGTCGGTCGCCGCTCCTCAGACCATTGCGAGGGGCCAATGCCTTCCCGTAATAAGCCATATCTGTTCAATATTTAAGCTTATTGAAATTGCCACCTGTTTAATTTACATTTAAAAAAAAAATTGTTTTATTGCTAGCAGGAAATAAGCTAGGTCATAAAAACAGAAGTGAAGATGTATTGTGTACCTTTTCTACACAGCTATATAAAAAGTGTATCTAAAAAATGAGTTTTTATTGTTTAGATATCATGCCTTTCCATGAAGAATTGACAGTGAACACATTAAAAGTGAAAACTGTCAGTGAGACTACTGATTGCAGAATGTTGATCGATGATACTCAAAAATAAACTTGCATGAACAAGGTAGGCTGTATGTCAACACAAAAGGTATGAGTCTAAGAAACTTTCCAAACACTCATGTCAACTGTTTGGCACCCCCCCATTATCAGTGTAATTTTCATCTCTGTGCCACATAAAGAGTATTTCAACACTGAATATCCCAAAGATCAATTCAGTAGCGTTAGTGTAAACCAAAATACAAATATCAACAGGTCAAGTCAGGCTATATATTTAAATACAAAAATTAGCTCTTACGCGAAACTTTTGTCACTTGTGGCTTATATTTTTAAGTGTCAACTATCAGCGTACTGCAATCAGTTGTCTCCGCAATTGAGACATTAGAAGTCAGAGGGTTAATAGTGAATATTGGTGGATGTTAACCTCGAAATTTTAATTGAAATGAAAGCCTTACCGTTGGTGCATGATAGTAGTCAATGTGATGTCGAACAGCATTCCAAACTTTTTCTTCGACCAGTAATTTTGTTACGGCGTTAATGTCAGGAGCCATATACCTGTCCTTATCCCAAGGTCTGAAATAATAATACTTTATGATATCGACTGAAGGTGCTTGATGGAATTTCTATATCAAATTCGGATTGTTACAACTTTGAGCGATTCCACATGTTTTGTCAATAACGATCCGAGTTTCGCCTTTTGCCATCTTCGGGCATTCTATCACAAGGATGCAACAGAACTGACATACAATAAGCAATTAGCATTTATATTTAATGATAGTCAATTATTATTTGTTGTAGAACCCTTTCAAGAATGACTCATTAGCAAGATCGTTAATGAAAATCATCATAGGAAATTGTGTTAACTATTATTAGATCAATATTATTAAACTTGTTTAAGCTGCCATTTACTGCTTGCCTTGGGATTAATGTTTTCCTGTAATTAATGCCTTTGGTATATGGATGATACCAACCGTTAATTGTGCGTCAGTTATTTTGCATCCGTGTGATAGAATGCCTGAGGATTCCGAAAGGTGAAACCTGAATCGTTAGTGATAAAACACGAGGAATCATAAAAAGCTGTAACAACTCAAACATACTTTACAAATATTACTTTATTTACGAAAATTTAAATTAACAAAGCATTACGCTTAGCATATTATAAATATTATCATTGTTCAAGGTTGTTCAGCTAAAGTACAGCCTGATAATACACACTGAAAACAGCCGTCTCAACAGTTGAAGCATCAACAGTGTGCTAATGTTATTTAATTACCTGACAACACTCCGAACTACCTTGTGGACCTCCTCTAATGGAACTGTAGTCTTCAGTGGTCTTAAAAATTCTATTGCTTGACAGGCAGCAAGAAGTTCAATGGCGATCACCCTCTCAACGTTTTCAATAACCTAAAATTGCAATTAAAAAGTTCTACGGTATTACACTTTTATTAAAGAATTAAGTGGATATAATAATAAAATCAATTGAAAAATGTATGTACAGTGACAATTTGATATCATTGAACAAAACTGTATCCAAAAATATTACAGAAAGTCAGTTCGATTCATATAAACATATACAGCGGCACTGAAAAAAAAAACAAAAAATGAGGGAACTTCAAATTAAATTTTTGTTATCATATCATAACATTCATTTTTTTTAATAAGGCCTCAATAGCTATACTAATTTGTTTCACTGTCATGATGTAAATTGTCTCTTCTTGGTTGAAAGTATTATGTTTAAATGAATATTTATTCAGTTGATAATACTCCCAGTAAGCGAAATTAGTGTTGGTCTTCATATTATTAAATTACGGAAATAAAACTACTCATTCTGTTTGTTTCTTAACGGTTTAGCACTTCAATTTCAACAAAGAAATTTGAATTATTAAAACCTTGTACAATTCCACATGTTTTTTCACTAACTACCCAGGTTTCACCTTTCGGCATCTTCAGGCATTCTATCACACGGATGCAACAGAACTATCTAGTTCGTTGTTCGTTCGTGTTTTATCTGCCTGACAGAATACCTGAAAATACTAAAAGGCGAAACCCGGATCGAGAGTGAAAAAAAAAAATGGAAATGTATGTGAATATAAAATTTGTATTATCAAAACATTGTCCGATTCCACATTTTTTGTAACTAACAACTTGGGTTTCAGCTTTCGTCGCCTTCAGGCATTCTATTGCACGGACAAAACACGTGAATCGTACGAAGTTTTAACAATTCAAATTTAATATTGAAATTCCACCAAGCACCTTCAGTCGATATCATAAATTATTCAGCAAAGAACTCTCAAACCTACGTACTATTCTAACACCAAAAGGCCAGTAACGTCTCTGTAAATGAGTGAACAGTAAACATTCAACAATAAATTAGAAGTAGTATATTTATGACAGGACCAAAATATTTAAAGGATTTTAACAAAATTTGTAGAATTGATTAAATTTACATTACAGTCATTGGAGATATCCACCAAACAATTATGGCCACCCAAATTTTAATCTGTGAAATACTGAAATGTGTAAAATATATGTTTGTGTACACTCACCAATAAAGCCTTCCTCGCTGCAAAGCCTCCCATCGAGACGTGGTCTTCTTGTGCGGCACTCGTGCTGAGGGAATCAACACTGCTTGGATGACACATTACCTTATTTTCAGACACTGAAATAAAATTAGCGAATGGAAACACATATTGTCATTACGTTACTAGAATTAAAATACAGTAGAAAATATTAAATAAACATATTCTTTAAATGTGGAGTAAAATTTCTCTTGGCACAATATGTTTCCCATCGCAAATGAATATTTTTTTTTTGTATGAAACTCAAAATTTTCTCAACACGAAAAAAACATTTCCATAACCTCAATTTCGTGTATAGATAAATAATATATAATATTTATTTAATCTATGTCTGCTATTCGATTTTTTTCAACAAGAACTGCCTTATTCTCAATTGCTTAACCCGTTCCACGCGGCAGTTTTTCATACAAATTAAATTGTCCTGTCTTTCCAAATAGAATCATAAATAGAGCAATAGAAAATAATTGGGTTGGCTTTTGTGGAAGCCAGATGCATTAGGAATGTTTCACAGCATTAAAAAACACAAAGAAATGTCCTATGTTGTCACAATCACTTTAACAAATATATCCCTAACAAATAACTCACTCGTAATCGCCATTGCTGTGCCATTACTGTCACGTGTCTTAGAGTGTCACTATTGCGAAACCGCAAAGATTAGTGCGAAGTTTGGCGCGAAGCTTAAAACTGATTTGTGACTCTGGCGGAGATCGCGATAAATTTAAAGTGTTGGAAAAATCGATGCTTTAAATATTTAAACCTAATCCTTTTGACAAGTGTGTGGAAGTGGCAGTAGAAGGACAAATTGGGCGATATTTTGAAACCAAAATCAGTCCTATATGCAAAAGATTGCCTGTATTATCGATGTATGAAAGCTCTCGTCTCATACCTTGAAACGTTCGCTTGGAAAGGATTACGCACTTTTACAAAGAGACTAGAGATAAAAGTGATTCAGACAAACGATACTGACGATTCGCTACCTGCTCTCACTATGTCTCGTTTTTGGGATGACATTTGTGTCATGGAATTGTAGTTCAATTATAATATATAATCCATAAGTTGATCGAAAAAAACATGGGATTGACAAAAAACGATATAAATTATTAATGGGTTAAATAATTGAATCAGCAATTCACCTAAAGATGCCGCTGTACAATGAGCCAACATAAAGCCAGAATTGATTCCACCATCCTTCACCAAAAAGGCTGGAAGTTCACTCAGAGCTAAAATCAAAAGAAACTGTTATTGATGCAAATGAACTAAAAGAGCGAAAAAAACTTTATTAAGCTATCACATTTTATAACAAGATATTGACTAAGGCCGCTTGATGGAATTTCAATACCAAAAAGGGAATCATGAAAATGTTGTACAATTCTACCCGGGTGTCGCCTTTTGGTATCTTCAGACATTCTATCATACAGATGCAATACAACTGATATAAAAAATAGATGCTAAGGCTAGAAGCTAAAAGGTAATCACTCGTCCAATCCTATCCAAAGGTAATCGAAACTGTGACCTATTCTACAAATTTTGTCACTCTTAACCTGGGTTTCGCCTTTCGGCATCTTCAGACATTCTATTACAAATGTAAATTGAACTGGCAGTCAGTAAACAGTCTATATTGCTCATATAAAAGAGAAATTAACCCTAAAACTAGGAGTTAAATATATACCTAAAATGTGATAGTTTGAATTATTATTGATTTGATTATAATGACTTCCAAATATGGAAAAGATTATCTTATGAACAAACAGAGTAATGAATTTTTGATGAGACGTTTTCTCAATAATTAAACTATTAATGTGTTATCTGTCACTTCTTGATGGGAAATTATGATAATAATAATAATAAAAACACATTTTTGATGCTTACTTCCACAACATATTTCGAATATCAATGATCGTAATGAGCGAAACCGGTCCTGATCGTAAAATTACTACCATTAAAATATTATTAGGAAATGTAATACAAAGATATCTGCTTGTTATAGTGGAATTAAATATTATAATTCAACTCCTGTGAAGTCAAATAGTAACGACTATTTTATGCAGTAATAACATGGTGAAAAAATAGCAATGTATTTTAGTTCTACAAAATTATTTTTAACAAATATAGTTGATAGCTATTTCGGCTCACGCCATCGTAGTTCTGACGATGGCGTGAGCCGAAATAGCTATCAAATATATTTGTTAAAAATAATTTTGTAGAACTAAAATACATTGCTATTTTTTCACCGTGGAATTAAATATAATACCTTTCCATCAAGTAGTGACAGTTACCATATTAAAAATGATAAATAGCCATAATGTATTTCAGAACTAGTTCTGACGCTTTTTCTGCACAGCTATATATAGATAAGCAAATGTTAGTTTAAGCATAGTTCTGACGATGGCGTGAGCCGAAGTAGCTATCAACTATATTTGTTAAAAATAATTTTGTAGAACTAAAATACATTGCTATTTATTCACCGTGTTATAATGGAGTTCTACCAAGTGAATGCCAATTCAATCAATTATGCAGTAATGTTTTGCATCATGTGATATGACATATTGGTATGATAAGAACACTCCCAGATGACATTAGCGCCTTCCTCCTCAAATTATACCAGTCAATCTATGCCTTGTAAACAAACAAGTATTAAAATACTCGAGAATATAAGATACCTGGGTTCACTAAGCGCTCAATTCTTCTTTCGCTCATAGAAGAAATCTCATGGATACCAATTGCCAGATAGTCTAAAACTTTAGCTGGATATTCCCCGTGGAAATTTCCTGCTGATATGATTTCACCACGGTCAGCAAATACGATCTAAAATAATTAAAATCAGATTTACATTTGAATAGATTTTAGTATCATATATATCAGTGGTATGTGGTGGCTTTTGCTAGATAGAATATTCAACGCTGGCAGCTATGTGGTTAAAAACCGCATAACTTTGAAATAGCATAAAAAAGGGTTCGAGCGTATATAATTTTAAATGTTTGATAAAATTACCGGATTATCTGTTCCACTGTTGATTTCTGTCGTTATAACTTGGCTGACAAAAGTGATTGTATCGTGAACGATGCCATGCACTTGTGGACAGCACCTCAATGTGTACGCATCTTGGACGCGGTTGCAAAAACGGTGAGACTCTATAAAATGAAACAAGTAACATGAATATTTCTTTTGAATGTTTAATATCAATGACTTTTTAATGTCTGCCCATCCAAGTTATGGTCTCTAAACAAAAGAACTTATATCTAATTATATTAATATATTTGAAGCATAAAATCTTCTCAAAAACCATTTTCATGTAATGAGAAACAAACAAACTGAAGCAATTCATAAATTTTACTAAATAACACTTCTAGTACTAGGCCTCAGAAATAAACAAACAACCTCACGAATTGACCTAAAAGCCTTAAACCTTGCTCTTCAAGAGATAAAATATTTCTCGCAATTCGTAATAGTTATAAAATTTAGTTGTATACCAAATACCAGTCAATTTGTGATATCTACTGAAGGTGCTTTATGGAATTTCAATATCAAAATTGGAAGTACGATTCCTCATGTTTTGTTACTAACAACGAAGGTTTCGCCTTTCGGCATCTTCAGGCATTCTATCACACGGATGCAACATAACTAACGAACAATAAACAGCTATTATCGTCTACATGCCAAAGGTATTAATTGAAGAAAAACACAGACCCCAAGGCAGCTTAAATAAATTCAATAATATTGATCTAATAATAATTACCACAATCTTGAAAGGTTTTTACAATAAATATTAATTAACTATTATTGAAATATATAATTGGATTTTTTGAAAGAAATACCTACTTATTTCGATTTGGCTAGTAACGATTAAACATCTAAAGGCCTTTGCTTTGGTATATAGACGATGAAAACTGTAAACTGTTTTATGAGCTAACTGCTGAATGCCGCTTTTCTAAATCAATTGGTTTATTCTAAATTTAAAAAAAATGCACATATTGCAGCTTTTTCTGTGCACGAGAACATGACAATAAACGAGTGGTAAATACAATAAACATTAATGTGCAATTGCATGCTAATTTGTGAACGCAAGCAAGCAGCAATTTATTGCATTTTAACCTTCAACCTTTACAATATAATTATATATATATATAAGAGATGAAGGAGACCTGAACAGTTCTGATGCTAACGCGTCGGAGATCTTAACGCTCCATAAATTTGATATCCCAAAAAAAAACTTGAACCTTTTAAACGGGCGGCCTGATTATTATTATGTAGATATGTAGTGAACTGTTTATCGTGCGTCAGGTCTATTCCATCCGTGTGATGGAATTCCTGGAGATGTCGAAAGGCGGAGCCCGGTTCGTTAGTGACAAAACATGTGGAATCGTACAAAGTTGTAACAATTCATGTAAAATACCAGTTACTTTGTTTGGTAACAAAGCAAAAAATACTCACGAGCAATCTGAGAAGGATAGGTATCCGAATGTAATAACGCTCTTAGTCTCTTTGCTACTAAGGCTTGTCCTTTGTGCGGCCTTATCAATTGGACGTCTTTATCAAATGCTCTGGACGTGCCTTTCAATACTTCCAATGTCATAGCAGCTACAACATCAGCCTACAAGTATAAAATCACAACAGAATAATTCAACAAAAGCTAGTCAAAGTTGATTACAATAATATAATAATATGATGTAAAAAAAACTATTCAATAACAGATGCTTTCACTGCTAATTAAAATCCCACGTAAAAGTGTCATACTGAATATATTTGAATAGTAAAAAGGTATTGCAGATTATTAATAATATACATTACTTTTAAAAACAATCCATGTGTGTTGGTAAGTACAAATAACTGGACGTCGGTATTTTTGCGTCTCATATTACACTGATAAATCGGCGGTATGTTCATGCTGTAATGGTTGGTCCACGTGTGTATTTTTTTTTCAAATATATTTGATTCATGATTCTAAATATACACATAAATTTCTATACTTAATTACTCAAAAAGCACTTATGTTTGCTCAAAATTCAATAAATCACTAAAAATCGAAAATTACCATAATCAAAATCTACCTAAAATAATTCTTCTGTGCTGGATTTTTCACAAAACGACATTATAGAAATAGTCCAGTTATTTTTATATCCCAATTGCTAAAATCAACGATGCAATAAAAGCATTGAATAAAAATTACATAAAAAATATTCACAACGACACGTTTACTATGCAAAAAGTGTTACACGCGGAA
Organism: Himalopsyche japonica; assembly: GCA_028555115.1. Taxonomy (NCBI): domain Eukaryota; kingdom Metazoa; phylum Arthropoda; class Insecta; order Trichoptera; family Rhyacophilidae; genus Himalopsyche; species Himalopsyche japonica. The sequence goes on along the minus strand of JAHFWJ010000449.1, from coordinate 1,156,659 downwards.
AGATCCAAAGGCGTAGAAATCTGAAATGAATATTGTCGGCTAATAAAAAATTCCAACAAAATGAATAGTCGTACAATTATTTTTTTACGTTTCTGGCATGTAAACGCTACGCGAGTCCTGAGCATGGAATGACTTAAATGATATTTTATTGCTTAAATTTACATTACAATCAAGTGTTGCCAATATGTTCATTTTTTAAATTAAATATTTCATATAGAATTGATTTTTTCAAACCTGTCGAGCTATGCTAGCAGCTCTCTCTACCGCTTCTGCTCCGAGACTTGTGATGAGCTGCGTACCATTAATCAACGCAATTCCTTCTTTGGCATACAAACGCATCTTTGGCAGGTGATTTGCTTCCAAAACCTATCATAAAATTAATTAACCATTTTTGAGCTTAATTCATTTTGATGGTTTATCAGAACTTTGATAAATAAAAGACATTTTATAATTTATTATAATTTTGGTAATTTTGGTAATTTCTTTACCTTGCTGGCATCGTCCCAACCAGTAGATGGACTCCACATTTGGCCTTCTCCCATTATGCCGAGGGCAAGATGGGACAATGGTGCCAAATCTCCACTTGCACCGACTGAACCTTGTTCAGGTACCCATGATAAACAATTTTCTGGAAGACAAACGGATTTTATTATTTGTTAAAAATTAAACGCAGTATTTAGTTATATTTCCGCAATTTTATTTTAGTTTCAGTTATCGCATGCATTTATCGACTGATACAATATGAATTAAAATAAGGCTATTTATTATTTATTTTAAGCTTTTGATTACCAGATATACAAAACTAATTCAAGAAAATAATTCAAAGGTAATCTTCAATATAAACTGAAGATACTTGATGAAATTTCAATATCACATTTAAATCACTTTTAAGGTGTTAACTGTCACTTCTTGATGGAAAGGCATTATATTTTAAATAATAAAAACATATTTTTTTTTAGTACTTATTTCCACAATATATTTTTTGATCAGGACCGGTTTCGCTCATCGCGAGCATTATCAACTGATAAAAAAAAAAAAAAAAATCACATTTAAATTGTTAAGACATTGAAACAAAGATTCTTCTTTTGACATTTGCAAACATTCTAACGGTTCTATTGCATTTATATGATAGAATCTTAGAAGATGCCAAAAGACAAATCCCAGGTCATAAGCGACAAAACATGTAGAAATGTACATAGTTTTGATCATGATTATGTCGATGTGAATAAAATGTTTAGTACTTCTTAGAATTAAAAAAACTATTTAATATAAAAAATTTAATAACTTTGATTATTTAATGTGTTTTGCCTTTCAAAGGCATCTTCAGGCTTACTATCTCAAAGGATACTCTAAAAGAGGCGAAACACGTGTCACAATTAGTAACACTACACGTGGAATAGTCAAAGTTATTTGAAATTTTATATTAAAATGAACATCGAAAGAAGTAAACAAAATAAAAGTTAAGAAATATTATTGTATAGTTCTAACGATGGCGTGAGCCGAAATAGCTATCAACTATATTTTTTAAAAATAATTTTGTAGAACTAAAATACATTGCTATTTTTTTCATCGAGTTAACAAATAATAAGGAAACACTCATTAACAAGAATAAAGAATGGGAAAATTTTACAATCAAATTACAAAGACTTAATCGTTTAGAGAACATAATTAATTCATTTTCCTTAATTTCCTCAATATTTCTGTAAAAATTCTTAAGCCAATTATGCTCTTTATAAATTGCTCAGATGTAAAAGAAGGACAAAACATTGTTACTGGGGCTATAAACAGTTTTGTGTGAGTGCTTACGATTGAATGCATTTATAAGACACTTTAGAGTTGGCAGTGAAATTCCACTGTACCCTTTGGCCAGAACATTGATTCTCAAGGCCAGCAACATCCGTGTCTTTTCTGGAGACAGAGGGTTTCCCACGCCGGCTGAATGAGATCTTATAAGATTGTATTGCAGCTCCTCGAGTTTATCCATTGGAATTGTTGTTCTGGCGAAATTTCCGAAGCCTGTCGTTATACCGTACACCACTGAAAAAAGACAGTCACATTTATTTATTCATATTAGTTCTTTAGATATATATTATATATCTAAAAAAGATCTGTTTCTCCCGGAGCAAGATACAGTGTTTTGTTGGGGCAAATCGACTGGAAAGATGAGATAATGAGTACGATAGCATATCCAACAGGAGATCAAATCTATGTTCACCTTTTTAATCCTAGTCGATAAACCTTTTATTGATTGAATTAGCATTTACTTTGCAGAACTCTATTATAATATGATGAAAAAACAGCAATGTATTTTCGTAGAACTACAATACATTGCTATTTTTTCACTGAGTTATTAACCTTTTGATTGTGAGACTTTTTATAACGTTTCGATTTGCTTAAAATATAATAAACACAGCATAACTTTACACTGTTTTCTTGTAAGAACTGTAGCTACGCACGTCAAAGCCTGAGCTCTATTGACGAAAATGGTGACCATTAAATTGAAAATACCATGGTGAGACAGAATCAAAATATTAACGCCGTCCTCTGTGCAGAAAAATCGACCGTCGAAAAGCTAACGTCCAGCAATCAAATGGTTAAGCATAGTATATCCAGTGTTTTTTTGGCAAAATTGAATACTTTTTTTTTTTATTTTACTTAATCACTTTGTTGATAAGTTGTTAACTGTCACTTCTTGATGGAAAGGCATGATATTTTAAATAATGAAGACACGTTTTTAGTACTTATTTCCACAATATATTTTACGATAATGACCGGTTTCACTCATTGCGAGCATCACCAAGCGATTTTTAATATTTTGTTCCTAAGCTTGATTTTTTTGTTGTGATATCTCCGTGGTTTGCTTAATAATATTAAGTAATAGTAATGATGTCAAAGTCAAGTAAAAAAATTATTTCCAGTGTAAGAATTATTCAAGATAAATTAACAACATCGCGACTAACGGATGAAAAGGGTTAACATCATTTGATTGAAATAACGATGGTAATACCTTTCTTTTCCTTGAGAATCTTTTCAACCAGGTTTCTTGATTTGATGACATTTTGCTCGGAATCTTTTGTGAGTTTTATTTTATAGCGCCCTCTGCCCAACTGCCGTAAGTCATCAGATGATAAACTAGCGCCATCCAGGTATATTACCTGAAAATATTTAGAAAGTTTTATTAAAAGATTGAGTCATATAACGATAATTTCATAAGGATTCAAACATTTTAAAAATACTTTGCTAGTTTCTAACTAAGGCTTGTAATTATTTTCAGTGTTTTTTTTTGTAGGAGAAAAGAAGACATCAGAATATTTATATTTTAAAAAAACATGTCACTCCCAAGGTGTTGAAACGTCATTTCTTGAAAAAGTATAATATTTAATTAATAAAACAACATGTTAAGTAATATTAGCACAATTTTGTATTTTTTAAATATGACAGAGTAACCTTTTGTCAACAAATTATAACCATTTATGACGTTTTATTAAATTTTTGTCATGTTGATAGTTTTAAGTACATTGATTTTCTTCACACAGATTGTTAAAAAAACGTTTGAGGCTAAATGGTTACTATTGGGATTAGTTAATAATGCTCATAATGAGCGAAACCAGTTTAAAAACAGATTACAATTACTAAGCACATTTTGTTTATTGCGGTTTAGCCAAATGTAATATATAAGTAAATCTTAATGTTTTGTTAGATTCTCATTTGATACAACATTTATTTATTATGGGTTTTTTTAACTCACCTCACTGGCAGGTTGGAACTCTCCTGGACTTTATTTATAATAATTATTATTAAGGAAAAATATACAGTCAAACTAACATTATAAAATAATATATTTGTAATTCCTGTGTATTTTGACTTTGACATATGAATATTTATATTAAAAAGGATACACTGGTTCTAGAACATGCTTCAGTTCATCAGGAATTATTTTTCTCTTCTCTCTGTCAGATGTCAACACTGGAATAATAAATGTAAAATTATTTTCTCCACAGTCTAATATTAAAAACTGGTGGTTTAGGTTTGTTTTAAGTTCCCGCAGCATCAATATAAAATTGATGCTTTTTCAGTTAAAATTTTTAATATTGGATACGGATTTATGTGATTATTTATTTATTTATTAGATATATAAACATTTCAATAAAATACAAATTGTAAATGTATTGCTCTTGCAATAAATATGAAACGATTTTTAAATGGGAACATTGGAAATCGGCAAGTAAATAAAGCAAATTAACACTAGTATTGAATCTACTTTATTACTTCTAAATAATATCCATCTGAACTCACACTTGTACACGTTGAATATATATCGACATCAGAAGCAATAATGTTGACAATTCTTAAAATCATATTATCCCCCATTGACAGGCTGATTCTACATTTTAGACGAACAGCTCATGTCCAAGACTTCACAAAAAACTATTAGAAATATAGAATTTTGCATCATCAAGGATGGCAGAATTGTCATTGAAAGAAATATGTCATCAGGTATATATTTTTTTGAGGTTTTAAGCTAAATTTAAAGTGAGAATGTCTAATGGAAAGTCAAGGAAAGAAAATCTTGAATTCTATTCCAATTTCATATATTTGGGGGGTTTTGGCATTAGCTGTAATGCCAAACATTTTTCTATAACAAAGAATCAATTTCTTTTTAATCCAAGTCCACTGCCAATGTGGATTATATGGCGAATAATGTAAATATCTAAAAATGAGTTTTTTTTACAAAACTGCTTGTTATTCAGTTGCTCTCCTTTACACAAAATCTTTTCTTATTCAGCAAGTGGAATTACGAAGTAAATTTCAAATCATTACTTTACCTATATTGACAAATTCATTATCATCAAGTACTTCTTTGATGATATCATCAGGATCCAAAATAACACCACCTCTGGTCTTCCGCACCTCCTCAACCGTTAGTACTGGTAAACTACCGTTTGATTTCTTATCTTCACCATTGCTCTGATCTGACCCTTTATTGAGTTTGATGTATCTGCGGATAGACTCGACTCCCAGCCAACGGATTGTACTTTTTTCTGCAATAAAAAATAGACAGTGAGATGAAAAAATAATTAAGGTTGTTATCTTATTTTTTTGTTTATTATTTATTCTGTACACTGTTTACTTAACCGTTTCTCTACTGAGCCAGGGATATTCGAAATATTTTATAAATTTATTCAATAGACTACGAACTATCACATTTATGGAGATTATATTTCAATATAAAATTTAACTCTTCCACAAATATTTTGTCACTGCTAACCTAGTGGGTTAATAGATTTAACTCTCAGTGGTATTATTTACGTTATTTTAATTAATTCCTGTAGAGCACAGATGTCACTAAACGTTTGTGAAACAATATGTACTAAAAATAATAAGTGTCTCGCCATTTGACACTTCAAAGTTGCTGCCATACCCGAATGTCTAAGTATGCAAGTCTCATGTTGAGCACACCATTCACGCACTGATGCGTGTTAATGTACTGGACTGGTTAAATCTTGTCATATTCCCAAAATAACATTATTGAGCTCAAAATGCAATGGATATTCATTAGTATGCCATATTTCAACTTTCTAGAATTTTCAGAAAGAATTATGTTTGATAAAAAATAGTATTAAAAATTTGTCTTCCTCAAATATGTATTTACTAGTCATAGTTCTGAAAATGGCATGATGCTGATATAGCTTGCAACAATATAAAGAACATTATTTGTCACTTTTAAGGTGTTAACTGTCACTTCTTGATGGGAAGGCATGATATTTTAAATAATAAAAACACATTTTTTTAGTACTTATTTCCACAATATATTTTTTGATCGGGACCGATTTCGCTCATCGCGAGCATTATCAACTGATCAACATCATCATCAGCATTATCAATACTAATACTTAATATTAATACAATAATTAATACTTTGTTCCTGATAGAATACAATTTACAAACAAGTCTATTTATACAAAATACTTGAGTTGAAGGTAGCAAGTATACAAACCATGAGTTCAAGAACTAAGAAACCAATTTACAGGAAATCATATAATATTAATGCAAATGGTGTAAATTAGTTTATTGATTGACTTGGCATTTACTTGGTAGAACTGTATTATAACATGGTGGAAAAAATAGCAGCGTATTTTAGTTCTACAATTTTTTATAAGATATAATTGATAGCTATTTCGGCTTATATAGTTCTGACGATGGCGTGAGCCGAAATAGCCATCAAATATATCATATATAACAATTTGTAGAGCTAAAATACATTGCTATTTTTTCGTCGCGTTAAATTGGTTTAAAAATGAAACGTTCACATCACTTATTGAAAATTTTCAAACAAAATTAAGGTAAATCAATGTGTATGCTAGCAATGAGCGAAACCGGTCCTGATCAAAAAATATATTGTGGAAATAAGTACTAAAAAAGTTTGTTTTTATTATTTAAAATACATTATTTGTGTTGGATTAAATATTAGTTTAGCTTCGGTGTAAATGGGTTCTATCAAGTAAATGCCTATTCAAAACAATTTTTAATGAAGACTGAAGGTGTTTCATGGAACTAAAATATCAAATTTGAATTGTTGAAACTTTCTACGACTCAACATGTTTTGTCACTGACAACTCGGGTTTCGCCTTTCGGCATCTTCAATCATTCTAATCACGTGACCGCAACAAAACTGACCACATTGAAAGCCTGGTTCTACATATATTTCACTACTGTGTTCTGTTGCGTCTGGGTTTCGCCTTTTGGCATCATCAAGCATTCTATCACATGAATGCAACAAAACTGACCACATTGAAAGTCAGGTTCTACATTTATTTTATTACTGTATTAGTGTGATCTTTTGCATCCATGTGATAGAATACTTAAAGATGCAAAATGATGCATCAAGCACCTTCAGTCATTATAATAAATTATTTCGTTTCATCATGAATGTAGTGAATTGTGAACATTATGTTTTATAAATAATCTGTTATGCTTAAAAACAATCAATATTTGTTTTGCAACGAGGCAGTTTCTAATTTAATTTCTAACCTTAACAAAAAAAATATATCATATACAAACAAATTATTATGCTATGATAAGAAACTATTACATTGTCAGAGTTTATCTTGATGCTAACGTCAAATGTGTGGTGGAATTAAGCCTACCGAGACATTTGATTTCATAAAGTCTTTCTTCATTTTCATTGTTACTCTGAAAACTTGCATGTACAGAACAATTTCTCCACACGAAAAGAAATATGATATACACTAGCTGCGAATGTAAGTTTCTTTATTGTATGTATACAGTGGAACCCCAATCTAATGTTATGCACCCATAAAAGCAATGTTTATAGCCCCACATTTATAATTCCATGATTTATCTATTTACTTGATCTATCTTCTAATAATTTTTAAAACAGACTGCAAAAAAACAACAGTCTATAGTAATATTTTAAGCTTTTAAATTCATCTATAAGGCAATTATTGTGTTTTCAATAATTATTCATTTATGAGTTTACAGTAATTTTAACTTAAACGTCCTAAATAGTCGTTATAAAACAAAAACATTGATTAAAACAAAGCAGGTGGTAAAAAAAAATGTGTAATAAAATAATATTTTTTTAATTTAGGTTATGAGTGTTGAACACAAACTTAGCTAATATTAATGTTTTCAACTAATGGTAAAACAGGTAACTTCATGGAATATATTGAAATAAACATACTTAAAGGAATCTACATTCCAAAAGTCAAAACTTTTCACTATGGTATCATGTAAACTTTTCTGTCAACAGTATATTATTTTTTATTTTGTTTTTTTAAGTGTTGTCATTGTCAATATTTTTAAAACTGTAGTGCTTCTCATGTATTTCTAAATTTCTAAATGTCATGAACAATTTTGCAAGCATATTGTAAAATCTTCAATAGATTTGCAAAACTGATGACATCAATTAACAATTCAGCAAATTTTACCCATTATTCCTATTAATTACATTGCACTCTTCTTATTATTCATATTACATTGAGGTATGAGCTGTTTTTATAAAATTCTGATTTATTCTCAAAATAAAGAAATAAGATTTATTCAAATTTGATATTGATGTAAATCAAAAGAAAATACGATTCAAAATAAAAAAAAAAACTACAAAAATTAGGATCATCCTCGAAAAATTTCTACAGAGCCACTTAAAGGCTGTCCCAACCCTGAATATTCCAAACATTAATTCAGTTTTGAATTGTAAAACTTTGTATGATTCCACATGTTTCAAAAATTCATATTTGACATTCAAATTCCATCAAATCTCTCAGTTGATATCATAAATTGTTAATTAACTACGAAGATTATCAGAACAAATAAGGCTATATTTCAATATGAAAATTAGCTATTACAAAATAATGTTGACTCTGTTATTTCTTCTATATTTTTGAGTGCTACTCCATATATTTTAAATTGTAAATAAAATAATTCTTTATTTCTTTCAAATAATTATCTAAATGCTTTTACTTCCAATTTGGCCATAGATCTTTATCGTACTTCTGTATTGACATATGGTTCTCTATTAATGATTGAACGATGAAGGAAATCTTATTAATATCGTTGTTAAGTGATTTTAGCCGATTCAACCAAAAGATTAATTTTCTTACGCTCAATATTATATAGGGATGTGAGAGCTACATGGTTCTAAAAGCCGTTTTTTTTTATTTAGCAAAAAAAGTTATGAGGCAGTTTGTGAAGTAACATGAATGATTAAATATCTAATGATATAATGTTGTATTGTATTCATATGATAGAATGCATAAATATGCCAAAAAGCAAACAGTGGCCAAACTTGTGGAATTGTATACAGGTTTAACAATTCAAATTTGTATTATTATATAATTTAAATTTATCCATAAATGATAACCGACAGCTAGAAACTTGTAGTTATAAGGCTAAATATTTGTATCTATTTATTAATCATTTTAAAAAATTCTGCTAAAACTTACTGATGGATATGTGTTGTGCCCATATCTAAGGATATGCTTCAATAAAAATTGTCAAATATAATAGATGGCGTGTGTAATGTGTGACCGTATAACTCAAAATGTGTCACTCAACACTCACTAACACTTTTACAATCTATGTCTCTTAAAAGAAAACGTATGAGCTAAGAATAACACTGAAACGTATTATAATATAGCTATGTAACAATAATTTGTTTGCTAAGCGCATTGTACCCACCGTCGACGACTGGGACTTGCAGCCATTCTCCTTGTATGCGGCAGGAAATTTTCATCTTGAATAGGATATATTTGATAGAGCAAATGATATATCAAATTGCAGACATTTTACTCACCGTGATGCTTATATAGACAATCTCGTTCAATTCATGTTGATAAATTATTACATTATCTTTAGATCTCTCATGAAAATGTCAACATCTGATTATTTATCATATTTGTACAATTTCTGCGTGTGTCTTGTTTTATTTCAGAAAATATCAAGGACATAACCTGTGAGAATTTGCCAACTTTGGGTCTAAAATAATATTTTATTACTCTTCAAAAAATTCCTAATCGTATTATATTTATTTTATAACTATCTATGTACTAAAAAGATATTAACACATTCATTGCGGGAAATGTATAAATAGCCTTTATGCCGACCGCTGGTTAACTGTGGGAAGGATATTAATACCTTTTACATTGTCTGATGGTAAATGTCGGGAAAGGTATTAATACCTGTTCTTTTTTCACAAGTATTATAGTTTATCTTGCTTACGAGGCTTAATATGACCTAGATTTACATAAATGAACGCATATTTATGAAACAGGGTGACCACAAACTATGTTTTATTTTTGGAAATAAAAACTCTGCCATCAATTCCACTTCATGCTGTGAGCCACGTTCAGTGAGTATATAAATTTTGATTTCATGTATTCCATCTACACTATAATCTGATAAAATTATGTTTAATTTAATTAGTATTTTCATTAAAATAATTATGTAAAATTATAGCTGTAATAATCATACAACATGTAAAACATTTTATTTTTTTTTTAATTTAAATTACAAAATACACATTATTCTGGGGGCTGTGTTCTGGAAAGCGCTGTGCCTCTACCCAAAATAAAAAAACATCTGTAGGTCATAAATTATGAAATAGTGCAAACGAGCTTGACATTGAATGCCTCACATGCACCGCTGATATTTGACTGCTCTATACAAATACCTGAGATGGTTGTCGATATTACCAATTATATGTCCAACTAATAGCTGTGACAAGTTGCCCATAAAACAAACTTTTATGACTGTCAAAAGTAAATGCATGGCGTACTGTGCGCCTATATGTTGATTAATAAAGCTCCTTTACTTTATCATATGTATTGAAATGTTTAATTTCTGAAAGAAGTACTCTTTGCGAAACATGAATATTTATTTAATAAACTGGTGGTGCTATACTTGGTGAGTACTATATTGAAAAAAAAAAACACTTATGGTGTTTTTTACCCGCGACATTGAATTTATGCCCGAATTAAGCTATCAACGTAGTGCGAATTTCACCCGCAAATAATGTGTTAATCATAATGCTACTTTATCATTTCAAAACGGTGTTTCTCAAATGAGGTTCTGCAATGTAAGTTTTAAAAGAAATGATTAAAAACATTTTTTTTTTCATTTACTGTTAAAAATATTGTAGGTGCTACTATATTATAATATATATCAGAAGAAGGCAAGAAATGTATGGCATTGACAAATTCAATGAAGAAGATTTCTTTTTATGAGAAAGTATGTTAACCCTTTCACTGTTTGAGCTATGTAACGGATATTCCAATACCTAAAAATTCAAAAAAAAAATAATTCATTAATGTTGGAATATAATAAGTTATATATAAATAAATCCCTCGAGATTCTGAGGAATATAGAATCAGTGTGACCATTGTCAAAAGATCTTCACTTCAACGCCACACTACACCCCGTTTTTATTTTTTCTTGATATTATTCGTGTAGATGAACCTATAGTAATTATAAAAAACATACTCATACCTAGAGATGAAATGGAAATTAGGACTGTTCACCCTTGTTACTCTTTCTAGTGTAAAATATATTCCTATCAAGGTGTTGACTATGATTTTAATGAAAGTAGTGAAACAAAAGTAAATCGTTGAAAAGTATATGATGAAAAATATTTCTACTGATGAGAATGTGCTGTGATGTGATTTCACTGAAATACCAGCATTTCAGTGAAATCATTATTCATCAATATTCAAGTGTTTTGTTTATAAGCCTTTTGAGTCACATTGATTTCTGTTAATATTGTGTTTTTTTACTTGATTATTAAAATTTAAGCATTTCCTATCAAAATGTAAACACATTTTTAAACAGCCACGTGATGTTATTGAAGTCTTCATTTCAAGGTCGGCCATGTCACGCTTTTTTGGAGTTATTTATGAATGTGTGCTAACTGTCGTCAAAAAGCTATATTTAAATGTAATTTAAGCTCTTACTGTAGGTGTGGCAGAATTATTTTAATCTACTGTATTTTCATTGTTATCAGACCACTGTTATGTGAAGATAAACAATTCAAATAGAAGGCACGGTGTTTTAAAAAAAAACATGAAAATAAACATTCTTCTAATGTAAAATTGTTATTCCACTGAGTTTTTAAGAAGCGATTTCAGTCTAATTCTTTTCTAATGAAGTGTAAACCCAATCTAATGTTATCATATTCAGGTTTTAAAATATTCTATGTTATCATTAATTCAGTAGTATCTTTTATGTGGCTCAGTAGGCAACAGGTTAAAAAAATACCTGTGTAAAACAATATGAACAATAGCATAGATTTCTTTATTCTCTACTACTAATAATTTGGTAAATTTATTCTTGAATCATTTATTGTCTCTGTTTGAAGGTATGGTTTTTTTATGTATAAAATTTGTTCCAATCCATGGGATCTTAAAAACAGCATCGTGAAAAGGTTTAACTCGACACTAGTTTTACCCTATCTTACAATCACTACTCTCTTCAAAAAAGAGAGATTCTGCGGCTTAATAAGTAGCAAAAATCTTCTGCTAACTTACCATATGCTCCACATTCACATTCAAAGATATTTATTTCAAAAAATTCAGGTTTCACCTTTCAGCATTTTCAGACATTCAATCACATGGATGCAACAGAACTGATGAAACATGTAAAACCGTACAATGTTTCAAATTAAATTTGATATTGAAATTCTATCAAGCACCTTCAGTCGATATCTTAAACTATAAAACATGATATAAGCTAAGAGTAAAAAATAAAACAAAAATTTTGTTAATTATATTCACGCTTTATTCACAAGATAAACAGTATAAATACATTTTTTATTAATTAATGTTAACACTTCTTGTTGTAAATGAATATTTGAATAATTAAACACAATGTTCAGTACCAATTCCAAGTTTTATATTCTCCAGATCTGGACTAGTTGCACTCATCGCTAGCGTTATCAAGTTTTACATACAAAATGGTTCAAGAACTAAGAAAATAATTTTCATGTAAACACTCAAGTGCCAAGTCATTGAATTATAATTTATCTTTAATGAATCATAATTTTTTCAATCATTTGCATAGATTAATGGTGTCAATTTTTAATTCATCGAACATTATAAAAGTGACAACTTTGAATTGTATGCTGTCGTTTGTAAAGTGCAAAGAGTTAAATACAGTGATACCTCGAGATAAGAGTGCCCTAACATACGAGATATTTGAGATACGAGGAACGGCGGGTTGCACACCCATCACTGTTACCCATCAGTTTACTGTGCCTCGTATTATCCCACAGAATGTTTCGCAGTTTGTGAAAAAAAAACACCCTGAAAAAGTTGCAACTGGTCGTGCATTGGAGCTATTTTTAATGACACTTGCCTAACTCATTTCCACAATATTCTGAATCGGAGGAAGAAACAAACCTCCTTGAACAGTTTTTTTTTTGAATCCAGCGACCAGTGAAGAGAAAAATAGTGGGCTAAAATTAAGTATACAGTGGCATTTAAGATGTGTGTAAGTTGCATTTAAGTGACCAAAAATCCAGTTTTTTTCTTTATATTCTCTTTTATTATGATTTTATACAATATTTATCATTTATAAATACATTTTTCTTATTCGAAAACACGTAACAATAACTGGGGTCGCATTTTGGGAACTGGAGTGGATTAACGATATATCAGTTGATTTCAATGGGAAAAATTGTTTTGAGATACGAGCAACGTTACGTAATGAATTAAACTCGCATCTCAAGGTATCACTGTATATGATGTTGGAATATCCTTTACGCAGCTCAATGGGGAGCAGGCTAAATAAACGAGTGATTCAATGTTGTGTTTATTTATTATTTATTTATCATATATTTTCAACTGTAGTTAATCTCGAACCTTGAATCTGTAATTAACAGCTTTAAAGAGAGAGAGATGACGGTAAAAACATGATCATGTCATAAAATAAACATTATTGCTCGCAGTTAATCTCTACAGGAATTAAAATACAACAATGTAATGGAAACATATCAAACATTAATCAATCGAAAGGTGTGTTGTGAGGCTAATGTATACTTTGAATTAAAGCTAGAATTGTAATATACTTTGTGTTCTTGGGCTATCGTGTGAGTAATGAAGGCACGATCAATTACAACCAAATTTATCGATAAAACAATATAACAGTAAGGAGATTTATGGGCTGTGCAAGAAAGCTAATGCCACTCAATCTAATGCAGTGGTTCTCATGTGTGGTTCCAACAGCTTCATAGTAAATATTACTAATTTAAAAAAATGTAAACACCCGATTTGTTCAGTATTTAATCTGACTTTTTATCCTCAATAACTAGCAAAAGCTATTTTTTAGTAAATGCAACTGCTATTTTTATCAAATAACAAAAATTTTGTACGGTTAAGATATGCTGATGTTTACAATGCAGACATTGTAAAATTTTACATGAAAACCGCTAATTTAGAGTATCAGACTAAATAAATCAGAGAATGATAAACGCAGGATTATTTAACATTGTTCTTACAGTTGCTTTGCCGGCACTATTTAAAATGAACAATGAAAGCGGAAATGCATAATCAGGGTTCCACTGTATGGGTATTATATGATAGTGTAGAGCTGCAATTATGGTATAGATTGAATTTTGAAATTCGTAAACCTCTCAAGTCCACAGTCAATAGTGTTTAGTAACTTTCATCCCAAATCATTGTTCTATTTTGCTACTTTGGTTGTTCAGGAAAAGAAACCGCTTTTTTGGACGGCATCATTGGCGGTTTCGTTTTATTAGCTAACAAAACTGCTCCTGGCGACGGGTAAGGTCTCATCTGGAAAAGTGGCCCGCTGGCAGTCATATCAACACCAGTCTTGGCGTCTCCTCGATTTTCCAAGCCGGCCGACCACTCGCCTCGCGGCACGTCAGAGTAAGCCGCCGGATCCATAGGGTCCAAATCGTTGTCTTTAACTTTAGGTCGTTTGTCGAATCTTCTCATCGGTCGTCTTTCCCTGGCTCTCCGGTCTCTGTTCCGTTCTCGTTCTTCTCTAGACTCTATCTTCTTCTTTTGGGGCACTTCTTGATCGGAATGTCCTTCGCTGCTGTTGTCGCTGTCGTCTCCTTCTTTCAGAAGACGCTCTTCCCTCAAATGGGCGGCGCTTTCAGAAAATATTGCCTTGGGATGGGCAGGTGGAAACCATGATACCATGTTATTATAAATATTCCAGTAATAATCTCTAGCGCAACCTTCGTCGTAAACCTCTTGCCATCCGTTCGGCAGTGGGTATTTGTCGAGTATTTTTTTCTTCAATTCCAAATAGTCGGCGGCGGGAAGTTGGGTGCCCTGTCGCCACTTTTTGACGCAGTAAAGGGAGCATTCATGATAAGGGTTATATTTATTAGGGCACCCCTTGTGGCCTTTGATCGGATCGACATTTACGCCGTCAATTCCTTCCCAAAAACTGTTTTTATCGTTGGTTTCGTCGCGAAGCGAATCGTAATCTTCGGCGATAATTTCTTCATTTGCCTGCTGGTCGGATTCGATCTCTTGTTTTTTAGGAGTCGGGTTTAATAAACCACGCTTCGCAAGACGTGCGGCTAAAGCCGCAGGCAGTGGCATATTTATCCAGGAATTCAAATAATCCTAAACTTCAATAATAACCACAAAATGAAGTATGGAAATGTTTGACAGTTGTTATTAGTGTGGCTAGCATGAAAATTAATAACGTTCATAGGTATTACTTAGAGCCTCTATAAATTATTTATAGAAGCTTTAAGAGTTATTTAGGTAAATAGTTTTTTTTTTTTATTCCAATCAACCGAGAACAGCATTATTTTCAATTAAGGTTTAACCATTGCTTGCATGAGCAATATTATTTTGGTTGAATATTAATTTTAAAATATATCTTCAGTGAAATGCACAAATTTGAATTTGAATTTGAATTTCTCGTAGGAAATTTTTAAAAATGAAAACTTTATATTAATTTTGTAAACCTTTAGGAGATGCGGAACCAATATTCATAGACAAGAACTAAAAAATTATATTAATATTATAGATGCTATAACTACAAGTGCCCACCGATGAGTTGTAAGCTTCTTACAGGTTAAAATTTTTTTATTTAAAATTCAAAACACCGTGATGTTTTTTCGAAATAGTATGATATAAATATTTTCGTATTTATTCTATTAACCAATTTACTTTATAACGAGCACTAGATGACACTGTTACTATTATTGTTCACTATTTATTAGCTTCATTTCGTGTATAATAGATCGCGTTGTATTTTGAAAAATTATAATAACTACTTACCCACTTCTTTATTTTATTCACGTTCCCTCGCATTCTCTAATCGACTCTCGGCCAAGTGATACTTTTCTTACTTTCTTAATAGTGACTCAAAATTTTCCCCTGTGTTGTGATTTTAATTTACTGTGTATATTCTGTGATATTTAAACGCTTGTACGAATTCCTAACAATGAGGAACGAATGTCAGCCAACAATAAATCAAACAGGTATTTATATCTCTTTATATTTGCCATTACTGCTATTAACTGCATTATAAACTAATTTTCAACTTTAGAATAATCATTTAATATTAATAACCCAAAGCTACACACTAAAATAAAATAAGCCCTCTGCTGCCACCAACAGCCATTTGTTCATAAAAATATTAAACTTTCTCGTTACTCCCTGTTTGCTCTTAAATACATTACAATGAATCCTCAATCAATTTTGAAAAAACATTTAACGCAATAAAACCTAACTTATTTTGCTTCGAAAAACTTTCACTTTGTAAATTCCTTATCAAACACATCCCTATACTGAACACTTTTAAAAAGATTACTTAGTGCCTAAGAAACAAATCCCTTATGATGACAATTATAAACTAAATTTGTTAATTGTCTTTAGTTTAGTTTAGTTTAAATGTTGATTATAAAAAAAAGAAAGAAAAGGCACCCGCCAGAGTAAACAGTTGATAAAATTAATAAGGAATACTAAATCCTGATCTGCCTTAGTTGAATTCCAGCATTACTAGATGGAAGAATTGATGCATTCTCTTCCTCTATAGTCTTTTTCCGTGGGTAAATAAAACATATTTTTATGCACAAAATCTTCTTTTATTGTGTAAATATAAAATTCATAATCAAAATAAATTCAAAGTCTGTAAAAATTTATCTTATTAAAAGTTCATCTTAACTTTTTAAAGATTCATTACAAAAATATACTTCTGAAAAATTGACAAATATCAAAAATACAAAAAATACAAAAAGTTGTATGAAATCAGGCACCATTATTGGTTTTATTTTCAGAGTTTGTCATGAAGTCGAGCAGGTTCTCATTTGTAACGATTCCCACCACGGTTTCTTGGGCTGAAAGCAAAAAATTGTTTCAATGAATTATGTCTGAACATAAAAATTGTAGAGTTGAAATAATAAAGATTAAAATTAAAATCAGTCACAGCAACCTAGCAATCAAGATTATTTCTTCAAAAAAATAAATATCGATTGGTTGATTACAGATTACAAAAATTTTAATTTCAAATGATAACAAATTTGAAGTATCTTGGCCTAGAAAATGGTGGTTTCCAGTCAGTGAGATGCACCAAGCATTCGACAGACAAGTCTTTCACCACCGAGGATGAGAAGAGAATTAGATCTTACGTGTCAAAAATAAAGAAGGTCTTCTCTTTAGCTTTCGGCACAATTAGCAGCAATCCCGCCTCTTGACCGAAGCTACAATTTCAACGATGTTATTATGAATTTAGTAAACAGACCAAAGATGAATACTGCGTGATATAAACATAAAGACTAATAACTAATTCATTGCTTTGCCAGTAATCAATTAAATTTCTGTTTTTTATGATAGAGGTGACTTAGAGTAGTTTTTAGCATTGGGGAAAATGAGACCAAGTCGGTAGACATGTCTGATTATGTTTTATCAAAAATACTCACTTCCGTTATTCCTTGTGACAAGAACGAAAGGATCTTTCTCCAATATGCGGGAAGTCTTTCCGAGGGAAGTGCCGACATCGACTTTGCGGAACATCTTGAAGAGGGCTTTTTCGATGGGATCTGACATGCTTACTTTTTTGTTCAGAATCCTGTTCATCAAGTGGTTTTGTGTTGCCATGCCCTTGATAACTCTGCAAAGAAATGTATTCAATTTGTTTTTAATTAAATTATCATTTTTTATCTCTAATATTATGGCCAAGTCATAAGATATTTAGATTTGTAAGTGTTGATTAAAATACAGTTAGTAATATAATCTCATTACCCATTTGAATCTACTACAGGTAGTTGGGAAACTCCCTCCTTCTTTAGGGTACTAATTGCCATTTCACACAAAGTGGATGGAAGTAAAATAGTTGGTGTAGACAAGTTCAAGCTTGTTAGCTTGTTATTCCACCACCTGAAAACAAGAAGAAACACCAAATTACGTTTTAATTCTTCAAGCGATTCAGTTTCCAGTGTTTGGAATATGGACTAGTTGCTACATCAAAATATAAGAGAGTTTTCAGTGTCAAAATTTTGTATAATAACTAATTTAATTTTTTTAAATATAACCTAATTTATCCAGATAATATCTGTTAAGTTTGTTATCAACAACACTGCTGAATCATTTTTTTAAAATATTTGGTGCTAGAATATCTTTTCATTTGGCTCAACCATTCCAGATTAAACCTATAACCATAGATAAGCATTGTAACTTGTTCCCTGCTGATCGACAATAATGTTTATTATAATCCAGAATATCTCAATATTACACAGTGGAAAAAATAGCAACGTATTTTAGTTCTACAATTTTTATTTACAAGATATAGTTGATAGCTATTTCGGCCTACGCCATCGTCAGAACTATACTAGCTAATAACTAGTTCTGACGAGAGGCGTGAGATGAAATAGCTATCAACTATATCTTATAAAAAATTTGTAGAACTAAAACACATTGCTGTTTTTTCACCGTGTTATAATGGAATTCTACCAAAATAAGTAAATGCCAATTCAATCAACAAATCTCAATGTTATTTCAGAAGAGTTGGTAGTAACTAAACTTATGGAAATTATTTGGAAAAATCATATTTATTTCAATACAAAAATCAGCTCTCACACGAAAGTTTTAACACTGGCTACTTATGTATTTTTTATTGTTAAATATCAACACACTGAAATCAATCGTCTACACTGACCTTACTGTCAGGAGTGAGTTTTTGGAATATAACAACTGCCTTATGTTTTAACAGTGAATATATGTACTATAATGGTTGAAATGTTTTAAAAATATATATGTTTGCAGGTTACATGACCTGGTTAAACTAAATATATGTGGATAATCCTTCACACAAATATTGTGCGGATATACATGTACGTCTATACTCCTGCAAAGGTTCATATAAATCAATTGACAGTCAATCCTTTACCTTCACTTTTTGAGAGGTGAAAATATAATCAAGGAGTAACTAAATAATTATCGGTATATTGACCCATATCTCTACATCTCATTTTCAGGGTAGGAGAGAGGAATAATTTACAAATATATGTTTAAAAATTGCCTTTGAATCAGGAATGTTATTTGTTATTGGAAAAATTTGAAGAATACTTTCTCTTAACTATCACAGTAAGCTTTGTTAATTTAAAACTATAAAACATTTAAAATAAAATCACCAATGATCGGCATCAGCTGTTTCTCTGAAGTCTCTCGCCTCCATCCAACTGTCCGAAATGAACTTTGTCATATAATTTCGGACTCCATCAGGAAGTAGAACCACACATTTCTGCCCCTTCTTCAAAGTCTTGGCCGCACGAAGAGCAACATCCATCGCTGTTCCACTGCTTCCGCCTGTAAATATGTAAGCACTATAGTAATTCTTTTTGTATATAAGCAATGCAAACTGTTCAGTTGTATTGCATCTGTGTGATAGAATGCCTGAAGATGCCGAAAGACAAAACTGTGAGAGATAAAGCTTGCGGAACTGTACACAGTTCCAATGATTTAAATTTAATATTGAAATTCAATCAAGGACCATCAGTCGATATCATAAATTAAACTCAATGTAATTATTAATTTAGGGTTGAAAAAACTAAATAAATTCATATTACGATTTGAAATTGTTGAAGAAAGAAAGATTACTAAAATTTAATTTAAGATTAAATGTTTTGTATCCAAAAGAAAGTTCAAAAAAAACACAAAGACTTAAGGGACGATCTGTTTAGTCAAATCCAATTACCGCAAAGAAGCCCTTCTTCCCTGATAAGTCTCCTAGCCAACGGAAGGGCTGCTTTGTCATTAGACTTCATCCACTTGTCCACCACGGAGCGGTCCAAAACAGTTGGAACAAAATCATATCCAATGCCTTCCACCTAGAACAAAACATAAAAACACTTAAAATAATTAGTTCATCAAGTGTCAGCAATTGCTGCTAAGACAATCCCAACACCAAAGGTGTGTGACACCAGTATGGCCCAACACACTCCGTTGTGGTAAAGTACAGTAACAAAATGTAAAAAAGAAGACTGTTGGTTATTTGTGATTCCTTTAACCTGTTCGCCGCGACAGTTTTTCATACAAACTAAATCTGTCCGCGTTGCTATTTCAAAATGTTCTCTTTCCACATAGAGCTATACACACAGCAATAAAAAATAATTGGGTTGACTTTTATGGAAGCTAGATGCATTAGGAATGTTTCACAACATTAAAAAACACAAAGAAATGTCCTATGTTGTCACAATCACCTTAACAAATATATCCCTAAAAATAACTAACTCGTAAATGGCCATTTAGGTGACGTAACGAAGCATCCAAACAAACTTAAAAGAACAAGCGACTATACTGTCACGTGTCATGGAGTGTCACATTGCAATGCCGCGAGATTGGTGCAATGCTCAGTGCGAAGTTAGACATGAGTTTAGCACGCAGTTTTAAACTGACATGTTAATATGGCAGGATCGGAATAAATTTGAAGGGTTCGAAAAATCGATGTTTTAAACATTTAAACCTAATACTTTTGGCAATTTTATGGAGGTGGTAGTATCAGGACGAATTGGGTGATACTTTAAAACCAATATCAGTCCTATATGCAAAAGATTGCCTGCGTTACCAACGTTTGAATGTTCACGTCCCGACGTCTGGGACGCTCACACACAGGTCTTGCACAATTTCCGTCTCATACGTTGGGGCATTAGGGTAGAAGAGATTAATATAACTAGATAAATAAGAAAACAAACCTCATAGAAATTGACATCAGTCTTGTTGAGTTCTTCAGGTAGAGACAGAATGGAACCTTCTGGATCTGCGGCGACAACAACGCAACTGGGGCACAGTTCTTTCAATTTACGGCCAACGCCAGCTATCGTTCCACCAGTACCGGCTCCGATGACCACCATGTCAACGTGACCATCGAACGCGTCCAAGATTTCTTTTGCCGTACCGTCATAATGAGCTAAAGGATTGCCGGCATTGCGATACTGAAATGAAATATAAATAATACAATGTCAAAATAAACAATAAAATATGACACATCTAAAGCCAGTCTACCGAAGCCATGTTTATTGGAAGCGACATTCCAGTTATAAATGCAAAACTGATTTTTGAATCCATACCATCCCAATATGGAATATACGACATCCCAATGGAGGTATCTAAAAAGAGGTTATTATGAAAGACTTGCTTATTATTTTTTATTTGCTCAACCTCTCTGTTGTGAAAATAGAAAGGATAAGAAAAGGTCTAGTGGTTAGTTAGCTACTTTCTCTAGACCATCTTTTTTTAGGGGCAGATGAGTGAGAGGGTAATTTTAGACATCACAAACACCCAAGCCTGATTGTAGTGAGTTGACATTCAAAAAAATATATATCAATGTTATTTAATAAAGTTTTGAAGTAGTCTGTGTTGGAATATCCTTTACGTGCCTCAGCAGGGAACAGGTTAAGAGAATATGTCACTTTGAACATAAATATGTAAAATTATTTCAAAATAGATAAACAATTATGAATAAATCAAAATAAAACATTGTATGATGACCTTATTGATAAGAGATATCATTCCACAAATATCCGGTTATCAAAAGAACAAAACACTGTATTGAAAGATTTTGTTGAGCTGGAATACATTGATTTTTGATTCTTTAACTCCAAATACAATGTAAAAAAAAAAAAAACAGAACAATAGCAAAGATTGGAACGATAAATCTATAATGTTGGGAATGTAACACAGCGTGACACTGTAAATCAAAATTTAATTTTATATTGAATATCTTCTGAAACTTTAACTACTGTTGTTGAATATTAATCACCTAACTCAGCAGTAAGAGTTTTCCTTTCTTCTTAATACTTTACTGCAATTATTACCAAGAATGGAAAATAAAGAAAGTGTCTGGAATATGACCATTCCCTTGTTAACATATCTATTATTGAAAAACTCCATTATGATTTCATATTTTCTGCATAGAAAGCACATATGGTAATCAATGTGAAGTCAAAGACACTGTATATACGTGTCCCAGAGTGTTAGGTTTTTTAGAACACATTCTTCTCAGTTAAACACAGCTTATGACAGTTTTAAATAGATAAAATTAATTGTAAATAAATATTAGCTTACCTGATCGAGAATAATCGAGTTTGGTATTTCATTGTTGAGTCTATGAGCGACCATAATCAAACTTTCCGGTTCATAAAATGCGGCCTCCGTTGGTGTGCGGATGATCTCAGCGCCGAGAGCTCTTAGCGTATCCACCTTTTCGTTTGACATTTTTTCAGGCATCACTATGACACATCTGTAACCTGAAATATATAAAAACCTATTATTGATTTAGAATATAAATTATTGCTGGATTTAATTTCATTGTTTAATATGATCATAAATTATTTCATCACATAATTTTTTATATAAACACTGCAAAACTGGGCTATCAACCAATATTGAATGAACAGTAAGCCTCCACAGCTTTTCTTTGTAATATCCTTTACATGCGATTAGTTTAGTCGACAATCTGAATAATTTGATATTTTATCCCACTAAAGTCCACCCATTTAAAATCATCATGTATCGTGTTACGAGTCGTGAGTAACAAAATAAATTAAAACATACAATATTTGAATGATCCATGTTTATTGTAATATTACAAAGAACATCTTTCAACCCGTCCATTCCCTACTGCGCAGCATAAAAGACATTCCAATAATGAATATTTCAAAAATGAATTCAGTTTTGTAAGTGTTAATTAAACTTTTAGAAATTACCAAATAAGTCCAAATTAAATACAAAATTAGCTACATGAAAGTTTCAATCAAAATTCTTGTATATCTTTGAGTGTAAACTATTAACACATTCCAATCAACTAATAGAACAATTCAGACATTAGCAATCAGAAGGTTAAACTTTTGCAGTATTCAATAATTGTCATTGCCATTACTGCATTATCATCATTAAGACACAAATTGTCTGCCAGCTGAATCAAGTTAAAATATTATTAATAATAACATATATTCATTGTTCTGATGAAACAGTTTGTAAATACAACACAAAAATATTGGTAAACTAACATATTTCACACGGAAATATACGAGCATCATAGTGGTATGACGAATATTGCTGGTTCTTAGCTGCTTCATTCGTATGGAGACCATAACACAGCAGACGCAGTCTTCGATACTTAGTTTATTGACAATAACGGCATCATCATACAAATCTAAGGTATTGTCATTTCACTACACATTTGTATCTCAGATTAGTCATTGAACATTCATTTTATTACGAAATTCATAAAATTTTATGGATTTTTATGCAAATTAGCTTTAGAATTTGATAATAAAGTCAACAATACGTAAGAATGCAACTAAAAAAACAAATTTATCTAAATAATTTATTGTATCTCAAACTGTTACACATAAAATTATATATTTTGATTGTGAGTTCACTAGGTTAAAAATATGAAGATCAAAGGTCTCATTCTGATATCAGTTTGAAAAGACGTTTGAATAAATTCATTACCAACCAGTTCCCTGGTGATCCGGGTAAAAGATATTGCAAAACTTTTGGAATCTTTTACGAAAAGTAAAAAAAAGATTTGGTATTTCAACATCTTTTAATTGACTCTGTATGGAAGGGGTTAAGACAAATCAAGTCATATTTCAATTAAAAAATGAACTCTTGAAAGATAGTTTATGACAATTTTAATCAACACAATACAATCAGCCATCTCAATGTAAGACGTGAGATGTTAGCAGTAAGTGAGTTGACCCAGGAATTTCTCTGACAATGAAAATAGTTGAATGTTGCAAAAGTAAGATTTTTTACCTTTAACCGCACAGGACATGGCAAGCCCAATGCCGGTGTTTCCAGATGTTGGCTCAATGATAACACTTCCAGGCTTGAGTAGGCCTTTGGCCTCAGCGTCTTCGATCATCCGATGACCGATGCGGTCTTTGACAGAGCCACCGGGGTTTAGAAACTCACATTTAGCATCTGGAAGATATGATTTCATGAACTATTTGATTAATTTCTGTCTGATGACACGGGTATTAGTGATGTCTGAAAATTTTACTAGAGTCAAATATATTTTGAAACTATATTTTTCTAAGTCTATTGTATGTGTTTTCCCGACGTTCATATTGATTCTAAAATGGTTATGGAATTGAAGAAGTATTTCTTACACATATCGCACTCTATCCCGGCTGACTGTGGAATGTTATTAAGCTTCACCATTGGAGAGTTTCCGATTGCGTGCAGGATATTTGGCATGATCTTCGGACGAGGTTGTCTAAAAGATACAATTAGTATATTCATCCAACAATGTTTTGTTATCATACAACAAAAACACTAATTCCTAGAACTAACTAGAAAAAATTACCTGTTTATAATACAGGTGTCATTTTTTGAGTGTCTAAAACTAATATAACAATGAATGCAATTTCTAAATTTGAATCATCCAAAATCTGCTAATTTTCACTTGTTTCATCTTTCACAAACCAGATTTTGCCTTTTTGCTTATTCACACATTCTATTGCACTAATGCATTCGAAATTGCAGTCATTCAACAGTTTTTATTGTCTTTATTTAAGAGGAATTATGAGAAATATATAGAAACTAAGTCTAGGAACTAATTTTATTTCTAAATATACTTATAATACATTTTCAATTTTTACGATTTTTTGTGTGACATTAAATAATATACTTACGTTTCTCTGACACTGTGTGGAGTATTTTCAATATTATCAGTCAACTTCCAAGTACATCTTGATGGAGTATCTGGGCTGACAAACTTGATACCTCTTCCATTTTTTAAACTACACTCGTTTTGCGCCATTTTTGCAGATAACCTAAAAACTACAGCAACAAAAAAACATGCAAATGAAAAAACAGGTTTTAAGTAAATTTATATTTTAAACAGAATAATTTTCTCCGCATAATTACTTATAAAACTTTATCAAATCAATTCAAATACTTCAATAAATCTAGCTAGAACAACCTTGGAATCCAGTTTGAATGTTAAGATTCCGGATGACAGATAAAACGAACGGATGTTTGTTTACCAATTGAATTACATAAATTTTCGCGATTTTATGAAAGAATAGTGTCAATTATTGAATCAGAGTATATTCTGAGACACCTAGAGAATTGTTGCATGTAGTATTTTAACCTATGTTTATATTTTTAGATCGGCATAACGCCGTAAAAAACATGTGCTTCTGAAAATGTGCTAGTGCAAGCAATATTACTGTTTCACTGATAACTACAGTTTATTTTAAACTATTTTAATTTTTATCAAATAATTATTATTCGGAAAACATTGCTTCGTAAAATATGAACAATTTAAAATACCCAGACAAAAAATTCTCGGAGTTTCGGTGATTTTTAAGTGGTTAAACAACCGAAGGATATCGATATATTTCTTGAATAAAAATAGATTACAAAAATGTGACGTTGTGTTGATTATGTTCGCACGATAAAATTTTCAATATTATTTTTTTGCTATTATTATATATTCGTGTTGAAATTATTTAATTAAATAAATTTGTTCACCAATTTAGCACTCTTGACGAACGACAACTATCTTCGTTAACGACAGCTGATGAAGTGGTTGATTTATCTGTCAATTTGAAACGTCAACTGTTGTACATACACTTTCAAGGATGATGAGATAATAATAAATGTTGTTTATTTTATATTATCATAACTCGATAAAATTTTATTATAAAAAAAATAATCTTATTTAGAGTGACAAGGCATGTTCAGGTAGTCTTGTCCCAAATTACTCGCGATTTCGAACATTGTTTTCGGGAAAATCACATTAATATTTGTATATTATACAGTAATTGCTCACTCACTTACTTATATATTTTTTATTTGTACTAAAAACACGATAATTGCTTTTTGCTTTACCTAATATTAGTATATTATACACAAGAACACTTCAATTCCAAGTTTTTAAGAGACCCCAAAAACAACTAAAAATGCCGTAAAGGTTCAAATATTTTTATTTATTATTACTTCATGACATTATTTAAATAAGAAAAACTTTAATACTACTTTACAACATCGACTGAGGGTACTTGACGGATTTCAATATCAAATTCGAACTGTTGAAACTTTGTAAAATTTCACATATTTCTCACTCAAGACCCAGGTTTCGCCTTTCGGCATATTCACATGTTTTATCTTACAGGTGTAATTAACTGATAATGTAATTGCTCTGTAAGTTTGCAATGGAACTGTCTGTTCTATTGCATCCGTGTGATAGAATGCCTGAAGACACCGAAACTCGAAATCCAGGTCATTAGTGACAAAATGTTATAAAAGTTATTTCGTTGCAGTTTGACATTTTAATTTTAATCAAAAAACACTTGAATTCGCTTACTATTCTAACAAAAGCAATCTCATGTATTCTTGCTATCTATGCTGCAAATATATCATGGTGCACATAGCTCTTTTTCCTGATAGATTTTGATAAACAAGACTATGACAATTTTGATCCCTCCGTTCAATGATGAGAAATTCTCTAAGAATATATCCATCAATAGGTATGTATTCACCTTGGACATGTTAGTACTACAGTTCAATCATCTCTTTGAGCACTCTTTATGTGGAATTCTCAACAGACTCTTTTTGTCGATAATTTGTCACACTTTTTAATAGACTTGCGAATATCATTCTTTCTAGCAACGGTCACATTCAGAATGAATTGTGAATCAGTCCCAAACTTTTGTCAACATCACCTGATTTGTCTCCGATTTATACTTATTGGTGGAATAATTATCGTTAGGCTTTATTTCACTATTAAAATATAGCGAAGAATTGTTTTGTGGTAGGAGTTGATTACTACAATCAAACGCTAGCCTTATATATTATTTATTAGTAATCATAATTTATTTTATATGATAATTGAAAACGTTAAAGAAATTTCCACATATAGAGTCCACCCCCCTAAAGTGCATAGATTAGGACTATGCTATAGGAATACTGCGTTATAGAAGACCAGGCACATATACAAAATTTAAGGCTAGCTTCTTTTGTGAATTGCCTGTAAAACATTATATATAATTTATGATATCGACTGAAGGTGCTTGATGGAATTTCAATATCAAATTTGAATTGTTAAAACTTTGTACGAACATAAAACATGTGGAATCGTACAGTTTTAACAATTCAAAACATTATATATTTATGAAAATTCCATTTAAACCCCGAAATTTTTGTGTTTTGTAAAATCTAGTCTATGTATACAAGGTACTGCTGCATACACTATAGGAAACTTCTATATAGGGGATATGCTATAGAAGGGACTACACTAAAAGTAATCTGTTTCATGTTTTTAATGATTAAAAGTTGAGCTTTAAGAAGTATTAGCTATTTTCAAACACCAATATATATTTGTTAACTATATTTTGTAGCATTATTCAAAAAAAAAAAATAATAATAAGCAAAAAAAAAAAAATACCAGAAGTAAATATAAAAATGTTATTGAAAAAAATGAGTATTGTGAATTTTGCTTTGTGTAGTGAGCAACAATTGTTCATAATAAATTCTGGACCCACTCATTCCTAAAATTAGCATAAGTTTAAATAATGTTTTTGTGTTAATTCCTAAAGTACTCGGTGTTAGAATATCCTTTACACGGCTCAACAGGGAATGGATTAATATTGACTTCCTCGCTCACACAACAGAGCCATAAAAAACAGACAATATTAATTTAAAATTTTTTTATTTGTTCATATGACATATATGGCATTTTACAATGAGTATAAAAGAAAAATTATAACTAAAACATAATAAAACTTAAAACTAGTTTCAAAATATTTATAGATTAATTTTTATATGACTAAACCGCCAGCATGAAATATTCGATTTAGCGATGTCAGAAATTTTAAATTTGAAAAGGTGTGTCATTCAAAATTTACATGGGAAAATCGCTATAATATGTAGGAACTAACATTTTATCATTTCCAAAAAATTATCTGAATTTGTGATACACACCCGACACACTGGCAAATCACTGATGTATGTAGTTAATAAACTTTGAACGCACCAACGAGTTGCTGGCTTGCTAGTGGTTAAATGATTAATTTACATGTCTTCGATTTCATTATGAATCTCTGAGACTTGAAAATCTTTGGCAGAGTCTTCAGGTTTGACTTTCTTTGACTTTTTCGGTTTGCTGGGTTTAGCGCTCGGACCTTCTCCGTCACTGTCCGAATCTCTGTCTGCGCCAGGATGTTGAGGAACGAATCTTTGAGGACCTTTCTGCAGCACCGCTTCACCCGGGGCTGACCATTCTTTCTTTGATTGCTGAAAAATAACAACATTCTTACAATCGACTTACAATAACACCTTGCAGAATTACCACGTAAATTAAAAGCTTTCAATGATAAATCTTTGAATGTGGTAAGATGTGGAACATATTTATAGTATATGCATTATATAACAATTGAAGAAATTCAAAAAACTAGCCAATATTTTAACCCTCTGACTCTGACCTCTGCTAGTATTTAAATGTTGAGACAGCTGATTGCAGTATGTTAATACCTTTCAAAGTGTTAACTTTCACTTCTTAATGGAAAAGCATGATAATTTTAACAATAAAAACACATTTTTACTACTAAGAGTTCAATGTGTTAAAAATTTCATGTTTAAGCTATTTTTTTTTAAAGTCTGATTTGACCTGATAATCTCCATATTGGTTAACTACAAAACAATATAACTATTTTTTTGAAACTTTCAGATTTAGAATATCCTTTATATTGCTTAGCAGGGATTGGGTTAATCTTCCTTCGTTTACTGGTTTATAAGCAGACAGAGAGAGGCAGTGTGTGTGAACGAAGGTGATAGGTGAATGTTGATAATTGATATGGTGTATAATATAAATTGTTTCATTATACTTACATAGAATTTGTCTTTCATCGATTTAACTTTATCAATGTAGAAATCGTAGACATACTGAGCCATATGCTGCATGTCCCTGATAACTAGCGGTGGAGAACCGGGAAGACTGTCAGCTAATCTTCCAGCAGGATGTCTTTCTTGAGGGAATATTTCTAATTGGAGTGGCCTTGACATTAGCTAGAAAGAGAAAAACGTTTAGAATATCATAAGCCATTTTATGGCCAGAAAAATTAGCCTGCTTCACTCTCTCATATACCATAAAAAAAAAATTGATTGCCAAGGCTTTTAAATATCCTAATTATGTTTTATACAAAAACCATTGTATGATACAATAAATAATCATATTTTTTGTGATAAATTAAAAAGACACACACACACCTCGGCTACAACACCAATTCACGCTCCAACATATACTACATGCCACATACGTTGCCAGAATGGAAAATTGATTAATCATATCAAATTTGAATTGTTACAACTTTGTACGATCCCACATGTTGTGTCATTAACATTCTATCATATGGATGCAACAGAACAGAATTTCATGAAATAAGTAGGTATTTCTAACAAGTTGTAACAATTCAAATCTTAAATTGAAATTCCTTGAAACACCTTCAATTGATATCATAAATTACATTAATATTATGTTTCTGACTTTTTTTCTCAAATATTCATTTGTGATGTAATTGACTACCTAATATTTTTTTCCTTCAGCAATGTATGTAAAAAAAAATCATTTCAGATTTCCGTGATTATAAAAAATATATCACCAATATTAAAATGGATATTTTAGATTAAGTGACAGTTGGGAGAAGATGTGTCCACCCATTGATATGGAAAAATTAATCATTTTTGCTTTAAACGTATTTTCATTTTTTTTTAAATATTCTGTAAAAATATGTTTTTAATCATAAAACTACAATAAGGTTTCATAAAAAATAATAAAAATTTTAATGCGCTTTACCATTACAGATATCAAACTGGTAATGCTCTGGCTATTTTACATTAATAGTAGTATTTCCGACTAACCTGATAAAACGTAGGTTGCAACTCAAAGCAGTTCCTGAAGAGAGAAGCACGGGCGAAGACGTAGAGACCAAGGCGAGCACGGGACATGGCCACCACTAGACGTCGCACATCACGGAGATGACCCACAGCTCGGGTGCGAACCAGTGATACCAAAACGTAGTCGTTCTGCTGACCTTGATATTTGTCCACAGTTGTCACCTGAAATCAGAAGAATCCAAGTGTAAATGAATAACACTATTATGTTCAACATATAATTAGGCGGTACGCATTGCTTGAATGAACAAAATTGATTTATGGATTTATGTTTTCATTATGTATATGTGCTGAAAAATTTTATTGCACTTCATTCATAAGACTATTCTAGAACTGAACTGTCAAAACTTCATACAATTCCGCATGTTTTATCACTGACAACCTGGGTTTCGCCTTTCAGCATCTTCAGGCATTTTATCGCACTAATACAACAGAACTGGCAGTTCTCGTACAATGTTTTAACTATTCAAATTTGAAGATAATTAGTACTATTTTTTGTCCAGTAAAAGGGAAAAAGTACCAACTTACTCTTCATTTTAAAGTTAAGAATCAGATTCATTGCTTTCCTAAGTGATTAACAACCTTATGATACAGTTGGTCTGAAAACACTTCTCAAAGAAGCGAAACATGTGTCACACACTAAGTAGAATAAAAAAAATATTAATCAAATTTAATATAAGATGTTAAAAAAGATACAAACTGTAAATGGTGATAAGTTTATCATAGTCAGAAAATACATCTTTGGTTCGGCACCAAAGTATATGGTGTTTACCTTGTGAGGCCTACCGATCAGTGGATTGTCAGCACACCGAATATTGATCACGTCTCTGATGAGATGTTTCTGTCCGTTGTACGTTGTCAAAATGGAAATCTTCTCTGCGGGATATCCGATCAATCGCATGTACATGAATACTGCAACTACATATTCAGCTTCAGCGAGATTCTACAAGAAAAAGAGAAAAATCAATATGCATATTTCCACTAAATTATAATATTTCAAACTTATATTCAAAAATTTCAATCGTTAGTAATAATTTTTATTACCTGTGTTATTATTTATAGAAAACATCACTTCTTGGTATCAAGGAATTATAATTAAATAAATAATACACGATTTTCAGTACTCTTTCCACAATTTAGTAATATAAAGATCAGGACTGGTTTCACTCATTGTGAGCATCAACTGATATGATACAAATTGAAACGAGGCTATTTATACAAATTTGGAGTAATATTGTAATCAAAGGGTACATAAAACCAGTTGCTTAACAGGTTAGGAGATAATTTACAGGTAATCATATAACATATATTTAAATTAAGTTGAATTAAGATTGAGATTACAAAAACAATCTCTTAAAAATAAAATATTTACTATTCTGTAATCAAAAATTAAATTATATTAAAAGTCCTTTATTTTCTTAGTTCTTGGGCCATTTTTTTTATATATAAATAGTTTTTTTTTTTCAATTAGAAATGTATTTAATTTATGATATCGACTGAAGGTGCTTGATGGAATTTGAATTGCCTATACTTTATATGATTCCACATGTTTTGTCACTAACGATCCGGGTTTTGCCTTTCAGCATCTTCAGGCATTCTATTACACAGAACATGTGATAGTACATCTGAAGATGCCGAAGGGTGAAATCCAGGTTTTTAGTGACAAAACATGTGGTTATTGTATATAAGCTGACAATGCTCAAAGTTGTGGAAATAATACTTAACATTATGCATAGTTATTGGTATATTATATGATATTATACCTGGTAGAAGTATGGGCTCGGTTCACTCTCGCCGACTCCATTAAAGTCCTCGACGTTGACAAGTTGGAAGTCATGACAGAATCCAGCATTTGCTGCGCGGTATTCTGGAAGATTGAGAACGTGGCCGAGATTCCCCAGCAGCTTATAGCGCCAATTGTAGAGATTGCATATACTGTGAAGTAAACAATATCATTCTATATTACAAGCCAATAATGCTAAATGATTATAAATGGCAATCCCTAGAAGGAAACCAGCAGGAAAGTTTGAATAATATTTGTTTTTCTATTATACCAATATATTAATACCAAGATGTTTCATTTCACAAATGAAAAGGCACTGTAGTCAAATAAACAGTCGGTTAATGATGATTCCAATGAGTGAAACAGGACCTGATACACATACAAAGACTAGGTGTTTTCTTTGCAATTTGGCAGTTAAATTTAATATTCTGAATGCTAATGTGTCAATTGTTGAAGCGGCTGAATGCAGTGTGTTGATAGTTGACACTTAAAAAAATGTAAAAGAATGAACTATGCCGAAAATTTAAAGAAAAAGGGCTAATTTTTGTATCAAAATATAGCCTAAAATATCGTGATAAGTTTGGTTTGCATCAATACTGCTGAATTGATTTTTGAAATAATCGGCGATAGAACATCTTTTATTAAACTCTTACTATTCCAACAATAGATTCATCTACATCTTTGAAATAAAAAGATTATTTTTATGACATGACCAAAATATATAAACTGTCGAGACATCTGCAGGTCAATATAGTTGTTACAAATTTAAAAGTGTCGAAATACTATGACATATTTTGGGGCACGGTTTAAATATGATGATGATCGAGTGGAACTTTGGTTACCTAGCTCTAGCTCTGCCTTGCGCATCAAGATCCACAGTGGGAACGCCCAGCCTGACCATCCTGGTGAATAAGCTCTGCTCCATATTGGAATATTTTTGGAATGCCATATTTTTGATGACGGGGGGCAGCTGGTGGTGGTCTCCGATCATTATCCATCGCTTCAAACGAGAGAATCCGTCTTGAGGGTTCTGCAACAGCAGCGGAATGAACGTCTCAATCTCCAGAATCTGTGCCGACTCTTCCATCAGTATGTTGTCATATTTGAAACCTGAAATATTTGAACATTATTACTCAAAATAACATTGACTAAAGTAAATCACAAACTTCAAGTTTGCTGCATGCTACATCAGTGTTTCGATTCAGTTACGTAATAACCATTTTCATAGGCTGGACTTTTTAAACTCTAATATATTGGTCTCTTTTGATTGATTTATTTTTTTAAGTGGTTGTAGCTAACTGGCCAAGGAACTGGGATCATACATATAATACTTTCAAAAGTTGACTACATAAACTACAAACTTACCCATGTCTACCAATTCCTTCCTCTTCAAGGCTGCATGAGTACAGGTCATGGCAATTATTTTAGCTTCTTTTACGAGCAAATATTTTGACCTATCTAATCCTGAACGCAACAGTTCAAAGGCTCTGAATTCATCCAACTCTTCAAATATTCTCTCGATATATCTGAAATAGTTATAATCAACATAAAATAAACACACATGAAAAAACCTATATTGAAGTCTGCCTCGATAAGAAGTATAAAAATTCAAACTTAGTCACAAAATTATCTAAGCATATACAGGTAACGGTCGCTTATTGCAAATCTGACGAGTGTTGTTATTATATTGCAATCACATTTGAATTGTTGAAACTGTGTAGAATTCTGCAAGTTTTGTTACTCACCGCTCGAGTTCTGCGTTATTTCAACATTTTTAAGAAATATATAACATGGATGCAATAGAACTGTATAATAGAATAATTTCCATGACTAATTGTGAATTAATTTTAATATTTACAATTCGATAGTTAATGACTTCAATTTAAATTCAAATTTGGAAAAGATCTTACAACCAATACAGCCATTTTACCAAAAACACTGCTACTTTGTTCTACAGAAGGTTCTCAATATTAACCCTTTCCACTCGTATGTCCCCTCTGGGGAACCAAACAAGAAAAGCGTTCTACTCGTATGTCCCCACTGGGGAACCAAAACTTTAAGCTTGAATATTTTCTATGTACACCCAGCCCTTTTTTTACGGGAATTCAATTATACGCGATTTTTTGGACGGCAGTTTTTCATATGTTTCTGGGACTTTTTCACGCGATATTTCAATTTTTGGAACCAAATTGTCAAATTATATGAAAGTTGTGATTTTTTTACGTGCCGTTTTCTGGAACCAATGTATCGCGTAAAAAAAGGACTGGGTGTACCACATTTTATTGATTTTGTGCAGATAATATTTTCTCAATCATATGATTAAAATTCATATGATAGAGAAAATCGCAATCTTCTTGCATCGACATAAAAAATTCGCTAGAATTTTTATCATTTTCAGCTGAAAATTTCATTTTTTTATTGAAAATCATTTAAATGTAACTTATTTTAAAGCATAACTATG
Source organism: Himalopsyche japonica (assembly GCA_028555115.1). Classification (NCBI taxonomy): domain Eukaryota; kingdom Metazoa; phylum Arthropoda; class Insecta; order Trichoptera; family Rhyacophilidae; genus Himalopsyche; species Himalopsyche japonica. Next base: position 1,122,506 of record JAHFWJ010000449.1, on the reverse strand, counting down.
TTAACGGTGATAACACACTAATAAATAAATTTTCAAAAACTCTTTATCTATAATGTTTTTAAAGCTTTTAAAAATATCATGTTTAAAATTCATATTCTCGGATTAAAACTTTCGTAAAATAGACATTAAAAACGACTTACGATTGTATGTCTATAAAAATACTAAAAAACAGTCTTATGCATGCTGTGTTAGTTTTTTGTTGAACAAAAATCCGTTGAAAATAAGATTTATTTTCATTTTAAGTTTTGATTATGAATCCTGGAAAATGCATGAAATTAATTACGAGTTGAGGCTACCATCACCCAAAAAACATTACGAGTGCAAAGAGTTAAGATATATCAATTGTATTCTTACAGTTTTAAATCTTTCACACGTTGATGAATTTTACCCTTTATTGAAAGAATTCGTTTAACAGACCTGAAACATCCCTCGGCTATTCCCATGTCTTCATCATACGACTTTCCTTTAAAGAGAGGCTTGGGAGCATTATCGAAGAATCCATTGAACGGAAACTCTGTTGATATCAGACTGACGGGAACTTCCTGAAAATAAATTAACGTAAGGGATATTTGATATTATACAGTCAAAACAATAGATTTCATGTGTAATTTTTGAAATAGAAGAAAGATGGAATGCATATCTACAGCATAATGAATATTACTAATTATACAGTGGGAAATAAAAAAATGCATTTTTTTAATTTTATCAGCTTTTTTTCTAGAAAAATTAATTGAAAAAAATAGAATTAGAATACTCTTAATAACCCTGATCAATATTCAGCTTTAATTTAAACTTTTGAATTTTAAATTTAAAAAAAACTTTTTGTAATTAAAAAAAATATTTTTCTAGGTTATGATTTATGTGTTTTGTTGTTACGCCCTTGTGTACCTAAACCCCCACAAATTCGTCTATACTATTACCTAACCTGTGACATGACTTCTTCTATGAAGTATTTCATAATATACTTTTTAATGGTTGATTTCTTGTCATTAACTAGCCAATATTTTTTTCAATTTTCATATTTATCATTCTCAAAAGACCATTTAAAATACAGATAAATAGACAACTATTTTATTCTGGTAATATGTTAGAATTAGCGATTGAAATATTTATTAAATCTATACAAACCTTCTGCTGCTTGGATCCTTTTGGCTTGCAAACGGAAATAAACTTCTCCCACCGAGCTACGATATGATAAAGGAAGAAATGTGCAGCCGTCTCGCAGGTGGCTCCGACGTCTCCCTCTCCGCCGAGACTCTCCTGAAGCCGCTGAACTGATTCCAGTAACTCCAACCGCTTGGCCAGAACGTAGTTTACTCGACCATATCTGTTTCAATAGTAAAATGTTAATAAAATAATACTATTACAAGGCAAAATCATAGATTCTTTGAGATGCCTTAAAATACTACATGTATTACTCTGTGTAAATCAATGTAACATCACGTAATTGAAAATTGTTGTGTACCTTGAGAAGTCTTTATCAGTATCGAGTGCTTCCTCTCCGTGACCCAAACGCAGCAGATGCCGTTCGTCCACATCCAGGGTCATGATCTTCTCGAAGAGCTGATTGAGCGCCTGATTGGAGTGAGTCACAATCAATGTTCTCTGCCACGGAAAGTTGTGGTATAGATTTGAGATTATCTGCACAGCCACATCAGTTTTACCTGTGATTATAAAAATTCAACGGTGATTGACTGTATATATAACATGAGATCCGTTGATACCGCATGACATATCTATGTTCTAGTGTTCACAACAAATCATATTATAATCTAAATAATGATGCGTGTCATTCACGGAAACATCACCACCTTCAGAATTTGCAGCCTGACAGGTTGATCTTGAATTGTTCCGCAATTTGTTTTTGCAATTGTATTGTAACTAAATAGTTTGCTAGAACCATGTTGGATCACTGCAAAGATGGATTTCCTATGTTTAACTGTGTTTATCTTATTTTGATTGAATCTAAAATAGATGTGTTCAAACTGGATGTTAAAAAGTATTTCCATTGAATTATTGCAAAACTTTCTCTCTATAACTGATGTTTAATTTATAGGGCTCAAAGGAGTTAGTGTTGAAATAGTTAAAAGCTTCTGCTATACAGTAATATTCTTCCCAGATCGACTCGCAAGGAAAAAAGAATATTTTAATCTTAATAGTAAAAATAATTAATATTTACAAAGAATTATTAAGAATGGGTAAAACAAATGAATGTAGAGGAATGATAGATCATAGTTTTTGGAAAATAGTTGATAAAATTAATAACTTTATTATCATATTGTCTAAGCGAACCTGTTCCAGGAGGTCCAACCACGAGAGTTAAGCCAGGCTGCATACCGGCTCTGATTGCTTCAACTTGTGTCGGAGTAAATAATATAGCATTCCTGAAATTGTCAACGATATTATCGGTCAATCCAATCCAACATTAACAAGATTATTCTATAATAGGCTTAAACCCTTTCCCTGCTAAGTACTATAATTAATATTCGAACAACAAATATTTCATGAAATGATTCAGCAGTGGGGTAAACAGGCTAATAAAAATTATTAGGACAAACTATATTTTAATACCAAAATTTGCTTTTATGTAAAAATTTTAACGTTCTTAAAACTCAAATATTTTGAGCAACAATTATTAATACAATTAACGGTATCGACTGAGGATGCTTGACGTAAAAGATGTGTAATACACTTCCAAGTGTTTTTTCCCCCACGACTAGGGTTTTACCTTTGGAAATCTTCAGGGTTATATATATTATATCATACAAAAGGAATTAAAAAATAGTCTCTATTATTTCAGATATATATTAAACTCTTAGCCTTAGGGTATATATTATTTTCTGTACAATTCTTCTTGTATATAAGGAAAGTAAACCGTTTACAGTCTGTCAGTTCTATTGCACACAGTGGAATTGTACACAGATTCAACAACTCAAATTTAATTATCAATACACTACAACCTGCCATCTCAAGAATTTAGTTTGAGTATTCGCTTTATTTCACTGAGATTTAGATGAACAGCGAGGATATATACTTACTTCTTGGGCTCGTTGTAAAGATAAGGCCCCCTGCTAGGCGTCACGTGAGGTTCCACCATGATGGTTTTCTTGGTAGATTTAGACATATCAACATCAATTTCGCCTTCACTATTTTTGTGCAAAACATCCTCAAAAGTGAGTCTGCAAATATCAATTAAAATTAATTTGATGTTATAACAATAAGTATGAATTTGTATTTTAACTCATCCATCCTGCTGCACAATGCGTGATCTTCAGTAGTTTACTGCCTCTCAGATGAGTTAATTGCCCTCTTATACTTTCACACTAAAGCTTCGCTTACAAAAAATATTAAAATTAGATCATTTTTTTCGTAAGTTATTTTATTTCATCTGTTTTTGCACCAATGTTTGCGAAAAATTATGGGCTGTGAATGGGTTAATAGACAATATATAGTCTCACTTATTCTAGCATCAAATACTGAAAAAGCTATTAACGACAATTTTTTTGAATATTTAAACTTTCTAGAGCTTAATACTTTGTTTTTTAACAAAGTAAATTGCCTGTTAAATTGAAAAACATGCATTTATATGATTATTTCAAGCAATCATTTCATAAGCATGTATGAAGTGTGAAAAAAATTATTTCAGCATTATTTTAGCCAATTCAATTAATAGTTTTTGATATTCTTTTTCAAAAGGTTTTGTATGGCAATAAGACAGTTATTCAATTCTTCATGATCTCAAAATTAGCAAAATGCGTTATCTAAAAATCTTAACGGATACAAATTGGTAATTGAACATTCTCACTTGAACGGACGAATGAGTTTCTTTGGGTCATTGGTATTTGTCTTGATCTGGTGATCAGGGAAACTTTTCCGGAGATGATCCATATCCAGGAATGTATCGTTGAAGTCCATGGAAGCTATTTCATTGGGCATTCTGAAAATAATCATAAATAATGGATTGTCAAAATATTTGTTTCATTAGAATTGAGAATACGACAAGACTTGTTTTTAGGATCGAATAAATGGGAGGTAATTTTAGTCACAAACAGTCAGGCCTTCAAATAGACTTGAAAAGTTGACAAGTCTATAGTACAGCGGTCAACGTTGATGGCTTAGTAAAGAAACTCACATATTTGAGGCCTAGTATGGACAGTATAACTGCAATAAAATTGATTATTAACTCTTTCTACGCTAACATTGCAGGCTCTGCAACGGCAAGGTGTGGGGCCAGTGCAATGCGAACCTTCAATTGTTGGTAATGCAGGCAATCTTTTGGATATAGGACTGGTCGCCTAATTTGTCCTGCTACTGCCACCTCCATACAATTGTCAAAAGTATTAGGTTCAAATGTTTAAAACATCGATTTTTCAAACACTTTGAATTTATAGCGATCTCCGCCAGTCACAAATCAGTTTAAAGTTTCGCGCTTAACTTCGCACCAATATTCGCGTCTTTACAATAATGACACTCCATGACATGTAACGCAATGGCGATTATGAGTTGTTTGCTACGGACATATTTGTTAAAGTGATTGCGACAACATAGGACATTTCTGGCTTCCATAAAAGCCAACCCCAATTGTTTTTTATTGCTCTATAAGGAAAGAAAATATTTTGAAAAATAGCAACACGGACTGATTTAATTAGTATGAAAAACAGCCGTGTCGATCAGGTTAACATACCTAGCATAATGTGCTTGACCAGGATCTCCATAGCCTAAGATAATATCATGAAGCCAGTCGGGGACGACGCACTCCGTGTTCATCAACTCTCGTATCGTCTCCAAGACGGCTTTGAAGTTATTTTCTTTCGGCTTACGGCGCATAAGCACATTGAAAGATTCATAGACATCCTAGAAGAAAAATAGACGATTAAGATCTCAATTATATCAAAATTTCCAATATTTACTGATTTATTTTCCACAAAAATATTTTTCATACATATAAAAACATTTCAACAGAAGTCAATGTGGATCTATGCAAAAAATATTAACCTAAGGTTAGGAACTAAATATGTATATATCTGGTACAATTTTAGTAATCACTAATTTGATTATAATAACAAATTTGGTAAAGATAACCTTACAACCAATACAGACTAATGACATTTTGATGAGAGGTTTTCAAAAATAATTAACTACAGTTAAAATATAATATAATGGAAAATTTAATATGAAGAGATGGTGGGATAAAATCTCACATAAAAAAAATATATATATATATTTATATATAGAAAAAGAGAATTAGGGAGTTTTGACTGTTGTTTAATAAAGGCAATGAACAGTGCTCGGGACTTGAGTGACAAAGTTATAGAATTGTACAGAGTTTTAACAATTCAAATCAGAGTTATAATTTTTGTGTGGAAAATCATCACATACCTCTTTTCCCTTGCTGGCTTCATCCAAATCTTGCGCGTACTGATTCGGATCAAGGCTAACTCTGAAAGTCCGCGTGTCTCCGGGCAATTGAGGTTTTTCAGCAACCCCTTCTTCGATCACTCTTCCTCCGGCGTCCAACATTCCTTCAACTTCGCATCCTCGGACACACACTACGCCTGTTTGCGGTAAGAATGGTTCTCTATGGTCATATTTTGTACCTGTAATTATATACAAAAGCAATGAGTTTCAGTCGGAATTATAAGTTATTGCATAGGTGTGGGAATTTTAAGAAATAACAAGGAAGGCAATCAAACAAGCTCATCCAAAATCTATGTTAATATGTTAAAAATAGTATCTGTCCAACTCAGTCTCGTCTTTGTCAAATATGTTGACATCCAAAGAAATACTGAACATTGTTAATGCATTGACTATTGAAATCTCAAAGAGAAATGTACTTTTGTTGAATATTTCTTTCGACTAATTCGAGGTCTCTAATAATTTTTTGAGAAGTCCTGGACATAATTTGTTTGTTCTTCTAAAATATAGAACTAACCTGCCAATAGAGATGCCACAAGACACAATATTCAACAGTATTGCTTCATATTATATGTCGATATATTCAATATATTCAACTAATAATTTGCAAATTTCACAATGTTTATACACACATTAAATTAATAAAAATATTGTTTGTTTTAACCAAAATTATTTTACCAATTGGTTTCGTTGGTTTGATTGTAATCAAAAAACAGACATCCCTCTTCCTGAGATTCTCCCACTCGGTTTTAATATCTCCTCTGACAGAAAGGATGACAGTCACATCAGCTCTGACCCTGGAAGGTTTCCTCTCGCCGATATTCGGCTTGGCGACTTCCACCACGGCAAACCCTGTAATTGGTTGAGCCATGCGAGCCCATCCACCGTAAAACACTTCAGTATCTTCAGCTTTCCTGAAAACATAAATTAAGTTTTTGATCAGTGAGTTATTTTTAACTCAATGGGTTAGGGAATAGTAAGTTATTGTTTTACGAAATAAGTTTTTTGGTTTATTTTAAATATTTTTTCTTACACTTCATATAAAATTATGCGGTTTTTTGTGGTTCAATCTAGAAAGAATATTTATTATTATATCATGTAGTAAATAAAGTTGTACAATTCAGAAATGCATAGTAATAAATGTAAATAAATCTATTCACTATGAATTTTCTAGAAACAATTACTTTAGTTTGAGCCTAAAAAAATAATTGCAGTCTGAGTAAACATAGTTCGATATTGACACTGATTCCTAGAAAGAAAGCGGTTGAACAGACAGTAAATTTTATGATACATGATTAAAAGTGTAATTTCTTTGAATTTTTTTTTTCGTAAAATTCTTTTATTAATTTGAAATAAAAAAAAATGTAAGCCCGACTGCTTAAAATTATTGACAGATATGTGCAGCATGAATATCTGAAGAAATTATAATTATTGAAAAAAAATACGGAACTTGCAATTGATAAAAGACAATCACAATATTTGGACGTACATCTACGGCCATACTCCTCAAAGGGTTAATATAGTTAGATTGTTTATATGGCTATTTCAACCCTTTGCATTCGGGTGCCATAATAGCAGCAGCAGTGATATTTTTCTTATAACTCGAATGCCAACACTTTGATGCCAAGTCATTGAATCATAAAACATATATTTAATTTATTGATTGAATTGGCATTCACTTGGTAGAACTCCATTATAACACGGTGAAAAAATAGCAATGTATTTTAGTTCTACAAAATTATTTTTAACAAATATAGTTGATAGCTATTTCGGCTCACGCCATCGTCAGAACTATAACTAGCTAGAAAACTCATTTACCCGAACCCAATACAAGATAACCGCTTCTATAAATCTATTAACTACCTAGGTAGCATTAGCGAAAAAATTCATCGGGAGATTAAAAACTCAATAAACGTAGCTTTCAAGGTCAACAATAACTTAGGCAGACATCTTAAAAATAGTAAAGATAAAATTAATAAACTGGACAGAAGCAGTATTTATAAAATGTCCTGTGGCTCATGTTTATCCATTTATATCGGACAGACAGGTAGAAGTATATCTACTCGAGCTAAGGAACATGTAAGATCATTCAACAATAAAAAAACAGATTCACAATTCGCTAATCACGTTATTAATGAATCACATAATATAAATTCAAACTCAGCCCCTAAATGTTTGCATCTTTGTAGTAAGGGTCGGAGAATGACGGCTTTAGAACAGCTAGAAATCAATAGACACCAATTATCACAAAAGATTCTTAACGACCAAACTAACATAATAGTATCGCCATTTGTCCAGCTGTTGCACAAAGGGGTGGTCTGATTTACTTCCAGAAGGATCACTTCCGCCCCACATATAATCTTATTGTCATAGACACCTATTGTTTCATTTAGAATTTTGAAAATTTAGTGTCATTGTGTTAAGTAACAAGCTAAGCCGTTGGAACAGGAGAGAGGATGTGTTGTGTGCCTTTTCTGCACAGCTATATATAGATAAGCAAATTTTAGTTTAAGCATAGTTCTGACGATGGCGTGAGCCGAAATAGCTATCAACTATATTTGTTAAAAATAATTTTGTAGAACTAAAATACATTGCTATTTTTTCACCGTGTTATATTTAATTTATTTCATGAAATTCATTATGACTTACGAACTAGAGCAATAGATTAAATTTGCATTTGGCGCTAAATCTATTTTCTGGTCATTTTAAGAAAGGAATCAAACAAAAATATTTTTAAACTATATTATACGAATCCAGTACACTAGCCATAGTGAAATTTTTGAAGGCCCCATGATAAACAAAATAAACATGGGATTTAAGGGCTATTTTACCTTCCATTTCTTTATATCGAAGTGTTTCACTGATTGATCATTATTTAATTGTTAATAAAATATTGAATTTGATGAGGACTAAAATTGATTCAGCATTGCAGTTGATAAATTAGCATTGACATTACACTTGTATGAAGAATTACATAAAAAATAAACATATGTTAACAATAACCGTACCATGGTGACAGTCGACTGATGGCGTCTTCAATATCTTGCCGAATTTCATCTGAAAATGAAAATAATATTTAAATAATTTGTACTGATCTATTTACAGAAATTGAAAAATAATACTGTAGAATTTTACACACAGATGTCATATTAAGTCAAGAAAAGGCCTTAATCAAACATTAACTGTGGGGGATTACCCCATAAGCAAAACACAATCAGTGCTTAGAACCCCCCCCCCCCTTAACCCCTTCCTACTGAGCCATGTAAAGGATATTCTAAACTGAATATAGTAAATGAGTGAACTCTCATTATATCGTGTCATCAAGGCAAGCCCATGAAAGATGAGCTATTTTTTACCAAATTAGTTTTTTTTTGTCCAGTTTTACTATTACTTCAGATAAAATTAACTAAATAAATGGTCAATCTTGGAGGAGTATTGTTCACTACTAAATTAAGTACTAAATAAATTTTAGCAATTGAATGCATAGTTAAAATGTAAATGAACTTATTCATTAATAATTTTTTAGAAGCTTCATACTAATTAATATTATTATATAAGATCCGCCAAATAACTTTTTTTTTTGAAAATGCTATAAAAAAAAAACTACAAATATTTTCTCAAATTTCTTTTTTTATTTGAAAGTACAATCCTTCCGGTTAATAATGGAAAATAACTTCATTCAAATGGCTGCCTCGGCTGGCCATGCAGTAGCCTACACGATCGGTCCAATTTTTAAGCACATTATCGATTGTGTGCAGCTGTATTTCACCAATGGCTTCACGAATATTGTCCTTTAAAGCGTCAATTGTCTCTGGCTTGTCGGCGTAACACTTATCTTTGAGGGCACCCCACAAATAATAGTCCAACGGTGTCAAATCGCAGCTCCGAGGTGGCCAAACGACATCAGCTCTGCGGCTGATAATGCGATCTTCAAAAACAGGGCGCAAAACATCGAGTGTAGCTTCGGCTGTGTGGCACGTAGCGCCGTCCTGTTGAAACCAAATGTTGCCAATATCCTCCTCTTCAATTTTTGTGAACAAAAATTCGTTCAGCATGGTCCGATAACGATCGCCATTGACTGTAACGGCCACTCCTTGCTCATTTTCGAAGAAAAATGGCCCAATTATGCCTCTGGACCAAAATCCGCACCAAACAGTGACTCGTTTTGGGTGTACCGGCTTTTCAATGTATGCGTGCGGGTTTTCTGTGCCCCAAATGCGACAATTTTGCTTGTTTACATATCCGCCAAGATCAAAATGAGCTTCATCTGAAAAGATGATTTTTTTGGCAAAATCGGCATCTTCTGTAAGTCGATCGCAGGCCCACTCAGCAAAGCGAAGACGCATTGGATGGTCAGTTGGCTTCAACTCCTGAACCAATTGGACTTTGTATGGCGTCATACCAAGGTCTTTATGCAAAATTTGTCTCAATGATGTCTCCGAAATGTTCAATTGTTGAGAACGACGGTGAATTGATGTTGATGGCGCTTCACTCACACTTTCTGCCACAGCATCAATATTCTCGGGTGTACGCACTGTTTTTGGCTTTTCATGCTTTGGTTTATCGATGAGGATGCCAGTTTCTTTCACTTTTTTCACAAGATAACGAACATACGGAGCTGACGGTGCTTCTCTTCTTCCAAAATCCGTACGCAATTTTCGCACACATTCTGCAACATTACCATGATTTTCAAAGTAATGTCGCAATATTTCCAGCGTTGTTCAAGCGTATACACAACCATATTCGTTTAGCGGAAGGATAAAACTAATTATCTGTCAAATCAGACATGAGCTAAGTGTTACCATTCACGAAATAAGCACTAGTTGAAAAAAAAAACTTTAGATGGCGGACCCTATACTATTAAGCCTAAATCGCAATTGCATTTTGAGCATACTGATTCCAAGAAGGGCCAAAATGACAAAGTTTTAAGCCCCATTTTTACAAAATTCATTTATTAATTTGAAACAAATAAGAAAAAAATGTGAACGTCAAAAATCAATAACAGATACACACTTGACGCACATTTCTGGCCTCAGTTTTTTAAATAAACAGCAGCATTATTTGTGGTTAATTTAAAAATATTTTTCCTCAATCATCGGTCGGATAAATCAAGACAATTCTATATTTGGAGTTAATCAAACATTTTGATTGTGTACTTGATCAACTAACATGTACTCTCGAGCCGGAACAAGTTAAAGTTCCTCAACAAGTAGTCGTGCAAGGTGAGGAACTGAAGATTCAACTTGGGTAACGCCAGACATCCTTCTCCGCTGTAGTACTCGGAAGGAACTGCACTCTCGTTCCAGACGACTTCTTCAGTGGGGTACAACGGCATAGCGTTCAGCTCTTCCAGTTGTGACGCTCGACGGGAATGACGTGATATCTGAGAGAATAATAATCGATTTTTATTGAGCGAACTTTTTGTAAATCATTTTTGAAATAATCAACGGTCAGAAGACATATTCTTTTTTGATTGATAAAACTGTGTACAATTCCATATGTTTTGTCACTCACATCCTGAGTTTTGCCCTTTGGCATCTTCAGGCATTCCATCACGCAGATGCAATAGAACTGACACATAGAATTAATAACTATTGATTTGATTATAATGACATTCAATTTGCATATAATAATTTTGATTTGATCAAAAAACGTTTATGAATTATTTCAATGTCAGAGTCAAGTCGTGAAGAATGAATATCTCAATGAATATTGATTGAATTGGCTTAGGCTTATTAAAAACTAATATATGTGGGTCACTATTATTGAATCCTCTGACTGGTGTATCTTTGTTTCTGTAATGGACCATTTACATGCCATATGTAAACTTATTGATATAGCCGCCTTTTCAATTTCATTTACAATTGTTAGTTTTATTGCAAACAGAAAACAAGCTAGGTCGTTAAAACAGGAGAGAAGATGTATTGTGTACCTTTTCTACACAGCTATATATAGATAAGCAAATGTTAGTTTATGCATAGTTCTGACGATGGCGTGAGCCGAAATAGCTATCAATTATATTTTAAAAAATAATTTTGTAGAACTAAAATACATTGCTATTTTTTCACCGTGTCTCAATGAATAATTTGTCAGATTGACTGATTGATTTTAAATTTAATGCAAATAAATAGGAAAGTTAAGAAAAAATCTGAAAAAATAAACTTTGTTCAGTCATTCATCTCGTTGGTATTGACCAATCGTCGGCCCTGTATTAAAGTGACACTAGAGAAAAAGATTATTTTCAGAGTATGTACAGATTTACAGACCGCAGAAAATTTGAAATGAATTACAGCCATTCACTTGCTCAATCTATTGAAATACTTACCAACAGTTCTCTCAGGAATTCAAGGTCTACTCGGTGCCATTCTGCCTCATGCTCGGAACCGACAGGCGGCACAAGATTCAGATGTGTGGCAATCGCGCGAAGCTTTTCGACGCTGTAAATTACAAAAATATAAGACAATAAGTTCTTCGGCAATATTGTAAATTAATTCATCAAACAGGAATATTTTTTTTTAAATATCCAGTGACATTAATTTCTCTTTTATATATGATTGCTGATAGTTTTTCTCGATTTCTGTCATCATCGGAACTATCAGAATTTAAGCTTAGTTTTACGTATATCCCCTACTTAGTTTTAATGTATAATTTATATATTTAAAACCTGGTAATTATTAACTCAAAACTCTTTTATAAAAAGCCTTACTTTAATTTGAATTGTATCTGCTGGTAATGATCGAGAAAGTGGAACTGACAGGGTTGTGGAGTCATGAAAAATGAGCGACTTGAGACTCCTTGTTTGATTTGACGATTTTGATAAATATCTCAATGAACAACTTGCCGGATTGGTTGGTTGATTTTTAATTTAATGCAGATGAATTGGGAAGGTAGGAAAAAATCTGACAAAAGTAAACTTTTTTTAGTCAGAGTCGAGTTGTGCTTTTTTTTGTACGATTCCACAGCCCTGGAAACTGATCTTGATTTTAATAATTTTTGAATTAGTGCTAAACATTGTGTTTCATTATTTAAATATATTGAATTCATTTTTGAAATTATGAGTGACGAAATATCCTTCACATGGTTCTGCAGGTAGGGGGTTTTTAGCTCAGTCCGTGGGTTAAAAACAAAATCTAAAATTTTTTACTATACTCTACATCACTGGTTTTCAACCTGGGTTCGTTTGAGCCCTAGGGGTTCGGTGAGTCAGTCTCAGGGGTTCGGTGGAGGTCAAGACACACACCCGACTGATATGATTCATGATGACACGCTCGGCTTTCAATTAAGAAGGATTCGGTGAATGCGCATATGAAACTGGTGGGGATCAATACCTCCAACAAGGTTAAGAACCACTGCTCTACATTAACTATCTATCAACAGATATTTTGAATAATTTATGATATCGACTGAAGGTGCTTGATGGAATTTCAATATCAAATCTGAATTGTTACAACTTTGTACGATTCCACATGTTTTGTCACTAACGACCCGGGTTTTGCGTTTCGGCATCTTCAGGTATTCTATCATACGGATGCAACAGAACTGAAAGGCGAAACCTGGGTGATTAGTGACAAAACATGTGGAATCGTACAAAGTTGTAACAATTCAAATTTGACATACTTTGAAATATAATGTAGAATATAATGAGAAAGAAAACATTGTGAAACAAAAAAAGCCACTGGAGAAACGTTTTATCATTAAAATACACTAATTTTCGAATTATTATTTTAAGTTAAGTTAGATTAAGTTTTTTTTAACAGTAATATTTTGGGTTCCGTGCATGTTGTCACATATTTCGCTCTAGTGATCATTATCCGTCAGCGTGACCTTTGATAAACCTAAGACTGACCGTTCACCAATAAAAATGTATTTTGAAATTTAAGATTGTATGCAGGTACGTTAATTTTTTTTTTGCAAAATTTTAATATCGATAGACAGCGAGTTGCCTTCGTTGACGAATACTATGATCCCATTCGGTTCAACAGTGCAGCGTGCTTTGACAAATTATACCTATTGATTAACCTTATAAAAAAATCAGCATTCTTTGTGCAGATAATAAAAGCATTCGAAAAAACCCAATTTAATTTAACACCCGTTATTGTTGCTGTACACCAGAAATGGTATTGTACACATGTATTTTATATAAAGAAAACTGCGGACAAATCCGATTGGCATAATTGAACAAATTAGGAACGAATGGATAGCGTCGAAAAGTATTCAAGATGTATTTGAAGATATTTCAGTTCCTGCTGGTGTGGTGAAATTACCCTGCAAGAACGAAAAACAGTACTGCTTGTGTTTAGCACGTCTGGAAATCGAAGACGATCCCGCACAATCTGCAGGAGGTGTAAGAAGGAATAACATGAACCATGTATTCCTAAACATAAATGCTGGCTTATGAAGATGGTATCCATACATTTTTTTAATCTTCTATATTTATTTTCTTCTAGTAAATGGGAAATCAAAGGTTTTTCTTTTTTTGTTTTCAGACAGAAATATCACGTACGTATATGAACGTTTGACATACCTATTGTATAATTTAAGGATAGAGTTTGGCTTTTAAATACAATTTTAGTTTAAATTTAGTAATTTTAGAATAAAATTGACAGAAGGGGTATTTATAAAATGTCCTATGGCTCATGTTTATCTGTGTATATCGGACAGACAGGTAGAAGTACATCCACTCGAGCTAAGGAACATGTAAGATCATTCTACAATAAAAAAACAGATTCACTAATCACATTATAAAGGAATCACATAATATACATTCAAAGTCAGCACCTAAGTATTTGCATCTTTGTAATAAAGGTCGCAAGATGACGGCTTTAGAACAGCTGGAAATCAATAGATATCAACTATCACAAAGGATTCTTAATAAATGCTCCCAAAAAATGGTTGACGCCAAAAGGGTTAATACTATTTTGATTTCCGAGTATGCCAAGAAATTGTATGTTTTAATAAGTATTCATAATAGAACTGTTTTCACTGAGCATACTGCCAAATAAGCAAGTGAATTCTTAGAATCCTTGGATCTTGGCAGTCTATACGATAGCAAAATTAATGTTTTATGAAATTTCACACCAATTCGATGATTGCCCACAAAGCTCTAACATCAAACAATGTTATTTCATTTGATATAATACAAAATCGTTTCATGTGGAATAGAGGCTTATTATATAAAAACAATAATATTGTATTTAAGGAAGCATTGCGATTTATATTCACATCACGAAATCAAAACGTTGAACAAGTGCCAATAGATTTTACTCTTTCTGAGCCGCGTAAAAGTTAGTCAATAACTGGATACACCCAGTAATATTTTTACGCATTTTTTCACGATTTTGTTTTTATAACATTTTTTATGCAATGATTTTTTTTTTTTTGCAGAAGAAATTGTCACACAGCTAATTAAAATATTTGACACAGATCAAAAACTTTGTACGATTCTACGTGTTTTGTCACTGAGTTTTGATTTTCGGCATCTTCAGGCATTCTATCACATGGATGCAACAGAATTGACATAATCCTACAAAGTCTCAACAATTCATATTTGACGTAAATTCTTGTTTCATCACTAGATGTTTGATAGTAGGTATTCTCTATATGAAAAAGAAAAAATTCCATTTATATTTTAATGTTAGTTGATTGATATTTTTGAAAAACCTCGACAAGATTGTTAATGAAAATTATCACAATCAATTGTGTTAATTGTTATTAGATTAATTATGTTAAATTTGTTTTAGCTGTAATTTACTGCTTGCCTTGGGGTAAGTATTTTCCTCTAATTAATAACTTTAAAATATATATATATGATGCAAATTGTTTATTTTACGTCAGTTCTGTTGCATCCGTGTGATAGAATGCCTAAAGATGCCGAAAGACGAAAACCGGGTCGTTATTGAAATTCCATCAAGCACCTTCAGTCGATATCATAAATTTATAAAAAAAAAAATGATTATTTATTAAAAATTATAAAGATTTTAATATGAAATGTATATTATAATATATAGGTCATATGCATACAAATATATAAAATCCATGGACATCATTACTTTTAGCAATTCGTGAATCAGAAATCGACAAGGCATTTTACGTCACTTAATTAATTTTCAAAAATCGCAGATAAATAAAAGTTTATGTTATATTATTGATCATACTGTATTAATGTTTACAGTTTGAAGAATTGTAAAGTCATATATAATTTTAATACGATTGTACCTTAAATTGCCAAAATGTTTTTGCAAACTCTCTCTGGTATCGACGCTGGCAACATTTGCGAGTGAAAACATCCGAAGATCAGGAAACTTGGCAAACGCGGCTTTCTGGAAAATAGTTGGCACACATATGTCATAAAAAAATCTTCAAGCACACAAAAATAGAACGTGAAAATTTTTAAATTTAGATGAATTAAAAATAGGGTCAGCCAAAACAGTGTTTGTCAATCTTTTTCAGCAATTAGCACAGAAGAATTGTGGCTTTAACACCTTCAAGACCGGTTTCGCTTTTTGCTGTTATACAACAATTAATGCCATTATTAAATTTGACTTGCTGAAACTTTGTATGATTCCACATGTTTTGTGTCTGACCCGTGGTTCACCTTTTGGCTACTTTAGGCAATTATCATGCAACTGAACTGACACAATGAACAGTTCAATTCGGTTATCACTTTTAAGATGTCAACTATCACTTCTTGATGGAAAGGCATGATATTTTTAATATTAAAAACACATTTTTTGGTACTTGTTTCCAAAGTATATTTTTTGATCAGGACCAGTTTCGCTCATCGTGAGCATTATCAACTGATAGAATACAATTTACAAGCAAATCTATTTATACAAAAATTTTGAGTTAAAGGTAGCAGGTATACATATTGTATGATTTCCTGTAAATTTTTTCTTAATTCTTGAACCCATGGTCAAGTTCATATCAGTTGATAATGCTCGCGATGAGCGAAACCGTTTCTGAAAACATATTGTGAAAATAAGTACTAAAAAATGTGTTTTTGTTACACAGTGAAAAAAATAGCAATGTATTTTATATAGTTGATAGCTATTTCGGCTCACATCATCGTCAGAACTATGCTCAAACGAACATTTGCTTATCTATATATAGCTGTGTAGAAAAGGTACACAATACATCTTCTCTCCTGTTGTAACGACCTACCTTGTTTCTTGCTCGCAATAAAAATAAAAATTGTAAATGACACTAAAATAAAAAATAAAAATTTGTAGAACTAAAATACATTGCTACTTTTTTCACCGTGTTATAATGGAGTTCTACCAAGTGAATGCCAATTCAATCAATAATGTGTTTTTTTATTATTTAAAAGGATTGGTTATATTCAAGAGGAATTAATTACAAAGGAAAAACACAAACCCTAAGTTTTGGATCCAAACATACAACTGAAATAACTTTCAATAATATTGATTTAATAATGATAACAGTCAATTGCCTGTGATAATTTTTATTATTATTGTTTGATGCTAGCTCCCCGCTTCATATCCAGTGAAAGTGGGTTAATTACACCACGTTCTGAATTTACGATAGTCTCCTAAAAGAAGCGAAACAAATTTCATATTTGTAAATATATTATTGTTCACTAAGTCGAACAATAAAGTTATCAATTTGAAATTAAATTTATTATTTATAGAAGTCATCGAACTCTCTTATCGAGCAGGATGATTCAGCTAGACTTGGTAGAAATAGAATAGCAACAGCATTGTCCATCTTTATTCATATTTTGCTATATAGCAAGTCTTTCTAAATGCTGTAAAAAAAATATATTTAACTTTTAATTTAAGATATTAATTGACAATTTGAATCATTCAATCGGTGTAAATATTTTTTAAGTTCTTTCTGCTTTTTGCTAGTGATCATCAATTATTGACGCCGATAACAAACCTGAAGCGACGTGATGCGGAAGTAGTGGTTGAGAGTCATGTCATGATCTGTGAGAGGATCTCCACTCTCATCGCTGATCTCGAAACGGGCGTAGAACTTCACCATGTCCAAGAGCTGAAAAGAAACCAAAAATTATATAATAAAAAACAACAATTTACAATATTATTAAACACTTAATTTTTGTATCGATCATATAACGCGATTAAAGTTACAGGTTATTTCTAGTTGATTATGGCTTTCCTTTTCTAAGTAAGAAATAACCAGGTACTGCAATAAATTCCACGAACAATAACAAAATAGGGTGCTACGAAGCAAACAATATAACATATTGTATATTATTTATATAAAATAATTTTATAATATATCATTGAGCTAATTAAAAGCAACCATAGTTATACCGACTTTGCCATATTTAGTAGTAAATGATGTTTTTGTGGTTCAATGTTTTTTTTCCATGTAATTTATTATTAATTAAGATAGGCGTCTTTTTAAATGTATTGATCTTCGTCAATATCGTGGAGATCAATAGATATCAACTATCACAAAAGATTCTTAACGAACAAACTAATATATCTCCGTCACCATTATTGACTCCTCTGACTGACGTATCTTTGTTTCTGTAATGGACCATTTCCGTGCCATATGTACACTTATAGATATAGCCGCCTTTTCAGTTTCATTTACTATTGTTTCCTCTTTTGCGAACAGAAAACAAGCTAGGTCGTTAAAACAGGAGAGAAGATGTATTGTGTACCTTTTCTACACAGCTATATATAGATAACCAAATGTTCGTTTGAGCATAGTTCTGACGATGGCGTGAGCCGAAATAGCTATCAACTATATTTTAAAAAATAATTTTGTAGAACTAAAATACATTGCTATTTTTTCACCGTGTCATCTTTTTAAAGCTTAACATATGATTTAAAAATATTTAAATGAACATAAATTAGACACATCGTCGTTTGATTCTAACTGTTAAACATATTGGGTTCTATGTAATATGCTTTTGACAGGTTTTGCTCGCCTTTCGGCATCTTCACTGACAGACAGCAAACAGTTTGCCTCTCTAATATACGAAGAAATACACAAGAAAAAAACGGACCTTAATCAGTTCGGTCGCATCCGTGTGATATAATACCTGAAGATGCCGAAAGGCGAAACCCAAGTTGTTATTGACAAATCATGTGTACATGTAAAAAAATGTACAGTCTTTCCACAATTCAAATTTAATTATGTTTTATTATCTATATTTATTTGAAAATTAATGTATTTTTGTGTTGAGAGTGGAGTTATCGGTTTCTGTTTTTCATTACAGTCTACTATTAACAAAAAAATTATTTATCACGAATTTTTTTAAACTTTCACTTTAGGGGAACCAATGCCTCTGAATGCAAAGACTGAATCTGAACCCGAGATTGATAATGCCCTCTTGATTTCTGAGTGTGCATCAACAAAAATCAATCATCTAAACCCACCCGCAGTGAATGATTATCAAATGAAAAAATTATACATAAATGATTCAATCGCAAAAACCACTGAAATTATAGCACATTACCGATTAAGTCACAGTATGATTTCTTGATACAGCAATGGAGAAACTTTTCGATCGAGGTTTACCAATTTTTTCTTAAACTTTTTTGTGCCGCATAATTTTTATATTTATAGTCACTGTAACCAGGAATATCGAAAACAATATTTTTTTTTATATAATTTCAGGATTCTAGAGTTAATTGATATTTTATATTTAGAAAAATTGTCAATAGAGATTATGTTATGAATATCATTCTGTTGTCCAGTATTCTTCGGCGATATTCACAAAACAATGATCTAAGCGAAATCGTGTTAGAGCATACCTGCGCTAGGGTTAGCGTCCAAATTAGTAAAGTTAAAATACCTTTAAAAATGCAATCAAACAGACAAATACATTGAATGTGATAAATGTCATATATCTCATAAAGATACATCAAGATAGAATGAGAGAGGTTTACCTGCTCATTCAAAATTAGTTAACAGTTAAGTTGTGCGCTATTTATATTCAAAATTTCCTTATAAAAAATGGCCCCATGCTTTGATGTAATATTTTAACTAAATTCATCTAAAATGCATGAAGAAAACAAAAAATGTGTGGAAGTGTAGAGTTTTGAACGATTAAAAATGATATTTAATTTTTTACTTGTTAATTCAATATTAATTGACAGTTTAGTTGTGCACTATTATATCCAACATTTCCTGACAACAATGCTTTATGGCATCTTATGTTTTGATGCGATATTTTGACTAGAAGACAAAATACATGGAAGAGTTTTTAACAATTAAAAAAATATATTTTTAATCTCTTCCGCGCTAACGCTCCGACGTATGGGACGGCAATGTGCAAGGCCTGTGCGCGAGCGCCCCAGACGCGAACATTCAAGCGTCGGTAACGCAGGCAATCTTTTGCATATATGACTGATTTTTGATTTTTAAATATCGCCCAATTCGTCTTGATACTACTACCTCCATAAAATTGTCAAAACTATTAGGTTTAAATGCTTAAAACATCGATTTTTCGAACCCTTCAAATTTATTCCGATCCCGCCAAATGTTTACATATCAGTTTGAAACTGCGTGCTAAACTCGCGTCTAGCTTCGCACTGAACTTTGCACCAATCTCGCGGCATTGCAATCTGACACTCCATGACACGTGACAGTATGTCGCTTCTTCATTTCAGTTTGATTGAAAGCCTCGTTACGTCACCTTAATGGCCATTTACGAGTTAGTTATTTGTTAGGGATATTTTTTTTAAGGTGATTGTGACAACATAAGACATTTCTTTGTGTTTTTTAATATTGTGAAACATTCCTAATGCATCTAGCTTCCATAAAAGCCAACCCAATTATTTTTATTGGTGTATTTATAGCTCTATGTGGAAAGAGAACTTCTTGAAAAATAGCAACGCGGACAGATTCTGTTTGTATGAAAAACTGTCGCGCCGATCGGGTTAAATTCCATTAAGCGACCACTCTTCATAGCTATTTTAATTTTTAAGCGCTTCAATTATTTTATTTGAAAGTTTTAATGAATTGTTTTGTAAACATTTTGATTTTTTTCAATATTATATTAGAATAAAATATCTACCGATATTGGCCACCGCTTAGTATCGTATGCCATAAGTTTTGAGACAGATATGTTATTATGAATTCGATCCAGTTTGAGTAATTTTCACATGCTTTATAAAATAAGAAAAGATTGTTGTTATAAAATTACGCAAAACAGTTAAATATAGTAATTAATATATAAAACGCGTCATACTCTATAATATAGTAAACAAAAAACGTCATCTTCTGCTGAGAATATTTAAAATTTGTCACTCAGTGACACACCTTTAAAAATAGAGCAGTGCTCCGTTTGGAAAACAATTTAAATTTTCATCAAAATAATATACACCCAGTCCTTTTTTTACGCGATATATTGGTACCAGAAAACGGCGCGTAAAAAAATCACAATTTTCATATAATTTGACAATTTGGTTCCAAAAATTAACAGAAACTTATGAAAAACCAAAATTTGCTCTCCAAAATTCGTGCAAAAAAAATATATGTTTATTTTCATGCCTTTATTGCTTATAAAAATATAATTAGACTATAATAATATTTTTTTTTCTTCACTTATATGAATTATGTTTATTATATAATTATTAAAAACTGTCTTTTTTAAATACTCATGCAAGTGAAAATTATTTTATTTTTAAATACTTTTTACTTCAAGAGTAATATTTTTATCTTCGGTTCGCATTTATTATTTAACATTTAAAATTATTTGGACGTCATTGGAGGGCATTTATTTGACATAATAATTCAAAGTGGTAAAATTTATGGCCGAGAAAAGTGCTATTCAACGAAATTAATAAATGCATTGTATTTGAACAAGTTTACGAGCGGACACACATTCCATGATTTTACGCAATTGCATTATATTTCTTTACACACCCTAAAAGGTAAATTCGCATAATATCCGATACACTTGTTAACATTTGGCAATTGTACAAAACTTTACAAAATTAAGTTTTAAAAATACATATATTTTTTTTTAATTTAAAAAAATAATGAAATGTACATGCCTAGCATCATATATAAATTTCTTCTTTAAAACAAATTTGAGGAAAAAATGGCGTAAAAACGAGTGAAGCGCGTAAAAAAATGTAACGGTGCCGTCCAAAAAAATCGCGTATAATCGATTTCGCGTAAAAAAAGGACTGGGTGTATAACAGCGCTATGGAGACGTTAAAAAACAAGGCTCCGATTCCACACCCCTGGTTATAAATGCACCAATTTTCCAAGGGAACAAAATTTGCAACCTGATAACTAGAATCTTATATACCGACCAAAAACCGGCCTTAAGCTGACTGCTCTGTCAGTCAAAAGTTAATTTAATGAGCAAGGCTGGTTTGCTGATGCAATTTCAAAATGATTATTAGTTCATGTCGTTAACACTTGATGTCGTTATACTACATTCATGAACGTATCACATTTACAATGTAGCTGTAAACACAATATATTCAAATACAATTTTCAATCATCGGTATCACAGAGACCTTAAAATAGATTCAATTCATGACTACGTTCAGAAGCTGTCGACAAAATTCTACAGCGACTGTAAAGATCACACAAGCCCGACTCTAAAATCATGTTTAGACGCGAACGACATAAACGCCCTCTCCGATTACACAAGACTCCGTCATGCCTTAAAACTGAAACCCCTTAGATCTCTTCCCAAAGACCCCCTTCTCCTGACTGTCTGGCAGCTGTCAACGGTTACGGGCAGCATAAGAAAGAAGAAAAAGACACCACAGCTACCCGAGAACTACCCGAACGTCCGGGGCACTGAGGATTGAGAGTATCACGAATCAGTGTCACCGCCGACAAGATCTACATATTCAAACAGCGGACTCTTCAACTTTCAAAAAACGCGAAAACACACTACCTGAGATGGAAGGGAAGGGGAAGGTGAATTACCAGCTGAATCATCGGTAGTCAGCAGTGAAGTGTTCAACCGTTGCATTTTTTGACCATTTGATCAGATTCCCTTCATCTAAATATTTCTGCTTTGGGTGTTTTTTTAGAGGTATAGAACATTAAGTTGGCAACATTTTAACTGGCGGCCATTTTGTCAGCTGTCAAGTGATTTATGGTAAGATTGGTTAGGCATTTTAATATGAATAGACTGACACCTGAACAACGCTTCCAAATTGTGCAAATTTATTTTGAAAATCATGGTTCCGTTCGAAATACGTATCACGCACTACGTCCATTAGCGATGAAGCTCACTTTTGGTTGAATGGATACGTCAATAAACAAAACTGCCGTATTTGGATTAATGATAATCCTCAAGTGTATGTTGAGACACCGTTACTAAACGGTGCTAGCCAGAACGTTACAGTCAATGGTGACCGCTATGGCGCCATGATTACTGACTTTTTCGTTCATCAATTGAACAAACGTGACGTGCAGGAGCTGTGATTTCAACAAGACGGCGCAACATGTCATACAGCTCGTGCCACAATTGATTTATTGAAGGAAACGTTTGGTAACCGCATAATTTCGGACCCGTGAATTGGCCTCCAAGGTCGTGTGATTTAACGCCGCTAGACTATTTTCTGTGGGGATATGTGAAGTCGCTAGTTTACGCCGATAAGCCCGAAACGATTGACCACTTGGAGGACACATTCGCCGCGTTATTGCCGATATACGGCCACAAATGTTGGAAAAAGTCATCGAAAATTGGACCTCCAGATTAGACTACGCCCGAGCTAGCCGTGGCGGTCATATGCCAAAAATCATATTTAAATTATAATGCCAGAAGATTATCTTTCGAATAAAGTAAATTTCATGTCTATTTAAAAATTGCATCTTTGTTTTATTCCATTTCAAAGTTCTATACCTCTAAAAAACCATCCTATATAAACTGCAAGGCAATATCTTCGTGCGTATCTTACTTTAGTCGAATCTTTAAAATAACTATTGGATGTGCGAAAAGTGTTTCATTATTATTATAAAAGTTACTATAGCTATCGCCCAACGTGCGGGTCGTAAAGTGTTTTTAATATATCAGCATCGAAATCGATATCAAAACACTTCAAATAACCCATATGTTGTCGATATTCCATTAACTGTTACATTTTCTTTTGAAGTGTACCTTCTGACGTTCATAGAAATTAATTATAGTTGATTGTTCCACGAAATATTTATGTACTCGCTAAGTCTTCAAATAATGCTGGATGTGTTTTTTTTTTGTTAATATGCGTCACAAAGCATCAGATATCTTGTATAGTAACACATCAGAGAGGGGGGGTTTAGTTATCGATACCAGCCCCAGGCTATTTACATTATTATGAATTACACAAAAGTATAGAATCTAAGGAAAATATTACAAAAAATACATTCTACCTGTTCCCCGCAACACAAAGTAATCAAAAAATTGATTCGGTATTAAATAAACTAAAAATAGTTTGTATAAAAAAAATTCATGCTGTCAACATGATATTTTATTTGAATATAGTACACACTGCAATCAGCCATCTCAACAGATAAGATGTTAGCCCTTAATGGGTTAAATACATAATCAAATTTGAATTATTGGAACTGTGTGCAATTAGACATGTTTTAACACGGTGAAAAAATAGCAATGTATTTTAGTTCTACAATTTTTTTTATAAGATATGGTTGACAGCTATTTCGGCTCACGCCATCGCCAGAACTATGCATAAACTAACATTTGCTTATCTATATATAGCTGTGTAGAAAAGGTACACAATACATCTTCTCTCCTGTTACGACCTAGATTATTTTCTGCTAGCAATAAAACTAACAAAAAAAAATTGTAAATGAAACTAAAAAGGCGGCTATATCAATAAGCTTACATATTGCACGGAAATAGTTTGTTGGATGGGGATGATTTATTACGGAAACGAATCAGCCCTTTACAATGGCTTGAGGAGCGGCGACAGACATATATTAGATTTTTCGTTAAGAATTTTTTGTGATAATTGATGTCACTCACAACCTGGATTTCATCTTTTGACATATTCTAGCATTCCATACCACACGGATGCGATAGAAATGACAGTCGGTAAACAGTTTGCATCGCTTATATATAAAAATAATTATAAAAAATAGACATTAAGGCTAAGAGCCAAATAAAGATAGATTTGAAATAATTTTAATAACAGTCGATTTGATTATGACATACATTTCAGTTAAATTTTAGTCTACTATTATGAAAACCCTCTCATAACAAAGTCAACATTCTTTATATATAAATAATAAAATAAAATATTTTTATTATTTTTACGATCAGGAGCGATTTCGCTCATCGAGATTTTTATTTGATAAGGTGAGAGAAGCCTCTACAAAACACTGTATCATTTGTTTTATTATTCATAATATCAGTTGATATTGATGAGTTGATAATGCTCGTGATAAGCAAAACCGGGCCCCTTATAAAAAAATTAAAATGTCAGAAAAGGTAAAACAAGAATTTCAGAAATCAAACCAAAAACTTCTAACCACTTTTTTGACATTTTGCCTTTCCATCAAGAAGTGATAATAGTTAACACCTTAAAAGAGACGAATTAAGCATTATTAATTATTATTAATTGATTTTTTTTCATATATTTTGATACTTCTTTGGAATCAATTGATCAAAGTATATGAAAGTAGGGGGTTTTTTACGCGATTTTTTATATGCACCACTTTCTGGAACCAGCGTATCGCATAAAAAAGTGCTAAATTGCTAAAAACAACAGTGCAATAAAACAGTGAATAAAATTTTAATGAAAATTACAAAACAATATTCACATCGGTACGTAAGATCGTTAATTTACATTAGTTGTATTGATGTTGTATGATTTCCTGTAGATTGTTTCTTAGTTCTTGAACCCATGGTTTTGTATACCTGCTACCTTTAACTCAAAAAAATTATATGAATAGACTTGCTTGTAAATTGTATTCTATCGGTTGATAATACTCGCGATGAGCGAAAGCGGTCCTGATCAAAAAATATGTCGTGGAAATAAGTACTAAAAAATACGTTTTTATTATTTGAAATTTTGACGTTTGAATACAGTGCTCTACCTCCACACCGGTTAGTTACGCACTTGCTTCCATCGTAGTGGGACGTATTTAGAGAAGTTCCTTTCGTGTTTATCAACATTGTAATTTAATCGGAAAATTTTGTGAATAAACATAATATATTTCAATAGAAAATGACAGTTGTGAATAGACCAATATTAAAAATGTTTATTTTTAAGACAGATTAAAAACAAGAACAACTCTGTGAATTGACTTGGCGGCTAGACAACAGCCACCGATTGTGATGATAAACAAGATTTTTCAGTGTCTCAAGTAAAAAGACATTTTTTTTCAAAACAAACAGCGACACTGATTCATTCTGTGTAATCAAACAATACATTTTCTAAGATTATCATTTGACGGTAAGTTTCATTCGATATATGAAAATTTTCAACAGAACTGACCAAGTTTCATACAGAAAATCCATCAAGCAACCTCAGTCGATATTATAAAAAAAACTATACGTCAATATTTGTGGAGTAAATTTGTCATTTGTAGTCAAACAAAATTTTAACTGTCACTTCGT
This sequence comes from Himalopsyche japonica, assembly GCA_028555115.1. Classification (NCBI taxonomy): domain Eukaryota; kingdom Metazoa; phylum Arthropoda; class Insecta; order Trichoptera; family Rhyacophilidae; genus Himalopsyche; species Himalopsyche japonica. The sequence goes on along the minus strand of JAHFWJ010000449.1, from coordinate 1,096,558 downwards.
GTTTAAAAGGCATTATATCCTCCACTTAAAATTTTATTTTTAAATTATTTTAATTTTATTTACTTGGTAGAAACCATTATAAAAAAAACCTAGATCGACTCGCACTTCGAGAAATGCATAAAATCAAAGTGTCGTATTTTAGGATTTATTAGCACAATATGAAGCTATGGTGTTAAAACAGAAGAGAAGATGTATTGTGTACCTTTTCTACACAGCTATATATTATGCATATAATATATAGTGTACGTTTAACCATTGTGCTGATGAGGGCGTAAGCCGAAATAGCTATCACTATATACATTAATAAATTTTGTGGTACTAAAATACATTGCTATTCTACGTATTATACATTACTTAATAAATTCGAAGGATGATATATAAATTGCGCCACTATTGACAAATTCCTATGATTTTTAGATAGTACCAACCTTCAAACGATATATGTAAAAATTTCACGGCATTGCGATCACATGTTTCAATGGTTTTAGTGATCCAACTTTTGTAAATTTTAAAACACCTTTTGTACACAGCTATACATAGATAAGCAAATATTCGTTTAAGCATAGTTCTGAAGATGGCGTGAGCCGAAATAGCTATCAACTCACATCTATCACACTATCTATCACATCACAAGGCATTCTATTCAATATCATGAAAATTTGTATATGAGAAAGCTCTGTTCGAAGTGGGTTTGCTCTCTGTTTATTCGAGAGAGTAATGGTAGGAAAGCGGTGGGAAAATATCTTGTATTTTTCTAATAGTCATTTTATGATTTGAAATGATTAAGACAATTAAAACGAATCAATTATGACAGATTTAAATCACAGATACTCCGCGTAAGTATCGGACACCGCTGAATTACTGCTTGAATTAGTTACGCCTCTAGGTATAGTGTTTTGCAAATCAAAACGACATTGTTGTAAAAAGTAATATTTTACCATTTATGACATATACTATTTTGCATCGAAGTGTTGGTATTCAAATGCAAATTACTTCATGAATACAAAACGTATTGTTGTTTAAAATCGTTTTCGAATTTTTAAATCCTGTTATTGGTTTTATAAAAAGAAAATTTTTATTACAATAAAACACGTTCCACGATATTCAAATTTTTTATCGAAAGATCACCGCAAGTTTCTGTTAGGTGTCACAATTAGCTATTTGACAAATATTTAGTTTTTTTTTATTATTTTATACAATTATTTTAAATTTTGTTAAAATGTTCAGTGCCATTTTTTACCACGACCAGTACCGGTTTCGCTCGCATCGAGTATCATCAACTGAAAGTTGAGAGCCATTTTTACACCATAGATTTGAAAAACCTTATTTTACAATAAAAAATAGCCCACAGCAGTAAATAAATTACGACAATTGATCACGTGGTTAAAAATGTAAATTAATTTATTTTTTATTAATTTTCTCCATTGCATTTCTGAGCGCATATGGTTCGATACTGACGCTAAATCGTAAGCCAAACTAACACAAAATTTTACGTCACACGTTGCATGGCAATAGATTTCTTTTATGTTTTTTTTTTGTTAATTTGAAATAAATAAAAAAAATCAACGGCAGATATGTGCGACATCAATATCTGAAGAAATAACTATAGAGCAACAAAACGTAAAGGAATGATAATTGATAAAAGACGACACAATACTTGGACACACACGTGCGGCTATACTCCTTACAGGGTTAATCTAGTGTCAAAATAATAATTATGACAACGTGTGTTTGTAGCAACATTATCTAAAAAAATAAATATGCCAGATGTCAGCATTTTTTTTCGAAAATAGTTGTAATCATTAAAAATATGTAAAACATTCAATATTATATAAAGGATTGCGCAAAAATGACCTCATAACCAAACGGTCACCTTGGCATCAAAAAAAAATTGCTATAGGCTTTTAATTCGCACAGAAAAAACGTTCATAGTGATATGTCAAGATTCGTGAAAAACGAGCGACTCCACCAACTCTTTCAAAAAGATATTCGCAATGTAAAATTGCCGGGTTGTTGGTCATTCTTTAATTAAATGCTGGTGAATAGGAAAAAACATTTTTTTAGTCGGATTCGTGTTGTTGGTCAGTTTATAAACGACTCCACGAAATATCTCAATGAAAAAAAAGAAATAAATCGTCTTCGTTTGATTCCCAATACAGTGGAACCTCGATCAACCGTTCTCGCATTATACGTTTTCCCAGATAGAACGCTTATTTTTTATAGTCCCGTCAAACTCCCATAAGAACAATGTTAAATAATCCCGCATTGACCGTTTCCCGATTTCCTCGATTAATCGTCAAAATATTTTGGTCCCGTCACAAACATTATCCCGATTGACCGTTTTTATTGCATATTTCGCCGTATCTCGGCAAGCAGGTTTGACACAGCCGAGTGCTGGTGTTATGTCTAGACACGTTGGAATCCGCTGTACATGTTAGACGTAACGCATTGGACGCATGTGCTATTTTTTGGGTTGAAATCCACCACACGCGTATTATTGTTTATGATGCAAATGTAGAGTTGTTTAAAATTCATGGCAATAATGATTCCTGTACATACAAACTTTTAGTCACAAGTTCAGTAACAAGTCTTTGTTCCGATTAGAGTGCCAAATAACAAAGAAGCAAACGAACATAAAGGACTTTTTTAAAAAATAAATTTTATATACAGTATGTTATTACTAATAAATAAATATTTTTTTACGATTTTACTTGTTTATTTTAATTTGAAGCTTTCCCGCAATTACCGTTATTTTTTCAGGGTCCCTTGGAAAAAGTTAAATTGAGGTTTCACTGTATAGTAGAATTCGGCAATTTGCTGGATTGGTTGATTAATCTTTATTTTAATGCATATAAATAATAAAGGTAGGGGAACGAAAATTACAAAATTTAACCTATTTTAATCGAAGTCGTGATTTTTTTTATGACTCCATAACCGTGGTTATGATTGACAGTTAACAATTATCCAGCGTATAACTAACTAAGTGACCATGCGTCCCGTTTAGTATTTTTGGTTAATGTGGGAGTCGTAGTGTTTTTTTTTCACTTATATTGTGTAGCACATATAAAATATAGCATGGTAATATTCAAAAGCAAAAGCTCAAATTGACCATTGACGTGCCTAGCCAGTTAACTATTTATAAGGCGCTATAGCCAGACGCATAATCAGCGTCTCTTAAATACAGTGTACTCTCGATTATCCGGGTATGGATTATCCGGTTTGCGGATTATTCGTGCCTGAAAATAAATATTTTTTAATTCAACTATAATCTTATTGATTTTTTTTCTATAACGATTATGAGACGCGTTAATGAATTGCGATCTTGAATATGCGCGTTGTTAGAAAAAAGGATGAATTTAGCAATGTGTTTGCGTTTACGTAACTAATCGGTGATTTTTTTTAACCACTTGTGTGTTTTGAATGTATGAATGTTCGCATATACCGCTATAAACATCACATGCGTTTCTATTTACATTTCCAGTGAAGTGCATAAACCAGCGCGAGTGCCCGCAGTAAATTTGTTAATTTCGATATTTATTGCCTATATTTGTCAGCTCTCGGGACTACGTTTGTTATTATGATAAAATAGTATATTTTTACGTATTTTTTTATGTTTTCTTGATAAATAATGAATATATAAATAGTGTGTAAAAAATTGTATTGTGTATATGATATTACATTCGAAAATAAAATAAAAAATTGATGGTTCGGATTATACGTGTTTTTCAATTTTTAGTACTATTTACACAATTTCGCAATATTAAGCTATGAAAAGCAAAAGTCGATAAGTAAGTACTTAGAAATAACTTGCGAGATAACAGCGGCGTAAATAATTAACATGGCTTACATAAGCAGAATCGGCCTTTAATTGAATCTTGAAAATACGCATGTAATATTGAAAATCAGTATCTAAATTATAAAATAAAATATATATACTTACTTATTTTTTTAATAGCACATTTTTGAAAAAAAAAATGAGTTGAGGCTATTAAAATAATAAAACACCGTGTATAATTCTATTATAATATAATAATAATATTAAGATCAGGACCGGTTTCACTCATGGCGAGCGTTAACAACTGCAACACAAGGTACACAAAAAATGAGTCACTAATTACCAAGTATACAAACCAAAGAATCAAGAAATAAGGAAATAATTTACACGCTATCATTCGTTTGCTTGTTTGTTTTGTATGTTTTTGTATACATGTCCTTTATGTATTGATTTTAATGATAGAAATATTTGAAACTTTCAAAATATTATCTTTGCAACTATGCGAAGGATTCTGCATTACTACAACCACATAATAAAACATCTGAAAAGTTTTTCAATAATTACAAAAACTCTTCTGAAACTGTCAACCATGTTACATTTTGTCTGGATGACATTTTGCAAACTTTCAATTAATCGTTCATAAACTAAATTTGATTTTGGAATAAGCTTTTCACTAAATGATTTTTTTTCAACAATTCGAATACTTTGAATTGTTGCATCCGTGCGATGGAATACCTGAAGATGCCGAAGGGCGAAACCCGGGTCGTTTGTGACAAGACATATGGAATCGTACAAAGTTGCGAAAATTCAAATTTAATATTGAAGTTCCATCAAGCGCCTTCAGTCGATATCATAAAAAAAAATACTTTCAATCTAATTAAGAATTTTCGGTATTTTAAATAGGTACGTGGCTACTAAATTTGTGGAAACTGTCACAATTTGAGGTTGTGAATTTTTATGACACTTTGCAAACCATCGATCGTTCTTAAACTAAATTAAATTTTCAAATTAACCCTTTGAATGAATTTTTTTATCGTAGCAAATAGAACATTTTTATTGGTGGCATTTCAACACATGTCGGGTACTCGCTAGTACTATATAAATCTAAAAAATGTGAAATATTGTATAAAATAAAACGTTAAGGACATCTTTTTAATGAAAATAAATTCAAATCAATTAAGAGTCTATAAACAATCTAGCTCAAACTAATTAGCAAGAATAGCGAATAGATTTTTTTACAATAAAACTTGCACTTAAATATGTAACATACTGCATAAAACAATGATCAAAGTCGGTGCGAAGCCGAAACGCAGAGAAGATAAATCTTTGTATAAATAGGCTTATTTTACACGGTGAAAAAATAGCAATGTATTTTAGTTCCACAAAATTATTTTTGACAAATATAGTTGATAGCTATTTCGGCTCACGCCATCGTCAGAACTATGCTTAAACTAACATTCGCTTATCTATATATAGCTGTGCAGAAAGGGCACACAACACATCCTCTCTCCTTTTCCTACGGCCTAGCTTGTTATTTAAACACAATGACACAAAATTTTCAAAATTCTAAATGAGACAATAGGTGTCTATGACAATAAGATTATGTGTGGGACGGAAGTGGTCTTTCTGGAAGCAAATTAGACCACCCCTTTGTGCAACGGCTGGACAAGTGGCGATATTATTATGTTAGTTTGCTCTTTAAGAATCCTTTGTGATAATTGGTGTCTATTGATTTCCAGCTGTTCCAAATCCGTCATTCTCCGACGCTTACTACAAAGATGCAACCATTTAGGGGCTGATTTTGAATTTATATTATGTGATTCATTAATAACGTGTTTAGCGAATTGTGAATCTGTTTTTTTGTATGTTATAGGTTCATGAAGGTTGACGATGGATTAAATTGGTCCTGATCGAAATATATATATATATATATATAGGAAATATATTTGAGCAAATATTTCACGATATTGTGTTTTATTATTCAAATATATATATTAATTTTCCACCTTAAAATGACAATCGTCACGTTTAACGCGAACAATCAAATGTTTTTAACAGGACTGTTGAGTCGAAGTTTTTGGTCAATATCGGAGGCGTGAAAAACGAACGACAGACTTTTCGCCAGATTGTTTGGATAATCTTGAATGTAAGGTTCATGAATAGGAAAAAACCTGACAAAAATAAACTTTTTTCAATCGGATTCGTGTCATTGCCGACCGGACAGAGGTAGTTCCGGAAGACTAATAAATCTGACATTAAGTTTTTTGGCAAGCATAATGTGATTATTTCGTTCGAATCTCAGTTAAAATGATTCAATTTCTTCTGCGTTCTGTTTACAGCTAAAACGGTGTTATTCTAATAACAGTTTAATTCAGTGTGTACCTGATTAACAACGCGTTATTTAAGTAAATTTCTTAGTTAAATATAACGCTCGTAAATATTTATTAGATACCTGTAACATCTTAAGATAAGTGTGTTTGTTTTGCAATGGAAGGTTTTCAAACACATTCACGTATCATAAGACAATGTTAAGTTGGAGTAATCAAGCATGCTAATTTTAAATATTATTTTTTAAGATGACAAACAAATAAAGCCGTAATAATCATAAATTTTAACTGTTAAGCCGTTTACAACTTCACGCATTTGGTCTGTTGGTAACCGTATGCATCTATATCAAGCGGATGCAACGTGTGTTTCTGTTTATTGCACCAAAACACGGGAGTCGTAAACTATTTTATCAAGACATTTTTATAATAAAAAGAGTCCAATTTAGTTCAATGCCTCTCTTGCGCGACCAGTTTAACCTGTCTTATTCTATGGATTGAATTGACATTTACTTGGTAGAACTCCATTATAACACGGTGAAAAAATAGCAATGGATTTTAGTTCCACAAAATTTATAAAATATATTGTTGATAGCTATTCTGAACAATTGTTAAACGTACATTCACATATCTATATAAAGCTGTGTAGAAAAGGTACACAATACATCTTCTCTTCTGTTTCAATACTCTAGCACTTTTATAGTAAATATTGATATTTTAAAAATGTGTTTTTACACAATGAATTTGTAAAATTATTATTATTTTAAAATTGATTGAATAAACCTGACTTATCCAGCATTTAGTCGAGTTTAAGTAAAGGACCGTTTTAGTGATAAAACTGTTCAAAAATTTTAGTCGAAGTTATACGTTAACTATGAATCAAATCAATGTAAAGAAATAACAACAATTGCTTTATTAATTTTGTCGATTTTACCTACAACTGTATATTGTGAAAGATCATTCAGTGTAATGCACTATATAAAAAATAAATATCGAAAGTATTTTTATCGCATTTGGTACGTCCACGAGACATTTCCATAGGACAGCTGATGTTTATAATGCGGCCACAGTGAAATTTCACATGAGAACCACTGGTCTTGCTTCATATTGTGCCAATAAAGTCACAAATGCGGCAATTTGATTTCATGCATTTCTCGAAGTGAGTTTTTTTTTGGGGGGGAGTAAACGCAAATACTGTACGGATATGATTTATTGCAAAAATGCATTAACCTTTCGAAATTGTCTGAGAAGCGGCGAAAGATTTATATGTGTTTGTTCATTAATAATGTCGTGGAAGCGGTTTATTTCTATATGTGTTTAAATTCAAATAAAAAAAATCTATTAAATGTTTAAAAACATATTTTTAGTATTGAAAATAAACGCTATCATTTCCGATTCATCCTAATTCATAAATACATTCCGGACGCATCTGTTTCGATACTGATGCTAATCCAACGAAGGGAAGCGTCCGAACTGACATGGCATTTTACGCCGTATGTTGCATGGTAAAAGATTTCATTTCAAATTTCCTTTTTTTATATAGTTAATTTTATTAAATTGAAATAAATGAAAATAAAATCAATAACAGATATGCGCAGCATCAATATCTGAGGAAATAATAACAATTAAAATACACATATCCCTCGATTTATATGGTACTTGTTTTACACGGGTAAAATTTGAGCCAGTTACATTTACAGCTAAAATCACCCACGAAAGACTCGAATTGGGAAGAAAATTAGGTAATCATTTTGTACAAAATGATTCAAATGTTGAACGGGCCCTTCGATTCCAACGTGATATTAATCAATGCTTGGCTCATTATGATGAGGTCCATAAAGATCTAACAATGAATTTGAAGCAAATATTAATAACGGATTTTATTACCTAATCTCCTCGAGGTGTAAATGTTTCTACTTCGAACATCGAATTGGCACAAATAATTTCGAGTGATGAAAGTGACTTTGAACCAGTCACGAAGAAGAGATTGACATTGATTTGTGATAGTGATGAATGTTAAACACTCTACCAACCGTTGCAATAATTTTTTTATGAATCTTTTGGATTTATTTTTTATTCCTTTATATATACTTTATGTGTGCTTAATCAGTAAAGGAATATATATATAAATATATATACGGGAATTGAAGTCGATTGACGCACATGTGCGGTCATTACATTTCAGAGACAGAAATTAAATCGTTTTACATAAGGAAGAATCTAAAAGATTTTACTAATTATAAGTTAATACAAGCACATGATTATTATACTGTTTTTTTTGTTGAGTTGTTATGCTCTTTAAAATACGTCGGCACAGTGGCGTTACAATAAATATTTGTCCATATACAAAAATCATACAAAAGCCAGCCAATATTTCTTTTTGTTATTCGTTAAGAAGCTTTAGTAAAATCGACTAAATTGCGACTTGTAATTTTTTACGTAGTCATAAATAGCCTTACAATAGTTAGTTTGAAGATGTTTTTCAAAGAACCGAAACACTTTTCGGGTTTAGTATACCCACCGAGTGAAATGACTAATTCAATGCATATTAAAGATGAGCTTCAACTAAGAAAAATTCAACAATTCAAATTCTATCAAGCACCCTCAGTCAGAAATTCAATATCAAATTTGAATTGTTGAAACTGCACAATTCTACATGTTATGTCATTAACGACCCGGGATTCGCCATTCTGTCAAAGGGAGAACTGTCAATTCTGTTGAATACGTGTGATAGAATGCCTGAAGATGCCGAAAGGCAAAACCCGTATCGTTATTAAAAAAACATGTGGAATCGAACAAAGTTTCGATAGTTCAAATTTTATAATTCATAACTATCGCTTTGTACCCCACAAATGATTTTTATTACATTTTTTCAATAAGGTAAAGTTAACTCACGCCCAGCGTATTATTTTGAAAATTTCGTGAAACTTGTTTAAAGAGTTCATTTATTTGAAACATATTGTGATTCATCAAATATAAATTTAATTTTAATATAGAAAACATGTGTGTGCAGTTTGAATGATTCAAATTTGAAAACTATAATACTAAATCAGTGGTTTTAAAACTTATTCGACTCGGGACCTTTTTTTGTAACCTTATCCATACTCATATAACTACTTTTGTAAAGACGTCGAATATGTTGATATCTCCATGAGCTGTCCAATTTTTTCATTGCCAAGCCTTCCGATTTAGCGCTACTTTACTTATTAAATTATTTATGTACATTTTTTTGATTTTCGAATTTTTATTTTAACTCAAGGACCCAAGAGGAGTGTCGCAGAACATGGTTTGAAGACCATTATATTATAACAAATCGCATATACGTTACTACAACTATTAATCAAAAACGACATCATTAATCGGTACATCTAGAAGACTAGGCCCCTTTTTCGAGGTTTGGCTTAAACGCCACTGCGGCGAAATATAATATTTATTTAACGATTAAGTAATGAAAAAAACTTGGGTCACAAGAGGACTTAATGGTAGCCATTTTTTTAAGTCGTATTTACATCGCTGTTAACATTGTGTATCACAAAATAATAATAAGCATTGCGAAGCACCTTGGAGCGAACATGTTTTTCGTAGATCGGTTGTAAGCAAAATAGTCGCGTTTTGTTTATTCATAAACTGCGAGCCTCTTGTTAAATTGTAAAAAAAAGACTAGAATCAGTTGGTTACTGCAATGCAATCGTTTTTTTTGTTCATAAAATGATTTTTCAAAATTCAAACTGTTTTCAGAGACAGCTCTTTAGGAATGCGGCATGTAAACCGGCTCGAAACTTGAAACGCGTTTTTCTCGAAACCACTTTTTTCGAGACGTTTAACATATTATCTCAAGTTCTATTATACTTGAAATTTATCACATTCTATCATACGAGTGCAACAGAACTTACACACAATGAACAATTAGCATCGGTTATATGCCAAAGGAGTTAACTTCAAAGGAAAAATACAGACCCTAAGGCTAAGTCCAAATAAACCACAGAATGAGTCGTTCATGAAAGGATTATACAACAAATAATTCATATTTAATCCTCAGACTACTAACGTCTCAACAGTTGAGACGGCTGATTTTTCTGTGCTGAGAGTTGATACCCAAAAATATATGAATTAAATCTTTCTTGTACTCGCTAATTTTTGAGTTAAAGTATTGCTTGATTTGTCCTAACAAACTCAATAAGATTGTTTCAAACCAATATTACTCAATAAATTTTTGTAGTCTAGGTGTTGGAATATCCTTTAAACGGGTCAGCAGGGAATTAGTTAATAAATTTTAATTTTTGTCATTCACTATCCAGGTTTCGCCTTCAGGCATATTCAGGCGTTTAAGCGGATACAATAGACCGTGTGACACATTACAATCTTCCCTCATAGCAGTCACAGGAAGAATAATGTGTTGCTGCCTGTAATAGCATATAAAATTATTCCACATTCTGTGCTTAATAACTAAATTAATTTCTCAGAACGTATTTATGTAAACATTCATTCAATTGCAGTCGTTTGTTTCTGGATATTATTTTGTAAATAAACAATTATTGATTGGTAAGAATTGGCACAATGCCCTGAAAAGACAATAAAACATGTTCACGTTTACATTATTATCACTTTACTGCACGTTGCAATGTTTACGTCATTCAATAGAACTATTCTTCATGCCATAATCATATTCCTTGTTTATGTTTGTTTTTTTTTTTTTAATTCGAATAACACATACGGCCCTTGACTTGCGCGGATTTGCATAAAAACATATCACTTTTAAGATGTTAGCTGTCACTTCTTTCGCGGGCGTGGTTAATTATCTACTAATTAAAAATAACCATAAACAAACTATTTATACAAATTTTTGGGCGAAAATAACAGGTATTCAAAACAGGAAAAGGAAATTCAAATAATGCATGTCGACCTCAACTTATGCAGGTATACTTCTACGCATTTCTTAAACTTATTATAACGGTTATTTGGTTGGGGTAATGGAACATTTATAGCGTTCGTGACGTCAAGACCTGGCTATAGAAAATATTTATTGAAACGAAAATAGAAACAATACCAAACCCTGCAATGCTAATGCATACACAAGTGCAATGCACCGCGATCAATTTCTTCGAAGAGAAATATGCGTCTGCAGTACGTCAAGTACCTTGCGAAATTGATCACGTGAGCAATTAATTGATCGCAACGACAGTCCTGAGAGCGTATATTTAATTTTTTTCGATGGATGCAGTCAAAATATTATGAATATGTTATTATCTAAAAAGGATCGATTTCGGTCATCGCAAGTATTCTCTACCGCATAGTTTCTCAACCGGTGGTCCGCGGAGATTTTTGAGTAGTACGCGATGTTATATTATTTCGACAAACAATCGAATTTTATGTTGTATTGTATTTTTTTTACTGTCTGTAAAAAGGTTGAGAAACTATGGTCTACTGGACTGATGTGTTTTTAAACTGGAGGAAAAAACAAGATGACGTTCATATCTATCAAAAGCTCAAAAAAAATGTCTTTATGTATTTGAACATACTGCCTTTTACTACCAGAATTGACAGTTAACACATTAAAGCGATAAGTGACACTAGATAAACTTTAACCCGCTCCCCGCTGAGCCTCACATTGCATGTACCAACATGAAAATTAAAAAAAAATCTGGTGTTGTGCAGATCATTAGCTCTGACGTGAAGGTGTTTTGACCTTTTGAACTCGCATGCTATTTTGAATCGTCAACTATCAACACACCGCAACTGGCCGTCTCACTACTTGAAACATTAGAAGTCGGAAGGTCAACATATTCGGGCTGACTTCAAAATTCTACCTTTTAATTTAAGTTGTTGACAGTTCTCATCTTAAATTTCGTTTGTGGATGATTTTTAAATCAAGTAATATACTATATTTTAGGATCAGTTGATAATTTTCATGATGAGCGAAACCGGTCCTCTAATCAAATAGTAAGTAATCAAATGTTACAAAACAAAATTCAAATTTGAATTGTCAAAACTCTGTACGATTCCACATGTTTTGTCACTGACGTCCCGGGTTTCGCCTTTCGGCATCTTCAAGCATTCTATCACAGGAATGCAACAGAACTGACGCACAATAAACAGTAAAAGTTAAAACCCTTTCAAGAACTTATCACAGGCAATTGTGCTAATTATTATTAGATCAATATTATTAAATTTGTTTTAGCCTCCATTTAGTTCTTGACTTGGGGTCTGTGTTTTCCTTTTATTAATACCTTTGGTATATAGACGATGCTAACTGTTTATTGTGCGTCAGTTCTCTTGCATCCGTGTGACCGAATGCCTGAAGATGCCGAAAGATGAAACCAGGGTCGTTACTGGACAAAGCATGTGGATATTGAAATTCCATCAAGCACCTTCAGTCGATATAATAAAAAAATGTTTTCATTATTTAAAAACAGGAAATAATATTTAGTTACGGTAGAATTCCGTACCGGGAGAAGGTGATAATATTATATATTCTCAAGGGTAATTAATGTGCATTTCAAAAAACTTTACTACTACGTACTTATCCGCGGAGTCACGTTATCGATAACATCCCCACGGGAATTTTTGTATAATAACGCACCCTTGTTGTGTAAGGGTGCCAAGAACGTCAACTATCACCAAAGGAATTTCCATTTTTATAGATACCGGGAGGTTTTTCTGGGATGTGGTGACTATAATTAGTTAAAAGCGATGGCCAATAGTTCGATAACCAGACCGTCCCAATCCGGCTACGATCGGTCCTTGAGAAACATAAATATTATATTAACAATTTTTTTTACTATCACTTTATCTGAAGATACCAAAAAAACGAAACTCGGGTCGTGAATAACAGAACAGTTGTTATCAAAGTTTAAACTAGTCGGAAATAATAGTCGTGGCGATGGTGGAAGCCGACATAGCTATCAACAACAATGAGGATAAACAATTTCAAATTCTTTAATATTTAAAACTTAACACCCAAAAAGGCTCTGGTGGTTCGGGGGATTAAGCCAAACATTTCGTATGCTATGTTGCAGGTAATCTTAAGTTACTTTGCTCTCTCATCATCTTATACTGGTAGCACCTCAAAAAACATACTAACCTGTAAATATATATATATATATAAAATATATCTAACGCTTACGTGATCGGCAATAATGGAACAACCATCATTTACGTGAATAATTAAATACTACACAGATAATGAAGGAGTGTTGTTTCGTTTGAATCACGATCCTGAAATGATTTCCGCATAAATAATAAATGTTGTTAACAATTCATAAAAAATGGTTGACTCACACTGAATGGCATATAATTACCGCACAGACGCAGAATTGTTCTAAAGTATTAATGCAAAAGTAACGTCGTAACATCAAAATTTATATATTACAGATATATATGATAGTATCTATTACAAGTTAAAATATATATTTTCTATAATTTATGATATCGACTGAAGGTGCTTGATGGAATTTCGATATCAAATTTGAATTGTTACAACTTTGTACGATTCCACATGTTTTGTCACTAGCGACCCAGGATTCGCCTTTCGGCATCTTCAGGCATTCTATCACACGGACGCAACAGAACTGACAGAGTCCGTCAGTTCTGTTGCATCCGTGTGATGTGAAAGCCAGAAGATGCCGAAAGGCGAAACCCGGATCGTAAGTGACAAAACATGTGGAATCGTACAGAGTTGTAACAATTCAAATTTGATATTGAAGTTCCATCAAGCACCTTCAGTCGACATCATAAATTATATCCACTATTTTTATTTTTAATTGTAAAAAAAATCAGCTACTCGCAATAATAAGTAAAATTTATTCCAGATTAAGTTTTTTTTTATTATTTTCGTTAGTGCTAATATATAATTAGCATGGTGTTATCAACGAAACGAATGCATTCAGGTCTATTTTTGTTTCTAATGGACATACATTTTCAAACAATACAAATCGGAATGCGTTCGGACTGCATAAGTGCACCTAACAACCAATAACGTTATGACCAGAAGTTAATGATGTATGCATTAGTGTAAAATTTGAAACTATTTTTATGTTTTCTTATCCTGGAACTTGACTAATAGCAATGGCACGTGTTTCCATACCTTATACAGGCTGCTAGAAAGGTATACCATTTTATTGAAATAATAAAAATAAATGATTGAATTGGCATTAACTTGGTAGAAATCCATTATAGCACGGTGAAAAAATAGCAATTTATTTTATTGCTAAAAAATTTATAATATATGTGGTTGATATGAGTGTAAGCCGAAATAGCTACCAATCATATATCTTATAAAATTTGCAGAACTAAAATACATCGCTATTTTTTCAACGTGTCAAAAAATTTCATTGTTGAAACATTGTACGACTATGCCACTGTTGGATGTGTGTGATAGCATGCCTGATGATGCCGAGAGGCGAAACCCGGGTCGTTAGTGACAAAACATGTGGAATCGTACAAAGTTGTAGCAATTCAAATTCGATATTGAAATTCCATCAAGCACCTTCACTTGATATCATAAATTATAAACCTTGCTCTTAATAAGTATCCTAACAAAAGAAAGGACCAACCTGATACACATTTTAGTGCTATTTCTATAATATATTATATTTTATGATTAGGACTGGTTTCTCTCATCGCGAGCATCATCAAATAATCAATGATGCCAATCCGCTCCCAAAAACATGCCAAGTTAATAACGATAAACTCACCAGCCTTCTAGACTTAGGTTATATTCTCAAGTGATCAGTTGATAATATGCTCGCAATGAGCGGAACTTTTCCTGATCATAAAATATATTGTGAAAATAATATTATACTAAAAAATGTCTTTCCACACAAGAAGTGACAATTAATAACACGGTGAAAAAATAGCAATGTATTTTAGTTCTACAAAATTATTTTTAACAAATATAGTTGATAGCTATTTCGGCTCACGCCATCGTCAGAACTATTACTGACAATTAATACCTTAAAAATGTTCAGTAAGCTTGTACAGATTATCAGGACAACTCGGGCTACATTTCAGTATGAAAAGTACGTTATACACGAAATTTTTAACATTGACTTTATATTGCAACCTGCCTTCTGAACGATCGAGTCGTCAACTGTATGCTGTATCGAGTTGTCAGCATACAGAGGTTAAAACATTTTTTTTTTTTTTAAATATTAGTTGATGTGTGAAAACGCACATGATCCTTGACCACTTGTCTGCGGGCCCGCCGTCGACTTGCGTGTCACCGAATTTCCAGTGCACCGATTTCTCCATAAATTTGAATTAAAAAATCATTCGTGTGTGACAGTTCAACGAAATGACTGAGTCAGCAGTCTGGTGTCGCCGAACAATGGAGAGTTGAGGGCGAGTGTTGTGACCCATGACCTCCGCTAACAATTGACCAGTGACGCCAAACCGACCGGCACGATGCGCCGCATTCGGCGTGCATGACAAATTAAAAAAATATATATACACCATTGTTTTATTTATTGAATCTGCATTTACTTGCGGTAAACAAATAACAAGTTATTTTACTACACGATTTTACTTCACGATATTCAAATCGGCAGTAATTAAAATAATTTCAGATAGTCTAGCCTTACGGTACATTGATTGAATTGACATTTACTGTGCAGAACTCGATTATAACGCGGTGAAAAATAGCAATGTATTTGAGTTCTAAAAAATTATATAATTTATGATGTCGACCGAAGGTGCTTGATGGAATTTCAATGTCAAACTTGAATTGTTACAACTTTGTAAGTTTCCACATGTTTTGTCACTAACGACCCGGGTTTCGCCTTTCGGCATCTTCAGGCATTCTATCACACGGATGCAACGGAACTGATCGTTCTGTCTGTGTTCCGAGAACTGTGTACGTTGATAATGCTCGCGGCGAGCGAAGTCGGTCATGATCTGTGAGTGATCACGAATTGTGGAAATAGTTCCAGAACATCGCATTTTTATTATTTAAATATAGTGCCTTTTCGCCAAGCAAGTTCTTGTGTAACAACAATTATCGTTGACTGATTGAAAGAGTGGATGAATCTCAGAGGTGAAGAGATATATGTTTATAATATTATTATTACATTATCCGTAGAATTGAGTTCAATTTACACGGCCGGGGCGCCAGCAACCAATTATCAATAATCATATATCACGGTGCACATAAACCATTGGGCGTCGAACAAAATGGGAAACTTTAAAAAATAGTTCAGTAGTGGAGATGTTACACAAACTTACGGAGACACAGTTGTGACGCAAGCAATTAGATGGTTAAATATATAATTCAGATTGTTAATAACTAATCTCACGTTAGACATTATGGCATGGGAGGAAAAGCGGTTTAATTGCTCGCTTATGAGATGCATTGAACTTAATCGGACTATTTTTATCAACAAATTGTCGGCTAATTATTTATACAACTCAGGTAGATGTTTCACTATATTTTTATTCTGAGTGGTATGACTTTCGTATTTTTCGATTCATCCTGTTTGTGTTGGTAGTGTTTTATTCAAGTGCGGTTTTTGTATTCACTGCTACTATTATATGATATCTCAGTAATGAAAACGGAGCACAGCTGAAAAATTAGATTTTAGACAAACTAACATTTTTTGGATATCACCTGAAGGTGCTTGATGGAGTTTCAATATCAAATTTGAATTAATTAAACTTTTAACAATTCTACGTGTTTTGAAACTCGCTTTTCGCCTCTTGGCATCTTCAGGTATTCTCTCACACGAACGCAATAGAACTGACACATAGTAAACGGTCCAAATCGATTATCTACGAGCAGGATTACACAGAAAAAATTGACCCTAAGGGTAGTAGCAAAATATTCATCTGAAATAAGTTTAACTACTCAATTATTTGATTATAATGGCATTCATTTTTAAAACAATACATACAGTTAATCACTTTTTGATTTAAGGTTTTTACAATGAACAGAAATCAATTACCATTAAAAGCACAATATTTTTTCGTTAGACCGTTTTGACACACTGCACACGTCTCATCATTTGAGGCGATAGACTTCAGTGGGTTAATAAAAAATTATTCGTCTAAGCTTTCTGCACACAAAAGTGCAATCAAGTATTCAGAATTTTTCCCTTGGACATTCCTGTATAAAAACTGAAACACGCCTTACGATATGACAATCAGCCGGATATGTTCCCCTTCGGTCATGGCAACTCGATTGCATGTCGCATTAATTATTGTAGTTGACGGGATCTGTTTGAAAGCGAATCTAATCAATACGTCAAAGCTCTTTCGAAAACTGTAACTTCTTTATGTTTACTTCGACCACAGATAGAGTATATGCAACCAATACACGCGGAATTTCTCCTCATACACTTCTGGCACAAATTAAAATACGCAAAACGTTTTTTTTATGTGTAAACTTGTCATTTCTTGGCATTATATTTATATTAGGTGTAGTAAAAAGTCCTGACGTTTTTTTCAAACGCGTGTCTTAAAATCGGTCGGCTTCGGGCCTTTGGTTAAATAAGATGTCATAATATTTTTTTTCGTGTTGTGTGACATCTAAAGTTACGTTCCGTATAGAAAAAAAAGGTTCATTCGCCCCAAACAGAATGACCGACCTTTACCCTTCATAAGAATATCTGCACGGTTGCATGCTTTTTCAATATTACGCCCAGAACAGTGCAGTCGTCGCCACTAAAGACATTTGCGACGTTTATAGAGACGTGTTAAAGGTTCGAAAATTTCAGAGATGGTTTACAAAATTTAAGTTTGGCAATTTAAGCATTGAAAATTACCCTCGAAGTGGACGACCTCATACAGTGGATGAAGTCGCCCTGAAAGCTGAAATCGAAAATAATCCTATGCTAACAAAAAAAGGAATTGTCCAACATAGTCGGTACTAAATGTTCCATAACACAGAAGTACCTGAGAAGGCTGGGAAAAATTCTAAAAGTAGGAATTTGGGTGCCACACGCGTTGAGCGATCGGAACAAGGCGCAGCGACTAAGCGCGTGCCAATTGCTGCAAAAAAAACACACTTTACGACCATTTTTTCTAAACCTGATTATCGGAGATTAAATGTGGGTGTTGTATACGAATATATCGAAGAAAAAACAATATCTAAATCGTCGACAACAACCAATTCCGACCCCTCGAACTGGTTTACACCCAAAAAAACTCTTACTTTGTGTTTGGGGGGATTTCAAAGGAATGATTCATTATGAAGTGTTAAAATATGGTGAAACTATGACGGCACAAGTATACTGTGACGAATTAAACAAATTAAGTGCAGCTTTGACAAGAAAGAGGCCGGGCAGGATGAATGGACGCAACGATAAACTGCAAAACGAAAACGCGCGACCGCATGTGGCGAATATGACCTGGGAAAAAATCCAGGAGTTGGGTTGGAAAACTTTATTGCATCCACCTTATTTTCCAGATCTAGCACAATCTGATTACCATTTATCCCGTATAATATAAAAAAATTTATGAATAAAAAAATTCAAACAAAAAATGACGTGAAAAACGCTATTTCCGACTATTTTAATTCCAAATCAGTAGAGTTTTTTACAAAATGGATTTTAGACTTGTCTAATAGGTAGCAGAAGTTATAGATAGACAGGGAGATTACTTTTTATAAATAAAAATTTAAAAAAATACTAAAAAAAACACTTATAGATAAAACCCAATTTTTACTTATATTTTCACAATTTTACAATAATGATCGGAGCCGATTCGCGAACATTACCAACCAATCACAGCATAGATCACATGCCAGTCGATAGCGCTCGCGATGATTAAATTGCAATGCTTTAATTTGAAATTACTTGGAAGAACTTCACTTTTGGTCTAAGTGCGAAATTGTTAGGCTCTACAACATTTTAAATATACGTCTTGATACAAGTTATTTCACAATTAAAATTAATACAAGAATCGCTGATAAGACTATATTTAAACACTTGAAACTTTGTACGATTCTACATGTTTTGTCACTAACAACTAACGAGTTTCGCCTTTCGGAATCTCAATGCATAATGGAATATCTTTGTTCTTGTTGTTAGCTTACTAAGCATTGTGTTTTATTATTGAAATTGACGTATTTATTGACGGGAAAAAAGGTTTAAAACTTCGAATTATGAAATATATTACATAAAAAAGAACTGAATTGAATGTAAATTTCAAGGCGCGAACATTTATTCGCACGTCCGGCTCGATAATTGTTTTTTTAAGAGGATAACCATATAAATACGCGGATATGGTCGAAGAAAAACAATCGATTACATTTAAGAATAAAATAATCGATTCGAAAATTTCCCTGATATTTTCGCAGCGGAAAAAACGGCTACCCGCTCCTGGAAACAGCGCGAGGTAAGGGTCACGGACTTGTAATGGAAATTGCCATAACTGGGCCAAAGCCAAATTTAACGTGGACATCAATATAAAGCGGCCAGTCATCGATAAAAATAATTGAATGGATGTAGTAAATCCAATATGTGACCTGATTCACGAGTGTCTCGATAGATCGCATTATTGACCATGAGACCTTCATTATCACCAACCCAACAAATCATTGATACACCATGGCACCACTTTCTTTTGATTCTTACATGAATTGAGACCAGAGACTGAAGTCGTTAAAAAGTGCGACTCCGAGTAAAAAAAAAGTTTAATTTTGTCAGGTTTTTTCTAAAGTTTCCAATTTATAATATATACTATATTATATATTGTATATTTCCATAAAAAAATTGTACATTAAATTAAATATCAACCAACCAATCCGTCAAATTGTTCATTTTTCTAAATCATCTAATTGAAAAACTAGTCGCTCGTTTTTCACGAATCCGACTCGCGACTTCACAGATCTGGTTTCTAACCGAAAATACGAGTAATAGCGATACCTATTCCACAACCACTTTTAAGGTTTTAACTGTCACTTCTTGGTATGGAAAGACATGATATTTTAAATAATAACAAAAGCACATCGTTTTAGATCTTATTCCGACAATTATCCGGATTCGCTCACCGCAAGCATTATAAACTGAAATCATCAACCAAATATTTTTAAAAAAATAGAGCAAAATCTTCAATTTTCTGATTTTCTTTGGGTTGAAAGTGTGTTCTTTTTTACAGGAAATCTTCTAATCCGTATATTTTATATCACGTCTACACGCATAATTCTCAAATCATTATGAAGTTTTCTATGACGTTTGTAGAAAGCATTTATAAATAATTGAAAATCGCAGTTTTCGTCTTTGAAAACAAAACAACACATGGTTTATTTATTGACAATTTGCGTAATAGCTGTTATTTTACATAAGCAAGATTTTGCGCATTAAATAACACGTGTTTTAAGAATGACTAAATCATTTGTGACAAACATGAATCACATTAATTAAAAACCATAAAATATCAACAAGAGGTCAATTCAGAAAAAAATATTTCACAGCTATTATACTAATTATTATCCACTAGTATATCAGTACCTTTGAACGCGAAGCTAGTTTCATTTGATGTAGTGAGCCTATTTACTAGTGTGCCTATATCTGACCTAAAGTCAGCGATTGTTGATTTCATAGATATGAAAAATCTTAATCCCCGGTTGGCTACAGATGTAAAATCAATCATTAACTGTTGCATAGATCAAAATTATTTTAAATTTAAAGATAAATTTTATAAACAGTTGGATGGTTTGGCAATGGGTAGTCCATTGTCACCAATTTTAGCTGATTTTTTCATGAATTTGATTGAATCAAAAATTTCAAAATTAGATCTTTTTAAAAATATCATCTATTGGTATAGATATGTAGATGATATTTTAGTACTTTGGTGAGGTACCGAAAGGCAACTGCATACTTTCTTGAATAATATGAATAAGATTCATAGTTCAATTCAATTCACAATGGAATTGGGTATGCATAAAATAAACTTTTTAGATTTAACCGTTGAAATAATTAATAATCGTCATAGTTTCAGTATTTACAGAAAAGAGACTTTTAGTGACAATATCATAAGTAGCTCGTCTAGACACCACATTTCACATAAGTTGTCAACTTTTCATTCCTTTATTCATCGCTTGTTGACAATTCCTATGACAGAATCAAATTTCAATTTAGAATTAAACACCATTAAACAGATCGCACTTAACAATGGATACGATGCAAAGTTGATTGATCGACTTGTCTTTAAAAAAAACTAAAAAATTAGCTTTATTAAATGTAACCTCGAGCTTGATGATTGATGTTCCCTCCGTTGAAAAACGTTGGGTAAAACTAAGTTATTTAGGCCGAGTTTCTGAAAACATATCCAAGAAGTTAGACAAAAAACTTTTTAATGTAACTTTTTATAACAATCATAATCTTAGTCGAATGTTAGTTAACACGAAAGACAAAATTAATATTTTAAGCCAAAGTGGTATTTATCTTCTAAAATGTGATTCCTGTGAGGCTAGGTATATTGGTCAAACAGGAAGATCCTTTCATACTAGATTTAAGGAACATTTAGCTTGTGCCAAAAGGCGATGAGATTTCTACTTTTGGAAACCAGCGTTTCAAAATAAACATTCATGTGATTTACTATAAACTACAAAATCCTGCATTTCAATAACAAATCACTGAAATTAGATAAACGAAATCATGAAATTAATCGATATAAATTTTTGCCTAATTCTATTATAAATGAACAAACTACTTTTGCGTCGTCACCATTGTTATACTCATTAAATTAGATTAATAAATATATTTCAAATAAATATTTTTTTTTTTTTTTTTTGAAAAATGATATTGCCTCCCTTTACCATTTTTACAGAAAATATTGGAGACGCCCCTGACTGACCATATCTTCCCATCTCATCGATTCATCTTTAATCGACTTCTCATGTATTAATTTATTTTGTTCCATTAAGTAGTGATTGTGGGTTATTTCGTCATTAAAAATTTCCCACTCCTTACTTCCTTATTGATTGTTCAGAGCTCCTAATGGATTATTGATTTACCATAATTGTAATTGTAATTCTTAATAAGTGATTGTGAACATTTAATTTTATACTAATTTACTTTATTTGTATCAATATTGTATGATTTTATGTAAATTGTTTCCTAGTTCTTGTACCCATGGTTTTGTACACCTGCTACCATTAACTCAACTTAATTTTTTGTTTTGTATAAATAGACTTGTTTGTAAATTGTATTCTATCAGTTGATAATGCTCGCGATGAGCGAAACCGGTCCTGATCAAAAAATATATTGTGGAAATAAGTACTAAAAAATGTGTTTTTATTATTTAAAATAAACCAAGTATGTTTTAACACAATTCTGGCGGAGCCGATTGAGCGTAAGTTAATTAGCGACGCGGGCGTATCCGCTTGCGTAATTATTCGCGAACAATTAAAACATTTGTTAAGTCTTTCCGACAAAAGAATAAAAAACGTTATCGCACACCTACAATATTATATTGTTTTAAGTTTATTTTCAATATATACAATATAATAAGCAGGACTGTAATCGCAGTCACCATCTCATCGGTAAACTTTAGCAGACGACGATTGGCAGACTGAGGACTGTGATTATTGTTTCCCGCCAGAGATGTGTTAACATCTTAAAATATAATAATATGAGTACTTCACGGTTTGGCTGCTTTTAATTATTAATTATAAATTTTCGTGTATTTAAATAAAATTGTAAATTTATTGTTATCGATACGAAATAATTTTTATTTCGCAACGAATCATCAAGTACGAAAAGAGAAATTAGTATTCAATATAATTTTGCATTTTTTTTTTTCAAAAGTGTTGAGCCGTGTGTCCTACAGGTTCACATCAAAAGCGAGCCGTCAAAACAGCCGCTCACTCATCCTTGCATCACCATGGCGTGAATTTTTTTACGACTTCAGCTTCTTACTACAGGCCTATGTTTAATTTAACAATCTGCCGAGCGGGGCGATGAAATATGCAATGTGAACGCGAGCCTATTGATCTGGAAAATGAGAAAATCCTTGATACATCTTTTCGCGTGAACACTCGTCCATTGCCGTTGTTGTACAAGGAAACAAAACGTCATCAAATCTTTCTTATCACCTTGTCTTGTATATTGTTACGACACAGAAAACAATCGAAAATATTTTTTTGCACAATTGTTAACTGCTTAGATCTCACCAAATCATTAAAAATTAACAACTTACAATACAACATATTTGACTTCCCATCTATTTTATTCAGAACTTTGGAAGGGAAAACTGGTGTTGTTAAAGTTTTCTATAAATCCGATAAATGGAAATCATGTTTATTATAAGATCAAATTCCGTGGTATTATTTTTGCATATTTACGTTAGCATTCTATTATTTTCTGATGAATACAGAAACTTTATTTACAATTAATGAAATCAAAATATAGTTGGTTGTCCCACCTTCACCCGTTATGTGTATGCAGCCGTTGTGACACGGCCGCCTTCCATAACGCAATACTAATAAAAAGAATCGATTTTACTCCTCATACTCTTGGCCCGATACAGAGATGCACGGACCGATCGTTAAACCATGCACTATTGTGCTTAAAAGAAGAGAAAAAAAAAAGAAAAAAAAAAGAAAGAAAAAGGAAATGTGACTTGCTCAGCCACTTAGTCTACGTGATATTAGGTATCCTGTGTATCTGCGTACTGAAAATCCGCCGTGGCGGAAGAGTTTAATGTGCTACGCGTTGAATCTAAAGACGAATCGAGAATGTCTCGTTCCCCGTATGATCTTGCAAATTTATCGAATGCCTCAAAGTTGGCCTTGGTTGATACTAAGTCAGCGTGGCCTATTGGGCCCGTATGAAGACGGACCACAGCAAACAGCTCTGTTCGTTCGGCCTTCATCTCGGGGCTTCAGAAACACAAAAGTATCATTACCAAATTAGTTATGTATTTTTTATTAAATAATTAAGCATACTTAATTTTTTCAGTATTTAAAAGAACAGCTGAATTTTTTTTTAAATCATGTGTACAATAAAAGAATCGTTGTTAAATTGATTTTTATTGCTATGGAAAAAATATAACAAGATGAATAATGCGCATTCTATTGAATAAAAGTAGTTTAATTCAATGTAATTTATCGAAAATGAACGATGTTTTATTATTTTTTTTAGTATTGATCATGAATAAAATATGTGATTTCTAAAACCAGATATATTTATCTTAATTCATTCTTGCAAGATTTTTTTGTGCATCTAATAATCATATTCAAATTTTGTGACGTATATGTATATTCATATGTTATTTTGTGTTTTAAACGATTCTGTATCATGAATTGATAATCGTTCCTCGAGTATTGGTTTATGAAAACATTGAAAATTTAAGTAAAAGTACTTTTTGTCGCCTTATCCTAAGTTATATACATCCTTACATGTACCGCGGAAAACACTTTTCAAGCTTATCATTTGAGGCACGCGGTGTAAAAAAAAATTGGGAGAACATCTTTCACGGTGAATTTGCCCGCGCTTTTTGAAACAAGAGTTTTCTTTGAATAAATCATGTGATGCATTTAAGATTGATGGCATCAGGGACAGAGCAGGCTTTTCGCCCCTCGATGGCTGTATGTTTTTATAATTTTGCTTTTCATTCTCAAGTCAGCTAACTTTAATGATGGAACTTACAGTAGAATCTGTTATTCATATTCATTTTTATTGTTTTTAATTAATCAACATATTTTTACTTGCAGGCACGTACTGATTGAAGTATAAAAAAAAATGAATAAAAAATATTAAACATATAAAAAAAGGTCGAAATTTAAATAAAAGAATAAAATTTTTGAATATGCTTAGCAATAAAGTATCAATGCTTAATTAATAATACACTTAATGTTTGTTCATAGAATTAAAAAAAAGAAAAAAATAAAATAAAACAGTAATTATAAATAAAATGATTTTTAGTTTAAATATATATGTTATGTTGAGAAAAAAAAATATTTGCAGTCACAGATTTAAATTTTTTTTTTAATCCGACAGTGTGAAATATTTGATTTGTTTAAGAAATCAAGAATTTTTGTGTTCAAATAGTACATTAAGATAGAAGCAGAAAATACTTTGAAGGCTTTTGAAAATAAATAGTGGAAAGCCAAATAAATCGATTTTTATCTAAGTTAATTCTTAAAAGACTTAAACGACTTCATTATACATTTGAAACATCACAATATTATTATACGACATTAAACACATTGTTCTGTGAAAGGAACTGTAGGATTTATAAAAAGCACACACATTTGGATATGAAAGCTTCACGATTTAATCCCAACCAAGTGCCAAAAAAGACAAACATCATTTTTTTGATCCGCTGAAATAATAAATTTCCTCATTTGAAAATATAAATCAAATATTTCAAGCACACGCAGCCCATTTGTTAAAGCCAATGAGTTAAATGAGTTATGGAACGTGCAATGAATTCGTTACTTTTTAACGAAATACAATATTTTGACTCATTCTATGAAAATATAAACCAATTATTGCGTTAATCTGCGTATATTTTTGTGATCGATGGAACATATTTTCATAATATTTTTAAACTAAATTGGAAATTGCATTGGTACATGCACCGATAACCATTAATTACATTTATATGTAAACTTTGAAATAAACAAGAAAAACAAAATGGTACCGGTATGTTTAGTAAAGTTTGAATAATTCATAAAAAAAAATATCTGAGTATATTAAGTTAACAAAGCTTTACTAAGAGATAGTCAAAATATTTTATTCAGTAAATTAATAAAACATCTTTTGGTTATGTGATACGATTTCTAAGAAATAAAATTTGTAGCAATTTTAACGAAAAGCAACAATTTTGTTTTTTATATAATAAAAACACAACATTTGGTACTTATTTCCCAATTGTAGAAATATGTACTAGAAAATGTGTTTCTGTTATTGAAAATATCATGCCTTTTCATCAAGGATTGCTAGTTAACACCTTAAAAGTGAGCAATAACTTAAGTTAAGTAATAAGTTTTATCGATTACTATGCAATGTTTTCAAATATTTGCTCTTGTTAATTGAAATCAAAATAGTCTTTTTCTGAATTAATAATATACTATACACTCATCAATTTTTAATAGTATCCATGTGATATATAGATCACTGAAAACAGATAAATATTTTTCAAAATTTTGAAATAAAAATGCTATTGAAAACATAATTTATAAAGCGACAGTGCGCAATAGGCTTTCTTTAAGAACAGAAAAGCGAACAATAGGTATTTTCTAATATCCATTTAACGCCAAAAAGATATTGATTTGCACTTACTTAACGTGATTAAATTCGATACAAAAGCGAAAACAAAATTAACAAACTTACCTGAGTTTATATCGCGAAAAAGAAATCTCATTATTTTTAGATGAAAACAATATTTTATCCATCAAGATCAACGTAATGTTCGGCTTGGAAAAGAGATTTTTTGTTAGATTTTTATAATACTTTAAATCACAAATGTATTGTTTTTAAGCTTTTTAATGATCTGGATACAAAGTGGAAATAGATTAAATCTATGTAGCATACGATTATGTATATTTATGTACTAAAATTTAAAGCATTATACACAAATTATTATCAGCTGTTCCAAAACTCTTTCATTTATATAATATAAAAGTTTTGGTAGAGAAACCCAAAAAGGATATAATATAAATTTTAATTATAAATGGTATTTCGTATGCTAGGGTTATGCTAGGAATTTGTTGTTTTGGTACAATGGAATGGATGAGTAGAAATTTTTAGATATTACAAACACCCATGTCTCTGAGCAAAATCGTTAAATCTACTGAAAAAAAAACACTGCTCATACTAGGAATTGGACCCGTAAGATCCGTCACGGAAACAAACGATGATGATTACTTTATCGCTGACCCGACATACGTGATATTTTCATGGCATCGTGTATTCAAAGCATCGATAAGCGAGAGTAAAAATAAAATCAGGTCTCAAGAAGTTTTCACAAAAGAAGAAAGACACACATTACAAATAGGTTTTTTCAGATCTGGAAACATTCTTGACGTGAAAACAAAAACCGAATACATTCTTTATTTATGAAAGAATCATATATATATAAAATAAATAAGTTATTAAGTTAACGAAAATAAGATTTATAAAACAGTCAAACGGTTTTTTACGACACATTCAAGAATTTATTGAATCTTCGTCTCCGAATCCAAACCACTGCTTTGTTTGTAATTTCACTGCTTTCTTTGCTCTTATGCCAATATTATAACAGGCCTAAAATAGCAATTAATTATTTCATTGTAATATAATTTTAAGGCTCTGTTCAGCTATCTTTATTTACCATCTAGAAATATAACTAGTGAACAACTAATTCACATTGCAAATAAATATGAGAGCTAGAGAGCTATTCAATAAATGTGACTTTATGTAAATAGGGGAGAGAAAATAACGATGGATGGATCTTTGTTACTATAATATTCCATCTAGTGATGATTTAATATTTCATACGTGTATGCCTGTAAAGTACGAATCTAGTATATCTTTACATGCATTTGCTATGGATGTCCTAAGGGAGGTCCGAGTTCAATTTGAGTATCGTCCCTAAAACAGAAGGGGCCGAATAGTGATCTTCTCGCTTTAACCGTATTAGGCGAAGACTTCGGTTTGGATTTCCTCAGGTATTCCAACACCCTCCAAAGCAGTCGGCTTACAGCGCTGTGCGCCGAGGTTTTCCAAAATGCGGTCGTGCGTAATCAAAACAGGATTTTGTATACTTTCTCACATTGGTTGTATGCCATATTATTATTTCTCGCAAAATTTACGACCAACGTAAAATTATATGCGTTTCTTTCTTTCTGCCTCAAATATGAATCAAATCGCTACACACAAAGCTTTACCGTCGAATATTAATAAGATAGCTAGCTGCCTCATTTTAGTACAATCATAAAAAACAAAGAAATCACAAAACCTAAGCTACCTAAAATCTGGATTTATAACTAAACGATTCTGTTTTTATTTCTTTCAAAGATTACTATTTTGGCTCTGAAAATCCGAAGAAATATTTGATATATGTATATTGTTTTTTACGATTTTATGATTCATTTTGTCCCTATTTTCTCAATAAGATCATTAATATAATGAAACTAATTAAGTGTATGTTTTTGGCTTGCGATACCTCAAAAATTATTTTAATTATGAAAAAAAAAAGATAAATATACAATTCTGAAACAAAACCTTGCCATAGAATTGAAAATCTGTGAAACAACTGGCTAAACGTAAATATATAATATAAAATAATTATTTCCAGATTTACGGTTATTTTTTAAATTTAAAGGTTTAAAGTTATTTGTTGATAGAAATATTTCTTTTTATATTTTACGTTTAAATAAGTATCAATATGGAGTTATTCACTGTGTGGATTTTTTTCTTAAAACTTGAAAAAGAAACATTTATTGATTTTCCATAACTTAAAAAAAATTTAAGTTGTGGAAAAATGTATTGATATTACATTTAAAAAAACTTATAGCTAAAATTCTATAGAAATTTATGTCAAAATCTGTCTCTTGTCTCTAAACAATATCATTAAATAATAAGAAGATGATTTTATTTGAAAATAATATATTATCACATTAATTTATTTCAAAGTCATCGTAAAATAATGTAAAAGTAAAGCATATGCGGTTCACAAGTATGTAAAGCTTTTAAGGTAGAATCCAGCTTAGTAAGCCCAACAAGAGCTTTAGGAAACTTTCTTAACGAAATATTCCACTGTGTAGTTTGTTTGTAATTTCGATATTCCACCTGGTCCCGGGAGATTGGGATGAAGACGATCCGATGATCCTCAGGCACTCCCCACAGACCACTTACCGAAAATATGGCAATTTCGTTGGGAAATTTGAGGAAAACCCCTAAAAACTACATATTGAAAATGATTTTGGAGACTAAATCTCTATGCTCGTTACGAATAAGTGACTTTGTATGATATTAATTTCAGTTGAACGTACCTCAATATCTAAAAAATTATATAAAATTGATGTTTAGATAATACCTCTAAATCTAAGCATTTATTGAATCATATTTTCAATGAACCAAACATTCTTATGCTTATCTTATTTTTAAATGATGAACTTTTTATATATATTATATAATAGTTTTTATACTAAATAGGTCAAATAAACTTGTAAATTTACATATAAATTTATTACAACAAATATTTTTTTTCAAGGTTTTTATATTACATAAATTATATAAACTCATATATTCTTTACCACGAATAACAAAAAAAATCACACTTTAGTCACTTGAGTAGTCAAAAGTACTATATATATAAAATTAAAAGCAACTGAATTGTATTTTTTGTAAAACCAGAAATTAAAATGTAATTATAAAAATATTTTACATAGCTACGATATTGTATAAGTAATTTCGATTAAAAATGCCAAATTTATAAACGCTTTGAATAAAAGAACAATTATAAAGTTGGGAGCTAATCGATCAATTCAATAAGGTTTTACATTATTTTACGGGATCGAAAAAGGTGAATGAGATAATATAAAAACAGCACTGGCAATCTTTACGAAAAAAATAATAAATTCCTGTATAACCGAATTCATCTCGGATCGTGATTCAGTAATTGATTACGACTTTGGCCACTAAAACAGCTAAATTTAATTGTTTTCATTTTCAATATAAATACGCATTTAAGAACATAAATTTCATATACAGGTCTATTTCGATATAGAGTAATATTTCATATATTTTAATTGTGTACAAATAAGGAATTTGCAAAAACTTTTAAAATGGTTGGTAAAAAATACATATTTTATAAAAAAAGGAAAAAATACTTTGGCCATTTACCAACCAATATAAAATGTCCTCGTCTTTTTAATAACGCTCATATCGAAAAGTATTGCAAACGGAAATATAACTCTAGGCTTATTTAAAAAAAAACGGAAAGATTTTTTCCGAAAGATTTCAAAAGGAGGCCTAAGATCTGGAATATTTTTATTCCATCGAGAAGAAATAATGATGTAACGTTTATTTCCCTGAAATATTAAATCAGGTATGGCCACAGATGGTCCCTGTTTCAAACGAAAATTTTACGAAAATGAAAATGAAGTGGCAAAAACTTTCTATCGGAGAAGTCGTTTTAATAAATTTGAATTTACCCAAATTATCAAATTTTTCATTAAAAACTGAGGGAAATTTGATTCAGGGCTAATTATTGACTTTGATATTTATATTCTAACATGAAATGGAATTTACTGAATAGTTATAAATGTTCATTACATTTAGAATATTAAATCAAAATATTGATGTCATAATGTAACGTAATAGTGTCTCATTTTCAGAACAAATTTATTAAAATTTCTCTGACGTCTAAACGGTGTTCAAAATATATTTATAATACTGTAGAATGTCACCCCAGCTTCATTGGCCATTTTTAATAGAAAAACATTGCCAAAAATAGAGATCTTTACACGAGCAAGGATAGTGGTATAAACCAATTCGTTTTCTGCTTATTTATACCAGTGCCGGGGTGTTCTCTACAAACACAAACAGGCTGTGCGACGTTCTCTGGGTTTGTTCCGATAAAAACGTGGCCAATTCGAACCCGAGCGAATAACACCGCCGGCAGGTGATGAGTGTTTTCTGTTTACTATACGTGAGTGACGGGTCGTGAGAGGATTTATTGGGTAAAGTAACTACAGCGCTTATCAAAACTGCGATCTCAACATTGTCCCTGGATTACCCGTTTTAAGTAGTAGTTAAAAAATGTTAATCCTATGCTAAAACCTCTCTTTGTTTTATATTCACTAAGAAATTTATGTATTGTATTTTGTTTTTTATAAAAAATATTTTCTGCAATGAAAAAATAAGCAAATTATAAAAAAAATCTTGATTCACCCATAAATTTATTATAACCTTCACAAAGCATTAGAAGACACACGTGCACGCCATTTTTTGCCTTTATAACGAGTGGTTTTTTTACATGCGTCTTGCCACCTTTATAAGTAAGATATCTGAAAACATCTTAATATTTTTTTACTCAAACTTTTTGCTTCTATCATTATCAAAAAAAAAACGCAGTTATGGTGTATACTAATTTACTAATATCTAGATAATTCAATAATTTTTCTACGAAGTAAAACTTTTCGACTACTACCGTATATTCTTGATACGGAAGCTGTTTTGATTCGAAGAATCTTTACATGATCATTGGAGTAAAAGCATTATTGTTTCTTTTGTTGAGAACTCTTTTAAGTGTTTAAAATGACATAGATGGCATGCAGTATTTAAATTTATTCTCTGTGATTTATGAAAATGTTATAAATATTTGACAAAATTATATTCATTCAAATCAACGGTTCTTGTCGAATAAAATATCTTGTATATACACATAATAGGAAGGAGCTGGGTTGAACGAATTGTTTTTGTATGCTATGAAGTGATTCATGAGCTAACATAGATATTTTGATACTAAAACGGTTCAAAGCTTATTTACTGACAAAACATATATCATCAAAATTTAGACAGACAAATAAAACAGAAGGTGTTTGATGGAATTTAAATATAAAATTTTGAATTATTAAAACTTTGCACGACTAGCCCTGGTCGTTAGTGATAAAAAATGTGGAATTGTATAAAGTTTCCACAAAAAATTGTATTTTTTTTATAATAATATTATGTTGATTGTGACATATATGAAGCTTAAAAAGAGTAATCATACACGCGTCATTCCATGAGTGAGACTTAATTTCATGAACAAATATTTATAATTATATGATAACTTTGCTGCACATAACAGTTTAAGCATCGCTCATACACACTCACACCTTCGAAGGACAAAACTAAAAGACAATCAAAAATGTTGTTTTTAAATCAGCGCACGGGTTTTAAGCAAAGACCTTTTCAAATTTATTTCGAATTTAGAGATAAGTCAATGATCGTGTTATTATTTTTTACAGAACCTTTTAAACGTTGAGAGAGTGCTTACTGAAAGTAAAATGATAATTTATTGATTAGCATAGTTCAACGTATAATATATAAACAGCATCGCTTTATTTATAAGATTCATTATCATTTAATTTATCATAATTTTTAAGTTTTTACGGCTAACCGTAAAGGTTAAACCGGCTAAACGAGCTATTAATTTTATTAAATATAATTATAAGCTTCTAAAAAAAACCGCCGAGTTGTTACTACATATAAAGTAATCATTCAACCGAATGAATATTACTAGATATTTAACAAATATAAATAATATTTTCAATATGCAGAACACGCAGGGTTCATTGCTTCGTGTACATTTTATTTTATAATTTCAAGTATTAAAATTCAACAAATAAACATTTTACACAAACAAAATGTAAATAAACATACGTCAATCCTGTTGAACCCACAAGTAATATTATCATTTTGCAGAAAACAAATATTATGATTGCATGCATATTACCTTATTAAGTCTGTCACTTTATGTGATCTCCCTTGTTATATTGAGTATTAAATTAAAAACATCAAGCCAACAAATGCACCGTTGTTATGTATATGGCCTCCCCAAAAAATGGCACATAAAATACACACTGGCACCCCTATTCAGTGTTGTGAATGATGCAATCAACCCTACAGCTTGAAAATGTTGCTTACACGAACGACACCTTGCTGAAACATATTTCTACAGATTATAAAAATATCTTTTGAATGTCATGTTATTAATATTTGATTTGGTGATTAACATAAAAACAAATCAAATGTATGCAGTATAATTAAATAATTACATGATCATAAGATTGGTTCGTGGAGCCTAGGAACAAGATAAGCATTTATATGAAAGGTCATTATTATTAAAATATTATTGTGAATTCCAAATAATTTAATATGACATCATAAGGTTTCTGAATTGTATCTTTTATATTGAAGTAATAAATAGAGGTTATTTAATTGTGGAGTGTGATAGTTGCTTAAATATGTCATTTGGTTTTTGTTATGGGAAATTGTTGTCAGTACTTTTTTTATGATTTGCTGTCATTGATTGCCAAATTTGATTTTATTTGTGCAATTTTGAAAAATCATTTTATGGTGAAGCTGTAATTTATATTTGAACCAAAACATATGAAGAAAAACAAATATTTGACCGATCAGTCTTTCCATGAAGTGGGTCTGTTTCGATATTCTTTTTTATATTAGAACATCCGATCACATGTGCTATTTTGAATTTTTTTTTCTTTAACTGAATTGCCAGTGTTAAAAACTATTAAAAGGAAGAAATGGATGTTTAAAATATATAATTGTCGTTCCATAATAATAGAAATAAATTTATTGATTGAATTGGCTTTTACTTGACAGAACTACATTATAAAACGGTGAAAAATAGAAATATATTTTAGTTCTACAAAATTTTATGAAATATAGTTGAAAGCTATTTTGGCTCACACCTTTGTCAGAATTATAGTGGGATGAAATATATGAAATAGCGAAATCAACTATATTTTATAAAATTTTCTAGAACTAAAGTATAATACATTGCTATTTTTTCTCCGTGTTAAAATAAATAAGGTTGCTATAAAGCGAAAGTTGCTTGTTTTTTTCCTCAAAATTGTTAAACACAAAACATAATTAAATGCTGCAATTAATTCTGAACAAAGAACGTATTAACTAAAGTCTTATTTTGGCTGGTTTTTATTTTTTTACCATCATGTAATATAATGTATTGAAAATAATAGATTCTGTTAATATGTAGATTTTGAAAAAACATAATCTACATATAAATATTTATAGATTTTTTATAAGTAAAATTATTCTTATCTATCCTATGTTTGAGAAAATGTTCTCATACAATGGAATCGTTGAGACCCAGCTTATTGTAGGGATAATAGAAGAACAACATTCACAAAGATGACAGCAATATAGATTACCTGTCGGCGGGCATAGTGCGATACCGCGAAAAAGGAATATTTGTTTTCCATCCGGATGTTTAGAAAATAATATTTTCGTGTGTCAAAACAAAAATGATCGTATTTTACACATTTGTGTTGATATAGACCATATTTGATAGCAATTGATATATGTCAAATATGTGAAAATATCAAACGAAATATGTTTGGACAAAATAAATCTTGTATACGAATGAAAATTTCACAACATAATACATGAATAAAAAAGATTTTACCTTACATGGTACTCTGAAATTAATATAAAAGATTAAAGACGAATTCTGAATATATATGATATAACATTCGGAATTAAGGAGAAATAATATTATGCCTCCACCACAGAAACATTCAGATTTACGGTATGGATTGAAATTATTGTATATTAAAAATAATTCGTAAAGTATAATTTTTACGGATTCGCGATTCAGTTATCAACTCTGTTGACTTCCATGATGGACATTTAGAAATCAAATCTCAGAAAAAGCTGCATTTTTTTTTATTTATCAATTATTTACGTCAAAAAAGTTTACGGTGTCGATAAATTATCTTCTACCTATTCGATCATATAAAATGAGACGCGACAAGAGCGGGTAACTAACAATGAGTCCTGTTTAAGTCCTAAGTCTCTCCACCTAATTTCTAAGCTATAAGAAGAGTTAAGCAACTGAATTACAAATAAGACTCGTAAAAGTGTTGAGATTTCTGCGCTAGAAGGCTATATGCTTTACATTGAAAATGGACATAGACGAAAAAAATTATAGTTTCTTTCATTAGTTTATATTTCAGTCCACATATTATATATCAATTCATTTAATATCGTTGGTACCGCAATATAATTAACAGTTTTTTCCAATCTACTAAAGGATTTCCACTCAAAGAGATGGGTGTCTACTAGTCTTGTTCAAGACATATCTGTTTTGACTTTGCTCACTTTAAAAAAATCGAATTTATATATTTAAGTGATAAACAAGAAGGTCTTGCCAATAACCCTTTCTTCAGTCACATATTGCAAGTAAGCAAAATGTTCGCATTGGGAATGGAAATTAAATATGAATTCCATAATTGGCGTAAAATTGTACAAAGTATTTGATAAAATGAAGGCTACGTTTATTACAATCCTGGCAGAATAATATGAATTCAAGAAGCGATGTAAAGCATTTCAACAGTTTCATAGTTATCTAAAAACACATAAATATTATAAGCAGTAATCTAGCTTTTCATAAAAGTTTTAGTTATTTCTTCATTGTCAAAACTATTTTTGGAATAAATAAGTTGTTTCATAAATATAAATCAAGCAAATATTGTCTAATAACTTTCACTAAAATATTTCATAGAAATTTAATACAATACATAGATGCCAAGTAGGGTTTCCAATCCCGGGATCCCGACGATTTTCAATACCTGGTGAGTCCCGGGATTAGAAAACACAATCCCGAAATTTCGGGATTAATCGTTGCATACCAAAACAACTCGTAAAATTATAAAAGAAACTATACAAAAACTTATTGAAAGATTAAATGACGAAAAAGATGAAGATATGATCGAAATATTAGAGCCACTGGAAACGTCATCAATCGAATTTACTTCAACACAGTCGTCCCACCCAATTGAACAAGAAACAATGAAACAACTGTTGCAAGATGAAATCGCAAAAAGCTTAACGACATACGAACCAAGAGTTGAAAATTGCACTAGGCTCAAGTTGATCATAAATAAAGAAATGATGCTATTTGACAAAGGAGGTTCACGTGGTTATCACCTCAAACTAGTGTATAAATACTTATTGACAATACTCCCAACAAGGAAAAATTGTTCTCATATAAACGATGAAACACTCGATGCTTTATTGCTACTTCGTGCATATTTTTAAATATAATGTTGTATGTTGTTATAAACAAATAAAATGTTTTTACTTTTTCATTTTCCATTTTAACCCGATGTCTAAAATTATACGTACAATATATATAGGGTTTCCAATCCCGGGATCCCGGGATCAATAATTCCAATCCCGGGATCAAAATTTTGGCCCGGGATTGGAAACCCTAATGCCAAGTGCTTAAAACATAAAATCTAAGCTATTTGCATGCCAAAGGGACGTCGTTGGATTCAAGCAAAATTCAATAAAACAAATCGACAATATTGAAAATAAGGGATCGTGTTTACAAATAAGATATTCACCCTCTCGCATCTCATAAAATCGGCTGGATTTAATGAGCTGGCGGCAAGGGCCATAGGGTGGGAGCCTGAGATCTGAAGCTGGGTTAAGGGTATTGTAAGTCACACGTTCTCAACATAAGTGTTGCAAAAGTACGATTTTAATAATATAATAACAATACCAGATAAAAAAATAGGAAATAAAAATATTAGTTTATGATATCGACTGAAGGTGCTTAATGAAATTTCAATATCAAATTTAAATTGTTATAACTTTTTACGAATCCACATGTTTTGTCACTAGCGATCCGGGTTTGGCCTTTTGGCATCTTCAAGCATTCTATTACACGGATGCAACAGAACTTACAAACTTTTCATTTCTGCTGCATCCGTGTGATA
Source organism: Himalopsyche japonica (assembly GCA_028555115.1). Taxonomy (NCBI): domain Eukaryota; kingdom Metazoa; phylum Arthropoda; class Insecta; order Trichoptera; family Rhyacophilidae; genus Himalopsyche; species Himalopsyche japonica. The sequence goes on along the minus strand of JAHFWJ010000449.1, from coordinate 1,060,062 downwards.
GAATGTCTGAATATACCGAAAGGCGAAACCTGGGAACATGTGGAATCGTGCAAAGTATATATCATCTGATCAGGACCGGTTTCGCTCATCGCGAACGGTATCAACTGGTCCTGATCAAAAAATATTTACAGGAAATCATACAATATTAATACAAATTGTGGAAATAAGTACTAAAAAATGTGTTTTTATAAAACATCATGCCTTTCCGCCAAGAGGTGACAGTTAACACCTTAAAAGTGATCTTGATGAGAGTTACTGTAATGAATATAATGATTTAAATTTATGATTCAATATCTCGAAAATACTCAATTTAATTATTGACAAAATTAAAAGGTTTGTCACTGTTTGAATTAGAATATTTTGTTTCAATTTGATGTCACATATTTTACACATAACATATAAGGCGACACAGCATTCAATGTATCTGCTCGTCAACAGGGTGCCAACTATATAACAATATTATGACTCTTCAAGAAAAATTGATTTATAATAAGAAATATGTGATTGCAATAAAAAATGTATAATTAGTGATAAATAAAGTTCAACGTCAAGAAGAAATGAATAAGGACGATAGTTTGTGAAGCATTGCATTATAGGAACTGATGGTACTATAAAACGAAGGGGGTTGAGTTAACCGTGGGAGGAGGGCGGGTCGCGGGTTGATTCGTACGTTTCGCTAATGACGTATGCTTCGTTATCCGTACCGTTTGCGTCAGTGATTTTCAAAAAGTTACGCGGGAAATTATTTTTGCGGTGTATAGGTAAATACGTACTTGTTGTCCAAACTGGATTGTGCGTGTACTGTGAGTATATCACCTAATGAGAGGGTTAGCGAAAAAAACCTGAAATTTTATTTAATTTGATGAAATCGCTGATTAACTCTCCCTAAAAATTATAGAAAACTTTCAATGTAAGCAAGTAATAAATTATTTTTATTTACAAAACGGTTGAGGAGATCACTAAAAATCGGAATCATTGATTTTTAAGTAATTTTACAATAAGTATAGCAGTCAAATTATTTGTTCCTTTTGTTTGTATGACAACATCCCGTTTCATAAATTCGATTTTATTTTTGATTGTAAGATGCTGTTTAGTATTTTTGAGTTAAAAATAAGTCTTCTTTTAAGTTTGAAAATATTTACAATTTATAGATTCTTGTGGTAGAGGTAAAAATATTGAGAAGTTGACACTTTAAACAATCTTTTTTGTAAATTGATCTGTTAAATATTACTTATAGAAAATAATTTGGTAAAATGTATAAATAAAATATTGTCACGCGGTGAAAAGAATAGCAATGTATTTTAATTCTACAAAATTATTATTTTTTATGATACAGTTGATAGCTATTTCGGCTCACGCCATCGTCAGGACTATGCTTAAACGAACATTTTCTTATCTATATATAGCTGTGTAGAAAAGGTACACAATACATCTTCTCTCCTGTTTTAACGACCTAGCTTATTTCTTGTCCGCAATAAAACTAAAAATTGTAAATAAAACTAAAAAGGCGGCTATATCAATAAGTTTACATATGGCACGGAAATGGTCCATTACGGAAACATAACGGCTTCCCGTAGTGGGTTAAGCAATGGTGATCGACATATATTGTTTGTTCGTTAAGAAACTCATATATATATATATAGATAAGCAAATGTTCGTTTAAGCATAGTTCTGACGATGGTGTGAGCCGAAATAGCTATCAACCATATCATAAAAAATAATAATTTTGTAGAACTGAAATACATTGCTATTTTTTTCACCGTGTTATAACGGAGTTCTACCATGTGAATGCTAAGTCAATCAATTAAAAAAAAAATGTTTTATTAAAAAAGACTCTTATGTGTGATATAAATAAGATAATGTTAAAAGTATATGAAAGATATTTATCCTTGAGACACACGGGTTAATTTTGTTTCATTGCAATTATTTTTTACTGGCGGAGAATCCTGCAATAATTAGAATTCAAGCGCATGTCAAGAGCTTTCAACTATAAAAAGTTATAGCGAAAAATCATTAGGCGCTCCCCATGTCGCAATGAATCTGAATCAACCTATAAAGATCGTTCCAGGCACCGTCCAATCGCGCTGCCTGTAAATACGAAAGCGAGAATGCGATGCGAGTGTACTGGTTCCAATTAACATTGTTCGATTTGGACTTAACGCTTGATCCGAAAGCTCCGATTTATGAATTCGCGTCCAATATGCATTATGATCCATTATGTGTACACGGCATGGATTAATAGGGCGATACTCAGCATGTCACTAACGACATTTTTTATTCAATTAGAAATGGAAATATCGATTCCACAATTGCGGCAGGCACTAACTAAATTTGACTGAATTGGTTGAGCGTTGAAAATTTTTAATGAGCGAATTTGAAAAAAGAAACGTTGAAATTAAAATGAGGAAATCAATACAAGACTGTCAGTAAATTTCAGACAGGGATTATTAAAGAGCTTTATATAAATCAAGCAGATATAAAATAACACGGTGAAAAAGTAGTAATGTGTTAAGTTCTACAATTTTTTTATAAGCTATAGTTGATAGCTATTTCGGCTCACGCCATCGTCAGAACTATCTTTTTTCACCGTGTTGTAATGGAGTTCTACCAAGTAAATGCCAATTCAATCAATAGATATACAATAATTTTAAAAAATATATAAAAATAGAGATTAATAATGTGATATTTGTATATTTTGTTAAATTTCATTATTTTTGCTTTTACACCTGACAAAGTATATGCTTTATTGTGGAAAAGAAGTAAAAATCACTATTTCCTTTACTGTTTTTGTTGTTACTTTAGAAAGAAGTAATTGAACATCCAATCAAGGACCCTTTCATAATCCCTTGAACACACACATGGGTACATATTTCAACATCTATTGAAAAGTTGTAATGATATTTTTTTACTAAAATTCAAAACCTTATTAAAAGAAAAACAAACAAAAAAATTAAAATGTCAAACAGATAATTATTAAAATAGTTTAAAATAGATTTTTTTTATTATTTGACAGTAGCCAAAGAAGAAACTATGCCTAATATTTTACATTAAATAATGTCATCAAGAAATATTTTATCAACCGTCGTTAGCGAATTCAGTGATTGATTAACTATCAATACAAGGATTTCAAGAGCCCGGAACTCGGAATTAAAAGGCAGTACCAATTTTTAACGAGAGTGTACTTAGCTTTATTTTTTAGCTATGATGATGGAATAATAATAATAAATTCAGTATTTTTACCTATTTAATTAAAACTTCTTTTTTTTCGTGATAAAGCAATATAATTTGGTAACTAAAAATTTGGAAGCATGAATTATACCAATGAAAAAGGATACAGTTAAGACATAAAAATGTAGCTTGGCAGCGTACCTATAATATTAACTCATTTTTTTCTTGTTATATTAAGGTTTACCTTACTATTACTCAACTACAAACTACTCAAATTCTTTCAAATTTAAATAATTACTTTTAAATTTAATATTTCATATTTTAAATAAAGTTTTACACTCTAAGTAGGTGGTATATAAAATATTGAAAGCGCGAGTTTACTGAACAATAATAACGCACATGTGTATCCTTCCAAAGCGTACCTAGGTGTAAACATAATCTAATTTTACTATCTTAGCTGTGGCAGTAAAGCATTTTTAATTGCCGTAACCTCGCGAGTAGGTTTAATTAGCCCAGTAAAATTTGACATCGCGATACACCCTCGGCGTTAAGCCTCGCACACACAAAACGCCCCGACCCGCGACCCGTCCCTGCTGTAATCCACCTGCTTATCCGGAGCAGGGCCGAATCTCATAAGGGCCATTGAAACATTAAACAAACATTATTTCATCTAACAGACTCAAGGTAAACCTAACACAATATTTAAACCAAAAAAATAGATTTTTATTATTTTGTACCATTACGTGTCGTACCAACAGTTACGAAAACGTTTGAGATAAATCAATCTTTTTTTAATTATGATAATGTATATTAATTCATTATTGTCTAGCAGCAAAAGAAAAAAAGCATAAGTTATTCTTTCCTAAGTTTATGCTATTTTTTGTGTTCTCAAGTTACATATTTCTTATTCAAAATTATAATAACAAAATAATGTAATTATTAAAGTTGAATACTTTTATAAGCAACAAGTTTTTTTTTTAACCTTATTTATAATATTGAAAGGGTTAAAAGAAATAAAAAAAGTCGCAACCACTCAAGAAAAAAGACGATTGAAAAATTTATGCACAGAAATGCCATAGAGATAAAAAACTAACTTTGAGGCAATGCGATCGAATATCGTATAGGTTAATTGGAATCCCAATATTAAAAATTTATTTAGGGGGATAATTAATTTTTCTCGTAGACCCCTTATAAATTATTGATTAGTCTATAGGTATTTTGAGTTTTTAATTCATCATATTTTACAATATACTTTTTTTAACAAAGAATTTCTTAACATTTATTTTATTACTATAATATTAACGAAAATTCTAACAAGAGTTTCAATGTCACATATGATGTTTTTTTGTTTATTGCTTACATGAAAAGAAAACTTAACCAAAGTTGTCATTTTATTACTGAGTTAGCCCACTTATCGTTTTTAATACTAAATCGTTCGTTATGAAAGTGTTTTTTATAAATTAAATATTTTTTTATGAGGCTTATTAATCTCTATCTTTTCTTTATCACTACTTTGATCTTTATATTGTTTCTTGAATAGAAAACTACAATAATAAGCAAAAAGTTATACAATTTCCTTGAACAATTTCCACAAATTATTGTTAGCAAAGATATCAAAAAATTTCACTCATCGCACATACTTTAAATTAAAAATTTACAACTTACACGCGATCGAAAAGTAAACAGATACAATCACCTTTATATAATAGGTAAGCCGTCAGCCTACTTCGGATACTCAAGTTCAAATCATGGAACAGAAACTTTGAAATACGAATGTTTTTTAATAGATATATGAATTTACACAAAAAAGAATTTATTCTTGATTTCGGTGCATTTATATCATCGCACACGCTCTCAACTCAAATCCAAAGAAGTTAAAGAGAAAATGGAAGATTATTTATGTATTCCCTTATGCAAAAAATCTGGAACTGCTCACAGAGAATTTTTTCTTCTAAGGTTTATTGGAAATGCACATTAAGATGAGCATTTCATCTACATTCAGAGTAGATGTAAATCAGAGTAGATAAAAGCCTAGCTGCTTTAAGTTATTCATTAATTACACATAAAAAACAAAATTAAATAATTATTATGAATTTTAAAATTAAAGAAAATTTGAAACATTTTATTTCCACTTTCAGACGTAAATGAAACCTCGCTTCAACAAATGTATCATATCCTCTTTAAGGTGGATAGCTTACTAAGCGCTCAGCGTAGTATAAATGTCTTCTATCGGAAGCTATATCATTGCATATTGTGTTTAAATGGAAAGCTTAATCGAGGGAAATTTTTCCCCCGTCGATGATCCGTTACTGTACCCGAGGTCTCAAACAATACACGTGCGTTATAAAACTTACAAGAGATTCTAATGAGTCATTTGTATGCTCGCGCTCGCGAAATGTTTGTGCGAAGCAAATAGCGCAATGAACCCCGTTCCGAGGTACAGACCGCCGAAAGCCGTCGCCGCTTCGTGTCCTCGCAATTTTCGCGCCTCACACTATCCTTTCCATCGTGCTATGCGGAAAGGAACAGCGAGAGCATAGTGATTTAAATAATTAAAAACAAAAAAGGACGAGAATCTACTTCTATATGCGTTTGTATTGTGAGATAAAAACGTAATTGAATTAAGTCTCACGCAAACATTTGGATGTTAATAAAATTTACTCATATCGTGCGTTATAAAGATAAAACAAAATTGATTCCAAAAATATATTATTTTTCTCGAAGATGTAAAACAAATCACAGTTATAATATAATAATTTAACTGTGTAATTATAAAATAACATTATGAACAAGAAAGATAATGCATGCAAATAAAATTGTTTGTGTATGTTTATGGTTTAAAACAATACTGATAAATCATTGTTATTGATTTAACTTTTTTTTAAATTTGATTTGAAGTTATGTGTGCACAAAATATATTTTTTTAATTGAAACTGCTCCCAGCTTACAGCATATGTCTTTCTAACGGAGTTATCTCAATACAGGTATTTTTACGAGAGCGGATTGTTACCCTGTAAAAAGGAGAAATAGAAGGATTTAATGAAAGCTTACTACTCTCGCTACACACCTTTTAGAGAGACACTGGCATTTTGAATTTATTAGCTTATGTAAGTAAAATCAAAAGATTTTTTTAAATTTCTTCACCGTATGACAAAGGTAAACGACACCACAAAATAATAAAAAATGGTAAGGTATAATTAAAAAAATTACAATGAAAAACAACTTGAAAATGAATGAACACTTTCAAATGTAAAAAATGATTTAATGCACCCACTACGGTCTATTCGTATTGTCCAATTTTTTTTTTATAACTCATAAAAAATAAATTTTTGAGCTTGGCTATAAAAATTTCGATAAAATTTCATATATTACTATAAATTTTCTCAAAATTTACATTCATAGTTTCTATAAATTAAGACTCCAAAATCAACCATTTCACGTGCACTGTGAATTAGAAGTAGTAGACTTTTAAGATACAGATTGGCAGGAGTATTATTATTTTATGCAATTTTTAAAAAAATTAACTCACCTCTGGTTAAAAATCTTGATCACCGAGTAACATGAATGCTTTTTAATAAGATACCACACACTACCCCTAGTGTTATAAGCCGATGAGGTTTCGCGGCTTAAAGTTAGTTCATTTCAAACGAATTTATTCAAAGAGATAAGGGAAACTTACTCATGTATGAAGAGGTTTTTACCAGAATTAATACTAAGCTAATCGAAGACTCATAATATAACAGTAAATTATATTGTAATAGACCGTTATTCTGTATAGATATGGCAACACCTCTATGTTACGTCGTTGAAAAAACTATATGATTTTTATACCGTTGCCAGATTAGATACATTAGTTATGCTATTTGCTGAAAGCATGATAACTTGTGATGTTAAAATCATTAGTAATTTTATTGATTTTAAAATTATAAAAATAACATTTTTTTAAATTGTGTTTTACTTTAATCAAGTTAGTGACAATCATCTCATTTCTTTGTTTTCATTTCCAGTTTTATTTTCCAGAATAATTTGAATGAATCTAACTCTACTCACTCGATGAAATATTTACTATTAATTACGTTGAAATTATTTTTTCGTTATCAAATATGCTTTCTTTCAGTTTTTCTGTAGCTTTCATGGAAAAGTATTATACGGTTTTCTTTTTCCACAATGCATATGAATTCAAATTTAAATTGTTACAACTTTATACGATTCCACATGCTTTGTCACTAACGACCCGGGTTTCGCCTTTCGGCATCTTCAGGCATTCTATCACGCGGATGTAACAAAACTGACGTCAGAAAATCCATCAAGCATCTTCAGTCGATATCATAAATTATATTCTATGATTTCATATTTGTGAATCGTTTAAAGCTTATTGTTTTCATTTGAGAATCAAAATATTTAAAAATCTAGCATTTATGTTTTACACTTGAAATGCGGAAATACAATTAATTGGGTGCACAAAGCATCACGTGAGTAATTCGATAGGTACGCAGAAGCTTTGCAGTGATCGACAACACACTGCGACGATGAAAGTTGCGAAAGGGGTGGCGCGGCGGGGAGATTTACGCGTTCGGATCGCGGCACGTGCCGCCAAAATCGCGCGAAATGTGCGCGCCAAAACGTGACAATCGACGCAACAAAAGCCTGTGGCCGATTATGCCGCGACTGGATTCGAATCGACATTGTCGCATCGGTGGCGTAGTGGGTGGGCGGAGCGTGACAGCCTCATTTTAACCGGATTTCATGGATTGAGAGCACTTTTTGCATAAGATAAGCATAACAGATTCAATAAACCAACAAAAATATAGTGTACACATAAATCAAGAAAAGTTATATTTTTCGACTCAATGGAAGATTCACGACTTAATATCGAATGAATATATAAATGACTCCATTTTTAAGAATAGTAGAATAAAATAAAACTTATTGATTATTCTCTGGGGAGTGTTCCTTTGTTTCTGTAATGAACCATTTCCGTGTCATATGTGAACTTATTGATATAGCCGCCTTTTTAGTTTCATTTACAATTGTAAGTTTTATTGCGAGCAGGACCCAAGCTAAGTCGTTAAAACATAGATGTATAGATAAGCAAATGTAAAATTAAGCATATTTCTGACGATGGCGTGAGCCGAAATAGCTATCAAATATATTTAAAAAAATGATTTTGTAGAATTAAAATACATTGCTATTTTTTTCGCCGTGTTAAAATAAAACGTCTTAATCGGAATAATGCTGATGTATCCAGTATCGGTTTTCTTTCAAAAGCAAACGTAAATTAATAATGTTTCATAAAAAACGTTTGTAGATGAATATACCACAGTTATCGAAGGTATCACTTGTAAACTTGATAACGCTTGCGATGAACAGAATCGGTATTTATCAAAATATTGCACAATTGTAGAAACACTACAAAAACATTTTTTATTCTTAATGAATTGTTCATGACTAGTCTTTGTATTAAATGCTTATTGCCTGATAGATTTTTTATGTGGTCACTTAAGATCCATGCGACAGTAAAAACGAACGTCGAAGATCCTCAATATTAAAATAATTTTTTTGGGATATGTTCTCGGATCCTTGTGGTTAAGTAATGTAATAAATTTATTTTTACCATGACTAGCGAACACGAAAAGTGTGTTAAGATCAATTGTTTTTATATCTTTAAGAAGGTATGGACGCACTTTATCTCAATATTGCTGTACAATTGTTCTAGAGTATATTTTATTAAATTGATTTCTTTCTATGCGGAGTTGTAAATAAGTATTCGTTTGATACTACGTAATTAATTTATAAGTGTAGTCTAAACGTCGAATAATTACTAACCATATTATTTTATTCAAATCTCACCATTTGTTTTCTTGAGGTTATAAGTAATATGAATAAAATTTTGACAAAAAAAGACTGATACTGAATATGAGCTTTATTATGTTAATTAATTACTTCTAACTAAAATCTAGTTTCTAAGCAACAAAAATCAACAAAAAATCTTTTTCCATCTACAAGAATACTTTATCCCTTTCAGAGTTGAAACTGTGGGAATAACGGCATCTGCAATAAAAAAAACAACAAAGAAAAATGCATTTCAAATAATGTAAATTGAATTACGAAAGTTTTAAGGTAGGTAAGTCTGTGTAAGAATTTACAGCGCAAAAAGAAAAGGCTCCTAGTGCAAATACAAAAGTGAATAGAGAAAGGTTGCCCTTGCATTACAGAGAAGCTCGGCATCACCTAAAAGCTGTACAGACTATCGCGTGCAAGAAACTTCATAAATGTTGTCGCAGATTATTTCAGCGTCGCGACGGTTGAAAGCAGCCTGCACAGGTAGCTTGCTTTCAGTCATAGTTGGAATAATAAAGCTTGAATTTTGACTTTGTGAACAATATATCCTAAAAGCAAAATAGTGTTTGGTTGAGTGATGTAATATAAAATTTATGCGATTTCATATTTAATGTTTTTACGATAACCTTCAATAGAAGATGAATACACAAGATAATAAATGACGTTTTGATAATATGTTAGGGAAAAAGGATTATGAAAAAAATATTGCATATTTCGAATCACGCGGAATTATAAAATTACCGCGGAAACTCAAAATGATGTAATAAAATATTTTATTTGAACAAAAACATCGTAATTAAAGTAGAATTCAACATTTATCCATATATACGTAACGAGTAGCGAAATCTGTCAATTTTTTTAAAATAATCAAAATTCAATTACATAAATCACTTGAAGGGCGCAATAAGCCAACAATGTTCATTTTCGAGTGAATTAAAAATGTCTTATTTGTGAGAAATAGTTAAATTTTATAATAGTTAAAACAATTTATCAATAAAAGGTGTTTCACGTTGATCTCTTGCGTGCCTACAGCTTAGATAAAAAGGGTGTGTTTTAAATTTATTTTTAGATTCAGTTTGTGTAAAGAGACACATATTTTTTAAGATTTCAAAACACATCACGCTAAGGAGCTTAAGTCCTTACAACACCAGTAAAAAGCGAAATCTCTTTACGCACTCACAGTTTTCTTCAAATACGGCTTCCTTGGCGACCATAATCCCGACTTCTTTCTAACAATCAAAACCGTCTCTGAGAGTCTCTTCCCATCTTTTCAGGACTCTTTATCTGAAAATTTATTCCCCTTGCGTGTTCTTTTTAATCCTATACAAAAATGTTTTCTTTGTTTAGGAAGTGGCGGCATGTTCGTCGGCCCAGGGAAGCTTTTTTTTCAACAATCGTAAAACGTGAAAGCTTCGAGCAAGTTTTCGCCACCCCCTAAAGCCAGGGGATGTGTTAGACGTCCCCGGCCGTATTCCTATGCCTCGCATGGGAACAGGATTAAATACTTAGCAAGAAAGGTGAAAACTTTTAATGCTCTTTCTATATCCGCTTTCAAAATAAAATTCTTACGTGAACAAAGCTCACCTGAGTTGTCAGTGAACGAAAGCCTTTGTGAGCTATGAAATGTGTTTTATATTTATGAAGAGTCTAAAAATAGCAATCAAATTCATTTTTTCAATGGCCGGTAACAAAGTGTTTTTTTACGGGATTGCGTAACGGCAAATGAAAATAATTATCTAAGCCATACTTTCGTTGTGAATAGGAAGCGTTCTAGGTTTATCGATTAAATGTTGTATCCATAAATGAAGAATTTAAGAGTGAATGATTAAAATAATACATTTATACTGTGGACTTCATTATTATGCCGTAAAATATCTGATTTTCTACCAACTAGTTTTATAAAAAAATTTAGATAATTAAGACATTTTTCTGAAAAAAGAGTATATTGTTTGACATAAATTTATATTTTGGATCAATGTTTGATTAGTTTAACATGTGTTATGTTTGATTTCAATTTTAGAATAGTTAAATGAACCTTAAATTTTCTTTCACACACATAAATATATATAAATGTAAAATATTTTCTTGGTATAATTTTTATTCAAAATATAATATAATCAAATGTTCTTACGTTTATATGAATGCCAAACATAAATACAGTGAATTCTTCCATGCCGAGTAATATTTCAAGTCATATTATTTTTAGCAAGAAAGAAAATATTATTGAATTAAAATAATATGAATGAGTAATGCTTTCCTTTTTGTTGTTGTTTGAACCCTTTTACACCTTAAACAAGCTTTCGTCGTCGTTTATAAACCGTCATAAGGCACGCAATATAATATGTTTAACTGGGAAATGTAACGCAAAAGGTAGACTGCCGTAAATTTATTATAACTATCATACGCGACATTACAAACATATGCATGTGTCGTCAGATTTGTGCCAGGTCAATTATTATAAATACAAATAGGACCAGATATTTTAAATAAAGAAATATGACGAAAGATTCTTTGGGGGGGATGTGTTTAAGCCTTTCGTTATATTAATCCAACCAAATATTACTTTTTAATATAACTATTTACAGTGAAATTAGTTTTGATGAATATAAAAAGCTTGCCTTAACTGTGATTATCATAGTTTATTTCAGTTTACAATGATTAACCAAGTACTTTGTTGAAATAAATTTTGTTAGTAATGAAAATATCTGTAAGTAAACCGCGTTCATATCACATAATTGAGTGAGTCTAAAAGAAGAAACTGCTAAGTCTAACTTAAATTATTTTTTGTAACATATTGTATTTTGATTACAGTTTCTAGCACTGATCTATTTTTTTGGGCAAGTTTTACAAAATATTAGCACAAAATTAAAAAAAAGTCTCGACTTCATCGAGTGTTTTTTAAGTTTTAATAGACTTTGACAAAAAAACCTTAGATTCATATTTATAATTAAGACTTATCAGTTGCTTGTAAGTATGGAATGTAATATTTTACTATCCAAAATATAGTTGGGATACCAAATTATTATTTACTGCAAATTTATTCAGATTTTTTGAATATCTTATAAAACGAAATGAGCTTAAATATAAAATTAATCTTAGTTTTATTTAAAAAAATAAACTGAAAGCAAAGGAAAAAATCTTCCAAATGAAATGTTCATTCTGAAATATTGGATATCACAAGTTATGTCCATCTCTATTAGCTCAAATAGGCTGTTTTACTGAGGGCAGTAGACGAAGAGCTTATAAACTTATTGCAGAACAGTTTGTCGAGCTTTGCCGCTAAACGGATTTCAGAAGGCTTCGCAGGAGCCGCTTATGATTCGTATTTACTGCGCGCTACTGCCACCACGACGTTCGCCAGCCGGAAGTTAGCCCTCACTCAATTGTGCTTTATGTACCGAAAAAAGCAGTGACGGTGCTACTTCAAAAAGTGCAATGAAGTGTCTTGCATTAACAAGTTTTTCTTTTAAGCACGGCCTTGTAAAGAAATTGAAGTGATTCATACTGATATGATGTAATGTATTTTTCATTTATTGTACATGATACGACCGAAAAATATGGTATATTTAATTGTATTAACTAAGAATAATACATCTCATATGATAACTAATAAGCAAAGTTATTTGAAGGTGGCTTTAGGCTTTTGGCTGAAATGCATTACGATATCAAAACGAATGCTGAATGTTCGAAAAAAGTGCTAGGTAAAAAAATCATCAAAAAGTATAATTGTTTCATATTTAATGCAATAAATAAATTTGAGACGTTTGAGGGCACAGTGTTTTATTAATGAAATAACATTTAACATTTTTTTTTAATCATATGGTTTATGAACTATCTACTTATTGTAAAGATATTTTTATCTGTACCAACTGTTGTTTGACACTAATGCCTATATGTTTATATTTACGAAATAATTAGACAAAAATGAACAAATATGTTGGTAAACATAAAACTCGTCGGTATACTGATTCGGTACTCAACTTGCACAAAATTAAACTATTTGGGTATTTGGGAATTGAGGTTACAGGGATAAAAAAAGAAAAAGTACGCGAAAATTGTTGTCATTATTTATAAAAATCAAAATTTTAAAAACTGTGGAAAAACACCGAATCACGTTATAAAAGAATGAATAACTGACATGTTTATACAATGTAACACTGCTAATATTGAAAATATTTATTTCAAAATCATATAAGGATAACTAAAGATGACTCGCATTTTAAATTGGTTTTCACTACATGATCGCATTTTTACTTAGAATTTTTTTATCCCTTCAGGTGATGTATGTTGATACAATTTAATAAAAAATGCGATCATGGTTGGTATTTAATTAAAATGTCAAGATATCTAGATAATTTTCCACGACAATTTCTCGACATTATAAATATATTTTTTAATAAAATACGCATACATGATGTGCTTAAAGAATATTAAAAAAACTATATTCCACTCTGTATTTCTGGATACTGGTATCACTGAGGTTTTCTGAAATATAGCACTATTCAGTCCGAATTTGTGGAGCGTTTTTATCCCGAACCATTCCACTGCATGAAAAGAAAAACACGAATAATGTCAAGGGTATAAATAACTCTCGCCGCCAAGTGGACACAAAACGGTTTATTTGTGCGGTGCCGGAAACGGATAATTATCGTTAGACCTGGACCGTACACCGGAAGCTGCCTCTGAGAGCGGAAGCGCTCGTCTTTCGGAAGCTAAAAAAGTATACGCATCCTCATAGAGCTTTTGATAAAGCAAGACGTCTCGTTGAACTTCTCCCTCGCCGCGGCAACTTGAAGGGACAAATTATCTCCTCCCTCTCAACGTTTTGTTTGTCCTTCTACATAGAATCCCCAGGGGCGCAACCTCCTCAAAGGCTACTTAAAATAGAAAAATGTTACTAAATCTGAAAAAAAAAATATTTGTACTATAACAATCAAACTTGCATCAACTAATGTTAGTTTTGAATATTAAATAACTTAGATTAAAAAAAAAATCATTATTGAAAATCAACAATCCAAACACTTGTACTTGATGAACAAAGTTTGTAAAATATATTCGTCTGGAAAAATAGATTTTAAAATGAACGTTTGTTTATTTAAAATCAGAAATAATCTACTAAGAACCACAATATTGCTTAGATACCAAAACCAAATAATCGAATTCTTTGTCTATCGTAGAAATATGAGTTTTATTTGTAAGGTGTTCACAGCATTTTTATAAAAATATGCTTTTAATTCGTGTAAGCAAAATTAAAAAAATCTATATTTAATTCAAATTGTATGAACAAAATTGAAACAATTATGATGTTGTTTAGTGATTTTTTGAGACAAATCATGCTAATTTTGAAAGCACAGCGGAAAATATCACAAAATTGTCATCATAATTTATTTTAAAAGTATTTTTTTTTATCCCACTTAAAGATAAAAATGTGACTTTGTGTCAAAACTAAATTTGCATGGGTCACACTTTAAAAATTATCCCTCCTTCGGCAGCGATATCTTACTTCTTTTCCTTTTTTTCCATCCGCCCCACTCGTTAATGCTCGTTTTATTTTGTTTGAAAACAAAGTTACGAATGGGGAAATTCATAATCACGGGTGTCGGCCTGGCGGCCCCGGATTAGCCCCAACTTTTCCCTGGTATTTTTTCTACATGCAAAAGACCGGCGGCACACTAACTCGCTCGACATTGACCGATCGCTGCCTACAAAGACAATGTTTCCGTTATTTTCGCGGCCACCCAACAAAGTTCATTTGATGTATTGCGGTTTCAAAGTTAGTAGAGGTGGGCCTCGGCGGCCGGCCTGAAAACTTCTTACGCGAGTAACTACAAGAGCATGCTTCGAAATGACTTAAAAAAAGACAAACTAAAATTTCTTTAAATATACTAAGAAAAAAAAAACGAAGGTTAGCGTTATGGTAAGCGAACATAATATGTATTCTTTACTGAAAGTAATACACCTACAGCAATTTCTATATGCAAGTTGTATTGGTTCTTTGAGTATTTTGATTACTAAGCTTTCTTACTAATTGAGTAGAAACATATATACTAACAACTTTTATAGATTGATTTCTTGGTAAATATACTTAAGAATAAATTACCCTAGGTACACTTTCTAATCTCAAAAACTTTGGATGTATAATAAAAAGTTTGCTATCCCCATCTGTCAACGGTAAGATAAGTTAGAATCAAATGTAATTAATACGTTATAATGAATAAATTAACTTATTTGTTTTATTGATAAACAGCCTATGTTGAAAATATAAATAAGGATTTCATACAACATTTAAAAAAATATCGGATTACAAAAAATCATTTGACTTAGTCATTTCTTACGAAAACACGTTCAATAACCAGTCCAACAGCTACCCCAAATTCGATAGTCTTTTGTTCGATAGATAATTGAATTTTTTCTTTATCAAAGTCCTAAAACTAGTTTCTGAAGTCTTCTAGTATGCTTCATTTTCAATGTGTTTTTGTTGTGTATCGGCTGTAGGTTGTAACTACTTCCATCACGTTGGAAGGAAGCGTATATTATTCTTATTCCAAAGCCTGGGAAAGATCACACTCTTCCAATAAACCATCGACCAATAAGCTTGCTACCCGCAATGAGAAAAATTCTAGAGCGTGTGATTAAAGCTAGACTGCAAGAAGTGGTGGAAGAGAAAAAGATAATCCCAGAAACACAACACGGTTTCCGCGCGAATCACTCGACAAACCACCAACTTCTTCGGGTAGTAGAGTTGATCGCAAGTGGATTCATTCATAAAGAGGTCACGGCGGGCCTCTTTTTAGATATTGCTAAAGCCTTCGACAGGGTATGGACCGAAGGGCTCGTATTCAAAATGTCGAAGGCTGGCATAGGATTACCACTAGTAAAGATTCTCAACTCGTTCGTGACGGATAGACATTTCAAAGTCAAAATGGGGTGTAATTCGATCCTCATTAAGACCGATCCAGGCAGGTGTCCCGCAAGGCTCCGTCCTGGGACCCATACTGTATAACATATTCACGCATGACATTCCTTGCGGTGGGGAAAGCGAAGCAGTTATAGCTCAGTACGCCGATGATACTGCTATTTTATCAAAATCTCGTAATCGGCAAAGTGCTGTCACACAAGTCCAGCTATTGGCTGATACCATAGCGGACTGGTGTGAAAACTGACGAATTAAAATCAATACCGAAAAAAGCGCTGCAGTTATGTTTTCAAAGGGTTTCATTAGAAAACCCAATTTCGATTGCATTCGTATGCAAAATACAGAAATCAAGTGGTCCAATACTGTCAAGTATCTAGGACTCACTCTAGACAATAGACTAAAATTTAATGAGTACACCGCGATTAAAAAACGTCAAGCTTATGGTGTAAAAGCTAGACTCAACTTAATGTTCAATGTGAAGAGCAAGCTTACTCTCAAAAGCAAGCTGCTCCTCTATACAGCTATAACTCGACCAATTATGGTGTACGCTACTTCAGTGTGGACTTATACTCATCAGAAGCATCTGAAGACACTTCAAATTGTTCAAAATAAATCATTGCTACAAATTCGTATTGCCCCGTAGTACGTTCGCAATTCACTGTTACATAGAGACTTGAAAATGCCTACAATTCGAGAGTTCGTTCGTGAAATGTCTCGAAACTTTCACAGCGATATAGGTGAACATTATAACCCTACAATTTCTTATCTACATAATTATGATGAGACAGTACCGAGTAATCGTCTAAGGCCGAGAGCGGTTCTGCTCGATGACCCGCCATAGGTTTGTTGTTACAGATCTTAATCCCAACATGGACAACCTCGGCATCTGAAAATGACCTTCCTATTTTATTTCTTTACGTATTGTATATGCATGCGTGTGGCTGTGTGTGTGCCTGTATGCACACGTATGCGTGAGTGAATATAATGCGTATGGTGTCCGCGTGAGCTGCACTCATTGTGGGTTCCACAGCTCAGCTGCGACCTAATATTGTCAACAATTATAACAAAATTAAATCTATATATGAGAGAAGGAGGAGACCTGAAGAGCTCTGATGCTGACGCGTCATAGATCTTAACGCTCCATGAATTTGATATCCAAAAAAAAAAACTGTAGAGGTGAGCAATCCACGACAATAAACGTGAAAATTTACGTACATTCTGTAGAAATATATTTGAATTGTATAATATATTTGTAATTATAATTAAAAATTGATTATGTTTTTTATATAATAAAAGTTTCCATAAAAACAGAAAGTCATTTACTTTCATATACAAATCAGAATACATGGATAAAATAAAAATCTTAATTTTTATATGGTATTTTATATGTATATTTTTATATACGTAGCTTTATTTACCTCAAATTAGATAAAATCTTTAAGAATAAGTATTTACTCAATTTTCATTTCATATAATTATGTCATTTAATAATCGTTCATATTATTCTACAGCGAGATAAATTGCCATGCCATAATAAATCAAGACTAAAACGATTTAATAAATATTGTTGATTATGATATTTATATATAAAAACAATAATAGTCCCATTTGAGCGGATTCGGAAATAAATTGCAATAATCCGTTATATTGTTCAGATAATAATGGCAGCGATATCGCGTCCTAGCATATCCATTTCAACCGATCAGGGGTGCATACTTAGGAATTTATTTCATTCACTCATCATACTCAGATAAAACGCTTATAGTTCAAACAAATGAGTTTTTTTTAATCTAATGCAACATTAATGTTGTTTCAAGATTTATAGAATTATATGAATACAAAAAATCATTCCATTATTTGTCTTCCATATTCAAATATATTTCGGATTACTTAAATAATATTTCATTTCGTGATATAAGTTCTTTAATTCAATTAAAATATTTTTGTTACATACGTGTGAGTTTTATTATATGAATTTAAAATAAGAAGTACAACTTTAGGCTTAGTAATTCTTTTGAAACAAGGTAGAATAGAAAACATTCTCTGCGATAAAATTTTATGTGTTTGTAAGAACATACTTCAAAATATCACAAATACAGAGTGTTTACCGGGAAAATGTACTTCTTAATTTGAAGTATAGATATGGTAAAACTATTAGACGAAAAAAGATGCTTAGATCGTACAAAAATTTTGTCGAAGTCAATCATCAATTATTGTGTGATTAGAAAATAAGTGTATTATGGGAAAAAGTATTGTGTCATCAAACCAAACATTATCATTTATTGTATAATTTTAAATATTGAGCCTTTGTTACAAATGATAACATGCTTGGGTCATAGAATGCAAGAAGATCAACTAAAAAATGCTGCTGTCTAAAAAAGCGTTCAAAACAATTAATAAATCAATAGTTGACACTTTGAAAAAAAATATTTTTAACATAACAAATTTATCAAAACTTGCAGCTGTTTCCATTTGAAATTTAATAAATACAGAAGTATCTTCCATTCAAAATCATTAAAAATTGATCAAAACGTGCTCATAAAAACAATACTTTCAATTAAAAGAAAGTTTTCTGTTGAGGCAAATTTTTATAATTTAATGGGTAAATATACAAAATGATCCGTTCTGAACAATAAAACATCTTCTTATTATTTATTAGTTACCTTTGCATCCATTAAAAGATAAATTGTGGTGCGTTTTATGGCCTGAATAAATCATTGACCCTTTGAATATGAGTGTAGAGGTAACTGTTAATGGAAAACTTTATCGTAAAATAATAACTTTTTGATGCCAGAATTAGATACTTTAGACTTGATTAACATGTGGTTCCAACAAGACGATGCAGCACTTATTAGAGAAATCTTATGCACAAATAAAACCTAAAAATATACTTTAAAGAACGAACCCAGCATTAAATAGATTTCATTAAAAAAAATATTGGTAATTGAGAAGATTTTTCATCATTGTCAAATCAATAAGTTAATTAGGTGGGTAAACCTGTTTAGATAAAATTAATATTGGATGCGTATTATGTTTCTAAATAGCATTTTGCAATTCTAGAAAGCAAGATTTTTATCGATTTTCTTGACTTAAATATAGTGAAATACACGTGACAACCGAACAATTATTACAAATATCATTATAAAAATATTTTTTTCGAACATAACTCGGTAACAGTGTTAAATAAGTCAAAATTATTATGAAAATATATTATCATTTTATATATAATACAATTCTAAAGTAAACGAAAAAAAGTAAAACTTTAGAGACGGTGAAATAATTTGTGTGTCACATGTATAATATCATTATACTAAATACATTTATAACAATATAAAAATGGGTTTTAGAGAACAAAGTGTAGATTAGAGCGTAATTGGATGTAATTGCGTGAGTGATTGTATTTTTATGCTTCGTTAGTATACGGTGAATAATAATAAATTATTTAAGGGATCTTTTTTTTATAGAATAATCACATTTATGACACAAAAAGCTTTATTTTTTGTTGTTCTATAAGTGTGTGGCAACCATTATCAAAAGATTACTAGAAAATTACTTTTTTTTAGATATATGGCATATTAGTAAATTGATGTTACACCTAATAAAAAAAATATCAATGTTTTAAACATTTCGCCGTGTTGATTTTATTTAATTGATTTTCTCGACAATTTATGCAAAATTATTGTTTTTTAACAATTTTTATAAATAAACAGATTTTTTTGAAAAAATGTGACATAAATTTTAAATCAATTGATGATCAAAAAATATTTTTAGAATTCCCCTAAACATAATTTGTATTGAAAGAGATAAACAGAAAGAGGATCAAAACAGGAAAGGAAAACATATAAATTGTACGTTACACAAACCAATTGTTATGGACGTTTATTAGCAGAGCTTACATCAGAAGCAAGCGAATAAAGACGGAGAAGTATTAAAAAAATAGCATAGTATCTAGGATTAGGTATACCCACATATGGGAGAAATAATCGACGAAATTTGTGGTTTAATACGTATTCTCTGTCCCAAACATAAACCGTATACTACCCATGCGGGCAAAATAATAAGGTAAACGTATAAAAATGGGTATACCAACCGGCTAATGGGAATTTCCCGGAAAGACTGAGGGAGATAAGTTTTAATCGTTTCGGGGATTTTCCATGTTCATGTTTTGGCTATGTATGATCGTTTTCGGGATTAACTGTATTGTGTTTCGCTAATACATACATATAGCCGCATACCTTGTCTTTGGGTGTATTTATTTTGTTCATTGAAATTAAATTTTTGAAAGGTTTATTGTGGGGTATAATTTGTATGTTGGTAATAATTCAATGATCAATTATAATTTCATTAATTACTTTTAATTTTTTAACTTTCACTTCTTGGTGGAAATATATTTTGAATGATATAAAAACATTTTTACTACGGTTTCCAATCAGTTGATAATGCTCGCGATGAGTGAAAGCGGTCCTGATCATAAAGTATATTGTAAAAATAGTATTCATATTGTACTTTTATTATTTAAAATATGATTTCGTTTTATCTTCATCATCATTTATAATCTACAAGTCACTTTAAATATTCTCAGTAATACATTTAGTATACTACAATACAAACATACTAATTTATATGTATAGATTTATTGACTACAAAGATAGTTAATGAAATACCAAACAATTTTTTCATCATAAAATGACTCTTTTGTGTTATTAAGATTTTGTCATATGAATTAGTGCTCGTTACATTTTCATATAATATAATGAAAATAAATTTCATTTTTATAATATACGAAAAGTCTTTATGTTCCATGTGAATGATACATTTCATTAATAATTAGACTTCATAAAATTATGAATCAAATAATTTGATTTTTTTTCATTGTTATTGTAAATTTAGAGCAACACGAAAATCACTCATGCTTTAACTATATCATATGGTTATTGCCGCTTAATGCGTTGAGATTATTCATTGAAGAGAATAAACACATATTTGACGAATCGACCGGTTGAGCACAGTTTGCACTATCAGAATTTACGAAACATTTTATGTAAACTAAAGAATGTTTAAAAAGACCCGGTCCGTATCCAAATTAATTTTACATGACTTTTAAGGTGTAGACTATCACTTCTATAAGGAAATGCATGATGTTTAAATAAAATAGCAAATTAGAATTATTTTACAGTATATTTAATAACAAAAATTGCATCACCGCGAGCATTCATTACCAACTGAAAATATTATACATTCGATAAGCTAGACCGTTCCTGATCATAAAATATGTTGAGGAAATAATTCTAAAAATGTATTATTATTATTATTATTTTTTATCTATCAGTATATCGCATGAAGAAAATGTCGATGATAATATAAATAATAACATATCAAATATCATGATTTTAAAATTTTGATTCGTATTAAAATAGTACACATAAAATCAGTTAGGTTAGATCCCCGTATAGTCCCTAATGATGTTAAGGCCTTGACATTTAGTTTAATCAAATTTTTTTATCGATCAACACATAAATTATCTTTTTTTAAATATCTTTTGAAAGAAAGACATGACAATATGATGGTATTTTGCATACTAAAATGTTAATTCTTTCTATGCAATGTCCGTGTGGAAGGAATTTTTTTGAATTCATTCGGTGGTGTGTTGTAGGATCAAAAACATTTTTCAGTTTATTTTATTGAAAATTTCTCTGTTTAACAAATACCAAATTAATTTTGATATTTAGACATTTCGAGTTGTCAATTATACTTCTAGCAAAACATTGTATTTTTTACTTAATAATTTATGAGTTCATAAAGTAAAAAGACAAAAACATCATTAATTGATAATTATATAATTTATTTTAGTGTAATAGATTTCAGTATAAAATATTCCTGTTTATGGGTGCTAGCTTGGCTCATCAGATTTATGCAACCACACATCCGTTAGATGTCGTCAAATATTCCGGGCTCACTATGCAAGGGGACCTGTTAGCTCAACGAGCCGTTCATTATTGACGGACGTCCGAGCTGTCTGATGGATCCAAAGCAAAAGCATTTTGCGCCCCGTTGCTATCAGCCAAATATCGCTTTTAATCATGAACGTTAACTTTAAGCTTAGTTGAAAATTGGTACCTGCCTATCTTTGTCGCACAAAAGCTTCATTTGTGAATTTCAATGAGCTTTTATATAATATAATTTACGTTTCTAATACACTGAATAAATATTTTCAGTGGAGGTATAACCACCAATAATAGCGTTTTTTAGCGTAATATTGCTGGGACGATCAATGTTTGCTACAAATACATTTTTATACATTTAATATCATAAAATTTATTGGAGTAGTAAAATAAATCTGTAAAATATAACTAGACTGCTGTTTATTATTCAAACACTATCATTGAAAAGTTTTATAATAGAACGAAAGGGACAAAAAAATTATAAATTGACTTATAATCTATATAACTATGGCATTTTTTAGAATTGAATAAAAAAAGTAAATCAGTTTTAAAAAAGCTGATTTTCATTACTTTGAATCAAATTTATGTTTTTTTGTAAGTGCATTTAAGAAGCTGTTGATTGCGTACCTGAGAAATGAAACTTAAGATGGTAAGTTGAATATTTTTTTTTAATTACCTATAACTAAAATAAAAATTTAGGTTTGACTAATTCCGTTACTTAAGCAAATTAATTTATCAATTTTTATCATAAGAATTATATTTCAGTAGCTTCTAGGACTATATATTCGGTGGCATTGTGCCCGCCGTGCACGACCAGATAGTTTAATTTGTGAAACGATTTTATAAGTTTTATTTTACTTCAATTAAATGTCCAGCCATTGTTTGTAACATTCAAATAAAGTATTGGAAATATTTTATGAAGGTTGTTCATATAGATGTGTAAGAAAGAAGATAACCAATGAATTCCCTGTTTATGTGTAGCATCCGTCTTATCATCTGTTTCCACTCATAATATGCAGCCCCGTTATTGAATTTTGTAGATAATATTCAACGGTCAACGAGCAATCTTGAAATTTTTTGTGCTACAAAAATGTTCAAGCAGAATTTTTTTGAAACCAAATATAAATGTTAATCGCTCAGTAAATAAACATATTCTTCGGGGTCTTTTGCGTATAACTGAATGTTTCAGTAAGTAAAAATGTAAAACCATAATTGAAATAAAAATTACTTAAGCCCCTTTGAGTTAAATGAAACTCTGAGATAATTAAAAATATTCCAACTTGATTTCGATCACATTAATTATTTTTATTGGAATATCAACTGAATTTTTAAAAAAGATATTTTCGCGAATTTCATAATGAACTAATTTTTACTGACGAAAAAAAAGTGCCAAGGAGCGTCCCTCGAGAAAGGCATTCTTTGTTTAAAAAATAATTCCTCGCATTTTTAGACAGACAAGAATGTCATATTATTTCACGCTCGCTTTTACGAACGTACGCTTTTCCGGCAGTATTTTAACAAGTCGCTGTCATTTCGAGCTGTATGTTTCATTTTAGACACGGAATTTTTTCACCGTAGCATAAGATATCTTCATTTATTGAAACCCACCAAGCGTGCTTGGGGGAAGACTTGGTTAAATATAATACTAGCTACACATTTTTAAGTGCATCTGAAAAAGTCTTCGACATGCAACAAAAAAAAGGAAATATTTTTTTATTAATCACACGTCAAGTGTTTTTAGAGGTTTTAATAATATATTGAGAAATATAAAAAGCCAGCATTTAATTACCAGTAATATACACTGAATAAGCTATGATCAGAAATGCTAGTTATTAATACCTTAAAGCTTACAGTTTCCTAGGCTGAATAAAAATGTCTCCATTTTATAGACAAATATTTGAATTACTAATTGTATTCTCAAAAAATATTTATGTGTTTAAAAGAATTGAGATAAATATTTACGAACTATAAAAATAGTTTATGATATCCACTGAAGGTGCTTGATGGAATTTCAGTATCAAATTTGAATAGTTACAATTTTGTACGATTCCACATGTTTTGTCACTAACGACCCGGGCTTCGCCTTTTGGCATTTTCATGCATTCTATCACACGGATGTAACAGAACTGACAAAGTTCAGTTCATCCGGTTAAAAGAAAGCCTCTTTGACTATTTTTTTGTTTGTTTGACGGATGCAACAGAACTGACATGAACTAGTCAGTTCTGTTGCATCCATGTGATAGAATGCCTGGAGATGTCGAAAGGCGAAACCCGAATCGTTAGTGACAAAACATGTGGAATCGTACAAAATTATAACTATTAAAATTCTATAAAAATAGGGTAACAAACGGTATTTTTAAATTAATATCTATACTAATAGCAAATACTTCATCAAACCAATGTGGTGAGACATTAATAAATGGAAAAAATGTTATTTTTTTATGTTAAAAAATTCGATATGAAAAATAAGTATTTTCTAAATTGATGGTTTGTAAAATTTTCTTGACAAGAGAAGAATTTAACGGATGAAAAAATTTCAAACTAACGTCAAAAAATCTGCTGATAAAGGGTCCAAGTGTTACGCCAATGGGTGGAGCCTGTCACTTGCGGCAGACATAGTAACAGCACAGTTTCGCAGAGGCCGTTGAGAAATCTCAAAATTATTTCGAATTCCTTACTCGTCTGTCAAAAATAATCAGCGATATTGCGTCAAAAGGAAGGATCTTCGTTTCCCCTCTACATTTTATACCATTACGCGGGTTCTACCACAGCTCTGTACGTTCCATTTATAATAATAGCGTTCCACAAATTGAGGTACACGTGCCTTTTTTATGGTTGATATTATCTTCTTTCAAATTTTTCAAAAATGTTGTATTTTAACAGCTGATACAAAGCCCCGAGCTTTGCATTCAAAATGATTAAAAATAAAAGCCAAAATAAAGACAAATATCAGAGCACATTTCTAAATATCTTACTACTATACTTATTTTCTTCTTCTAATTCTGTGTTTCTCATTTTTTCGTAGCCAAATTATTATGACCATGGCAGAACAGTTGTTATTTTGGTTTATTCTAATATTTGTATAATTTTTTCTGTTTTTTTTCAGATTTATGATTTTTTTGATCATTTTGAAATGCAAAATTATCGTGGCTTAAACCAGAAACGAATGGTTTTCGCTTGGAAACTTATTGATATTCAAGTTATTTATCACAAATATATATATAGATAATATAAACTTCATTTTCAAGATGTTAATTGTCACTTCTTGATGGAAAGGGATGATATATTAAATAATAATAAAATTTTAGTATTTATTTCCACAATTTATTTTTTGATCAATAATGCTCGCGATGAATGAAACCGGTTCTGATCAAAAAATAAATTATGGAAATAAGTACAAAAAAATGTGTTTTTATTTTTTAAAATATATATACTTGGAAAGTTTATTGAAATTTGTTATATTATTATATTTTTTTTATTTTATATGTTATAGACATTGAATATAAAATACCCATATTTTTTTTTAAATAAACTTGTAGAGCCTGTTTTCTATAATAAAATCATATGTTTGGTTATGAACATCAAAAGGTTCGGTAATACTGTTCTACGGCGTAGTCTGTCACGTCTGTCAGGTGGAGCGTAGCGCATCTCGTTGGGCCGTAGCAGAGTGGGGGCAGTTGTGGGTCTCGGCCCTCTGCTCCCAGAGGATGTGCTAGACGTAATAAACCACAGTGCGTGTAATATAATTTTTTTTCATACATCTCGTTATAGTTTCAACCGTGACAAGACTGAAGGGAGGGTACGTCAAAAGGACTCCCGAATGCGTTTTCCTCTAAGCGTCGCTTGCGTAATCTCTTCTTGGTCGTTTAAAAGTCGTTTACGGTAAATCGTTTTTGTTGTTGAGAAAGCTTTTAATGCAAAAGCTCAAGTCGCGGCTTGAGTGATCCTGAGGCGTGGGGTAAACAAGTTTCTTTGTTGCAAACGATGGGAAACTGACAGTTCTGAGTAAAATAAAATCTTCGTGCTACGTCTTAAAAAACACATTCTTGCTTCGAATTGATAATGTGATATTTTTTATTGAAAATTTTTGATTGTTTAATATATGACTAATAATTTGTATATATATATATATTGTATATATATTGAAAGAGTTTAAACTATCTTTAAGCTCTCACCGCCAAAAAAAATGCTACCGTTATTGAATATCTCAACAGGAGCTATTTTTTTATAAAAACTAGTTATTTATCAGTTATAAAATTAAAAGTATAAAAATAAAAGCGGAGCTAAAAAGATAAAACTCTGTCAAGTGTAAAAGAATGCTTAATCAATTAAAATGAGAAAGTACCATTTTTAAGCCTCATTGAATAGTAATAAGTTGCGAATTAAATATTAGATAACATCTTTGAAATAAACAAACAAAAAAAATAATCAAATAGGCATTCTTTCAACCGGATGAACTGAACTTCGTCAGTTCTGTTGCATCCGTGTGATAGAATAACCAAAGATGCTGAAAGGCGAAACCAGGGTTGTTAGTGACAAAACATGTGGAATCGTACAAAATTTCAACAATAAGTTTAATTTTGAAATTATATACTAAGCATCTTCATTCGATATCATAAATCAAAATTAGAAATCAAAATGTGTTGAAAAAAGTTGATTTACTTTTTATAATAGTACTGCCACTGTCAATGTTATCCGTTTCGCGTTTGCTAATTGTTTTTTATATTTATCAGCCCACTTATCATACGATGCTTATGAAACAGGGTCACATTTAATCGTTCTGTATTGTTAATGTTGGAAATGTTATTATTTTATGTAAGTCTTCATTAACCAAAATACGTTAACTGAATAAAATAACATTATGACGAAAGGGGTTACGAAACTCACCCCAAATATTGAGTTATGGTAATCTTTTTTCCCTGATGTGTGCTTTTGACATGTTGAATGGAGTAGGAAATTCAAACAGTCACTTGCAAAAACTGCCTTTCGTAACATGTAAAAATAAATTAAAGCATGCGATTAGTAGTTAAGTAACAAACATTTAAGCGAGTTCAGTCATTTCAAAATAATTTTATAAATGATTATTTTGATAAGAAAATTTACGATTTTCATTAACCTTATCGTTGTCATTGATATACACAATTTTAAAATTAAAATCTAAATAAACGATAAAATCTTTTTTTATCAGAAAATTGAAAGCGAAATTATATATAAGAAATATTTATTTGACTCCTTCCTTAAGGCCCATATAAAATAATACACTATATTTGAATGATGTAGTTTTAAATTTAAATTATTTTTTTAATGTCGAGATTTATTAATTATGTATCATATAGACCAGTAATATTGTCAAAAGTCATTGAAGTTTGATTGGTTTTGGGATAAAATATACTTAGTATGCCTTGAAATTATGACATATAGCATAGGTTTGAATTTTAATAAAAAAATATTTCTGAAAACTTAAAGTAAGCCCAAAGTAAATATTATAAAACAATCTGGCGTGTCAACGAACGCTCCACGTAAAATTGTGGGGCAAAATGTTCAAAAGAAATCTCATTTTAAGTGGAACGTGTCTGTGGAATACAAGATGAACCCCGCGAAATTGTTGCTATTTTATTTTCAAGATGAAGTCAAATATACAAAATATATTTTTTATTATTTTGTCCACAATGTGGCTGTAAATACTTGACGCTTTATGCACGTTTCGCAAACGATAGTTATATCAGAAGTATATATTTATTATATTGATTTTTTTGAAAAATACAACCACACTTTCTAAATAAAAGTATAATATTTTGAAAAGTATACACTTTCGCTTCGCTTATAAGATTAAATATTTCACATTTCATACTTCTTATTCAGTTTTATAAATAAAAAAAGAAATATTAGAAAAAACATGATTGACATTGTAATAATATACATGTACAAAACGGATGCTATTATAAAACATTTTTTTTAATGATTTTAGTAAGCTTTAATTAACAAATATTGCATGGTGAAAAAATAGCAACGTATTTTGAATCTACATTATTTTTATAAGATATAGTTGATAGTTATTTCGGTTTACACCATCGTCAGAACTATTGAGCCGAAATAGCTATCAATCATATCTTATAAAAAAATTGAAGAGCTAAATTAAATTGCTATTTTTCCACCATATTACAATGGAGTTCTACCAAGTGAATGCTAATTTAATCAATCAGTTATTGCATTCAATTTATAACTACAAAAAACGTTATTGTCATGTAATTTTTAAAATATACTAGCGTGTTCCCGGCATGCGATGCAATGCCACTCAAAAAAAACAAGCCGTGACTTTATGGAAGCGCACGTCGGGAGCCTCTCGCCTTCCGATTGGATAAATCCAACTTGAGGCAAGGCCGGAGCCAATTAGAAACGGTAAGCTTAGGTTATGTTTTTCATACCGAAATTTGACAGTGGCGGCCGTATGTGTTTTTATTAATTGGAGTGCTTTTGGATACACAATGTTTTTAACTTTTTCTATCTGGTGCGTACACAAATAAATCAGAAGGTTTTCCAGCACGTGAGCAGGCCACATACAGTTGTCCATGTGAGAAGAATGGATTTTATAAATTTAGTCCACACACTTGTAACGATTGTCCGTGTGCCTTATTGATGGTCATTGCAAAGGCGACTCGCACTGGAAACGACAGACGTTTAAATTCAAATGGCATATCTGTCGGAATCATTGGGATGCGTGGCAACAGTACATCTTCTCCTTTGAATTTTCCATTTAAAATTGTGGCTTCAATAATTCATCATTTTTTGTACTGAAAACCTGGTACTGTTGCAAAGTCGTGAGGAATTTATGTTTCGGAGAAGAATGATAGGGACGCCAATTTTCAATGTTAAAACATGCGGCGGCATGCCTGGCAAATCAAGTGAATTCAAGAATACGACTTCCTCTTGATTCGTTATAGTATCGATTGACTTACGTTGTCGCTTATCCGTGTATTTCATTTAGTATGCTGAAATTGATTGCATTGACATTCTTGTTTTTGGCTGCTAATATAGCACGTGCACTGAGCCATTGATGACTTTTATATTAGTGTGCAATATTTGGAAAAACTTTGTGAATCAATTCGTCTATGTTTGCGGTTACTTAACAGAAATTCGCTGGCAATGGCATGCATTGTGTGGATTCCTCTATTGCCATTTTCCCATTTACTATATCCAACAATTGTTTTGCGAAACGTTCAGCGGATGCATCATGTTGTAGTTGTACAAGCATATTGGTCTTCAAAGTGAGTCTATGTACGCATCGCCATAAAACGCACGATTTGAGACATGCATTAAGTTCATCGGCCACTGTTGAACGTGATATAACAGGTAGAGTTTGTCGAAAATCACCAGACAGTAAAATGAGTGCGCCATCGAAAAGTTGTGAAGAAAAGAAGTGCTTCCAACGATTTTTCGTATGCCATAGTACATTCGTCACATACAATGATTTTAAATATTATGAGTTGTTTGCCCGTTTGAGAGTTTTTGTTGATATTGCATGTTGGTGTCTCAATTATTTGCACATTCAATGGCAGTTTCAGTGCTGAATGCGCTGTTCGGCCACCATCCAAAAGAGTTGCTGCAATTCCAGATGTTGCAATTGCTAGTGCAATGTTTTTTTGTGATCGTGTGGCTGCCAAAATGAGTGAAATGAGGAAGGTTTTACTTGTGCCTCCGGGTGCATCTATGATATGAAATCTACCACTTTGACTTGTTATTGCATTCATAATTGTGTCATACACTATACGTTGATCTGGAACGAATTTCGGAAAATTCGTTTGAACAAATTTACCCAATTCATCCACATCAAAGTGTGTTTCTCGTTGGAAATCACGATCACGTCAGTCGTTTTCATATCGATTCAGCGCAGCCGTATCCAATTGTACCAATGATTTGGTAGCGATTACTAAACATATGTCCTCAATCAATAGCAATGCCTCATTATATGCGTTTGGTGTGAATTGAACGTGTGGGTTTTGAGTTGTTGCACGCAAACTATGTAAAATATTTTCACTCATGTAGCCTTTGTATTTTTCCCAAAGATCTTTTGGATTGGATGGAAAGAAAATTGTTAATTTTACTGCAAATAACGCACGTATTTGTTGTGGGTGAGCAGTATTCGATGAATCAGCGAGTGAAATGTCCCAATGTGCATCGCTTTCTAGAAGATTTAATTCGAGGCAAGCTTCACGATAACATACACAACACTCATTTGACCGTTTACTTGATTCAATTCTTGGAAAGATGTCCGTCCACGTATGTTGATTTACAGTAATTGCAAGTAAAAACATTCTGCATTATTTGGTTGAACAGTGTACAGATGGCCTAATGCGTCGGTTGAATATAAATTGTTATGTCCTCATGTCAACTGCTTTACATTGTTTGCGACGTTGAAATTTTTTTCTGATGCATTCCGTCTGTAGAATGTTGGCACTTCAGAGTAAAGTAGCATCTTTGCAAACATATCATCCCTACACAATAAGAAAATTCAGTTAACGTTGATGGCTGTGGTGACAATGCTCTAACACGTGCATTTTCTGTTGTGAAGTACACTCGCTGTCCATTTACAATGTGAACTGCCAAATGAGTAACTGTTTGATGCCGTTCATGAATTGGAAATGATATAATGCGCCATGTTGCTTCATTGCTACTAATGAAGCGTCCCAGTTGATATAGGATGATTTTATCGATAGATGCAGTTGAATTTCCCTCTTCAAAAACTGCCTTGTCGCTTTCTTTGTTGACATATTTATTGTACATATGTATTTGATGGATTTCACTTAATTGCAATACTCGACATTGATGTGTGCTTTGTACGTTTTCGAGAGACGCTGTGAATACGGTACAATCCAACGATTATCAACTTCAACCTCATTGTTTCGCCCTTTTCTTTCGTGCTTGAGTTGTACTGTGACTTATTGCTTTTCGTTGTGTGGCATAACTGATTTCGCAGTAAACATTACGTTTTGAAATTCACTTTTGAAAAATAGAAAAAAATGATTGATATAATACTATCCGAAGTCGAAGTCGAAGTCGAATTTCAAAATTAACTCTTTCTATTGTATATCACACACGATTTATACGTAATATTTATTTCAATTCGTTCTGTCATGCAACATAAAACTAAAACAAAAAAGTCGGTAAAAATTCAACATTGAAATACTTTATTCAAAAATCGAATTTAGCTTCAAAATATTCAGTGCCTTACGTAAGTACCTACTTAAAATACCTACAGGTGAGTGAATGTGACAGATTTGCGTCAAGCTTGTTTTCGGCGTTGCTATGGATACAATGTGTCATAAATGGCTATTCTGTATTACTTTTCTGTCTTGTATGAAAACATGTTTTTCGTAAATATTCAATTAATTTTTGTAATCAAATAAAATTCTGAGTATCCTATCTTTTGCCCGGTAGTCTAAGCAATAATTCGACAAAGTTTTATCGCAATTGGATTAATGGTGTAGGAGTGTATAAAGGACAGACAGACAGACATTCAATTTTATATACATAGATAATAATATTATATTAGTTTGTATCGATGATTTGAATTCATTCATGAAAATTTTCACAAATTGCATTGATAATAAAAATAACAAAAAAGGTTATACTCTGGTATGAAACAATTATTACACGAAGTATGTTAAAATTCCGTCCGTATGAAATTCTGTGAACGGTTTTCCAAGTACACAATACCAATTCTCTATGCAAACAAAGCTGACTGAAACCGAACGAACATTAAATTGTTAGGAGTCTAGATTAGCAATAAAATTCGGCAACTGTATAAAAAATGATTGAATGATTTTGTCGCTTTCTTCGGAAAGTTGATGATTTGAGGACAAGAAAGATAGTTCTGACGCGGCGAAATGTGAAAATATATCGTAAAATAAAAGAAAAACCAATTTATCAATTCCGCCTTTTCCGGTTTTATGTCATTGCAATAAAACAACCCTTTGTTTTCATTTCCTATTCATGTCCACGGGAGTTTTCGATTGCCTTCAGTGGATATGTATTTTATTGTACAGGGTAGTCGATAAAAAAATATCAGATGACATGAATAATATAAACTTTTTACGACAAAGCTAAGATTATCATCACCGTAAGATGCCATAATAATTATACTGCTTTCGAAGCATTTTTCATTAAATAAAAAAAAATACAAATATTTTCAACAAAAATAGAAATGAAACAAGTTTTCATATTTAAAAGAAATAAATAAAATATTTCAGCTTAATACAATTAAAGTGCAGCTTAATGCCAACGCCTGTAAAAATGGTTTGAAACGTTAAGACTTTTACTTTGCCTCAATCGACTTTGTAGCCTTTTTGAATAACATTCCAAAATATTGACGCTATGAAACATATTCCATTTCAACACTTGAAATATTTTTTTACATCAGGAAAGACAAACTAAAGTATTATTCATCTTGGATTACAAAATATTGTAAGATGTATAGGATATTTGATATAACAATTTTATTTCATTTATAAAAATAATATACGTAATATTTGAACTCACAAAATTTAAGTTATAATTGATCATTCAAACACTTGCGCCTAGACCCTCTTAGTACCCTGTGAATTTTATTATTAAGACTAGAAATATCTTTAAATATATCATTTGAAATATTAAAATAAAGTTAAACAAACATCCATGCTATCTATGTTTACATTAATATCG
Source organism: Himalopsyche japonica (assembly GCA_028555115.1). Lineage (NCBI taxonomy): Eukaryota > Metazoa > Arthropoda > Insecta > Trichoptera > Rhyacophilidae > Himalopsyche > Himalopsyche japonica. Next base: position 1,027,497 of record JAHFWJ010000449.1, on the reverse strand, counting down.
ACGTTAACAGAATAAAGATTTATCACATCATATTACGATTAGACACATATGACTGAATAAAAAAATTATTAATTATTGTTTTCTACCAAAACATGTATAAATGGTAAAATTGTCATCAAACATTAGAAAGGTAAATGAATTTTTGGTAGTGTTTTTCTGTCTTGTTTTTTATATTAATTAATTATGTTTCAATTTAAAAAAATATCATTTCTTAAGATTGAATTATTCAAAGTCATATTAAAGGACAAATAATCATTTCAATACGGAATCCTACTTACCCCTCAAAAATGTAACATTCGTGAAATATTCAATTTTTTGCAAAGTATTTTTAAAGCTTCGATAATATATCGTATCCAAATGAAACTTTATGTATCCTTCGTACGTAATGAATATAAAAAAAATCATAGGAAGTATACTTATTTTGCGAAAACTCTTCAAACGAATGTATTTTCAGTAAGAATTATGCATAATACTATAAGAAAAAGAAAACTCACAGGGCTTGAACCAACAAGTATTTTCAATTTACATAATATTTTTTTCCAAGAAATCTGTCGACACGTTGTTTTAACTTATATTGGAAAAAATACGGTTTCAGTGCATGTCTTAAACTCAAGAAAACAAGTAATTTTACTTAAATTTTTTTTTTTTTGCAATAATAGTAAGGGATAATCAATTATGAATAAGATTTGTTGATTAAACAAAAACTTTTGACACTAAATATGATTTTTTTTTGAGTAATTATTTTTTTTATTCAGATAGAATAATGATAATTTTCCTTATGCCAAATTTTCAGAAAGAATAAATAAATGAATTTAAATATTTATATTACATTTAATCTGCTATATCTTCGGCTATTAGGAGTATTTTATCCCGGAGTAAAAAAAACTTAGATTATTGATGTTTCAATTCAGTGATATTCATTTGTGGCCCAGTTTTATGCTAGAGATGTTCCAAAATTTTATAAGAGTGAATTTTTTTTGAATGAAGTGGCTACTCTTAAATGAGAGAAAATACAAATATTGTTTTTGTAATGTCAAAAGGAAAAAAAGAGATTTTTTCGTCTAAAAGTGAAAAATGTCAAAATATGGTTATTAAAGATTTAAAGTTGTATTGTTATAAGCTATTTACTGCAATATACATAAAAAAATCATTGTTTAGCTTGCATAACAAAAAAATGATTTAAAATTATTATCATTGAGAGTCCAAAAAATATTTCGGAGAATTTATAAAATTTATATTTTTTATGAATCGGGAAACTTTTCGCTTTTCCCTTGTATTTATTTTGTAGATTGAATAGCTGCAAACTATAACACTAATTAAATGTTTAAAAAATCTTCATTTTAATGCTTTTTTAAATTTATGAGCTTATTCCGATCTTTAATCTTAATATAATTTTACTGGTTTGGTCTTCGTATGCGGGCTGGATTTATCGAACAAGTCAACGGCAGAGCAAACGGACAGATATCCCTCCAGGCGGGCAGAACGGTGAAATATCACCTCATTTGTTGGCGCCATAAAGCGTATTTATCAGATCAACGCACCCATTGCCTGTCATATGGAAGTGTGACGGTCCAACCCTCCCGAATCCTCCTCTATCCGAAGGTATGATTGAAAAATACACAATGACACTTCGTTGTCCGGTCGCGTTCGCCTCCCGTGACGTACGCGCTTTATTTATGACCGTTTGATACCAAAAAAACATCAGCCAGCAATGAAACTAAATGAAAAATGATTTTTTTTGCTTTCGACAATTTGACGTTTATTTTTCATTCAGTTTTTATTTGAATTGTTATCTAGAAACGAAAATTGCGTCGCATTTGTTGAAATTCCAATGATCAAACTTTTGTATTGTTTATCTGCTTTGAATAAAATAGCGGAAATAATTTATCGAGTAGTTATACGAATTGACTTTGGTCAGCATTAAAAATATAATAAAAAACAATCATTTCTATTCGGACAATATTTATTTACCCAGCTTTATAAATTTAAGGCTCAACCACAATGATAAATACTGACTTTTTTTGTTACGTTATTATTTACTTTATAAATATTTCTACATCAAAAACAGTGAAACATTGAAAAATATTAAGAATCTTTTAAGAGTATAATATTGTTAAAAGTTGCAAATTAACATAATAAAGTATATCTTACCACATTCCAATTTTTATGAATTTATGACTGTAATGTTTTTGGGAAATAAAAAAATATTCAACTACCGTAGAATCATATCTTAACTGACCAAAAAAGCGTTTTGAGAAGACCAAAAAATCATCGGAGTCGTTCTCTTGCCATCATTGAAGACATTATGATCATTGATGAATATATTATAATTCACTTTTAAGGTGTTAACTGTCACTTCTTGATGGAAAGGCATGATATTTTAAATAATAAAAACACATTTTTTTAGTACTTATTTCCACAATATATTTCTTGATCAGGACCGGTTTCGCTCATCGCGAGCATTATCAACTGATTACAAAATGATATTATAATTCAATCATATGTGAAAAAATCCATCATTATATTATAAAACATTCATATAGGTTTTTTCTCATTACTATTTAACATTTATACATAATATATAATATTTTTTTCAAACGTCTTTATGTATTTTAAGACACTCGGCATATGACGCTAAAATATGAAGTTTATATATGTCATATTTATCGGTAATTACTAGATGAATCATCTTAAAAAGAAAATTTAAATTAATTTGGTCAAAGGTAATGACAAGATATAGAGTACCTATCTTGAAACGTATTTTATTCTCACAACTAATATTTGGAACACACATAATTGCCAACCGTGATGACACCAAGTTCAACAAAGAACAAGTTACTTAAAGTACTTTAAGTAGATCAGGCTTCCGCAGATTTTTAAGGATTCCGTCAATAACAAAATATACTGGCTATTGATGCTAAACATGAATGACTATCACTGGTATGATAACATGTATGAGGTGGAAGTACAATCAGTAAAAAATAGTTTACAACCAGAACGATTGTAGTATATATATTGATGTTTTTTTGCCATCGGTCATATTCCAATTGCGTCCAAGCTTGTATAGAAGTTACTATTGGAGAAGTATGGAAAAATGACAAAAGAATATCATATGTATCATTGCATTTTACACACCAAAATGTAATGATTGATTTTTACTTTCATTTACAAATTATAAAAAACGCCGACTGTCATTTAAGCTTTACTAAATGAACTTTTTATCTGATTTATAAGGTGTTTCAGAAACTTTTAAATCACATAGCAGATTTAATATTGAAAAATCTTTTGCTCGCACAAAGAACGCTTAATCTTTTATTGGTGAAAAAATATGGCAAAGTAGAAACGCCAGAGCATTTCATTTACGCGTTGGCTTTTAAAAATAAATACTACAAAAATTTTCGCGTAAATACTGGTTATATGCGGAACTTAACGTGGGTCGCGTGATGTTAGTTTCTCAGTGTGAAAAATCGCAGGTTTTGTTTTATCTTTTGACACTTTACCTTCGTGTATTCGCTACCTGCAAGAAAAGTTAGTTGGTATATTATTTTGATTTATGTGTTCTATTATTTTTTTTCTCATAATCTTAAAGATTTTTTCATTTTAGTAATAATAAAAACATTATTTTTACGTTCATCTCAGGCAAAATACAAACGAAAGCGTACTGAAGCCTGCAGTATTTAACCAATGCCGTGAAGAAAAATTTAATTAATAACGAGGCGCTTATTTTTTTTATGCAGTTAAATTTAAAATGATTAACTGTTGGTATAAAAAAGGTATAAGTGTTCATATATTAAATTTATTATATACGGGCGTCACCGTCATGGTTTTATTCTTATATTAATTTTGTGCCAACTTTTATGAAATTTATTGGTGAGACCATTTGTCAAAAACAAAAAGTCGATTTATTTTCGCTATTGTTAAAAGAAAGATTACTTTTTGACCATTATATTGTAAATCAACATGAAAAGGAATATTCCTTTAAAAAAGTTATAGAATTGAGATTTACCGAGTAAAACTGTTATTTTTTGCAATATTTTGTAACAATACCTCTATTTTGAGAAGGGTTGTTTTATAAAAAGACGTTACCAAAACAGCATTGTTGCTTCAAGTGAAACAACAAAACGAAAAACGAAATTCAAAGTAAAGTATGAAGGACTCGGGAAATGTCCCAAGAAACGGGACAGGAAAACAATTTCATTTCGACTTCATGTCACTCGGCTGAAAGTCTTAGAGATAACAAAGAGTTGACGTACAAAGTAATCTATCTACAAAAGAAAGGAAGCTAAAGTAAAATGGAAAACAACAGATATGATAATAATTAGTGGGCTGTAAACATTATAATTAAATAGAGTATTTTAACGTTTTCGTTTGTTGCTACCTATTTTACTTTCTTGAAACATAATATATACACTATAAAATAATGTAGTATGTTTTATGTACAATAGTTGTCTTAATATATATTTCATAATTTTCTGAGAATTCATTTGTGTTTCAAGAACATATAAAATAGATACACCAAATGGGTATTCATACTTCTTAAGTACTTTTTGGTTCAATTTACACATGTTTTTCCAATCTCAATGAAACCAACAAGTTTTGGAAAATATTTTTTTTTCATATTTTACTTTGCCTTGGATTAATATTTGTGACAAGAATATTTTTCTCGTTGATTTGTTTTTAGTAAATAAAAAAGAAAAAAGTACTTAAATTTTAATTTATAAGTTTGACGAAAGGTTTTTTTAGTTTGAGTTATGCCACTTAGATATTATGATAACACGATAAATATTAATTACGTCAAGTCCACGTGATAATTTTGTTGATATTTATAACAAAAAAAAATTCCAACCAAAGCTTTCTAAGTGTAAAAAAATGAAAAGTATTAAGTTGTGAATTAAACCTCAAAATAGCCTATGTAGGATATATTGTGAAGAATCAAAAGGGTGGCGACCGGAAGTGATGAAGACACGGCAGGCGGTAAAAAGGCACCCGCCCGCGACGGATGTTCAAGAGGAAACAATAGAACTGTTGTACAGTCTACAAGGATGTGTTTTGTAATGCATACCCCAAACATGCTGGCTTAAAAACAATATCTTGACAGGTTTTTTTTTTTAACAAAAATATGTGTAATGAAATAATTCATATTACAATACTATCGTGTAGTTACTTTCAATATACGAATTTTTGAGATACGTATTTTCCCAAATATAATATATTTTGTACGAGGCCTCGTAATAAATAAAGGTCTATAAAAAGTTACTTCAAATCAAAAAAAAATTAAGCTTCGATCAATTTTTAAAAATATATACAAATAAAAACTTGCATTACGAATAAGTTCATTTTTATGATTAGTAATCAAAACCTATGATATAAAAATTAGTATGTCTTATGTTAAAATTTACAATTAGTGCCAAAAATAGTTTGCAATTAATGGTGATTTATTGAAAATAATCAAAGAACACGAAGTGCTAAGTTCCCAGAAGTACGTAATCTTTAATATAAAAAGTGCAAAAATAGCAACATAATTCAATATGTTTTCTATCTAGAACAAGCAAAAAAAAGGTTCAATCTACGTCTATAAATAGTCTTAATAGACATTTTGTGTAGGCGTATAATGGATAGAATAATATAATATCGTGCGAGAAAGCATACAAGCATGAGGGTCGACATTATCTCGCCGGGGGAATCTATTAGCCGTTTTGGTTACAGAAATTTCCAATATTTCAATCAACTCACACTTCATCAAAACAACGGTAATTGGATATTAAATGTACCGACAAGAATAAAAATAAAATGTCCATAACATTTATTGTATTTATATTTTTATCACAGAATAAATGTATTTATATACACCTAAATTAAATGTATTTATATACACCTAAACTAAATGTAATATATTACTATGATTATTTTTTTAGGGTGCAGCTTTTTAGTCCACAAACAATTATTATATTATTTTTAAGGCAGTTTGGAGTAGTACCTGTATAATTTATCTCATAACGCCGTGTATATATGCTTAAAAAAAATAATTTTTCTGAGTATGTGTGTGGAGGCAAATAAATAAATTGATAACTCATGGCAAATTTATTATATATATATATAACAAAGTAATATATGTTGATCACCATTGCTTAACCCTCTGCGGGGTGCTCTTTGTTTCTGCAATAGACCATTTCCGTGCCATATGTAAATTTATTGATATAGCCGCCTTTTTAGTTTCATTTACAATTTTTAATTTTATTGCGAGCAAGAAACAACCTAGGTCGTTAGAACAGGAGAGAAGATGTATTGTGTACCTTTTCTACACAGCTATATATAGATAAGCAAATGTTCGTTTAAGCATAGTTCAGACGATGGCGTGAGCCGAAATAGCTATCAACTTTATTTAAAAAAATAATTTTGTAGAACTAAAATACATTGCTTTTTTTTCACCGTGTTATAATGGAGTTCTACCAATAAAATGCCAATTCAATCAATAAAGCAAATATATTTTATTGTAATATGTGAATAGTAATAAGAGATTTTTTTATGCAAAGCACTGTTTTATTACATAAGTTTAATAGTATTTTTTTTTAACTTAGAGAGTAAAAAAATATATATAAATAAATATTTTGTGCTTTAGATTTGTCGTTGGTTAAAAATAATGGTTGAACATTCATGAAAATTGACATGTTTGCATTATTTTACGGAATAATAATGTATGTATGCAAATATTAACGATGCCGTTATGGTGTTAACAGTGGTAGCAAGTATTTGAATAAATATTCTGATATGCTGTATTTTTGACGAGTGTGCATGTAATGGTGTCGGAATTTACGCGGGGCGAAACCTTGCAAACGCGGCTAGGGGGCCCACAACTCCGTTTCGCGACGCGTAAATCTACCCCAACTTGCTGTCTTGAGAAGGAAAGGCGTGTAGACGGTGGATGCCGTTCATTGTTGGCTACATGATATATATCCTGTACGTCCGTTCGCTTCTTGTAAGCGATTGTTCCTATTGTCTTTTATGATTAACTGCTACTGTTATAGGTGAGCAAACAATATGAGAAGATTCCGAAAAAAACAAAGCCCATATTTTAAAACCAATTGTACACCTTTATTACAACCTCGAATCAGAATATCAATATTTTTACAACACGGTGAAAAAATAGTAATGTATTTTTGTTCTACATTTTTTTTTACAAAGATATAGTTGACAGCTATTTCGGCTCACGCCATCGTCAGAACTAGTACTAAATATGTTTTCACTGCGTTATAATGGAGTTCTACCAAGTAAATGCCAATTCAATCAATCAATATTTTCGCTTAAGAAATATTGTTCCCTTATGTCATCTGTGATCATTAAAATATTGGTTAGATAATTATGACTTAATAAATGAATAATCTTCCAATTTAATTTTATAATACTACCGATGAGCGAAACCGGTCGTGATCATAGAATACAAGTGTGTTTTTATTATTTAAAACACCATGCATTAATACCAAGAAGTGACAGTTAACGCATTATAAGTAGGGATTGCATTACCGGTTAGCCGGTTAATGGCCCAAAATGCACCAACGGTAATTACCGGTAAATTGAAAATTTACCGGTTTTTACCGGAAATGTTTTTATCGCGAATTAATCCCAGATATAGGCATATTATAACGAATTTTTATTTTGATATATGCATGAGGGTGAGAAGTTTTTTTTCAACTCCGGCAACATTGATGAAAAGTATTTTACTTGTCACACTGGTGACATCTGTCATCACAATCGCAATCGCAGTTACCGTGATTTCCACTGCAGGCTGTGGCTGATTCTAGTTTTTATGGGACACATCGCGAAGAAAATTCGTATTTAGGTACATATCCAACTATATTTTCATTATACCAAAGAAAATAACCATTTATTAATAAACTCTTTAATCCAATACATTGTTTTTTTATTATTAATTTGTATTAATAGATACAAATTATGCATACATGTATAATATACATATATATACTACATCAATAAGTTAATGGAAAAACTAATAGTTGAGCGAATGAACTTCTTACAGGCAGGTAAACCAAATATTAGATAGTCGTAATTTAAATTAATCAATCTTTGTGTGGGAAATAATAAAAAATCTGATTTACTTAAAAAAGTACATTTAAAACATACTCGTATTCACCTGAAACATATTTAAAGTACATTTTATGACATCAATATTCACCTGAAATGTATTTCAAATTATTTATGTTTCAATCCAGGATACCATTTTTAGTGAAATAAGCCACGCACTTTAATGATATAATCCACGCCTATTTGTTTTTTTATTTACTGGTAAGAGGTGAAATTATTTACCGTTTACTGGTTATTGAAATTTGACGGTAAATTGCAATCCCTAATTATAAGTGAATTATTATTCGATTATTATCTAATTGCATTTATTGTCAGTAAATATTGAAATAAAATCAATAAAGTATTCTTTACATGGTCAGTAAAATGACAAATGATTATTTAATAATTAATTAACGTATCGACTGTTTTGAAAAATGGTAAGGTTTTGCTAAAAAATCTTTATCTACCAACGGTCACAATCACATATTTAATTGACTGTTTAATTTTGTGGATAACATGCATATTGGTGATAGAAAAGATTTTTAATTTCATTTTTAATGAAAAAACAAATATTGATATTGCCTCCATGTTTTACTCGTTACTCTTTGTTCGTTTAATTTATTTGATATTTATAAAAATGATGGATTAATTGATCGGTAAATAAAAATAACAATTTCTACTGATTTTTAGTTATCTTCAATATGTACTTTTATACATGTTACAATACTTTGTAAAAATCAATCTTGTCAAATTTTCGCAAGGAAAGTACTTAAATATCTTTCAAATAATTGAACAGGGATTTGAAGACTATTTCAAAAAATCACCAAGAGCATAAACAAAGGAAGACGTGAAACGCCATAAAAATAATGAAACAATTTTCAAATGAAATGTTCAAAGTAGAAATTGCCATTTTTTATTCAAACATATTAAACCGGGGAACGCAAATATTTTACCAAAGAAAAAACGCACCAAGACAAAAGAATATCAGAGTTGATGGGCAACCAATGTTGACGTAAAAATCTTAACTTCATTGTCGATAGATTTAAAAATATTCGTAGGGTAAATTTTGTAAGCGCGAAACGCAGAAGTCGCTCGGGCGAAAGTTTCTCGCGGCTTGAAAATTTTCGACATCGACAAATCAAATTAGGGGCTGACAGAGCGACAAACCGTCACACACTCGTTCTGGAGAGAACAAAAGCGTCCGAATTGAATGAAATTAATAAGAAAACGTGGCGTTTGAGTTTGAATTTAATTAGGTTATGATGCTGGGAAGAGAGCCGGCGGAAATTCTTCGAAACCGGCCTAGAATGGAAACGAATCTGGCGTATTTCTCGTTTCAATTTTATTTTTAACTGTAGATGATTTTTGTTTGTTCTTGTGATGAGTTTCAACTGTCTCAAAATAACAACTTAGAAAGACAATCATTTATTTATAGCAGAACAATGAAATCTGTCAAAATAGAATAACTCTGCTCATTTTACAAAATTCATTATAAATAAAATAAGCTGATTGACAATTAACAATTTATCAAAGAGTTTATCTCTTGATACAAATCGTATGGATACTTAATTGAGCCTTTTTAAACAGACGTTGCTATCCAAGAAAAAAATATCTTTCAATCAAATTTTTTTCTTGAGAAAGAGTAAAAAATGTAAAATAAAGTTCTTAGTTCTCTTTACATTTAGAATTGAGAATTTAGACACAGCACTAATTAAAACCTTTGAATACAGATTCATAAATTACAAAAACAGCTCTATAGTATTGTATTTATTTGTAATTTCAAAAAATCGTTCTTATAATTTATTCAAATATAAGTTTAGAATATAATCAGTAGTTAAATAGAAATTTATATTTTGTGACGTAAATATTGATTTTCATAAACGTTCTTGACTTTATGGCGTTTTTGAACTTCCAATTATGTTTAAATTTTACATGTAAATGGATTTATAATGACTATGTAAATAATATTTCAAAATATTTTTTAGTTAAATAGTTTTTGATGTATAAAATTTTAGTTTAAAAATAATGGCATGTGTATTCAAATAACATTCGCCAATTAATACCCAAAAAAAATATTTCTCGGCCCAGAATAATGAAACTTTCAAACATTTTATTTTAAATTAAAATTTATTTATTATAGTTTAAAATTTTATATTTCTGAGAAAAGTACTTCAGATGTTATAATGTAAACGTTTAATTTTTAAAATAGAAACCTTGTATACAGGTATACGCTAACAATGGAACAAGTATATAGCTTACTCGAATGTAAAAGAATCATTAAAAAACACCCTTTGTAATTAATTCGGCAATAATATTCCCACTGTAAGTACACACAACAGATGTTTGTTACAGTAATAATTAAACCCTTATTTTTTCTGAAATTTAATGGCCCACCATACATGGAAGGGTTTTTAAAACATTGTGAGTGTTCTGAAAGTTTTAAAAGATTTGCTTAAAATAGTTTGCGTGTGATTTATCGTTTTATTTCATTTTCGTCATATGCAATCATTTTTGTTCAAAATCATTATATTTCATCAAGTCTTCACGTGTCTTTTAAAAGATGTTTCTTTTTTTAATATTATATACCAACGATACACATGATAGTAGAAATAAATTAATGCTTCTTATTTAACGTTGATTTATAAATTGTTTATTCAACCTCGTGCTTTTTTATTGTAATTATTTTGATTTTTTATTTTGAGCTTTTGCATAACATATAAGTTTAATACAGCGACCCGAAAAAAATGAATAATATTAATTATGACATCAAGATTTAATAGAATACGAGCATGAATAATATTTTTATTAATTTGTGAATAAAAGATGAATAAAAATTTGTGAGTGTGTGATTGCAACATCCGAGAAAAAACAGCTCTTGCACGGGACAGGGCCTGTCATTAATTTCCCTATAGACCACAGTCAGTGGTGTAATGGCGATTAGTCATAACGCCACAAGTCCTTGCACCCGCTACATTGAAATATTATTTTATACGTGTAGCTACTTTACTTATCAGCATGCTGCGGCCATATGATCCTATTATATTAAAATAGTCTTAAAACTAAATTATGTCAGAGGCTTAAATAGTTAAATCTTCAGCGTCATTACTATTTAACTTCCTGGTAACAGAACGCTTACTGCCGTAATAGTGTATATCTTTCCAAAAAATATATCAATCGCCTAATAGAGACATTCCTTTGATAATTGTCCCCTTAACAACAAAATAAATCTGGAATTGTAAGTCACAAGTCGAATACCTGCTATGGAGTGACAATGTCAGAACGTTGGTATATTACTATCAAAGCTTTCATAGATATTGTTTAGAATTTGTAGCTTTAAATAGTTATTTTTGATAAATTTTAGTGTTTTCTTTATATATAAATATGCCCAGATACAAATCTATTATAGTGATAGATTGATAGAGAAAAATTTTAACAGTTGCATAATCAATGAAATATTTTAACAGAGAGAATAAATATTTTTTGACTGTTATTGATTTATAATTTATATGATATATAATTATTACAAAAAATAGTTTATAACAAAACCAATCATAAAAAAATATTGTTATTACAGTTTAACAACATTTTCCGAAGACCAAAATTTCATGGAAAGTTAAATCTATCGAATTCACAAGAGACTTTATTTATTTAGTATAAATGACCAAATGTTTTGCTTTCTTTGAAAATAATTGTTTTTTTTTTAAATGATTTTTGCCTAGCCTTTCTATACCAAAACAAAGTTATCTTTACAAGAAACCGATAAATTAAGATTGATAGAAAATGGTAGAAATAAAAATATTGACAAAAGATATTTTTTTAGGATTACAGCGAAGTCAAATATTTATTTTTCCTTCGTATTTGCGTTAATCAATCAAAAATATGGCGATTGTTTAATTATACTTATAGACACACAGTAAGGTAAATTTATACATAATAGTATGAAAATGAATACATTCAAGGTAGAGTTTATTTGAATAATTTAATTGACGGGTGTTTATAAGGCTAACTGTGAGAGATATGTGTACCAGAGGGGTATTTCTGTTAAAACATTCTCAGTTTCGCTTCTAAGATTTATGCAAATGACACCTTAAAGCATTCGGTATTAATAGCCTTGATAAAGACCCACCGGTGAGCGTTATGTATATGTGGCCCCAAGTGAATGGAATAAAGGTGGCCATTTCCGTTAAATATTAAACACTTACCTCAGTTGAGTGAGGAACACTTCAAACGCACACTTCCGAATATTGTGCGGAAACGATCTACTTATGTAGATTTGGGAAAAAAAATGGAAATAAAACTGATAGCTTTCTGGAAAATTCTTGACAGAAATACATTTCAGTATCATTTATTTTTTAATTGGAATCAATCGAGTTTGCCTTTTGCATTGTGGTAGATGAATATTTTTAAGGTTACTGTTACTTCTTGATGGAAAGGCATAATATTTAAATAATAAAAACACATTTTGTAGTCCAGTTGTTAATTCTCACGATAAGCGAAACCAGTCCTGATTAAAATATATATTGAGGAAATGTAGTACTAATGAAAGTGTTTTTATTATTTAAAAAGTAGATTAATATATTCAAATTGACGTCATGCTTTACGGAACACATTATATTAAATTAATTTTAAATAAGAGTTTTGCTCATTTCGATTCAAAACATTCAAAATAAAGCTCAATTAGTAACCAAAAAAAATACATGTCACCAAAAGTTACGTATAATGCCAAACACTTATAATGATTTTAATATATTATATTTTACATAGCAATATGATAATCTATTTGCCGGAGGTTTCAGAGTTAACATTGTTCAAGAATATATCCTGAGAGGAAAATTGATAGTAATTAAAACACAGTGTCATGTAAGCCATGTCTGTTTGGTTATGTACGTTTTTCTCTCTGGTTGGATAACATGCTCACTGGAGCGTATAGGCGCGATAGCAGAGTTGCAAAACTGTATTTTACATCACAACGCGAAGCTGCCCTTAAAGTAACAGAGCAGACTTTCGTGGGAGGGTGATAATGGTTGCAAATATTTTAATTTATTGTGCCCGTAAACCCAGGAGGACCATTTAAAGAAATTATGTATTTAAGCAAATTCTGAATTTAATGAAAAAAAAATGCAACGAAAAAGTTATGACGTGGCTTCTTTTTATTTGAATGAGTGATTGTCAATTACTTTATTATTGTAAATATTTGTAGCCTTAAAACCACCAAAATATAAATATATATAACCTTGCTTTTAAAGCTCATTGATTTAATTTTTGATATGTATTGCTTAAAGCCAGCTAGTCGTTTGCATAGAAGCTTTTAAATCGCCTAATAATTTTCAATGATTTTTAATGATAAAATATTTTTGAACAATTGAGCCTGATACATTGAAAATATATTTTACTATAATTAATATAATATTTGAAATCTTGATTTATGTGCTTAGAATAATAGAATTTTAAATTCTTGTAGTTTTGAGGTCATTAAAACGTATGGTGTGTAACACATTATTTTTTATTTAAACTTTTAAAATTTTTCAAAAAATATTTTTTGTCAATAAAGAGTAAATCGTCGAAAAAAAGAATATTCAATACGAATTGACTGGACTAAAGATTAAGCTCTTAAGCAGTAACTCAAACGACCAACGAAAATCACAAAGTGTGGTGAATGTCTCTTATATACGATAGTTGTGAGGAATATTATCATTCAATACTATTTATTTTAAGGATAAATATCAGATAACAATAGTGTCTTAATATCCAGTGAGTCAATAAGGTTCAGGTTTCACTGGTTCATTCATTCATTATGCATCAAAATTTTGTAGTAATTATTGTTAAAAATCGTTATAAAGATGTTTTGTAGCTACAAATATAAACGTGTAAAATCTTAAACTTATTTAAATAATACTGAAACAAATGATTGATATTTTTGACTAAAATTATCTGCGTGTTTTATTTTATAAAGCTCTCATTTTTTTGTTGCTAAATTTGTTACTCAAAGCGCTTTATCACTTACCGAAATTCGCCAGTTTTCAGACAGGAACTCCGCCTAAAAGAGAAAAATAAATTTAGAGTATACTATAAGAAAACCAAGTCCAGATATGATTTATAAGTGTTGGGAAAAAGTTTCGAAAGCACTTTAACAAACGGAGTAACCCCTGGGAAATAAGAAGTTGCAATCAATGAATGCTCCTGGAAACATAACATTGCAGCGTTTGGGATTTGAAATAAAAAAAATATTCTTTCATTATCTGCTTACCAATAAACATCTCGACTTTGCGAGAATTTTAATAAACATATTTATTTATTTCTCATAATAAAATAGTGAGACTGTCGATATATATGTATATTACAATTATATCAACAATTATTTTGAGGGGCTGAGGAATCATTCAATTTAATTGTATAATTTTGAACACTTGTCAAGGTAAGTTCATCATCAAGTGTTTTTTGTTACTGGTTTCTGTCATAAAAAGTATTATCAAATAAATGCGGTGCTGTTATTAATAATAAAAAAATGTGGGAATCGTATTCTAAACTGTTTTATTATTAAAAAAATAATTCCTTCTCGCCAAGAAGTTATAGTTATATAATTATTTTGCATTTAAGATAAACTTTTAAGGTGTTAACTCTCATCGCGAGCATTATCAACTAGTATTGTTGATTGAACTTTTTCATTCAGCTCAAGCCGTAAAAAAATATACTTTGGAAATAAGTACGAAAAAATGTTTTTTTATTATTTAAAACATTTAAGATGTACAATACGCATATTTTCTTTTCTTTATGGTTTGTACGTCACTTGCCAACACACACAAAAAGATTATTTCATAAGTACCTATGCATGGTTAAGGTTTTATAAATGAGAAGAATAGGCTAAATATATGTAAAATAAAAAATATTACAGTTAAATGTGCCAAAAGAGCGTGAATATATAACAGTGTAATTTTTGAAGATTTCTTATAAAATTTTGCGATCTTTAAACATTATATCACTTTGGGTGTTTTGATTTATCACAGTTCTGGTTAGTAATTTTCAGATTTGTCACCGAACCGTTTTAAACGAGAGTGAGTGATTGTCTCTTTTGAATTTCATATATATATATTTCGCACCAATTAATGTGGTCAGTAAAACATCAGTTGAATAATAACACACGTTAATTTATTTAATAATTATAAATATAATCAAAGAATCACAAGTTATTCAACACAGAGAAGTATACATTTACATAAAATGCTAATATATGTGTGATGTACGTATAGAAGACGATTTAAGATTAAGGTCTAAAAAATAAATCGAAAATAGAACATATTATTATAATATTACTCGTAACATGGTAATATCTGGGTGAAAATCATAAGGTCGATATATATACTAGCAGTTCTAATTGAAGTGTCATTTGCTAAAAGTTTGATGGCTGTTTGATTGAATTTCATCTCTCAACACAAGCAATTAATATTTAATAGTGTAGTAGTTTTCGGACGATAAGTGTTGTAATTATTTGACTCCCCTTAGCACATTCAGTAAAAGGGTAAAAAAGTCCATCCATCTGTATTTTAAAGTTGAGAATAACATTCACTCCATACCTAAGTAATGGATAACCATGTAATGTAGTTGGTTTGAAGATGCTTACTAAAGAAGCAAAATACAAGTCTTATCCCGTGTAATATCAGATTAAACAAAATTAATTATAATTTATATAAAAAACAAACTTCTACAAAATGACTGTAAAATAAATATTTATATTATTAAGAATCTAAATGATTCAACTAAACTATTTCAATGATGTCAGAAAAAATTACGAATTGTGGTGGAGATTTTTCACCAAAAATACAATCAACACGATTTGTAATAGGTGGCATAATATCACATCATTTAAATCAACAGTTATTAAACAGCGATGAAAAGTTACCTAAATTATTTAAATAATCTTGTAAACGTGCCTTTTCTATTTACATACGTATTCATAAATGTGTGCTCGGAAATTTTTTAACCTCAAAATTAATTAAAAGGGAGCGTAAACGCACAAGAATATCAAACACGGTAAAGAAACAAAATAATTTAAGCCCATAAAAGCTTTCATAATATTTGTTTTAACGGCCCCGAAAAAGCACCCCCACGTGGTTTCCGCTAATGTTTAAAAAAATGCTCCACTTCAGACTTCAATGTTTGGTATTTACTTGTAAAAAGCGCCCGCCTCGTTTGAAATTAAAAAATATTTTCCCGTTAGCGGAATTTGAATATAATCGTTTCAGTCAGTTCACCTTAAATACTTTTAGGCAGCTTGTTTTTTTAAGCAGGGTACTCAATTATTCTGTCAGAAGTCTGTCTGTTGCGGAGGACTATTTTTCGTTTTTTAATAGTCTAGTAAGCAGTGTATGTATGTGAAAAATATTCTTTGGCATAATTTAAATTTTCTTCTGTCAACACTTTTAATAAAATTTTAATTCTAAAGACACTCTTATCATAAGACAGGCTATTTTTATCTCAAATATATAAAAATACAAAATTTCAGATCAAACACGATCTAAATAATTAAAAATGTAGCAACTTTAGGTAGTAAAATTTTTTATTAATTTTTTTCAGTGGATTAGAATATGATTAGAAGGCATATTTTATCTTGCGACGAAATTCTGCATACTGAAATAAAACATTCCTTGTATTCAATAACTACAAATTACAGTATTTTATTGATGCATTTTTTTCATTTATTTATGTGACCATCACCAATTTCCTGATAACACATGAAAATAAAACAAAGTATATTACATTTAAAAGAAATTTGCAAGAGCATTATTGCACATAAAATATCTTTTTAACAAATATTGAATTGTTGATGAAATAAAGACTATAAAAACCGTTATGAACGTTTGGTAATATTCAAAAAATATGTTGTTATTTGGAATCGAAAGTTGTAAATATAATTTAAATAATGGCATTGAGTAAAGGATTTTATAGATGCGCAAAAGAAAACAAATGATTAATGGTAATAGTAAATTATGTTTGATTGTTTCATTGCATGTTTTGTATATATTATAAAAAAGTGATTGGCACGGCAATGTAAAAACCTTTGCATTTAGCTCATGCCGTAAGAAATTATCACAAATACTATTTCAAAAGATAATTATTGAAACTTTAACTTACACGTATGATAGCTTTGTCGGCGAAAAAACAAATACCCAAAGGAGAACTAATGAATAAAAATATGATAACTTGAATCACTATATTGTGAAAGCGAACATTGCGAATCGAAAAAAGAATGCACTCTACACTTAGCACATAAAGCCGTTCATACATATTTCAACCGTTTCTATACGCTTTATTGAACAAATAATTCACTAAAACGATTTGAAAAGAGTATCAAATTGAAAAATAAGTTGCTTTCATAAATGTATGAGCATTATTCTATGCCATTAAACACGCGATTTATGATATGGGTAATTTTTAACCAAAATTATAAGCTGCCATTCAGTTTTGACGTACGTTTTTGGCCGATTGCACACCAAACATATTAAAAAGCGTACTCGTATCCAATGAATTTTATGTTTTTACTTTCAGCGACTCTCATAGAATTTAAATAATTATCAATAACTAGATTTTGGTTGAAATTAAGCTTGGGTCGTTTCTAAAAAAAAGATTTTATATTAATTTATATTTTCAAATTTATCTTTGTCTACCCACTCAATCATTCAATTAATCATGTTAAACTCAATACACAATTTTGAATATTTGTTAGATTAACTGAATGCCATAATGCACTTTTCTTGAGCAAGGACTGAATAAAAACTTATCTTATTGATAATAGAGAAAACCGAAAGTAAAATTATCAGCATAAAATTTGGTAAAGATGCAGCATGTAACTATAAAAATTTTAAGTGTCGATGCATTTTTTTAGCTTTGAGAGATTTTTAGACCTAGCACTGATATGAAAATGGTTTTTAGAGCAAAAAGTGAAACAGCTTTTATTATATTTAGTATATTGCTTTTGAAGCTTGAAATTATCCAAAAAGATTTTTTTACGACTTATGTGTGAAGTAACACAAGTATAAGTCTTATAGTGCATTATTAATTTGACTTTTTATATAAAATGTATTAGACATTCTTTCAAAGTTTAGTCATGCAATGCCTTTTTATTGTGAGTTATTATTTAAGCTTTATTTCTATGCCTTGTTGTCCTTCAGACACCATTTGTTAAAAGTTCAATCACCTTCAGTTAGTGTAATTGACAGGTGAAACATTATATAGCGAAAACCTGTAGATATTTATATTTTTTAATCCAATTAGCAGTTTAAGGACATTTCAAAATTGGAATGATTAATGGATCACTCGACTGACATTACGATAAATGACCAGACATGTTTTCATTAGGGTGCAGTCAAATGTGAGATTTGTCATTTATAAATTATATTCGGCGGCATTTTTTCTTCATTTTTGCAAGTCTATTATTTTAAATCAAATTTTCCAGTTCCAAATAAAAATTTTCCAGTAAAATTAAATGCTGGATATTCTGTTATCTATTTGGACAAAAACAAAACTTAACAATATAGACGAAGTAAGTACGCAATCATTCGAGTATTTTTAATAATAATAAAAAATATCAGGTAATCCAATAGAAATTATTCTTTATAGCGTAAGTATTTAAGGTATAATCAATCATATATTAAAAAAAAAACCAATAAAGTATAAGTCTCTATGAAGAACGAATACGTAAAATGTCTTGTAGAAGATACCAGTGACGAGCTATAATAGAAGCCCTCGGTGTAAGCCTCTACATTGTAGCCGTATTGATGATGTATATACGAAAATAGATTAATTAACATTGAACGCGAAATGCTATATTCGTAAACAATACAAGAAAAATAGCGGCGGAATCTCAGCGCACCGCAAAAGTTTACACAATGGAAAAGCTCAGATACTGAGCCAATCAATACGCTTGGTTTCCATCACACACGTGGTTAATCTGCGGAAACTCCGCTCAGGTAAACGAGAACACGCCACGAATTGTTAGCTATTGGTGTCTAGTCAGCTGCTTGCTTCGTTCCACGTGTTTGTAACGTGAACGCTAAGAAATGCCTTAGCACTAAATTATTTGTCGAAGGCTTTCGCCGTATGCAAGTTTCACACGTTGCACTCTTTCATCGCCACCGTTTGCTTCATTGCAATCTTAAATACATGACGTCTGTTTTCCTTTGCTATATATGAATCGAGATAAGAATTGTTGTTAGTATAAATCATCAATATGCAAGTTTTCTAAATTTTTTGGTTTTTAACGAAACCGATTAACTAGAAGCTTTGTTTACTGTATACATATTTACGAATCAAAAAATGTATCGCTCTGACAAGGGTGATTGATTAGATAATCAGTAAACGTTTTTCCATAAAGACGTCTTATAAAAATGTGTTTTTAATTATTTAAGATATCATGTTTTTCCACCAAGAAGTGACAGTGAACATATTTAAAGGGTATTGTAAATAATTAATGATATCGACTGAAGGTGCTTGATGGAATTTTGATATCAAATTTGAATAATTACTATGATACTTTGTACTATTCCACGTGTTTTGTCACCAACGTCCAGGGTTTCGTTTTTAGCATCTTCAGGCATTCTATCACACGGATGCAACATAACTGTGACATGACATTCCTTGCGGTAGGGAAAGCGAAGCAGTTATAGCTCAGTACGCCGATGATACTGCTATTTTATCAAAATCTCTAATCGGCAAAGTGCTGTCACACAAGTCCAGCTATTGGCTGATACCATAGCGGACTGGTGTGAAAACTGGCGAATTAAAATCAATACCGAAAAAAGCGCTGCAGTTATGTTTTCAAAGGGTTTCATTAGAAAACCCAATTTCGATTGCATTCGTATGCAAAATACAGAAATCAAGTGGTCCAATACTGTCAAGTATCTAGAACTCACTCTAGACAATAGGCTAAAATTCTATGAGCACACCGCGATTAAAAAACGTCAAGCTTATGGTGTAAAAGCTAAACTAAACTTTATGCTCAATGTGAAGAGCAAGCTTACTCTCAAAAGCAAGCTGCTCCTCTATACAGCTATAACTCGACCAATTATGGTGTACGCTACTCCAGTGTGGGCTTATGCTCACCAGAAGCATCTGAAGACACTTCAAATTGTTCAAAATAAATCATTGCGACAAATTTGTAATGCCCCGTGGTACGTTCGCAATTCGCTGTTACATAGAGACTTGAAAATGCCTACAATTCGAGAGTTCGTTCGTGAAATGTCTCGAAACTTTCACAGCGATATAGGCAAACATTATAACCCTACAATTTTGTATCTACATAATTATGATGAGACAGTACCGAGTAATCGTCTAAGGCCGAGAGCGGTTCTGCTCGATGACCCGCCATAGGTTTGTTGTTACAGATCTTAATCCCAACATGGACAACCTCGGCATCTTAAAATGACTTTCTAATTTTATTTCCTTACGTATTGTATATGCATGCGTGTGGCTGTGTGTGTGCCTGTATGCACGCGTATGCATGAGTGAATGTAATGCGTATGGTGTCCACATGAGCTGCACTCATTGTGGGTTCCAAGGCTCAGCTGCGACCTAATGTTGTCAACAATGACACAACAATTACAACAAGTTAAATCTATATATGAGAGATGGAGGAGACCTGAAGAGCTCTGATGCTGACGCGTCATAGATCTTAACGCTCCATGAATTTGATATCCCAAAAAAAAAAAATCTGTGAAAAAAACATGTGAAATTGTACAAATTTGTAACAATTCAAATTTGAAATTGTATATGTTTTGAAATTAAGTTTGAAATGCTAAAATAAGTTAAAATAAACTATTTGGCTGTGATACCTGTTTAAAATAACTATAATACCAATGAAAAAATATACATATTGTGTGCAAATAAAAACACTAAGAAAAGCTCTTGCAATATTATAATAAAGATAAACAGTGTTCAAGCAGATATCTAGCTGTTTTTATGTAGTTTTATTTCCAAGGGGAAATACCCGTCCGATATATATCCAATTACAGACTTGTATGTGGCGGCCGAAGAAAAATAGCCTGACTGTAAATGGAACTCGATGACTTATTAGCCAATGGCCAGGGCTATAATTATTGCTTCCAGGAAGCAATTTTACCTTACTGTGCCACCGGAGACCGCATTTTGGGATCGATGTGGCGATACGATTCGACATATTAATTATTATGTAGCAGGATGACATAATGAGATGAAATAATTTGTTAATTTCATACTATTTTACACAACGCAAAAAAAAAATGAATAAATACACGTCTTAAAAAACAGGCAAAGCAACCGTAACCAGACCCAATATAATGTAATTTACTACTAGATAAACAAATTTACATATTGAATTTGAATATATAAAACAATTCGATGTTTATAAAACAATAAAATATAATCATTTAGTTATACATTTTCTGATTTTCAATTTGGGTGATAAACAATAATTATTCAATAAATAAGACGCACGCACGCATATTATAAAATTTAAAGACTTAAAAATATGAATGCTTTTAGTTGTATTGAAAATTGGTATTTTGTGAAAAAGTTTCTTATTGCTGAAGGCTTTCAGTGGACGTTACATGTACAAACATATCGGGTGATTGTTTTCTAAAATAATATTTTTAAAACGCTTCCCATTCTTTCTCACTATAGCATCGAGATTTAATAATTTATCTACACTCGAATAGTTTCGGTATTGAAACCGATCTATATATTTATGAATACTGTAACAATATAATATTATATATTCCCATCGCACTTATTGTTTATTAATACATTGAAGCGAAGTTAGCACTACTAAATTTATTGATATTCATACTGCTGTTTCTATTTAAATTGTTGCAATTTATGTGTAAATATTGACTATAAATGAATATATTGGTTCTAAGTTGAGTACACGTTGCTTTGGATTGGTGTGGCCTATCGGAAATTTCACATAGACGTACGAATGTCCATTTATGTATAATATGTATTGCATTGATGCGATTTCTGGTGTTGATTGCAATCATATGCTATGCGCGATAGCCACACATTTAACTCAAGTGAGTTTGAGACAGTTTATAAATATGTCATAATTCGGTTATATTAAAATAATTGGCTTAAAAATTTTTCAACATAATATTATTGGAAAATTTGTATAAATTTTCTCCAGATTTTTCTCGAAAAAAATTGTTTGGAATCTTAAACTTATACTCACATGCCATTTAAATATATATCATGAAGTCATGGTCCTCTTGATTATATTGTGATTAATGCATTTCATTTAACACGGTGGAAAAAAAAGCGAATAGCTATTTCGGCTTATGCTTTTATCGGGACTTGGTATAGAACGAAAATACATTGTTATATTTCTCACCGTCTTATAATGGAGTAAATGCCAATTTAGTCAATAAGCATTTCATTAAGATATGCTAAATGTAAGTGTCCAAATTATAAATAGTTATTACCATTATTGAAGTTTTTTATTTCATTCTTGAAATATGAAAATGACATTTTTAAAGTTCTATAGTTCATTCAATCCAAATATTGCTACGAATATAAAAGAGAATCTTAACATTTTTATGATTCATTAAAAATGCTCACTTTTGGTTATGGAAAATGATTACCTAATTTTAGCCCTTCAGCTTTCTATACATTCTCCTTTAGCACAAATTTGACTCGTAATTCTTAATTCGTAATATAATAGATAAGGTCTAGCACAAAACCCACCAATAATAGTGCAGAATCTAGATTACAGAATAAGAATTTAAGCTTATTATAGAAACAGATATGGTCAATATTATTAAAAGATCTTATTTTCGTATCAACATTTTATTTTTCAGCAGTAGGTGTAATCTTTGTCACCTCTATTCTCGGCATTTGCCAGTTGTTTGTTTCAATTAATAACACCATAAATAATATCTTATTTTAGATACCTTTCCATCCACTATATTCGTTTTACTGTATGTTTTCTAACTAGTTATATATAATGTCTCATATGTATACTTATTTTAATTAATTAATGTATTGTAAGCTCTTTTAAACAATAATAATTTTCTTGTTATTGTCATATCAATCTCCATCTGTGTGTGATATTAATCATACCTAAACTATTATGAATTAATTTATGTGTCTATATGTTGATATACTGTTATTAGATAAATCTTGCATTAATTACTTTATTTATCTGCATTTATAGTCTATGTACATTTAAGGACTTAAAAAAGCTCTGCTGTTTAATCCAATAGAACTATATTTGTGGTATCTTTTTTCCTGTAAATATTATGAAATGTGTATTGCCAATTGGTGATAGGTAATAATTCAAAAGTATCATGTTACAATGTGACACAATCGTTTTTATTATAAGCGTTGTTCATTGCGCTATTGTGTTATTTTATACATGTTCGACTTAAATCAGATAACTTTATTTGTGAATAAACGTTATTATGTTACAAACCATGGTTACCCCTAAATGCTATTACTGACGCCCCGTGAACTGCACAAAGACAGCGTACACCGGTCAAAGGGATACGCACAATACCTGTGCAATTACATCGGTGTCGGACTTGATGCCTTCATGTCTGATCATATATTGACCTGGTGGATATTAGATCTGGTATGAATGAAATGGAGTACTGGCTTTGATTGGATTTTGTCACGTCTAGTATTCGAATTAAGATATCGAAAAACATATGTTAAAAACTTACTTGATGTAAAAAAACAAGAGAATTGAAATTTTTATGTAATGTTAAAGAACAAATAATTGAAAAGACACGAAACAAGAAAGTACGACCAATAGCAATCATATTATATCTATTTGAATAATCTTTGAAATAACGGTTTTGTACTTTGCTGTTCTAGAGCTGATTACAAATTTCAATATAGTATAAGTTTTTATTATAATTTCTCTGATTTTATGTGAAGATATCCGAAAAATATCAATAATGAATAAAATAACGCTTCTGTCCAGTTTATTAATTTTATCTTTACTATTTTCAAGATGTTTGCCTAAATTATTGTTGACCTTGAAAGCTACGTTTATTGAGTTTTAAATCTCCCGATGAATTTTTTCACTAATGCTACCTAGGTAGTTGATTGAATTAAAGAATCGGTTCAATCAACTACCTAGGTAGCATTAGTGCAAAAATTCATCGGGATTTGCTTCCGTAATGACCACTTCTGACCCACATGTAAACTTATTGTCATTGCTGCATTTTGTCTCATTTAGAATTTTTGAAAATTTAGTTTTATTGTGTGAAAGTAACAAGCTAGGCCGTTAAAACAGGAGAGAGGATGTATTGTGTACCTTTTCTACACAGCTATATATAGATAAGCGAATGTTAGTATAAGTATAGTTCTGACGATGGCGTGAGCCGAAATAGCTATCAACTATATTTGTTAAAAATAATTTTGTAGAACTAAAATACATTGCTATTTTTTCACCGTGATAAATAGTATTCATTTTGCAGTTCGTAATTTACAACAGACATATTACTATTTTTCCTTAAACTATGATTAAATTATGAAAAAGGAACTCAATCAACATGTGAACTATTTGTTTATTATTATTAGCTTACTCGCCGTCACCGAGTAGCAAGTTTGCGTTACATGAAAATGACAGGAAAATTACAAGAGCTCATCGCTTAACAAAGATCGATGCATTCTATTGCTGTATTGAATCACGCATGCGAGTTGGATGCGTCTATTAAATCGCATGTCCAACCTTAAACATTCTACACCACATATTGTAATGAATATTCAATCTGTGTAGAAAAATTATCGTAGAAAACTAATTGCCTGCCTACTTAACAATAAAAAATCGAGTGAAAAAAAGGAAAATAAGTTTTATTTTTCATAAAATATTACATAT
Organism: Himalopsyche japonica; assembly: GCA_028555115.1. Lineage (NCBI taxonomy): Eukaryota > Metazoa > Arthropoda > Insecta > Trichoptera > Rhyacophilidae > Himalopsyche > Himalopsyche japonica. The sequence continues at coordinate 1,002,572 of JAHFWJ010000449.1, read as the reverse complement.
ATTTTTAACTGCTCTCTTGTTTCCCAATTTGAATGTCACAAATACTATTTCGCTCTTAAAGCAATAAAAATACTTTTTGTAAATTTTTGCAATATTGCCCTTTTTAAGACGACGATGTACATTATATAAAGCTCATTGCACACAAACAGAATGATGGATTTCATTCAGCAGTGGACGTTTATTTCCGACATTGATATGAAACTTACAAATATTTTCATTCGGGCGTGTCAGTTAATATAATTTGACACGATATGTTATTTCCTCGAACACAACCCCAGATTGCTCCGTGAACGATAAATAATACTAAAGCACGCATGGCCAAGCGTTGTCGCTACAAAGATTGTACTCATTCGCATACGCTGTGGCACATTGTGATCGCTGGTCCGCGGAGCACTTCGTATGAAATGGTGTAATGAAGTGTTTCAAAACACATATTCAATGGATGGCAAGTGGAACAAACGTAATTTAAACATATCTGGGTTCACAAATATACATGAAAAATGTTTCGTATACTATAGCTGTAGAAGTCACATGGTCAATTTTATTTCAAATACATATTTGGATTCCATTATAAGTGTCTGTGTTTCTTTCTTTGTAATTCCTCTTGCATATAACCGATGTAAACTATTCATTGTGTGTCAGATTTAACACATCCGTGTGATAGAATTATGGAAGATACCGAAATGTAAATTCCGGGTCGTGAGTGACAACACATGTATAATTGTAAAACGATTCAACAATCATTATTAAATATTGAAATTCCATCAAGCAGTTGATAAGGTTATTATAAAAAGTGTGCGCTTTAATTATTTTACTTTTACAGATTAAATAAAGAGTTAAATTGTTTAAATGATCTTTTACAAATGCGTATTTGATTTTAAGAAAATAGTGCAAAGCACCATCTAATGATGCATGCATTGAAGAACATATTTATAGTTCGTTTCTGGACTCATATAATATACTTTAAAATTTTACAAATTAATGCATATTTATGATATCGACTAAAGGTGCATCATGGAATTTCAATATCAAATTTAGATTGTTAAAACATTGTACGATTCCACATGTTTTGTCAATAGTGACACGGGTTTTGCCTTTCGGCATCTTCAGGAATTCTATTACGCGGGTGCAACCGAATTGACGAGGAATTTCAAAATCAAATTTGGATTTTTTAAATTTTGTACGATTCTACTTGTTTTGTCTCTAAATTATCAGTTCTGTTGCATCCGTGTGATATGTATTCTGTTGCATCTGTGTGCCCAAAGATGTCGAAAGGCAAAACTTGAGTTGTTAGTGACAAAACATGCGGAATCGTACAAAGTTTTAACAAACAATTCAATTTTAATGCATATTTGATTTGAGAAGATATTACAAAAATATATTTTCCTATTTTATATTGATTTATATTTATAAAACTTCAGATCTAATAAAATGTTTAAATTATTCAATTGTAAATAAGAAAAATATGTTATTATATTGTTATTATATTGTTAAGATATTAGAGACATAAATCTTAATTAAATCGGGAAGCACAAATTATTCGCCATTTATTAATTAAATCCCGTATTGTCATTGAAAGAATGAAAACCGTAATCCATCGTTTTCCTATAGACATCACAGATATCTTAAATCTTTGATGCATAAGAGTAAACGTGCCGATTACTGCCAAGGACCAAATCAACACGCCACGAGCACAAGGACGGAGTTTTAGTGACTCCCTGGGGAGCTCTAAAGGTCGCTCTCGAGAGGCTGCGACCCTCCGGCCTGCGAGAGGCCGTTCTGACGTCACGGGACCTCAAGTGCGTGATCAAGAGGTTTCCGGACGCCTTGAGAAGTGGCCACCGACGGGATATACTGCAACATGTTGGCATACGTCTGTCTGACGATCGTATACACATCTGATCGTACATATTATGTGTTCGTAGCCACAAGTAATCCCGTTTGATTGTCCAATGACTTGATTGACGTGGTCCGTACTAATTGACGTACACTTAGCTAACGAATATTTGAGCAGTTTGATTGTAATATACTAGTTTGTCAAGACGTAATATTTTTTTGAAATAAGAACAATTAGAGAAATTAATTAATTAAATGAACATAGAAAAATTCATATTACTATTTCGCTCATATTTTATGATTGTTCTTTTATCTACTATTTATTTTCAACATCAAAGCATTTCTCTGGTATGTAATTTACTATCATAAGTTGGCCGCTAGTATAAACTGCAAATTAAATGTTTAATTTGGAGCACGCACCCGTCAAAAGAAGATTTATTTTATTATTATTCAGATTTTTTCATAATAACTTGCAATGTTTAGATAAATGCGACGCATAAAATAAACTGTTTTAAATGCAATAAAATTGAATAATGATACTTTGATAAATATTTTATTTTGAGTAAAATCAGATTTCTTACTTTATATTTTGTGTAAGCTTATTAAATAAGCTTCAATCAAAGCAAACCACAAACGGCAGCTTTGGATTTTTTCTAACTATCTTAACACGAACAACTGCACATAAGTAGGTTCGCATACAACCTTCCTGGGTGTCCTTACATACATGTAAACACATTATGTGACACCAAACAGGCCGCATAACGGTAGCACGCGACCCGTACTGGTCTTTAATGAACACCGGATACGGTAATGCCCGCCGGCTTGCTAGATTGAAACATAAATAATGGTTCACGAGCTTGTATCGCCTTTCACGTTATATACCTTTCCGCAAGAAACATATTACTTATGATATATAACATGGTAAATTATTATTGTATTTACACACTATTGTTTTTTCGATCTTTTTTCGTGTGCAATTTTCCTTCGTCTCAAAATAAGTACTGGTTGATTCCTGTTTTAGAAGGGTTTCGTTAAATAGTTCAAATTAAAGACTATCATAATGACTGGAACTGTAAAATATACACTTTCTTTACTGCTTAAAGAGGTTGCAATAGATTACCATATCTTATAATAAGCCAAAGACATGTATCAAATGTTCTCTACTGCTTTATACTATTATACAATAGCGGTTATCGGTTTATTTGGGGTATTTTTTTTACTATAGAAATTAATCTCTACTCTTTCAGTCAAGCTGATATTAATTAATAAATAAATATACTTATCCATAATTGGTAAGATAATCCTAATTTTGTTAGTATCATTAATCTGCTTTCATATTTTATGTTGATTATAAAACAAACAAAAATGTATTTTGTAAGTTGATTTCATATTACTTTTTCAGAAATAAGGCGTTGAAAATGATATTAGTTTTAATTGATTGAAAAAAAGTAGGGATGTTGATCTGGTTCAAAAATATAAATCGACTATTCCTATTGCTAAGTGCCAACTAATTTTTGCTGACGAGCTAAATTCATTCGCGTTGCCAAAGTAACTGGAAACCAGAAATGAAACAAAGTAGAGAAGAGTAGGAAAGTTTTTGAATTCAAGTCGGAAATTAAATTGAATAAATTTCAAAATAAACATTTTTGATACAGCATTGAAACATTGGTGGTTTTTTGGGGTTGAAATACCTCGAAAATAATAATTAGCAAAGTAAACAATAATTCATTTTGAATCAATGAAACTTTGTCAAAAGCGGTTACGAGGTTTAAATTTAGCTTGAAATGTGTACTATACAATTAAAAATCATCATAATCATTGTAATTTTTACTTAATAACTGGAGCTTGGATTTAATTTAGACAAAAAAACTCAATAAAACACTTTTGGCATCACTATATCACTCACAACTCGAATTCCGACATTCCACACATTACAAGTTATTATTTATAACATTACATTAAGAAAATTAATCATCTTTCAGAGGTTTTTTAATCTGTTATTATGAGGCTTTATATGTGATTCAAATATTCTAATTTTATAATAAAGATAAAAAAATGCCACCTAATTTGTCACTTACTGTTTACTGCTGGAAATCTATATCTTCCAAGTATTCTTCTCTGTATTATATCTTATTGTTTTATATTATTACGTTTTTGAATCTACATTTCATTTAATTATTTTTTTTCACAATGTACATAATTCATCCAGTTTTTCTCATTTTGTTTTTGCGTTTTGTGCCACTTATTCATTTTATGTAAATAGTATAACAATGAGTCGCTCAAAGTGCTCATGTCTAATGGCTGACCACAACAATGGGCAAACACAGCACTTTTTCAAATCGAATCTAAGAGAGTGGGTACAATTTTGTAACAAATGATTTTTTGTCACTGAAATAAAATGTCCAGACTTATACAAGAATAAAAAAAATATATGTTTTTGGCTCACTGCCTTACAAACACCAAATTTATGTATTAGATGTAAACAATAAAACGGCAGGATCAGTTATAATTTTTAGTAACTAACATTAATTTTACATTACTTAAGTAACACATCGGACAATAACTTGGTAGTTCTACTTGTCTAAAAAAAAGCTTGATTTCAATTTTATTTCCACATGAAAAAATTCAATTTGAATTGTTGAAGCTTTGCACGACTTCAGATGTTTTGTCACAGAAGACACTGAACTGACAAACGTCGAAATAAGATCGCCAGTTCTTTTGTATCCGTGTGATAGAATGCCTAAAGATGCCAAAAGTCAAAACCTGAAGTTAAAACTAAGCCGAACACAAAAAATGTGAAATCATATAAAGATTAAGCAATTCAAATTTGATATTGAAACTCCATCGAGCACCTACTGTACATCTTATAAATAATGAGATATATTTGTTAGGTAAGAGAAAGATTTTACCCGACGGTTTTTAAGTAAAGTCCGAAAATTGTCATTATGGGCTTAAAGCACACTAATTATCACAGAAAAAATAAGTGTTTTAATTTTATAGGCAAGAAATTTTGATCGAGTGAAAACGCTCAAGAAAAATACCAAAATCGAACCGCTATAGCCCTGGAAATTTCTAGGAACTTTAAAAGTTTATTAATTAGCAAAAGTTTTGAATACTTGAGGGTTTCGAAGTTAACATTCATTGAGCATGGCTTTTGATACTGACATTTCAACACTGCCGACTTGTTGAGAAAATTCAGATTTACAGTAAATAACGAATGTACAAAGGACATTGAAACTGAAAGTCAGTGATGTGAAGCTTCTTGGTAATTGAAAATTTTCACTTTAAAGTCTTGAAATACAATTTTACATTTTAAAATGTATAAAAACGTTTAATTAAAAACTCAAATATTTTTTTGAAGGCTTCTGTTTTCTTTTATATTAGTTCGAACTTTGAGATATTTAATCAAAATAGCTTTTAAACGGAAATAAAAGATGTTTTCGAAGCTTTATAACAACAACAGAAAGTCTAATTAAATATCAAAAAGCATTTTATTGAAATGTATATGTCTGAGATCAAATGGTTAAAAATACAATTTAATGTCGTTTATTAAGTCCAATTCAGTTCATCAACATTCAATTGACTGCTTTTTTACAGTATATGAATAAATATTTAATTGTTTTTTTAAGTTAATTTTAGTTTTCCCAAAACAAATTTGGTATTACACCGTAAAGAAAGTTTCAGAAAACGTTCCATACAATACTCAATGCATACATTGACATTTTATTTTTAATTCTAAATTACCAAAAGATTTATTACATTTTAATTGGAAAAAGTTGATGTTTTATATAGTATAATTCAAAGAATTTTAATTGAATACATCCTCAAAAAATTGTGTTTAATAAAATACACACCCTTTACATTTGCTCAAAATATTTATTAATTCATCTTTCTTGTGAGATGACAAAAATTTACCCATAAAGTATCGAATATGCATATAACGCATTGACCACGAAGTTAGTAAATTTTATTTAAAAAATTATTGACGAAAGTGTAGTAATGAAAATAAAAATGTTATATAATTAATCTGAGCATTATCATATACATATGAAAAATTATTTTAAAAAAATTGAAAATCTAATAAATCTTAGAATAATAATGAAATACTTGAACATCGATTTATTTATCTGCTCAGTACGTATTTCATAGTCGATAATGGTGGATACATTGCCCCTACTGTGTGATATATGAAAGCAATTATGTATCGCATTAAACTAAGCCGAACGGCAGTTAATCGCTTGTGCACACTACCACCTTCATCTACAATGCATCTCTTGGGTCATCGAAACATATTGAATGATTACTCAATATATACATAAGTGATAAGTTAAGATGTTCATTATTTTTTTTTTACATTCAAAGACTGCTAAATAAATTAACGTCATTGAAGATAGACATTTAGTTGAATTATTTTCACGCGTAAATTCATTAATAAGCCAATGGATATGAAAAAAAAGAAAACAGGAGTTTCAGAAGTTCTTTCAACTCTAATACACAATCTTCAAATTTTTTCCTATTTGACAATATGTTCTAATCTACAAAAAATATGTTATTTAGCTGATTCGTTAAAATATGAAATGACAAATAAAAATTAATATAAGAATGTATAATGTAAACAAATATAAAACAATGGACACTGATCGTTTTTATTAAAAGGACAAAGGCGTTTCTTTGTGGCTATAAGATACCTTTCCATCAGCCTCGTCACGTAGAGTGTCCCCTATTCTAGAATGATGCGACACAGGTGCTGTTCCGAAATTGTCCACTTTAACAGGTGCGAGCCCTTAAAGGCTTAAGTCGTTAAAGCATGACGTAAAAAGTTTGTCTGTGGGAAAACTGACTATCAACTTAATATAACGATTCGTTCCTCCTATAGCCAACGCGCAATAAAATAATATGGTTGTAAAAATGAATGCCCATTAGCCAGTCATTGTTTATATTATATTCTACACGAATCGTAAACAAAATATACTTTTATATCTATATCGTTTCATGTTTATTTTGCTTTGTAACCATTTATTTTTATGAATAAATTAATTATATCTTAATTTTTTAAGTATTTTCTATGATTTTCCTAAAGTAATGTAATAAATGAATAAAAATTAAAATATGCATAAATTGTGATTACACATTAAAAGCACATTTCTTTATATAAATAAACATTTTCAAGCATAATTTTTCTACTCCTTTACAAAAACTATACAACACATTAAATGAAGAAATAAAGGTTACTGAGACAATCCACAGAAATAGAAATCAGGGTTGAGTAAAAATACATTTATGAAAATTAAAGGTTTCAAAGATTTCGAGTCTCGAATGTTTATTTTCGAATAAAAGGAAAATCCAAAATCCATGATAACTCGACTCGAGCACGCGATCATATTATTAAAATAGTTATTTACAACGATATTTGAAAATTCTTATATAAACAGTACTTTTTTCTGTGATAAGTGAATCCTTACAATGAGAAGAAAATAAAGATGAAGTTTCAATAAAGAAAGACAAATTTTTATTACTCTTTTCATTATTTGATGATATTCTGGTCAGAACTGGTTTTGCATATCGTAACCATTATCAACTGGAAAAATACAAATTTAAATAAATCTTTTACAAAAATACAAACTTTTCAGTAAATTTAAAATACATAAAAGTATTATGTATTCAAAATAGATCAAAAACTACAAAACATAAATAAAAAAAAGCATACATTATAGGTTGATATTTTTTAATTGTAATTTTATTTTTAGATTTGGTGATAATGTATGATGAGTAGACACATTATTCAGTTCAAATAAAGTTGAAATTACTGCAAAAGGCACAGAAAATTTCTTTTGCTGAGATACGCGTCATCAATTTTATTTCAATTTTACATGCTATAACAATTCACCCGCCGCGAAAAAAATAAAAACTCAGCATGATAAATTAAAAAAGTAATTGGCCCAACACCTGAATGCTCCTCATCTCACATCGTCGACGCTTCACAGGCATGCCAAAGTAAACGCCGTGCAAAGTTTTTCATTACCTTTCCCAAAGAAGAGTGTGGAGAAGCTTTTTTGGTTCGGGAAAAAGCTCAGGCACGTCCAGTGCGTAATTTTGCAGTCACCCTCGCGGCGGCGCCCAGAGAATTTTACGATTATGACCGAATTCAAACTTTCAACGCGTACTGTGTACAAGGCTTTGTAAAAAAAGCTCTGTTTGGTCTACAGGTATCCAGTGAATTGTTACTGAACGATACTTTGCACGCAATATTTAAAGTGTTATATTCTTTATACAAAAATTTTTTTCTTTAAATATGTTAAACTTTATCAACTCTTTATTATTAGTTTACAGAAAAATAACGTAGTGAAAATCGTCAATTTACAATAGAAAACCTAATTCAATATAAAATTCCAGATTTTTCATACTATCAGGATAAGTTTCACTAAGTAATAAAGAGTATAATTATACGTATTTTAAATAAATTAATGTTTTAATTCGTTTTCTTCATCAACTACATCATTAATGAGATTTTAAGTATTCTTTTTGTTGTAGGAGTTTTTTTATTTATTATTATATCAAGTTACATTCATATCATCATCATCATCATCATCAGCCGGGGTCGATCCACTGTTGGATGAAGGACTCCCCCTGCTTTTTTTTTCCAGGGGGGCTGTTTGGACATAGCAACACCACGCTGCCCAGGCGGGTTAGTGTTCGGTTTTCTGTCTGGGTTTTCCTTCTCATAGCCAAGAGAACACGGCACGCGGTGTTCCCGAGCGGTCACCCATCCAAGCACTATCCGCGTCCAATGCTGCTTAACTTCGGTGATCGCACGAGAGCCGGTGCTTTCAACGTGGTATGGTCGTTGGCTATTAAATTCATATGGAATTGTTAAATATTTTCTTTCATTTCATTAATAATATATGATTATATTATAGTTCATATAAAATAAATTATCTCTTTAGCTCATTGTTATTGAGAGGGAATAAAAGTGAAAATAAATTCATTATATACAAACCCAAAAGATATTTTCATATTTAAAAATGTCATATCAATGATGCAATCATTAAAAACAGCCAATAGATCTGTTTGCTGCTCCCTAGCTTTAACGAGATACTGATGCTACCCCATAATTTAAATATCATGGCTCATTTTTCTATACACATCTCATTTATTTTTTTGTGTTGGAGGCTCGGTTGATTTGCCACCCTTTTCATTATAACAGCCACCCTTTAAATAATACTCATTTATAGGTTTTCACAGAGGGTAGCAGCGAGAAGGGTATATATATATATATATAGATTTGTGACTTTACTTTTATGTTTGGTGCTGAATGTTTCATTTTTTAATTTTAACGTCGTGACAATTTATTTCGTTCATATTTATATATATATTAAACTTTATCAAACATGTAATGCTGTGAAATTTCTTAGGTTGTAAGAGTGAATCAATTACATAATTTTAGTTGATAAGTACGATCTTGGGCTTGAAAAATAATCAGTCTATTAAATGTTCTGGTAAGTGAGTTAAGAGTTCTTTTCCAGACCATTAAATGAATGGCATATAAGTATCTGACATTAGGTTCATAAAAAAATATATTAGATTTATGTCGAATGTAAAATTTTGTGATTAATTACCCGCATTATCTGATATATAGATTTATATTTTGACGGTACTGATGAAGCATAATTTATTGTGATTGACAATTGCGATAACGATTGATTGACAATAAAAAACGTAAATTACTAGATTATTTTTCTATTTACAATGTAAAGTTTATAAATAAAAAAAATACTCAATTATTTTTTAATTAATTATGTGGAACATGATGGCGGTTTCTGTCTGGAAATTAAATTAATTACACAAGTAATGTTTTTTATGTAGATTCGGAAAAATTATTTTTGTCTGATGCAATATTTTTTGAAAATCAAAAGAATTTCTTAATCCTTAAAATTTAGTAAAAAAATATTGAGTTACCGAATTGAATTTATAGTTCAAAAAGTATAATGTAAAAAAACCAATTCAAATATTTTATATTTATTAAGATTCGTAATTATCGCGATAACGAGAAACTATTTTATTTAAAAGCTTATAATTTTAACTTCAAAAATGATAAAGAGGCAGTTCTATTTTTGCACAATGAATCTATCAGTTTCAAAGTCATGGAACAGTAGGCGATTATAATATCATTACAATTGTTTACGCCTTAACTGATATATTATAGACGTGATTGTATTATTCAGTCTAGACAAGACTAATCAACTCGAGCTTAATTAAATTACTAATACTACTATTTACGTAAAGTAGAATTTCATAAACAATTTATTATTCATGCATATAATGACGCAACTGTTTCTTTAAAATCAATAGTATTTCTGCGACATCACTAATTTCCCCTGGCTGGTAAAAATGGTTTTCAAAAAAAATCATTTGTTAAAGCTTTTTTGTGTTTCAATATACGAAAATTCAGTAAGCTTTAAATTCAAAGCTAAATTCATGACAAATAAATGTAAAGAGTAATATATTTAGTGAAGCACTATCAATTTGAATCTTATTACAGGATTCTCATGCATTCATTGCTTAATTATAATCGTTTTATAGTAGAATCTGTACTAAAATTGATAGAAAGGTTAAAACCACTAATAAATATTTATTCAAAAAGACAAATTTATTAAAAGATAACAAATTTTTACGCCTTCTCTTTCATCGTTGGTGGTTCAGTTGTATATCTTTATATTTCGCTTCACGTCAATCTCAATACCCTTTTTCAAAATATTTGTCGCTCATAAATATAATTTATAATCATATAACTGATTTATGTCTTATTTTTGACAAAAAAAAATGTAGAACTAAAATGCATTGATATTTTTTCAACGTGTTATAATGGAGTTGTACCATGCAAATGCCAATTCAATTAATAAATTTTAAAGTTATTTTAAAGATTTCCTTAGAGACAAATTGACACTTTTAAATCTTTATTAAAATGTGCAATTTATGTTTTATAACGATATTCCATAAACAATACATACCAAAATCTTAATTGCTACGCTTTTCCGGCTGATATGCAACAATTAAATATACTTTTAAGTAATTATAAAAGGGATAAAAATAAACATTATGTTTTAAATTATAATTTTGAAGCATGCTTAAAGCAATGATTGAGAGTATTTATTGAATATAAAAAAAATCCATTGTTGTTCAGGCGAAGTCCGTGGTGTGATTAGAAATAACGCAATTTATTTATCTTAATTCCGTTTATATTATGGTCACGTGATTTTATAATGATCGCAGTAGGATTTTAAGCAAATTTTCTCTACTAGATATGCTTGAAAGTCTTAAAATTTCAAGCTATAAAAAATGCAATTGTGTCATTGAAATCACGAGCATCATAATTATTATAGAAAAATTATCAGAAATATTTATGTTTATTTATGTAAGACATTTTCTATCCCACAAAGGTTGATTAAAATAAAAAGTAAAAATTACATTTATTTTCCTTGTATCATACCGTTGTATGTGAACAATATTGTAAGTCTTACCTTTGGAAGAACTATTGCACCCTAAACGACACCTACCCTAATTTGTCATCCAATCAATAATTCCCAAAAGAGACAGATGCTTTATTCTCTACTCGCGTTCATTGGTGAGCTTTCTATTGGCATGCAAGCTTTTTTGTTTGCTTGGCGGCCTATAGATGTGTCACATTATTGGTATGTCTGTTCATTTAAAGTCTTATTATAAAAATTATATTGTTTTTATTTTAAAAATCTTATTCAAATATGTATGATAAAAGCATGTGAATGCTACAATAAACCATTTTAATAATATAACTGCCTATAATAAAAGTTAAAGGCCTTACTTATTTTCCGATTGAATCATTTTAAAAAAAATGTAACACAACGGACAACCTACTGCTTTCATTCACGATAATGTTTTTTTTTAAATCTAATTTTACAATTATTACTATGGGCACTACGAAAAACTAAAGCATAAATATTTAACGCCACAAGGAAGGACAAGGAATCAAGTTATAGTATCATAATCCGATGGATTGATATTTGTTTAAAGTTTATCCTTAAGCATAACTAAAACAAAACGTAAGGTGAACCCAATAATGTATTTTATTATAGATATAACCAATTCAACTGTAAATTGATGACAATTTATTGAATGTTTTACGCATCAGAAAATTAGTTGAAAAAATATTATTTTTAGTTCGATCTAATTACCCAGAGCGCCATGTTTTTCTCTCTGTCTAAAAAGGCGCCCGAGTAGAGCGAAGTGTGTTGACGTTTGAAAAAGAGGAACGGGACATTATCAATCGAACAAAAGCCCCAAAGTAAACTTTGACACAGGATTGAGGCGAGAGAGGAGGTGAAAGCGGGTACAAGGAGGGTTTTATCGTGAATGCGTAACGACAGTCGCGTAATAAACCCCCTAATTTTAAATAAACATCTGATGGCGAAAATTTTCTGTAATTCTCGACGTGTTTTTGGATTCCGATTTTTGCACAAGCAAACAAGCTATCTTCAGTGTTTTTTTCTTTTCTTTCATTTTGTAAAACAAAAATACAGCTCTTAAAGCTTCAAAACATTTAAAATAGAAATAACATTATTTCACTACGAGACTGTCTGTCTATATTAACTTAAGCAATGATAAACACATATGCCGATATTTAACTAATTACACCCAAAATGTTGTGGAAAATATAAAAAAAATCACGAGTTAAAACGGTTAATTAATTTATGGATGTTCATAAAAAACATATGAGTAAATGATCTCTTAGCTGAATCTTTTTTTTATCTGAATAATTGACTCTTAAATCATGAAAAAGATGAAAGTTGTTGTTTTGTAATTAATCTATCTTTTTTCTCACGAAAGAAAAAGGGGCAGGACAACTGAGTAACAAGCAGTTCTCGTAGATAAAATGCTTTTTTGAGATAAACTTTACTAGGTGCTCTGCTTGGGAACGTAAATAGATTTTTTTGACAAAGTTCATCTTTTTCAAGTATAATAATAATAATAAATACTTTTCTTTTATTATTCTGTACAGCCTACAGCCTAGAAATGTGAACTTATAGTAAAATATCTAGACTGTCTTACAGTGATTAGTGTGGGAAAAAAATTGGCAATATCTTTATTTCTTAAAAAAGTTGGAGCCTATATCTCTACCCTATATTTATAACATTTTTTGAATAGAATACATCAAATATATTTTTATTTAAAGATTTGTTTAAAGATCTGAAAAATCTAGTTCGCATTTAGGTTAGACCAGATTTGATTTTTTTAAATTTTATTGAGCATGTGATCCGAGATCCCCAGAGCAATTAGTTGTACAGACGATACTCAAAGTGATTGATAAGTAAATTTGATAAGTCAATCAGTAGTTTTATAAATAAAAATCGATTATAATTCTTATATTTTTAAATTAACTTTTTCCAGTGTCAATAATGACTAAGACATGAAGTCACTTTTAAGGTGTTAACTGTAACTTCTTGATGGAAAGGCATTATATTTTAAATAATAAAAACACATTTTTTTAGTACTTATTTCCGCAATATATTTTTTGATCAGGACCGGTTTCGCTCATCGCGAGCATTATCGACTGATGATGTTTTTATTATTTAAAAAAAAAAAAAAATAGACATGGAGTGATTTTCTCATCAGTTATCACGAGACAAAAATGATTTAGTAAAGTTGTAAGAAATGCAAAAATTCAGTGAAACATAATATTTTTGCCTTTGTATATTGTAATTAATAAAACAAAGGTTTTTACGGCATAAAACATTAGAAATAAGCTCCGTCATTGTTGGCTATGAGAATAAGTTCGCAACAAATTGATTGTCGTTTTCATTCAAACTGGAAATAATAATAAGATATTTCCGAAAAAGAATCTTAAGAAAAAGGGAAAAACGAGATCAAGTTCGACATTTAAGTCAAAGAAGTAAACTTATTCGACGGAAGCTAAGGGAAAAACAAAAGATTAATTTGTATATTTGGTCGTTAGTGATGAATATAACTGTTGTTTTTTTTTCTAAATATCTTGATCGTGCAATACGTTCCAAGCTGTAAGATCATAGTTAAACTTGCTGATCTAATGAAAAAACATTTGATGTCAATAACAATGAAAGCAATGTATTAATTAAATCTAAACAAAAACGCCACTAAACAATAGTTTAGTTAAAAAAGTAAAGCAAAATTAAGCACTTCATCAAGATTTTGAAAATTAAAAAAAAAAAATGAAACCTTCATGCATCTTATTATTTTTTGTCTTTCATAGAAAAATTTGATTCCATTGGAAAACTTACATATGTTCATATGAAAAAAATAAAAAAAACGGCATTTGGTGTTCTACTAATAGAACATTTGAAGGCTAATATGCCACGTTATTGCTTGAAAGAAATACGTTTTTGTGTTAGTTTAGCACTGATTTTCTTTTAAACGTTTGTGTTTCAAAAATCGAAAGATTGCTGTATATTTTTTTTTATTCAAAAGACAATACACCTAAAAAAATCTACCGCTGATAAAAATTAAATTGGTTACCTTTCTCTCGTACATCATGTTTTCTTTAGCGATTACGCCTTGACCAAATAACGGCAAAACTTTGGTTCGTATACTAATTTTGCGGTCACCTGCCAGTTCAATTAATTCATTAGTTCCAATAACATAAGCAAAGGATTCCGACATGACCAATACAGCGTGTAATCCACCATCGGTACGAAATAACTACTCAGGAGTGTGCATTGAGCTTTAAGCTATATAGCGAATGCATTAAACGATATTCCATATCGGAGAATCCTTTGTAAGTCCTGTAATTATTGTTTGCTTTGTGGTAACGAAGGTAACGGTGCAGTAACAAAGATTATTCAAAATTTAAGCTTGCGGATTCTTATTTTATATTTTCTAACCCTTAAACTGTCCTTAATATAAATAAATCAAATATAAAGATAGTATTTTTCCGATAAATTTTTGGTGAAAAGAAAATCAATTCACATTATGTATTATATATGAAAAAAGTTTAGTGATACTAGTGAAATGACAAGTTGGAAAAACATCAGACAATATCAGTCGCATTTCAAGATTTTAAAAAGTCTATCAGAGACCATTCTCTCGTAAATCAGTAAAATGAAAATGATGTTTGAGGAGCTGTAATACTTTAAATCATATATATACATAAAATTAACCTTACAAACTTTCCCCTCTCTTTAATCGACTTCACCAAAAAACTACGTAAAATGTTGTATTAGGAAATTATCAGTTTCCTACAAATAAATACATTTCAAAGTGTTTCAACTCTTTTTGTGGTACTAAAAAGAGCCCAGTATACAAAATATATACGATAACTTTATTCCCAGCACTACAAAAGGTAAGTAAAGATTAATGAAAAAGTTAACAAAACCAAAGAGCGTATAGAAGCATGTTTATAGAATTTTGTGAGTTATACATTTATTTCATTTCAAATTTATTATAAAATTCAAAACATATAAAAGATATTGAAGATCTTTTGAGTAATATTTCAACACACAAATACATTAATTATTGAAACTTTTAGTATTGCTTCCCTATCGCTTCAGTGCCAATATATCGGACTATCAATGGCGGTGTTGAATGAGCCTATAGATTATTGTTCCGATCGAATTTCATTGTGTTTGGTTACCAATTTATTAATTATCTACATGGAACGTACAATTTCTGCTAGAGTGGCGAGATTAAGGTATCGCATATCGGCCCCTACAATATGCTCGCAATGCTCGACCGCCCGCTCTAACGTTTACCTGCTGGATCGCTTGTTTGTTTTGTTTGCAATCGCCACGAGGAAGTTGACGTGGATTACGTGGTAAAATAATGCAGGATTGTAAACAGGAATTCATACACAATGAGGAATCAGCAATCCGGCCGTAATAAAAGATAAATATGTCGCTGGTGTCCTACATGGACATGCTATCGTTTCATATTTATTGAAACAATTTATGATATCGATTGTGGGTGATTGATGAAATTTCAATATCAAATTTGAATTGTTAAAACTTTGTACGATTCCACATGTTTTGTCATGAAAACTGATTCCACTGTTTTGTCAGTTCTGTTGCATCAGTGGGATTGACTACCTGAAGACGCCGAAACGCGAAACCCGTGTCGTTAGTGACAAAATATGTGGAATCGTACAAAGTTTTAACAATTAAAATTAAATACAACCACACATTAAAACTAGTAAAATGTCTTGAATTTAAAGTATTTTACTTTTAAATAACGAAACAAGCATTCGATCTATATTAATTGTAAAAAGACCATTGGTTGTTTTTTATCGAATTCTTTTTTGGAGTTTTTTTAATTTTTGATAAGAAAATTTCTTATTATAGCTGACAAAAAGTTTTCTTATGGAACAAAAGTCACACTATCATACTTTTCTGCGTAAAGATATCATTTTTCACTGTTTTATTTTATTTTTTAAATAGGTCACACATAGTATGTTATTATATAGAAATGCACAAGAACGATGCATAAAATAAATTTAGTTGTCGAATGCAGAGAAACTTTAAAAACGTACCACTCGCTGTAATTGCCTTGCTTCATAATGATAATCTAGAATTTATTCTAGTGGCTCGCTAACAAAGAAAACACACGTGCACATACATTAAAAAGCTAATTCAATTTGTTAATTCCAATGAAAAGCTACCTCACATGTGCAAACTTCTCAAAGAACAATAATGTCGGCCAAATAAATATACTCTAATAAAATATATTAAAGTTTCTAAATGAAAGTTTGTGAATATACTCAAAATTGCTTTAGGTTTATTAACTTCAGAGGAGAATTGAATATGTTTTTCACGGAAAAAAACAATTTGAAACAAGAAGTTATAAACGTTAAGTCCCGTATTTTGGTAAATGAATAAAAAAAAAACTTGTCGAAAGTCAACATATTTCTATCTTATGTATATATTAAATTCAATAATCAATTATTTTTTACTGTCACAGCGTTTACTTTTATTGAAAATTATTGTGAAACACATAATACAATAATGTAAATTGCGTTGCGATGTAACATATAAGAAAGTAAATCCGATAATTTTTAAAAAAAGTAAAAGATTTCTTTTATTTATATTTATAAAGTGGACTGCAAGCACATTTTTCATAAAAAAAACACTGATTGATGGTATTCTTTATACCACTGTTAATATAATGCAAATAAATCCTCTATGAGAGTTTTAGGAAATCTATAGTTTCAATGAATATTATGTTGTAATGCCATAATAGTAATACTGCATTAAATGAAAATTTTGTAGTTATTGAATTATGAAATTAGTATGCACAGCATATTACTTATCTCTTTGCTCTTTATTATGAGTTTCTAATAGACAGCTTAACGGAGTAGCGTTACTGCGCCTTGAGGGTCGGATTTAACAACTAGTTCTTACTTACTAGTGCTCAAACAAAAGCGTTGATTACATTCGGGAAACGGACGCAATTTTTCGAAAAAATAGTGCATTAAAGAGCATTTAAAATGAAAAAAATCCAATCAATGCCTTTTGATATGTCTTTATCCATATGAAATAATTATTCGAATAAAGGTTTGTCATATTTTCTCAGTGACAGCACGTCATATGTGTCGACAAACTATTGTAAATTTCATTTGCAAGATAAGATGTTGAGATGCCTTTCAATCAAACATATTACACGACTGTGCAGGATTTTTTCAAAGAGTGTAATAATAAAGCCATTATTCATAACTAATATGAATTCAGAGCTTTAATAAAGCTTCCTCTATGAATCAGTAATTGATGAGAACATACTTTAGATTGCTCAGAAAGCTTAGTTTAACAAATCATGAATTTAAAAAAATAGCCACAGTAAACCGACTATATATATGTGAAATATTTTTTCATCACACATTTGATGAAACGATAAAAAAATATAATAACTTCAACATTCGGCTTAATAAACGATTGCTGATTAAATAATTGTTTTGTATGAAAAAGTAAACAATTTTTTTTATGAAAAACTAGTAGATACCTAGCACTATTTGGAATGGCACTCAAGGAAAGAAAATGATGCTGTGTTAATTCTGTTCTTTGAAGTGATTTTGGATACACATGACGTTTTTCCAACCGGTGCGTACGCAAATATACCAAAATTTTAACGATGCGTGACTAAGCCACATTAAGCTGTCTATGTGAGAAACATACCAACATAGTCTCTCATATCAGTTGATAATGATCGCGATCAAAGCTGGTCCTAATATAATTGTTATATAATTTAGAAACCTTCGTGAGCGTGTGCAAAATAAATCATATTTTTTATCACAATTGGATGAAATAGATAATGCTCACGGTGAACAAAACCGGTCAAAATTTAATATTCGTGTTGATAAAAAACTTTTACGGGCGTGTTCACAACAACTCACCAATTTTCTATGGTAATTGGATGAACGGTAGGAAGGCACACCGAACAAACAAACAGACCAACGTTCACTTTTATGTATATAATATATAAATTTTCATTTCAATATCGTTGTTCTTTTTTGATACGTAAAACAGATAAGTCAGAATGACAGCAAGTGTTTCGTATTAATTAAAGTGTTACTAAAATAACGCTGTAAGAACGCTACGTCTAGATGTCTCGATGGAAGACAAAAGGAAAACGTAAATCGATCGACGTCCGGCAAAAATAGCATGCGATCGCAAGCTCATCTAGAATAGAAATAACATTTGCATAGACGCCAATGATTTCAAATCAACGAAGAACATTATCTTTTAACAGAACCGTGATATGACACATAATACACGTTGGTACATGAATTAAACAGTTTATATGCATATTTCCGTTTCCAAAGCCATCAAGTTATGTGGTTTTTATATTCCTACACCTCACACCATTAGAAAAATAGTTCTAGTGCTGTGTACAAACAGGGGACTTAATTCTTACATGGTCAGAGTGACTTAGAGACTAAAAAAACTTTGGCTTACTTCATGAAAAAGATATTAAATTCTTCTGCGCATCTAGCGCACATTGGAAATATTTATAAAAACATAATTTTATAAATAACTTGATTTAAAAAAAAATGTGAATAAAAGGAGAAACAGATACGTAGATAATGGTCAGATCAAAAATTCTGCTCCCTGGACACGCTTAATTTCTTATGAATCTACGTCAAATAACAAGTTAAGACAAATATAGTCGCGTGCAACTACATAAAAATACAATTGGCTGGCAAGTTTTTCGTGAAACTTTTTTGTCATTTTTGCGCTACGGAATATCACATGTGAGGTATGGACAGTAAAACGCATTGTATTCATGAAGAAGTTCTAATCAACTAAATGTTATAATCGTTGATAAATGTTTCTTGAATGATTAATATTAAGTGCCTGTTCATCGTAATAAAAAGTGTCGTACATATTTGTTTTATGTTGCGATAAGCTTAATAACATTCCATCAAAATAATAAGCAATAGTAAAAAAAAATACGAAATAAAAGCCACAAAATGACAATGACTGACGCGTTATCCAAACAATGCTACAATGAGTTACAATGTCGAACCAGACGAGTAGCGTTGCGTCGTTAATTAGCGAACCCTGACCTGATGTATATATCCACGTTATTATCATTGCGCTACGGATCATTGAGGCAGACTGAAATCCATTGCATTGATTGATAATGTTTGATTTTAAGACGTGATTAAATTTCATCGAATTAATCTAGCATTGCTGTTTATTCAATATACGAGTAAAATTTTAATGCATCAAAATATTGCAAAGAAAACTACATAAAGGTGTAAAAATCCCTCTAATTTTATTGTAACATGGCGATATGTATTCTATTTCACTAATTAATTGCTTTGCTTTCTGAAAATTTTAATCAGAATGCTGAAGTCGAACAAATGAAATTCAAAAAATTTCTATTAAAGTTTACCTGATTTGAAAATGATTGGTTGGTTTTTTTTCTCGGATATTCATAAAACTTTACAAAATTTTACAAATTTTCATAAAAATAATAAGCAGTTTATTTTAATCGAGTACCATTCATGGAATCAACGCTTCTTGATGCTTATATTTTAATCTGAATTCTGCATTGGCAAAAAACAAATAAAGTACATGTGATGTAAGTTTTTGTATCTAAAGTAATATAGAAAAAGTCAAACGTAGAATAAATATTAAGAAACCAATCGATAACTAATTGTTTCATGTATAGAATTTACAAAATATCTTTTAAGTTCTTTTTTTGATACCAACTTGACGAAGCTTCAATACCTCTAAAGCGATGTGTTTAGTATCAGAGCTCCTCAAGTCTCTTTCATCTTTTATATATTTATGTATTTGTTGTATAATTATTCTGTCGTAGCTGAAAGACGTATATTGCTGCAGAACTGAGTAATTCAATATGAATCCAGTTCACATGGACTACACACGTTATAACTATATTTATATTCTCACACACTCTTACTTATGCATAAAAGCGCGCAATCAGATACATCTATGCATATACAATACGTAAAGTAGTGAACTAATAAAGTCTTTTGTACTTTATTGTTTAAGTTAAACACTTTGAATGAAATTGTTTTACTTTGGCCATTAAATTCGTCACTACATTTGAATTATAATGTATAGTAAAAATACTCGTAAAACTATTTATTAAATAATTTTCTTGCAATCAATGACTACATTTAGAATATATATTTAGACTATATCATTGGTTTAAATATCTTAAATAAATCTAGTTATGTAAAACTTAAAAGCTCTCTTATGAAAAAAGCATAACACAAATTTATATATTTACTTGTCAATATTGAAAGCCAAATTTCATGCAAAAGTTTATTTATATTAAATAAATTAAAATAACTAAGAAAACTCAAAAGGCTAAAAGATTAGATTAGATGTGCATTGCTCACATCAAATAACTAAACGTGAAGAGTAACACCGTTGTATGAAAATATATATGAGATACGAAGCGCAGTGTTGGCGAGACAAAAATGCGTCGTGCAATTTTGTCTCTGACAAATGGAATTGCCTAGGCGCATTTTGCTTCTCTCGTTTTATAATTTTTTGTCGAGGCGATAAAAATATATTTTTAGCTGACCGCGAACATAATTCACCTGCTAAATGTTACCCAAAAATACGACATTACAAACATCGGGCGGGTAATATCTCGGCCTACGGAAGCTGCGAGTCTGCGACGTTACCCAAGATATGCCTGATCACTGCTTACTCACCAGAATGCTGTCGTCAACTAACGTACTAGTAAAGTGGAATAGTTTTAAATAAACACAATTACTTGTCTTCACTTAACATGATATTATCAATGCAACCTTGCATTTTATTTATTTTTTATTAGTATTATATTATATATTATGTAAAAAAATACTTCCCCAATTCATTTTTTTTAAGCTGAAGCTATATAGAAAACTTCCCAGGGAAAAAAAGCAATTTTTAGTTGCTAAATGTCCCTTAACTTTTTAAATAAAAAAACATATTTTCTAGTACTCATTTCCACAATATATTTTCAGAATTTGTATTAATATTGTATGATTGATTGAATTGGCATTCACTTGGTAGAACTCCATTATAACACGGTGAAAAATAGCAATGTATTTTAGTTCTACAAAATTATTTTTAACAAATATAGTTGATAGCTATTTCGGCTCACGCCATCGTCAGAACTATCCTTCGACTCAACTTAACTATTTTGAAAAATAGTAAGTAAAGGTTTATTTTCTTTATAATTGAGAACTTTAAGTTCGAGATGATAATATAAGCTAGTACATACATACGATGATTATTACTGACTTGAAA
The DNA here is from genome assembly GCA_028555115.1 of Himalopsyche japonica. Lineage (NCBI taxonomy): Eukaryota > Metazoa > Arthropoda > Insecta > Trichoptera > Rhyacophilidae > Himalopsyche > Himalopsyche japonica. Next base: position 980,973 of record JAHFWJ010000449.1, on the reverse strand, counting down.
TTAAACTATTAATGAAACATAGTTTGTTGTATAGCCATAATATGTTGTTTTATATATTATTTGATAGTAATTATTCCATTATAAAATATTTTTTGGAAAAAAAAATCGGTTCACTACGATTGTTAACTATCAATATTTTTTAATAATAAAAAATAAATAAAAATTGAAAATTTGCAACATTGTATTATAAGAGCATATAACATTTACTGATTGTAATTTTTAAGCTTTTTTATTGATCAAACATTTTTTTTCATTGAAAATTAACGTGAACACAATTCTTCACGAAAATACTACGCTATGATAATTTGATTTAAACTGGAAACTTTCAGGGAAATTAAATCATTCACTCATTTTTTCGGTGCGTGTTAGCTAACTGAAGTACTCTTTTAGAAATAATGGCGATGCTGCCCACGGAAACAATAAATTGCCAGAGAATAACTCACGAGCAGTGCGGCTATCTACATGCTTTACGGCGGCCGATGGGTAAGGAATAAACGGCCCGACCGCCTGGACAATCGTCGTAGAACCCTGGTCTTCAGGGAAACAAAGACACTACCTTGAAACCGAGCGCCGAACATTAATTGAAAATTTTAATTCGCTTACTCTAAAATAACAAGCTTTCATGGGCTCTATTTCAAATTTGTTTTGAAATGACAATAAGTGTATTGAGTAAAAAAAAATAGATAGATTTTTATGTCCTCGTTATTCAAAAGTTTTTTACTTACTTATTTAATCACACTTCAGATAAAACTTGTGGCAATTTGAATATTATTCACATTTAAGCATACAGCCTCAGTAGGTAAATTTTGAGTAGTATTATGAACAGACAAATGATACTTTTAAGATGTTAACTGTCACTTCTTGGTGGAAAGGCATGACATTTTAAATAATAATAAACACATTTTTTAGTACTTACTTCCACAATATATTTTTTGATCAGGGCCGGGTTTGCCCTTCGCGAGCATTATCAACTGATAGAATACAATTTATTAACAGTTTTACAAAATATGTGAGGTAGCAGGTGTGCAAAACCATACGTTCAAGAACTAAGAAACTATTTACAGGAAATCCTATAAAACCGGACCTGATCAAAAAATATATTGTGGAAATAAGTACTACAAAATGTGTTTTTTTATTATTATTAAATAAAAACGACGAATGAAGATTAAAAAAACATTCATATATCGTGCAATACAATATTTGTACAAAATATTGACGCAATGCAATTCGATTTTTTAGCGTTTTATCGTTATATATATGAATCATTGTAATATAATATAGCGACTGATTTTTTTTTTTGAAAATATTTAAGGTCTATATTGAATTATTTTAAACACAAAAAAAAATGATTGGGGATTGAACTTTTGGTTAGGATAATCTTTGTGAAGTGTCATGTTATGGGTGACTTTATTGAGCTTATACTTTAATATAATTTGAGTACTACACTCGTTATTTAGAGGAATGTGTAAGTATCTCATATTTAAATAAAATACCAAGGGTAATATATAATAAAAAAGATTTTGATACATATTTATTGCTGAAATAAATTACACGCACTTCCACAGTATGAAAAAAACCAGCTTTTATTTGCTGTTTTCCTTGCGTTAGCTTAGTGAAGAAAATCCAGAGAACTTTTTACACAAACACCACTTTTTCGGTAAAACGTGATTTCTGGTACCCATACCAACTGCGAAATATATACCGTGCCGAGATTTATAGAGCAGCAGGGCGGCCCAAGTGGGCGTCGCGCGGTGCGGCGGTGACACAGCACTTCGGAGATAAGTGCGGGCCGATAAGCGTCCGCGGGCCGCATTTGAATATCCCAGCAATAAATACGACCACACCCGGCGAGACAAGATTCTTAAGCCGAGCACATACATGAATATACAGGGTGCTTGGGACGGAAGCGTCCTATTTTGGAATGTTTTATTCATGTGTTCGTGTTAATGGGCCTTTACGATTGCTTACTGAGCCAATACATTACAATATGACACAGTTATTCTGAAAGATGATATTTCAATTATTGATATCGGAACACATTCACCGTTCAACATACGTTTTAGTCAAAACAGTTAAATAAAAATTACATTAAATATTTATTTCAGTCACTTTCGTGGAAGTTATTTTGATAAATGTTTAAAAAACAAATAATACTGCGTTCGGTAAATTAATGAGTCAAACATATCGGAGTATAGTATTTTGGATTATGAAAAATTTGATCACTTAAAAAACTGAAGATAAAGTTATAGCAAAAGAAATTAAATCACGATATTAAGTATTTAAAATATTTTAAACTGTGGCAGTAACATAAAAATAAAAAAATGCATTTTATAATAATTTGATCAACTCATTATGAAAGATAATATTTAAATTGACTGCTATCATAACTTTGCATAAATATAAAATTTAAAATAACTTAGATTATTATTGAGACTTACTATAGCAAAGATTACTTTTGCAACTTTTTACTATGCAATATTTTCTAAAGTAAGTCTGAAGATGCCTCTGAAAGTGGCGAAACACGTGAAACAAATAATAACACAATACGTGAAATAATTAAAATTATTTAAAATTTTAAATCGAAATTAGCTTCCATGAAGTTTCCGCCAAAGCAATTGAAACTTTGCTAAAGTTTAATGCAGTATCTTAATTAAAAAGTGCTTTAAAGGAATTCATCACATATTTTCCCCAAGCTAGAAGAAAAAAGCTGTTCTTGTTGTATTAGATGAACAGATTTTATGAAAAAGAGATTCTCAAGGTATTTTCCCTCAGCATATTGTATTGGCTAAGAAAATGTAATATATTAAGATTTTATGTGACATATTAATAAATTCGGGTGAATATTAAAACAATTGATGTAGTTAATCAAAATTGAATGAGCAGAATACACACTGTTACGAATAAGGTCATTTATTATTCATGTTATTGTTAACAATGAAACGGTGATTGTTATTATTCACGGAAGTTTTGACTAACTTTAACGCTCACAATGACCCAAAAGAGAAAATACGGAGAAAGCTCTCCTGCCGACGTTAAAAGCTCAACGGGTTAAGCGTCACGCTGCCGTTAGATTGGGAAATCTTCTTGTAAGCGAGTAAGATAAACACAGTGACCGTAGAGTATCCCTGTTAGTTTATTATATAGCCGTAGCGGCTGGATCTAGATTGAAGATCGTGAATATATTATTACGACATTTTATCGTAGGGGTTGAATAAGGCATTAGTTTAACCAGCTTAACATAGAAGATTTACGTAGTAAAAAAAGGTTTTTTAAAACTATATTGAAATAAATTTGTATTTGAAGTAAGGTTATCTTATCTTTTAACAAAAGACAAACTCCTTCAAAGCGTAAACTAGCTTTTTAATTTTTGAGAGAACTTTTATTTTTGTATCAATTCATACTTAGAATACCACTAAGCAATATGGTATATACTGGTGCTTTTTGAATAAATATAATATTACAAATAAAGAACACTGTCAGACGTATAGAGCTGTGATGAATAAAAATATTTATCATAGCTATCCCATGAGCATAGTTTATACAGAACAGTGTATCTTACATATTGGGGAGCACAAAATGTTAAAATATTTTTTATAACTAATATTAATAAAAAATCATACGAATTTACATATGTGACTATAAACGCTAAAGATCCGTTTTTCCAATAGTGTACGGATAGTGGATTGTGCAATAAGAAATAAATTGTAATCAAAACTCGTAATGCGTATGATTTTTTCATTGTTGCAGAGCTACGTTAACTTTGTTAATGAAAACTTGGTGAAATAGCTTGAATTTTGTTCAGTGGTAAATTTAAATCTGCTGTCAGTCAAGTGAAAAAAAATAATGATTTTATTTTAAGTACAAGAATGAAAAGATGGCGGAGTTTTTTTGATCCTTTTTTTGTCGTATAGAAAATGTTGTTTGTAAGATGCCGAAAGACGAAACTCGGGTCGTTAGTGACAAAACATGTGAAATCGTACAAAATTGTAACAATTCAAATTTGATATTGAAACTCCATCAAGCACCTTCAGTCGATATCATAATTTTTTTTTTTTATAATTAAAATAATATTTTTTGAAAAGAAAAAAAAATGAAAAATGAAGGGATGTTATATGTGTAGCAAACGAAAATGAATCGTATTATACAATTCAAAGCAGAGAAGTAATCGATTCATTTCAGCATACGAGAAAAAAATATGCGGTCATTTGAACGATAGCCAACCCTAACCTTACCCAACCGCTATGCTTACGCCTTTGCCTTCGGTAGGATAACTTTAATGTCGCGATAGCTTGATCTTAACTGCGGACTTTGAATTATTATAACGTTACCGAAAGTTTTGATATGGGTATGTGGCTTGGGCATAATCCGCACTCGGGTATCGATAAATTGGGAGTAAGCCGCGTGTAATTAATATCTGATGTGGGAAGAAAGCGGCCTCCATTGAATGCCTCCAGGAGCGGTCGTGAGAGTTATCGTTTATGGGTAATTGTTTGAAATATTTATCGGCCTCGGCCCACACAACAAGGAATTTGCCAGCCGATTTTGACTTAAATACCAGTCCCAAGGATTTACAAAAAATATAACATGCTATAAAAAAACGTAAAATGTAAAAGTCCTAATAATGTCTCATGTAATGGCAAAAGTTAAATGATTGGAAAAAAAACAAATTTACCATTTATTTAATGTTGCGCGACAATTAAGGTTCGAACAAAAATAAGAAAATTTCAGAAGAAAAAAGCATTCAATAGCCAGCCACAATAATTTTACATAAAAAAATATAAAACGAAACTTATTCCGTATATTAGAAGATTTAATATATTTAATCTGTTCCTTTTATTAATATTATTCTTACAAAAAAGCCATTTCATACTTAATACCACAAAACCTATTACAAAATCGAAAAATATCTCTTTTATATGTATAGCATAGAAATACTTTCACCAATTATTTTTTGATGGTGATTGATTTCAATTGCCACCAATAATAGAAAGGTTTTATTGTTTTGCAAGTGTGAATGATTTTTTTTAAGTTTAGATTGAACGCTATAGCGTATATATCTGTATATATCTTATAAGATTACTTAAATTGATTCAGAAATCGCATTGGCTATTAGATTAAGAAATGCTCGTTCTTAAAAATTCAGCTGGTAGATGAACAGTCAAAACTTTTCTTCGATCAAAGGTCATCATCAGGATCAAGATCAAGTAGATCAATGTAAGAGAATGTCTGAATATGATTAAAAGCGAAATTAGGGTCGCTAATGAAAAAATATATGGTACAACATGTTTCGAATCCAAATTTTTCATGATAGATATAAACTGAGAGCACACGAAAGAAGAAAGATAGCTGAGTACAAACCAACAATAGATCAAACAAATAATCTTTAATTTTATTAAAATCAGTCTCAGTAACTTGTGAAATCAAAATTTCTATATTATCTCTTCAATTAAACAGTAAACAAATATTATTCTATGAAAAACACATTTTTTTTAGAAAAGTAATGAGACAAAAATAGATTATACTAAGCGACGTTACTTTTTTTAATGTCATTAATACTGTCGTCAGCTCGTAGTATATTTTATTAACAATGACACTTGTGGAGTGAAAATAATTTTGTTGGGCATTTATTCGATGAGTCAATGTCGAAAGCTTTGTTTAAGTTATTCAAATGTTTGAGGCGTTGTATGGTATCCATCATTAAATTCATTCCTTCTACGATGATGATTGAAATATGATTTAAATAATTTAAAATAGCTTGACGAGCTTTGTAACAAGCAATTTTCGTAAAAAATTCACTAAAATATTCACAAAGAGTATCAGAAGTAAAAAAAATGTTTTAAATGTATATCAATTTTGCTTTATTACCATAAAAAAAAACAAATAATTTATTCTTGATAGAAGATTTTCTACATAGAACTTTTTAGTGTTTTGCTTCAAGTTTAATAACAATTTGTCTTTTATCCCCTTCAAATGGCTTAACCATACCGGTTTTTAAATCGAAACCGTTGATTTAATTTTCTAAAATATGCATCATGAAAATTGACAATTTAAAAAAAGTTTTTTGTAATTGGTTAGTGTATGTCAACTACATTCAAATGCATTCATTTGAAAAGTCTATTATAATATTTAGCTGTTGATGATTGAGTACAAAAATAAAAAAAGCTTCGATTGACTTGAAAAACTTATTTTGAATAAACGATTGTTTCAAGAAAGCTAGAAATGTCATCCAAATAACACTTTGATAAAAAGAGACTTTTTTAAAATAATAAAAAGTACTAAATACTTAAAGCATAATAAAATAAGTGTAAGTTATATCAAGTCGCCTGTTATATACAATGTTGACTTTATTGTATACTGTGCTAAAGGAAAATATTTCGGCAAGTCTCCAAGTAGATAGATAAGCAGACTTTGGCGAGTTTTGAGAACATTTCATAAATTCAGTAATATATGATAAGAGAAGAAACTTCTCTAAGGAACTGTTTGTCAGAGTTTTTTTTTTATTTATTTCCTTTTTATAGATCATATCCGGTAGGCTAACGCGTCGACTTTAATGCTGTTTGTAAAAGTTTTTGTCTTTCTGACAATCCTGATATAATATAAATATCAATTGATGTCGAGGAATACTTTTTTCTTTTTTATAACGACGTTTCTTTCCGAACAGAATCGATTATGTCACATATTATTTTATAAAATATCGGTTTGTATTCGTAAAGCGTTTTGGTGGCAATAAAAATTTACTTTGATGTTGTAAAATACGTAAACGTATTTGATATTCAGAAAATTAAGGCTGACATTTTTTTATTTAAAAATACTGCGTTTTCGTCGATAGAACACAGAAATTCCACTCACTGAGGTCGTTAAAGCTTAGTTTTTATGACAAACAATATACTTTTGGCGGGGATTGCGCAAACGAACATAGTATTTTTGTTTACCGTAAAAAATGCGTGGAAAGAAAGCGATATTTAAAATTACCAAAATCGTCACGTATTTTTTAATGGCGAGAAAAACATAAAACTGTTATTCCGCTTTCTCGCAACGATAATATCAAACCATCAAAATTTCAGAAGCTCCCGATTCTCACGTTTTGCAAGTCAAATAAAAAATAACACCGCCGCTCAGCTGTGCACTAACTTTTATCTTAATTCTCCCGTTTGGCCCAATTCGCAACTGTCGTCGGAGCAACTCAGCGAATCATCAAAGGCATGCTGTGTACCATCCGATAAAATCTTTTTACTTTATTTGGCGGGTTTCGTCGCATCTACGGAAGCCAGAGTTGAATTGTGTGACGGAACAGCCCAAAACTATAAATTATTTGTAGTACCGTGTGAGTCGGATACATATGATTCCTAAATATTTTTTTTTAAGACAGTAATAAGATTATGAATAAACCGAATTTAGTCAGACAAACAAATGTGATACCAGTATTAGTTGTAATTATGTTTCGTTTTGGGTATTAGATCAATAAAGGAGATTTATTTCGCAATACTCTCAGTTTACATACTAAGCCCTGTTATTAAAATGAAAAAGTTATTACCTAATTTTCTTTATGAAATCAATAATAATGCTTGGAACATATTGATACATCATTCAGATACATTCGATTCAGCAAAAGAATAAGGATTACTGAAACATAGTAATTAAGAAGTATAAAAATGAGTTTGAGTCATTTTTTTGTATCGAAAATTAGAGAATGACAGTGAGTGACAGCAATTCGTAAAGGAAAATTAGTGAGAGAGCAAATCCAAATTAAAGTTACTATCTCCGCAGTAAAAGAAATACCAAAATAAGAATAAGCTTCTCTATAAGACAATTCCTATACCGAATTCCATTTGTTTAATGCTTGCATTCCACTACTGCTGATTTACGCTAGGAAATCATAGAGTTGCACAAAAAAAAACTCAGTAGAATCAATAGTGAGCTTTAACAAGAGACTTAACAACACTTTATTATATCAGTAGTTCTGAATAGACGTTGAAATCCCATCTTCATAAGCCTATTGATAGACTCAGTCCCACCTGTCTTTTTTTAAATCAGTTGTATAATTATGACGTCTTGGCCGCTCGCAAAGTAGTGTTTTAGTAACTATAAAAGATTTTCAAAATAAAAACATATTTTCACAATATTGTAAGACAGTAATTTCAAGTAAAGAAGGATCCTTAGTAATTCATTAGTGCTTGCCAAAAGTCCAACTCTGTTGCCCAACTGCCCTAGAATAAGCGACCCCAAGAGGCAACCCTGTGGGAGGAGGTGATATCGTTACGACAATTAGTGGTGCAGGGGGAGCAAATTAAAAGAATATTGGGGTCGATCGGGGACCGCTCCGCTCTTCGTAAATCTATGGGCTATTAGTAATTAATTTTCGCCCACAACACTCGGTCTCGTTATCTGTATTTGATATATATAAAACCGATATCGGCAATAAAATAAGGTTTTTTTTATCTAATGTCTGGTATTGATAATCCATTATTACAAATATTTATAGGAGGCTTTTTTTCCCTTCTTTTTATTCATATTTAAATGAAGCGTTTATGAAAACGTTTAGCTAAAAAATGTAAATAAGAAGAAATTGCATAAAATTATATGTCATAAAATGTGTTTATAGATTGTTTCTAAATGTAAGCAGTAAAATTTACAGAAGTTGTCAACTTATGTTTTGTGGAGTGGTGATCAGTAAAATACAGATAATTTACAAGGTTGTCACATGCGAGCTAAAAATCAATAAAATTATTTAAAATACTTGTATCTATTGACTAACATCTATCTAGCTTGTTTTGATAATACAAGCAATACTATCATTTTATAAAACATAAAAATTTTATGCGTGTAATTAATATATTTATATCACATCAAAATATTTAAAAGTCTATGTGATTCAGCATTTTGTTTTTTATGTTTCGAAAGATTAACGACTGCTGAACAAAGATATTTTATATTTTCAAATGAATTCGTAAAATGGAGACGAATAGAATAGATTTATTTTTGTATAAATTTGTTGCAGCCATTGTTAACATTTTGAATGACATATATATAAATGAGATGTATTACTTTTCGAAAGACTGTTCATATATTTGAAGCGTTAATTGACGTAAACAATGTCGGGTCAGTGGCCATTATTACGAAAAATCTCAACAGGTGCACGTCTCGCTCGGCTTGCTGTTCACAACGGATCATCCACAAAGCGCCGGTTTCCATGCCAGAGTGTAGAGCAAATAAAAGCGTGTTTTTAATTTTGGTTTTTATTTAGAAATGTTGAATGCCTTCCCCTCTCACTCAGCGGTGGGTCGGAGTTCAACTCTTCCACACATTCAAAGTCTGTGAAAAAGTTCGCCCATTCTCGGAAAATAATGAAATTTTTCCGTTACCACATGGTACTTTTTCACATTAAATTTAAAGTGGAAACTTACTTATTATCCAAGGTACGTTTATTTATTTGCTTAATTCGCATGCATTATGTAAAATACTTAAAACAAAATGTGAATTGTTAACGTATATATTCGTATTATAAAAAGTAAAATTTTAAATTAATGTTTATATTACAAAATTATTCAGTGTTCTAATAATAGTATATTTTTTATATGAATGTTTAATCTTAACAAAGAAAATTTGAAAAACAATTACCAACTAAAATTTGTCTTGGCAAATATCTCACTTAGGCTGGTTGATATGAAACAATATCAATTTAATGCTAATTTTAACATACAAATTTGTGTATAACGTTTTTCAAATATTTTTAAATTAATCTAACGTGTAATAAACATAAATTAGGATATTGACTGAAGGTGTTTGATTGATTTTGATTTCAATGTCAAAAATGTTTAAATTTACAATAAAAACATTTAATAGTCTCCTTTCACTTTGAGCCTAAATAACAAATCAAATTTTTATAAATAATACGTGGAATAATCAAAGTTATTTTAAATTTTATATTAAAATGAACTTCCACAAAGTTACCGCCGAAACCATCGAAAAACAAATCAAATGTTATTTTTTCTTTTTCTTATATGAAAAACATATGTGGTCGTATTATATATTGGTTGATCGCCATAAAGTCTGATTTAGTCTTGGGAATTTAACTTTTATCAGCATGTTGCGTCATGCAGATAATCTTTCTTTGTTATAAAAAGTAGAGAAATGGAAAGGTTCCTGCATTTTCGCATAAAAAGCGTTTGAAAAATTAAGAAGAATAAATTATGTCACTACTCGACATATTGAGTTCTTTAGAAAACAATGATGATAGGTTTTAACCAGGTGTTCAAAAAAATCCAATTGCGTGTTCATAAACAACATCCGTTCACGCGATACGAATAAAACATCTCGCACTGAACCGTTTACCGGCAGGCTATTTTCCAAAGCACATTATTATTACCCTGAGTATAAAAAGTATCACTTCTCGCCAATATATCTGCCATAGTTTGAAAAACGTTCAGGCCAGCGGGACCAGTAAAACGGTCGATACACATTCGCAAAGGAATATAAAATAATAATAATCACACATAATATTACCCCCATTGTTCATCCCTGAAGTGGTATGAGTGCGTTGAGTTTATTTTAAATAGGATAAATCGCGTCATTTTTTATCATTATCAATTACTCACCTACTAACATTAGCGATGAGATTTTGACATTCTTTTACATTTTATTACATAGCTATTTTTATAATTGGAAAAAGTGCCATACAATATTTCAAACTTATACATAATATATTGTATAAAAAATTGTATATTTTCGCGCGTAATTTGTACACATCGTGCGGGAAACGATTATAAATATTTGAAACTAAATCATAATGCGAAAATAAACTTTTTCACTTTTAAGGTGTTAACTGTCACTTCTTGATGGAAAGGCATTATATTTTAAATAATAAAAACACATTTTTTTAGTACTTATTTCCACAATATATTTTTTGATCAGGACCGGTTAATAATGTATCAGTTGCTGTAATGTAATGTAATTGCTGTAGTTGATGTAATCAGTTGATAATGCTCGCGATGAGCGAAACCGGTCCTGATCAAAAAATATATTGTGGAAATAAGTACTAAAAAAATGTGTTTTTATTATTTAAAATAAACTTTTTGTTAGCAAATATTACAACAAGTTTTTATAGTAATTAAAATACAACACACTTTTTGAAGTGGGGAGTAAAATATCAGCTGTTTCTTAAATATGAGTGAGAACTGTAAAAGAAAGCAAAAGTTCATTACATAAAAAAAAAATTACGATATTAAAACATCACATGATTATTTTTAATACAAAAAATGGAGATCCATTATTGATATATCTGATTATTTTTGATTCAATGGTATGGTTTTTCGGAATTATTAAATAATCATAAAACTTTTATAGAATTGTTTAAGGCACCTTTTAATATTTTTTAATTAAAATGCTAACTAAGGTCACTTTTTTACGAGTAATGCATGGTTTTTCTTATTTATACATGATAATATATCACTGATAAAAGTTAAACGTAATTTAATTTTGAATTTTTTTATCAAGTTGTCATAATTTCTACACTTGTCAATACAGTATCGTTGTAGACGGTTTCACTGCGAAGTTTTGGTATAATGCTCGTTAACTGATAAACCAGATTGTTTTGGAGCCATAAGAAAGGAAGAGCTTTTTAATTCTACTTTCTCACATGGCCGTGACAGCAGCGTTTTTGAAATATCACTTCAATAATCTACAATTTGTTCATTTTCATGCAATAAGCATGCTACGTTGTACATATAAGTATGAATAATTTTTGAAATTTTATAATGAAAATGAATAAATATTTTGCTTTTTAACGATATAATTTAGAATTCAATAATTGAGTTTAACTGTCAATCGCGCCTAAAAAATCCGTAGTTAGCCACTAAAAAACTTTTGAGGGTTAAAATGCTTAGAAAACTGTTATGTTAGGAAACGCCTTTTTTGAGAAGCAAATTGAAAAAAAGAACAAAGTTGAGGTATACTGATGAATACTGATGGTTAGTTTATAGATATATTAATTTATCCTATGAAAGATTTTTTGAGGTTCTAAGGGTAGCCACGTGAATCGATACTTGGATAACCAAAATTTTTAGATTTGTGTCGGTTTAACGTCCTCCAATAGCTTAGTCTTGTAAATATATCCTTCCTTTATTTGTTAAAGAAAGTATGACGACTGGTTAATGTTAAACAACTTATCATGGGCTCATAGGTTAGGAGTCGATATGCTGTACACTTGAACCGGAAATGGTTGCAAAAATATTCCTAAAGTTGAATAAGAATGTTCTACCTAGGGTTAAAGTTTCATCAGTCAAGTTGTAAACATTATATAATATACTACACCAGACAATGATATTTGATGGTATATTTTCATTTGGAAAAAGAGCGAAAAGTGTCCAAAACTCATTTCCAAAGTGTTTTATGTCATTGTTGGCAGCGCCGAACGGATGACGTTTTTTCTGCGCGTCGTAAAGGTCCTTCCAACGTTTTGGCGTTGGGCGTCGAGATTTTTTTGTGTCATTTTATTACCGAGAGGCTATGGGGGTGACGTGAGGTGAGAGTGATTTAGTGGGCAAGCAACCCCCTTCTTCAGATTCCGAGTAGGCTTTTGACGTGCGACACGTGCAGACGATACTCTGACCTCCTCGCTCTTTAGCGGGAAAAAATGATTCACTGAGGACTTCACTTGGTGGATCTGTCGCAAGGTATTACGACTCGACTGTAGGTATGTGTGAATGAAGAAATATGTTTCTGTTTTTATTAAAAATGCTGTCTTACCGTAAGGGAGACATAAATGCACAGCTTATGACGGAATGCCTCGGGCATTAAAATGTGTATTAAAAAGTTTTAATATCGCTAGGCTAATTAAAAACATCACTTTACACACACAAACACAGCAAAAAACAAAGGAAAAATTAAAAAAAAAAAACAATTTCGCTTGAACTATAGAATAACTATATCAGGACGGGATTCCAAAAATAATTAACTTATATCTTTTATTACATAATGTATTTTTAGGATGTGAAATGTGAATATTGCGAAGAAAGAGTAATTTGTTAATCTCTTAGATGCAAACGACAAATTTTAAAAATTTTATGAATTTTGTTAAACAAAACATGTTTAAATAGTTTTTTTTTGTTTTAATAAATTATTACAATTATAAGTAAGAAGGTGAAAAAACTTCATCAGATGAATCAAAAGAATAAACGAAGTCAAATTAAAGCTTCTAAAAAATAGAACATAAAAAAAAGTCTAGAAAAAAAACAATAAATATTATATAAAAAAATAATCGTCATCTTTTTGATAATAATACAATTTTGATAAATTACAATTATAAGTAAGAAGCTGAAAAAACTTCATCAGATGAATCAAAAGAATAAACGAAGTCAAATTAAAGCTTCTAAAAAATAGAACATAAAAAAAAGTCTAGAAAAAAAACAATAAATATTATAAAAAAATAATCGTCATCTTTTTGATTGTACCTTAGTTCTTGTCTTGTTACTGATAACTAAGAAATCTTATATATTTTGACCTAATTTGCGAGTTTTGGTAGGAGCGTATTTTTCAATCTCGTCCCGAGTGGAGTGGAGTGGCTTGATAAAGTGTCCGACAAAGATGAAGCGGAAAAGAGATTGATTATAACATTTCACGACCGGCACATGTATGTCGGGAACCTTGTCGCAAAAAGTACACGCGTTACAGATAACGTATGAAATGCCGTTATTGAGCAAATTGCCCAGATTATTCAGTGGGGACGCCCATTTTTCTAATCTATGAAAAAAGGCCTGCGATAATATTTTAGATTGAAATTCGTTCAAACGTAAAATAGCACACTGTAGATATTGAACATTAGTAATAAACTTTACTCAAAATTTCTTTTTTAAGATGAACATCATAATAAAACGATTATTTGTCAAAATCATTAAAATTTTTTAATTTATTATTTGATAAAAAAATATTATATACTTGATCATTATTCTTTATATCATTTATTAAATCTTTTGAAAATTGACAAATAATTTGTATGTTTTCGTTAAAAATGATTAAACTATCTTCGATTGTCTTGATATTTTATCATTTTAACTATGCATCTATAGAATACTATTATTTTATTATTGATCAATTCAAATGCAATAAATGATCTAGAGAAAAACCTTGATTGGGTTATTATAACCTCAATCATAAAAAAGTTTATATTTCACTTTGTGATAATATAACAATGGCAGTACTTACTAAAAAAAAATACCTGACCATGACGTATTATTTAAGCTGTCAGGTAAAAGTATATACGAGGATATTATGAATTGCTGTAAAAAATGTCTTTATTTTAACTATGTGGTGTTTTTATTATTCTCAATCCTATGAACAAAGGTGACTTTAAGCCATTTGGTTTTCAAAATAATGAATACTTTGAAAAATCTATTCCGTAAGTAGCTGATTAGTTTCAGAGCTAAATAAGTTATTGATAGCGATTCTATTATAATTTATAACCCAATGTTATAGACGTTCACTCAAAAACCTTTGTCATAAATTTTTCACATTAATGGTAACATAAATAGTTCATTCATCTATAGGTCGTATACGTATGAGTACTAGGTATTCCAGTGCCGTTGTCTGCGATCGACAATAACTTGGCAGACAAAAAACGTCTGACAAATTGACAAGCTGACACACAGCATGGCGTTTCACTTCGGTACATTTCAGTTACACATTGGCTGGCAAAGAGTAGTCCTAGTAACCTAGAACAGGGATGTGTATTACTAATAAAGTTTTTTTTTCACTTTTGCTCACAGTGTTTAGGCTGTTTTATGTACTCAATAAAGCAGCGCATATATCGATTTTTTGGAAGAAAATTGTTAATCCTACAAATATTATATTTCGGAAATGATAAGAAATTTATTTCGGATTTTCATTTTGTCATTATTATAACTGTTAAAGTAATTTGCATATTCACGGTATTTTCCCCATTTTATTCACTTGTTGAATAACGTTAATAATTTATATGAACAGTCTTTATCCAATATATTTTTTTAAATGGTTGGTTTCAATATTGTACACTTTTTTGCTTGTAGGGTTCTAAAGATATTATTTTCTCTCTATTTTATTTCATTTCATAAAAGAATGAATAATTATCAGTAAATTTTTATCATAATTATTAAACCATTCATATTTTGTACCTGTCAATTAATAAAATAAAATTGCATTTTTTAAAACTGTATTTTGTCATTTGCTAATTTTCTGCTTGAGTAAAACCGCATCTGATTCTAATATAAGTTGCCAACATATAAAACAGTATACAAATGAAATTCTTTTTAATTTTTTCAGGAAAAACATACCAAAATATTTTTCACAAAAGATGATTGAGTTAAATAATTTTTACAGGATTCAAGTCATTCAGAATTTAACATGAAATTCTCATCTGATAGTGTAGCAACTAAAATGAATATTTTTTCAGAAAACTTTGGTGAATTAAAGAGCACGGATAAGCCACGCTTTCATTCTAGTTTATAGTTGTTTTTCTAGAATATAAAATAATTGTGACTTGCTTAAATGTTTTCCATATTTTTCCTGGCTTAAGCTTTCCAACAAGAGATAGTTTTGGGTCACTGACTTCAGTTTCCACTTTATAACTGTATTTATATTTGTCGACCGTATAATTGGGAAGAATTCGATATGAGTCGAGTGAAAAAAATTATATTAACCAAACACTATATTAGCCCTACATTAACCAAAGTCGAAAGAAAGCAGCTGTTAATCTTTAAAATGATATTCTTGATTTTCTTAAAATGATGCCAGATCAAAACAACAATAATTTTTGGTTTAAATTATCGATAACAATATGATAGTAAATATTAAAAGAATGAAAAAAAAACACTTTTTACGTCCATTAGTGTGGCCTTAAAGTTTCTAAAAGACCCTGGAATTTTCCACCACGCTATGTCAAACTACTAAAACTAGGGGCCGCACTTGATTCTTGGACTAATGGAGATTTCTTGTTAGCTGTCTTTTGCTTTCGATGACCTAACGGATGGATACATAATGCTCAAGCCGACAGATTGGTGAGGCGAGAATAAATCAAAGCGAATTATCATTTACGCCGTTATGTGTAATTTGGTATGTCTCAAAGATCACGTATTTAGTCGAATTAACATTGTGTAGTTAATACTTGATTGTTTTGATTATTTTTTCCTTAGATCATAAAAGCATAAAAGCAAAAAAGTAAATTAAATTTATAATATTTATAAATCAATACTATTTACCCAGTACTGCTTCGTACAGAATCACAACACAAAGTCTCGCGCAATTGTTTCTATTTATATTATCTATATTCTTAGCACAGTTGAAATGGACATTTAAGTATTTCAAATTTTATATATTTCTACTAGCTCACATATTAGCCAACAAATAATATCTTTCATACATATTAAATTTCGAAAAAAAAAATCTTTTAATTTTTAACATTATTTATTTGATAATAATGAGAGTCTTATTCGGAAAAATATTCTTTTATTGTAGTATAATAATAACAAACCAATTGTTTTTTTTTATAAAAAACATTGACGAGAATCAACTACCATTAAAATTTTCATGATAAATTTATAATAAGATACTTACACTCACTGATTTTGCGTGGGTGTATTTTGATTAAAATATAAATTGCCTTATTATTCTTATAATTGAATTATTGATACAGTTTTCTGACTGAACTTATCTTATATCGATAATATGACGAGTAGATAACGAGTTTGAACTCTCGAATTTAATTTTTAAATATCATCAAGTACTCTCGGTGATAACGTAATCACCGGCAGATGATGAAAGCTGATTGAAAACAAAATCTCAAATGGCTTTATTTGTACATGTTACGATATACAAGTGTACATGCTCATTAATTTTATTGTAGGACATTCACGTAGTTACTTAAAAATCATATTTTTTGAAACTAACATTTTTGTGTCAAGCAACTTTTTTCAATTTTTTTTTCAATAAAAATTTTACATTTTAAAATTGAGCACTTGTCGTGGTAGAATTATATTTTTATCTAATAGAATTGATAAAATCAAATTGATTTGAGAATAATGTAAGGTTTTACTATGGCGGATCCCATCACTATGGTTCACACATGTCGATAAATAGCATATTATTAATTTGTGATAATAACTTTAATACGATAAAACTCCTATTGGATAGAATTATGTGCAAAGCGAAGTTGAACCATGAAGTCGTAAAAGTACACATTCGACGTAAGTAGTAAAAGTGTATGCAACAGCGACGGTACCTCGTAAGATTTTACGTTTGTGAATGCAGAAACCTTTGATTGTATGCTGAAGTGATTTTTTATTGGTAATTGTAAGTGTTACATTTGCAAAAGTGAGATTTGTAAATTATTGTATGTAAAATTAAATTCCACTTTTGGAGCTTACACAAACTTTAATAACACGTGTTCTTAAAACACTTAGACTGCCGTAAAAATAAACTAAGTCATTATTTAAGATAATAATATAACTGTCCGAATATTGGTTAGCAAAAGTTTGAAGAAAAACGGTTTTAAAGAAAATAATTAGAAGCATAAGACTGTTGATAAATGTTTCAATGGCGACGTCAAATCTAACAACTCAGGAAAGGTTTGCCCGAGTAGTAAAAGAAATTATTGGAATTTCACGGTCAGAAGGTTGAAAATCATATTTTCACTAAAAATTTTTGATAAATAATTAAATATACAAATTTGAAATATTGAAAATAATATAGAAGTTAAATGTTCGCGTTCATAGATAATCATTTTCTTTGCAATGTTAGGACTCCTGTTGATACCGTCTTAATGTATCTATAGTAAGTTTTGGTAAGTTATTAGTTAAATGCGGTAAAAATATTTTACCATTTTTCCATGACAATTGATTCTTATCTGATCTAGCACCACAAATTGACCTTTCCTAAATATAAGTTTTTAATGTCACAAATAATACGCAGTTGTTAATTTTATATTAATTTAACATTAACGAGTTATCACTGGTATCGCAGGAGCGATATACAGAAATATGATTTTTATGGCAAAATATGCATTTTTTAATAATATTTCAACAAATAATATACTTAAAGTAGTTAACATATTTTTAAAAGAACATACGATTCTCTTTGAATTTTGAGTTACGTATTTTATTTGAGAGAATGAATTGAATATTGGGCCGTTCAGTGACATTCAATCGTGATAGTTAAAAAAGGTATATTGATATTTGAAAAAAAAATGGGCCGTTAGCGTAAGCACTTAGATTATTGACGGCTACATAAAACGTCAGAGAGGGAAAGCCAACGGCAGGATGCTTGTCTCCCGTCAGCCATTGTAAGACCGGAAACTGGACTGAAGCGCTGAACGGAAGTCTGCAACGCGATTGGCTACCAAAGATTCATTAAAATTGAATGGTCTTTTTTTTTAATTTTCCACCCGCATCCGGCGCTTCAGCAAAAATGAATTGAGATAAAATATTTGATTCGATACTAGGAAAAATGTTAATGATTTTGTTGGTATCTGATACGATTTTAATTAATTATTTAAATATGAAAATTCCCTCTTTATAATTTTACGACTGATACATATGGACATATTGCGTCCTTTGCTATTTATTGCCTTCCAATTAGAAATGTGTATTGCTTGCAATACGTATAAAAATATTAACGAAATGTTATTGCATATATATCTTCATTTTATTATAGTTTTCAGATTTTTAAAGTGACTTACTGAGTACTGAGTACTGAGGCTGACGTAGTGAAAACACCTCATATCTGTCATATGTAATATTAAATAAGTGATTTTAGATTGCTTATAAATTTAATTAAGCAATTATAAGCTTACACAGTAAAAAAATTACATATCGTAGAAACGTTATCTCTGAGATTATATAACACGGCAGTTTTTTTATTTGGTTCATTAGATACTTTATATTATTAGTAAAAACATATCGATGTAAATTAATCTTCCTAATTAATAAAAACTGTCTTATTTGGTCATTTTATTATCTCTGATGGTTTTTATTTAGAAACATAACGCTTAGATTAAATTAACTTTTTTAAAATGGTCATAAATTCATGCAACTGAAAATTGGACATGTCTTGATTAATCTTACCTTTCTTGATTGTTGTTCTTCTTCGCACCCGAGACACTTACTTATATTTTCTTATGAATAACTAACAAATCGATGTTAAAAAATGATTGGCACTTAAAGGCACTTCCACTCGATGCATCAAAAATCTGAAAAGAAAAAGCAGAATATTGTTTTATTAAGCTGTACAAATAGAAGGGTACTTTCAATACATTAATCAGTCATCATCAAGAATAAAGGTCAGGTTACTTTTTTAATAGATGTAAGCCTTGAATTATTGTACTCATTTTGTACTCATACTAGTTCTTAGGTATCCTATACAATGAATAATATTTATTTCCATTGAAATATTATGTTGTCCCCTTTTAGTTTGAAACATGCAAAATTGTACAATAATCACAAAACTCACAACCAGAAGATTTTGTTGGATTTTCCATATATTAAGTATATTTGTGTTTTGGTATGATGTTAATAATGAAGGAGAAAATTCATTGCACAACTTCAATGCACGTCTTTTTATAGTATATCTTTAAGAAACAAAAATCATGGAACTGAAATTGAAATATGTTACAATATATCTGGTATATTGAAAATGTCGTATTTTTCAATTAACGGGATGGCTTAAATTGTTCGTGATTTTTCTTTGTAAACTAGTAAAAGTTTTGTGTACTCATTGACTGACAAATTTTATCAATGATTGACCAATTTCTAAAACATAGCAGTTTTCATTAATACTTTTGAAAGATTTTTGGTCTAATCATCTAATACAGTATATTGTAAGTAAATTTTGTTTCGGGAAAATGAAATTTTTTTGGATGTTCTCAATTTAAACTATATAAAATAGCTGATTGTTTTTGGCAAATAGAATACTACTTATATTAAAAGTGTTGCAATCTTTTTAAAAGTGTTATTTTGATATATTTACTTTGAAAGCGTAATCGTTAGTATCAAAATTTATACAAGGATTTAATATGAACTCTGGGCTACAGCTGCAGATCATGTAAAGATTTTATGAAAAAACTAAGTGCTCCCTACAAAGAACGGTAGCATCAATATTCTTTTGATTGAAAACAACAGGTAGGAGCGAAGCGGTAGAACAGTTCAATTATGTCACACCTTCTGTTCAAACAATTCACGTTTCAGTGGCGCACGCGTCAAATTATTAAAATTACTTTGACTTTTTACTTTCAGCGTTTTTCCCTGCCGTAAAATAGGCAAAGAAACGCGATCGTCAAAAGGCAGATCGAATTCACTCTAACGAACAAAATGAGCGAGAAGGGTGAGGCTTTTACAAAGATGAAGTTCAACACGAGAAAAGGATGGAGCATCGAATCCGGCGGAGTATCTCGCCTCTTGTTGTCGCGAGAGTGGATAAAACGGATGGATGAATCAAATAAATGTTCTCAAAGGAAGTTTGTTGTTGTTGTGATGTACCGGTACAGCGACGTAACAACAAAGACTGCTGCCAGAGGATGCTAGGAGTAAATGTAGCAGACGCAGAATTAATTACGTTAAGAATCAAACGGAAAACGTGTAAATTGTAATTGTTATTTTAATAGGGTACTGTAAACAGATAGCACAAAATGTCTGACAAACCTTCTTGCAGAATTAAACTTACGCCCAAATGTGTTATGCGCTATGTCTAATCAACATATGTAATGTTATACACGTGACTTTTCATACATTTGAGCCCTACTACTGAGTTCCCGAAATGCAACATTTATCAAAAAAGCTTTATTTTAAAATTTATATAATAATAATAACAAATACATTTTAAAAGCTTCATGCTACAATTTCTAAGTAGCGTTGAGGTTCAGCCTGAAGATTTTGTTGTACTATTTCTAGTATATATTTTGGAACTAGCAATGTGATTGATTAATATGAACTATTCTTAATAGCTCTTTGGCATATGTATTAATCGATAGATTAGAAACAGTGTAGTTTTATAGCGTGAAAAAAATATAGCATTACTGTGAGATCTATATTAAAACTAAGGTGGTCGAATATCGTTTAGTTGCATAGACAGTTAAATCAAAAAGTTGTATCAAATTGGTTGAAAAATTGGTGTGTTAAAATGGTTAACTTAAATCATAACTTTTTACGTATTTAAGCTCATTTTTGTTAGTTGAAGTCGATTTTGTTACACATAAGTTAATAAATTGGTAAAGTGTAGATTTTTTGTAAAAATTACATAATTGGAAAAAATGTTTGCTCTTGATATTTTTTTCCCCAGTTTCCCCGATATAAAACGGTTGGCAAAGTAAGTTGGTAAAAGAGAGGAGGACAGGAGGCAGGATCAGGCCGGTGACATTTAATGAGGATGAACCTTCTTTTTCCGTTTGACGTTAGCGGCTTTAAAGAGAACGGCGCCCTTTCATGTTGATAAAACAATTTTTCTTCGCTGTGTTCATATGAAATGTACGTTAAATGAACCTGGCCACCCATATACGAATGTTCATAGTGCGTGAAATGTTGTTTATTATTGTTTTCAAATAACGTTGTTCTAAACGTTCACTAAGGACTATGGTTTTGCTATAATAGCTCCAGATTTTCAAATATCATATGAAAACTTTGTACGCTGTAATCAAATATTCTAATGAACAAATATTTTTTTTAATAATTGAAAGGCTGATTGAAAAAATAAAAAAAACTTTCTAGAGGTCTATTTTTTTGAAAAAATTAGTTGTATAGTGTAAAATAAACAATTTTTCGATTACAATTCGAATGCGAATTCGATGAACGTTAAAATAGCTAAATTATGTAAATTGTAATAGATCAAGAAATTGATAGAATGAATGAACTCAATTATATTTATTAAATTAATACTATTGTGTAAGATTTACTTTTTAGGTATAGTGGCCATGTTAGCAACTTCTTTAGCTTCATAAACCTAAAATATTAATTAAAAGAACATACTTCATAGTAATAATCTCTACTAGTTGCTATTCATAAAAGAGAAGGAATTGCTTAGTCAAGTCGTTATGCTTGAAAGATATTCTCGTGACTGATGTTTTTCTGTACTATGTAAAATATATTGAATTTAATAATCATATTGTTTTTTTGTTAATTAACACTTTATAGTCCGCGGACGCCACATTTTTGAGACAAACGTTACGATCTGGGAACGCACAATGTGATGTCTTAGGATACGCGCAGCTATACTACCAAAAATGAATATAAATTTTAATTCTTGCTTTCAAAATTTATAGTTAGATGGATGAAGAATATACACGAGGTCTAAAATTAAAATAGGGAAAAATTATTTCAGTGTAGTTATTAAGGGAAAATGTGTGGACCGTAAAGTGTTAATTAAGCCGAACGATGTAAGGAATTGTCCATTAAATTGTATTATATAAGAGTATTATAAAAGAATTCGCGATGGACATAAATAAATGCACGTGATATCAGATGAGCATGCCCAATTTGAAAACAAAACATTTCATTTGTCTTCAAAAATATTATGACATATTTATATTGCAACTAAAACCAATACGCATTTTTTAAATTGTATGAATAATTTTATACGTAATGATACCAACAAAACTTCAGTTTGACTATTACAATTATACATATGTAACTACTTAATTTTCAATCTTCAAAAAAATAATTGCGTTTTAAAAGACAGTTGCACAACCAGCAATGTAATCACCATCGAATTATTGTATTTTGTTATAAAAATATTTTTATACAAATCTGTTGAATCTATTGATAATTCTCAATTGTCTTATGTGTATGTGTTAGTGCTTAGATATATAAAATTTAAATGCTTAACATTTCATTAATAGAATATTTTTTATTTTAGGTCGCGACTCTCAAAGCAAACTAAGTGCCTATTGCCGTGACACAAGAAAGTCAAAGCACCTCTTTCGTTAGGCCATACGGCCGTTATTCCAGCGATTCTCTCTTCTCACTCATTTGAAATGAGTGGTATTATTCCCCGGCATCCACTTGGTCTGGAAAAAGCCCTGGGCCAACACTTTATTTGGGACTATCTCCATCTGTACACTAACATTTGCACTGGCTGAAAGATACACAGAGTCATCGTTTCGGGAAACATTTCTTCGTCTTTCAGTTTGTATTTGCGGCACCGAGCAAAGATAGCATGCGGTATCCAAAACGTTATTGTAAGCCACGGTCTGTCGCTTTTGCAACCGTGGTGCCGTCTTGTTTACCAATCGACTGTGAGAAGTGGCAGGGTTCCTGAAAATTACTGTTTGTTCAATGTGACCGTAACCATTTCGGTTGACTTTGATAAGACTTGTGAAAATACTGACCGTTAAATGAAAGCTCTCTCGTGAACGATGCAAATAAAGGGGTAATAACAATCAAGTGGCAGCTCGTTTTGAGTTTGTTTAGGAAAGCTGTATAAAATTACGTAAGTAAACATAATAAATGAGAAATAATAATGTTACTTTGTTGCCAGAAATACTTTCTTACTCTTTAATGACTCTGACAAAGAAAGACTTTTTTCTTCTTCTTTTTCTTTGCATGTTCCAAAAGCCAAATTAAAACTGTCTTTTTTAAATACTCATGCAAGTGTAAATTATTTTATTTTTAAATGCTTTTTACTTTAAGAGTAATATTTTTATCTTCGGTTAGCATTTATTTTTTAACATTTAAAATATTTGAACGTCATTGGAGGTCATTTATTTGACAATAATTCAAAGTGGTAAAATTTATGGCCGAGAAAATACTATTCAACGAATTTAATAAATGCATTGTGTTTAAACAAGTTTACGAGCTGACACTCATCTCATGATTTTACGCAATTGCATTATATATCTTTACACACCCTAAAATATAAATTTGCATAATATTCGATACACTAGTCAACATTTGGCAACTGTATGTGTATTTAAAAAAATGGAATGCTTTACAAAATTAAGTTTTAAAAATACAAATATTTTTTTAGTTTAGTTTCATTATTTTTTTTGTTTAAAGAATAATGAAACGTACATGCTTAGCATCATATATAAATTTCTTCTTTAAAACAAATTTAAAAAAATAAAATAACAAATAATAAAAAAATTGAAGCGCGTAAAGTGCGTATTTCTGTTTCATAATAATTTCCCATTATTTTAATATTAATAAGTAAAATCAGTCAGATAATGTCCAACAATTTAGTTGATCGTGCTCAAGAAGAGAAAAATTATCCCTAAATATTAACAAAATTATATTTTATTAAATAAAATGATTTATTATTTTCTTACTGTTTTACTGCAGACATAAAACTTCAATTAATATAAATTTACTATTTTCATAAAATAAGCAAAGAAGGCAAAAGTCAAACATTTGGATTTGAAAAATAAAAGATATTGTCTGTGGTGCTTCAAAAGCATATTTAAACATTTGAATAAAACGCTCTCATTTTGTGTCACACTTGGCCAGACTTTGCTTATTAGTGTTTTCAACTGTTCAAATGTATGGATGAACTCAAAACTAAAACTCTTAACACTTGTCAATGAAATTCACAATATTAAATATAAATTAATTATTTCGTAATTTTGATTCGTCCATGCAATTTTACATATAAATCAATAATATATATACATATGCACACTGCGCAATGATTACTTTATGAATAGTTCATTTAACACAAGTATGGTTATTTTAGAGAGAGCAGTGGCCCTGAGTTTGAAATTTCTCGCAGCGTTCTGGCAAACAAAAAGCTCACCATTCATCCGGATCTATTTTGCATTCCTTGAATATAATGATGATTATGAATGGTGAGTTTGGGACGTGACGCTGTACTGTGTACTCTGCTCCGTTGCGATGCTATAAATCCCACCCAAATTGCCGCAATACGATATGAAGTTTAGTTCCATTCAAACTTTGTTAAGGGCCACACTAATTATTATGTAAAATCTGGCAAGGCAGTGGTCAACAACAAAACGTTAAATGAAGTCATATAATTTTAACTACACGAAATCAGCATAATATCTAAAGCTTAGAAAAATGTTAGAAAAGAATATTTGCGTAGTGTATATAAAAAAATGTTTTCGGTTACGATTTTCTGTTTCAATTTGAAGTATTTTAACAATTTATAGAACATACACAGTGTCACAAAAGAATAAGTTGCCCAGTCCCGCAACTATCCTTTATGGGGGACTAGAAAGGTAACAAAAAACGGGCAGTATTTTTGTTATAAGATTTACTAATCACCCAAGATGTGTTTTTTGGTTTTTTTTGTAATTGGGCATGTATAACAATTTACTGACATTTACTGACTTTTGACACTGCCGCAAAAGTCGATGACTTTGATCATTACGAGCCAGGAAGTGTTGACAAATTTTCATACATGAATTGCATAGTTTTCGAAATGTTCAATCTCACAATATTCATCTTCCATTTATTCTTGATGTTGTGCATCAATAAATAAAAAATAGTTAATAATGATTTTAATGCGCCTTAAAATTGATTTGAAAGAGAAAGCTTCTTATGAAAAGAAAATAAATATTATTTTGAAGCTAATAGACGTGCAAAGCAGTTCGATGGTTTGCAATACTTATTATCTAAAACAGTAATACAGTACTCGGCACGCGGCTGAATTCAGTTGAAGCTTTCATTTTCACTGCATGTTTTGCATTCAGCCGATAAACTTTTCATATAGGTATATCCAGCGAGAAAAAGTATAATCTCATTTTAACGTTCCAAAAACACTATGAATTAACTAAAAATACAATTTAATCGTTCGAAATTTGGCAGTTACATATATTTATTTAAAAGAAGTGCTTGTGATTTATTTATATAATATGTGTAAAGATAGATTATTAAACAAATATATTTAATTTATTACGAATTTATTTGCGTTTTTATCATAGAGTGCCAAACATTTTACAATTTTACGAATAGAAAATATTTCTGGAAAATATATGATCTTTTAATTTTTTTTATCAATTTCCATAAATGATATATATTTATTGCCCAAAAATCAAAATATATTGTCAGTTGATAGATTTAAATTATTTTAAATAATAAAAACACATTTTTTTAGTACTTATTTCCACAATATATTTTTGATCAGGACCGGTTTCGCTCATCGCGAGCATTATCAACTGATCGCGATGCTCGCGATGATCAATGCTCGCGATGAGCGAAACCGGTCCTGATCAAAAAATACATTGTGGAAATAAGTACTAAAAAAATGTGTTTTTATTATTTAAAATATCATGCCTTTCCATCAAGAAGTGACAGTTGACACCTTAAAAGTGATTTAAATTATTTTGGACTTAATACTTAGTGTCTTATTTGCTGTCAATGATGAACTAAAATAAACATTTCAATCGAGCATTAATTAGTCACGTAATGCTGCAATTATTTAATAAAAATAATATCGTTGATATATTAGTACATATGTATTTCACTGTTTGCATTTTAATTTATCGATAAAATGATAAAAAATCACAATTTCAATATTTAGCCAACCTCTTTGTCGTTTTTATGAATTTTCAAGAAAGTGTGAAATGTGAAATGTTAATTAAAAGTTGTTTTATCTTCAAGATAAAATAATATCGAATTAACTGTCAGCAAGTGTCCCTTCGGTCTCCTTTATCTAATCCAAACTGTCTTCTCCATTAACTTAGATCGAGCCATCAAACGTTTACTCTGCTTTCCCTTGTATATTGCACCTACAAGTTGGTGTGTTATTTCTTACTCATCGACAAGCCTGAAACAATATTGAGACGTTCTCTTAATTAAAATACTGACGACGCCACCCTTCGGCGACGGCGTCTACTCTGTTCGGTGGCGTCAGCCCGCGGCGCTCTTTTTAACTTAGTACTTAGAAATAAACTATGTGACTTCTAGGCGAACGGGCGTCCGTGCTTCAAAGAATATCTCAACGGTACCGAGACAAGAAACTGACAGGAAAGTTGAAATCATTTTAGTAAGAGAGAGAGAGATAACTCTCACAACTTTGACGGAGCTAATATTATGTGAGCAAATAAAAATGTTTAGATACGTTTTCCTGGGGTGGCTGCAAAATTTAATTACATTAAGGAAATTCGCATTTCATCGCAGCGTATAAGTTTTCTCGCAAAGCTTCACTTTAAAATTTTCACAATCATCTCTGTGTGGTAAGAGTTATTTTAAATAATATAAACATACTTTTTACCACTTATTTTGGAAATATATTTTATTATCAGTACTGGTTCCGTTAGAAACAGGTCCTAGTTATAAAATATAGTGTAGACATAAGCACCAACAATGTGTTTTAATTATTTAAAATATCATGCTTATATCAAAAAAATATATTGACAGTTAACACATTAAAAATGATATAAGTTATTTAAAAATAAAAGCAATTTTCAGGAAGCAATGGTAATGTTGAATAATTAAAGGCTTCAAAAATTGTAGTAATATTACCAACTATTCAGAAGTTTAAAATAGGAAGTAATTTATTTTTTATTCAAAATGGTTAGTCAAATTGTCATTTACACCATTAAAAAATTTAAAAAAGCATTTGTTCATATACCAATTTTACGTCACTGAGTGTATTGAATGTGTAAAATTTGTTGAATAAGTAACCGATTTTTTTAGTTATGACGATAGAATATGTTTGAGAAATGGAAAAATATTTCACTAATACTATTATAGTATATGTATTGAAATAATATGCTTGGTTGATTTTTCAAGATTTTTTGCGTTTCATTATTGCCATGAAAACTCAAACAAAATATGACACTTCGCTTGTTTGACACTTGTCAAACAAGCATTGTCCACATTGAAAACTCTGAATCATTTTGAAATTAATATTTTCAAAATATATGAAAGAAAAAAATAAGTAGGAAAGTCTTCAAGCAATTAAATTTAGTCAAGATATAAGTTAAGTCATGATGCAAAAATTTGAAGATTTTTGTAAATAAAAACTCTTCATAAAAATTACATAAAGAATCATAAAATATTCAGAATCGTGTGATATTTTCATTTTTGCAGGATACATAATACAGTAAAATTAATTCGAAATAAAAATGCTTTTTAATATCGACAAATTGAAATGCCGTGTTTTTGAATATATGTCACCATAAAATGACTATAAAACGATGGTGCAAACTTAACAATGCGCTACGTAGACAATGGCATGCAATAAAGAATCAAATGTATTTTGGCTTATTACGTATTTTTTCACCGGGAAAAAGAGAAAAATAATACTTCCGTAATAATAACTCTGACTGACGTAGAACAATGATCTTATGTTTGTAATTTATTTATAGAGTGCAGTAAAACCTCGAAATAACGGGCTGAGATGGGGTGTCTTTAAAGGCCGAAAATTCATTATATAAAGATCCTGTTTATTCTTCTTCTCGACTCTACTGACGTGGAGTGACATTGATATTTGGCATCGACGTGCTTATTTTTGGTTATATTGGCTTGAGAAAACTGCGGTTTTAAATGCTACCGTGTTTTACAATCAATTTTGTAATATTAAGAGAGTACTTTAAAAAAAATGTTTTGCTTACTTATTTTGAAAAAGTAAATAAGTTTAATTAGAACATTGAGATTCGTCGCTAATATAACTGATTACTGTGTTACTTTTAATCGTATTTTTCTTCTTTCTTACCACCTAGATTTCTATTCGCATTTTTAAGATCTTTGCTATTTTGGATCTTTTTCTGCTATTTCGAATTCAACTATAATATACTTATCTTTTTTCGTTTGCCTACACTTTTCTCCTTGTGAGAACAAATTAAATGATTGTGTGAATCAATTGCCTGCATTTCAAAAGCCAGTGCAGCGATCAGTTAAAAACCATAATGACTTTAGTTTTAATCCAAAAAATATAATGTTATTGTCATGAGCAAAATTATTTCATGTGGTCACACTTGGATTTGAACGCGTTATATTAACGGGATATTTTAATTGATTTTCTTCTATATATATAACTCTATATATTGGGACTTCGCTGTATTTCTTCACACACACACAAACACATATTGTATATGTATATATTTTATTTATATATATATATAGAAATCGCTTTTTAAATTAAACGATACCATTGAATAATAATGCATAATCATATACAGTGGAACCTCGATCAACCATTCTCGCATAATACGTTTTCCCGGATGGAAAGCTTATTTTTTATAGTCCCGTCAAACTCCCATAAGAACAATGTTAAATAATCCCGCATTGACCGTTTCCCGATTCCCCGATTTCCTCGATAAACCGTCTAAATATTTTGGTCCCGTCACAAATATTATCCCGATTAACCGTTTGTATATATTACATTTTTCTCCGTATCTCGGCAAACAAGTTTGACACAGCCGAGTGCAGGTGTTATGTGTAGACACGTTGGAATCCGCTGTACAAGTTAGACGTAACGCATTGGACGCGTGTGCTATTTTTTTGGTTGAAATCCACCACACGCGTATTATTGTTTATGATGCAAATGTAGAGTTGTTTAAAATTCATGGTAATAATGATTCCTTTTAGTCACAAGTTTAGTAACAAGTCTTTGTTCCAATTAAAGTGCCAAATAACAAAGAAGCAAACGAACATAAAGGACTTTTTTAAAAAATAAATTTTATATACAGTATGTACAAGCAACTAATAAATAAATGTTTTTTATGATTTTACTTGTTTATTATTATTTGAAGCTTTCCCGCATTCACCGTTACTCGCATTTACCGTTATTTTTTCACTGTGTCCTATTAATACAATCTTATTAACAAACAATTAACGCTAGACAGGTATTGCTGGAAACGTTGTGTTTTCGCTTATATTCAACGATTAAAAAAATGGTGGGCCCTTCTTGAAAATTGTAAAATTAATTGATTACGACTATCTCAAGTATAGCTTTACTCAAGAGAAAAAAACAATCAACTTGTGCCTATTAATTATTCTAATTAAGGAGAGCTGAAACGCCGATATCGTTTCCCATGCTAATTACTTTGTATTTATACATGAATCAAGTTCATACAAATACAGTTATATTTATTCATATCTATAATTATTAGAAGATAGTAAGCTTAACATGAGTAAAATGTATTCATCAAATACTACTATCAAATCATATTTTTAGGTTTCGTTCCTCAAAATATAATAGTAACATCGTAATTATTTTTCTTTTAATTTAAGATATCGACTGAACGTGCTTCTTGGAATTTCAATGTCAAATTTTAATTGTTTCGGCATCTTCGGTCATTCCTTTACACGTTTACAACATGGTTCAGAGTCAGATCTGTTGCATAAGCGTGATGAATTTTCTGAAGATGCTGAAAGGCGTAGCCCGGGTCGTTAGTGACAAAACATGTGGATTCGTACAAAATTTCAACAATTGGAATTTGATAATAAAATTCAATCAATCATCTTCCGTCAACATCATTAATTTAATGTATACATACATTCTTTATTAAAAGAAATCACAATAGAAATTATCTTTAATTTTCAAATAAAGAAGCTATTAAATCTAGATTAAATGCCACTTGCAAATCTGCAATATTGGCATTGCTTTTGCTTTGAGATTGGATGCTTCTTCAGCCGTTCGTGGCAGTCTGTTTACGTGATATTTTCGACGCCGACCCGACGTCGAGTTCGTGACTCTATCCTAATTTTTGCAATTTGTAAATAAATTTTAATCATTAGGTCAGCGTCTTTATTTGCCGACGCTCAGTGGAAAAATTTAGTGAAAATTATAATTGAATCGTTACTTTAAAGGAGAAAATTTTATTAATCTTTCTACTTTTCGCTGAAAAAGATATTCGTATTGCAAAGAAAAAAATGATACACTTTTTTGTGCCATGTTAAATTTTGTAGGAAACTTTCTCCGTTATAAAATATGTATTTTTTGTGTAAGCATGTCAATTTTAAAATATTTAAAAAAATATATGAACTGTTTTAAAATTCTCCTGCTAATTATTTCTATATTATTTGATAAGGTAACTCGTTTTGTGTTTTTGTTTATGTGATACATATAGTTCCGTTTCGGTAATAAATTAAGTTTTTGTATCTGCATTCATCTCCATTTTGGAGAATAAATGTGAGTCCGAAATTTAATCTTTCTATTTGGAGAGGCAAAATCCGTTAGAATTCAGCCCGAATAATATATGAAGTAAACCAATAGCCTATTTTCTCCCGGTTTATTTAGAATTTGATAAAAGGTTAGTAAAAATAAATGAAATTATCACAGAAATCCAATATGGACAGTAATTCACTGGTTAATAGAAAAATCTATGTGAGAAAGACTTCATCTGGAGACCTGATTTTGTAACTGATAAACAAAACTCCTGGGAATTAACCTCTTTGATGCGAGACGGTCGAATTTCTAATCAATTAAAAGACACTTGAAGAGGTTCCATGGTAGTCTCTTCATAGTTTTTTTTTAAGAAATCACATTGATATAATAAGAAAGCTATATTTTTTTTCTTAAATAATATACTCTAATGCGATGCTTATTGTTCTTTCAAGCAATGAAAATAATTCGAAATATTAAATTTGTGAGAAAAAAGATAATTTTACTTTATCTTGATTTATAATATTAACTTTATTATATATCGTTATTAATTACTTAAAAGATCGTATTTGTATATAAATTATAGACGACAAGGTTAAAAATTCTGTAACGTGTTCCTGTTCTCAATGACTATAAATATTTTCATGTTTTATTTGCTAATCTTTTAAGTATTTTTGTTTTGAAACCGTTTGTATTAAGCACATAATTGCCATTCATTAAAAAGAGAGGCTGAGATTAGGCGAAAATGCGTGATCTTGTTTCCTAAACTGCTTTACACGGCCGTGTAGGTAAAGAGACTAAACGATTTGTTTTAGGTAACCTTAGTATTGCGTACACAAACTGTGAGAGGTTGGAGGTACGCACCAGGCAGGCGCAGAGACTAATTAAACGAAATTACACGAGAAAGCCAAACAAGTCGTAACGAGCACCTGATTAATCCCGCGTCGTGGGCAAAACGCCGCCGTTATTGAGTGTCCCAATAAGTAACTGCGTATAAAATGGGAAAGCTTCGCTCTAAACGGCCGGTTTAATTACGGAAAACTTTTAATTTGAAAGCTCCATTTAAAATATTACGACGCAAATTTTTATTTGAGTACTTTTATGCCTTCTTAGAGGGTTTTTGATATTTTTTAATTGATCGTAAGATTCGTTTATTAATTTTAATGACTTTATACCAACAGCCCATTTAAATTAGCAATTTTTGAGTAGAGTGCTTGTTTATAACCTTTTCAGAAAAGTATAAAAATACAAGAGCAACAAATGAAATATGCTACGGTTCAAACTTTGTGCTAGAACAACAATCATCTTCTCAAATATCTTACAGTGAAATATCACAAATTAATCTTCAAATGTAGATTTTTCCAAATATTATTAGCGCATTTTGTTTCAATTCTGTGTAAGATGATAATGAATCATAAAAATTGCCTAAACTTTGGTGTTCTGTTAACCATTATTTAATACAAATAAAATGATTATAATGGAGAAAGTCTCTAGAAAAATTATAATGTAATATTTTCGCTACTCAATTTTTTTACATAAAGCAACCTCGTGTATATCAAAGAAAATTTATTTCAAACTCATCTGGTTTAAAAAAAAAATTATGTTGTCAAAGGTTTTACTATTAAAAATGCATATTTTTCATAATTTTAATTGGAATATAAACTTTAATTTGCATTTATTGATGAGATTATAAGACAATATATTAAGTACAGAAAAATATTTTTTGATAGTATTCATTCTTGTAAGAAACTTTAAGGTATATTTAATTAAATGTGGCGAAAAAAATGTTCACAGATTTTTCACAAAATAGTCGCTTAAACATAAGGTTTTCATAATTTGTTGCAAGATTTTGTCATTTTTTTTCCACATTCCATTAAGCAATACCACGATTTTTCTTACTTAATTTAAAAAAATGCGATACAAAAATTCTTTCATAGCAAATGTCATAGCTTGGAAATGTATACATTCAACTTACATCATACTTATTGCGGATGGTCACTGAAAAAATTTTTCACTCATTAAAAAAAACGAATTGACATAACTTCATTGATAAAATTCACTAAACAAAGCACAAAATATAATTTCTAAGCAAAAAAAGACAAACAATTAAACCGGCGTCTGACATTTTTTATGTTGTATATTACCAAATATCTTTCACTGTTTCTTCAAAAAAAAATTTTATTTAAAAAACAAAACAAGACAGTTCATTCACCTAAGATAACTATAAACATTTACTGTAGAGTCAAATCGTCTGTTCACTATTAAGTTGCTACTGTATTAATGTATTAAACTATTAAAGAAATGAAAGTTACCACATTGGTTTATATATTCTTTTAAGGCTTTTTTTTATAATTTATGATATCGACTGAAGGTGCTTGATGGAATTTCAATATCAAATTTGAATTGTTGTAATTTTGTACAATTCCACATGTTTTGTCAAAAACGACTCGGGTTTCGCCCTTCGGCATCTTCAGGTATTCCAATTCAGTCAGTTCTGTTGCATCCGTGTGATGGAATACCTGAAGATGCCGAAGGGTGAAACCCGGGTCGTTTGTGACAAAACATGTGGAATTGTACAAAATTACAACAATTAAAATTCTTTTAAGGCTTTTTTTCATACAATTAATAGCAACAATTTTATATTTTTTTTTGATATTTGATCAAAATTGGTATTTAAAAAACAAGACAAGAAGTGTTAGAATGAGACATAATATTATCGTTTTCCGACTTCACCTTTTTACTATGCATATCAAGTTTCTTTTGAGCCTTTCTTTATTTTATTTCTATATTTGTCTAGTCACATACAATTTCCAAAATAGTTTTTACACAGATACCATTATAATAAAAACGTGCAAGCCTGACGGTAGACAGTGTACGGTATAATGATATTTATTTTGAACCTAAAATTTATGTGACTCTTATGTTATTTCTAGCTTTTATGTAAATAGTAAGTGGTACATTCTTTTTATGAAGAAGCTCGCTAAGTCAATTGATCTCTATCTTTATTTTTTCAAATATTTTCTAGAAATTGATAAAGGTGAAAAGAAAAAGTTGCTTCACTGAATATTTTCAGGTGACCTATATATAATCAGCTTGTCGAGAAATACATTCAAACAGTAACCTAAATATTCTTTACTAATATGAATTTTATGCCTACAAAACGTATTATCTTTATCATATAGAAAAAAATAGGAAACTAGCATACATGTGAAATTTGTTATAAATAACGATGCATACGATTTGTAAAATTTAATGTTTAGTTCAGTTCAGTTCATTGACTTTTATTCCATCCGGATACTTCACTATATGTTTTATGTCTTCTAAGTATATCTAGTTTTTTGCTATCGCTTTTAGAAATATACTTAGTCATTGGCAACTCCTGTATAATTTCATCAAAACCATCTATATTATTACAAAAAAATATTTCCTTTTATATTATAAAAGTGAACAAAAACATATTTACACAATTTTAAAAAATGCCTGATTTGTTTTGTAATAATTTTCTTACAAACAGTACATGGATTATGAATATTATGTTAAGTTTTATAACAATTATTCTGAAAATACCACCAAATACACGTTTTCTAAGACAAATGGGTTTCACTTACACCGATATAACATTTTGTTGAGAAATATTTAAGGGTTTTTTTTTTGTGTTTCGAAAATAAAAACGCCAAGAAAATATACTGAAATTGAGCATTTCTGTTAATATTTAGGCGGATGAAGAATGGGAAGCATTGCAATCTGCCTCAAGGAGCCTCATAAAGAAACATTTGCGAGGGTCTTAGGGCTGTGGAGTGAGGACTCAAGAGGAAAACCTGCAGAAGCGTTCGCGCGTAATAGGTCGGCCGATACAAGATTCATGTCATAGCGCATCTTCACAAATTAAATTATCAATTATTCAGGGCAGACGAACAACGCAGCAAGAACGTGCGGGCACTGAGAAGGCTGCTGCTCTATTGAATTATGTGGTCGATTTGCTTGTTTAATTGAACACTTGCTCGTTGTTTAAAGGAAGTAAGTATAAGAGGAGAGAGAACTGTACAGAGTAAATATTAACTAAGCAGCGAATAAAGACTTTTCAGTGAGTAAAGCAAATAGCCATTTATGTAAATTTATTAATCTGTAGATAAATACAACCTGAATGTATTACAGTCCTTTTTGTGAACCACGGATACGGTATCTCACGAATGACTCACCTGAATTAAACAAATCGATCAATATAACAATTTTATCAAACCCCTTTACTTTACAGTTTTGAATTGTTGAAACTTTGTACGAATTTACATTGTAGTTGTAATTGCAACATAACTGGCTTTAGTTTTATTTCGTCTGAGAGCTAGGATATACTGAATGGCAAAACTCGGGTCAGAAGTGACAAAATATGTGATATCGTACTAAATTTTAGCAAATCAAATTCCATAAAAAAATATATATAGCACTGTCAGTCAGTTTATTATACCTTATATTTTCATTGAAATTTCGTTAAAATTTATGTATAATTTTGAAGCTTACTATGAAAATATGTTAAAAAACATCGACCTTTGAAAAACTTCTTTTAAAATTTTTATACCACAATCTGAGTGATTTGAATCAACAATGGCACATATTCTATTGTTTTTTTCGTTGTACGGTTGATATATTTTAGTTTTTGAACATGATCACAAAATATGTGGATCACAATACTATAAAATGTTGGTATTTCAACACAAGTTTTCTGTGAGAAATGTTTATTTTTCATTCAATAAATTTCTCTTTTTAAAATAGTGTAAGGATATAAATATAACATTTAACTAAAATAGGACTATTTGCTGAATAAGCTCGCTTACTATGCCCCACAATTAAAATCAGATTGATAGAATAGAAAATAATTGTTTACTCAGTATTGTGCTAATAATTGTGTTTCAGTTTTTTGAATATTCACTTTCTATTGGTATTTTTTTACTGAAACACGTTTATCATTTAATATTTTATTATTGGTGGTTCGTCAAACAAAGATAGCCAATGCAAGTAATTTTTAAACAGACTGACGTTGCGTCTGGCACGTGAGGCGGCCTCGTTTAATGGACACTAAGACGCCGGGAAGTCTGCGCATGACGAGCTTTATTGCCTCCTGTAAAAGCTTCGCGCATCAATTATTTATGCATGTTCGATTGTTTCACCGGCCGAGGTGGGAGAGCTATGTTCTTTTCAACAAATTGTTCCATAGAATATATTGAATTAATTATTATTTCTTAAATAATAATACTTATGATATCAATTTATTCCTTTCGAATTTTAATTTTGTTGAATGTATATGTATTAACTCAATTTGATTTTTTGTAAATTATGCGTATAAATACAAAAAAACTATCCACTGAAACGCTTAAAGCATGCATAAATGTTTTGAATTTTCTTATTTTCTGCAAAAATCAATGATTTCGAATTGTTACACGAAAACTTAAATTCCTTAGCGTTTCGGCCGAACCACGGCAATCGACTTTTTAATTTCCCCTTGTGAAACGAATTAATAGAATTAAGAATGAAAGTCTTATAAAAAAGTAAATTTATTGTGACCAAAATCACTATTTCATTATTTTTTTGATATATTGAAAGTGAAAAATATTAATCTAGCTTATGGAAAGTTTCAAAAGCGACGTAATTTTTTTTTTAGTTATATGCTCTGAGCTGTCACAAAAGCTCATTAATGTTATTTTTTTATAGTGTAATTATTCTGAAACTGTATTTTTAGAGACTCTTTATATAACTATAAATTAAACGATTCGTCTACTGAAATATTTTGCGAAGACCTTTAAGTTGCGGCTATATTTTTTTTTACTCTAGTTGCTTTTTTAATTCAAGTTTATTAAACTTTTGTTGAATTTTAATAAAAAAAGTTATAACAAAGTTTATGAGATCTAGACCATATAAATATTCAGCAACAATAACATTGCAGCACCTTTATACACTGATATCGATCAATGTTTTAATATTGCCCTCATATCAAGACAATATGCTAGAATGAGTATTCAAATTTTAATTTATTAAAAGCGAGATTTTTTATTCTAATGTTCACTACTCATTTGATCCAATTTTCCACTTTTATAACTACAGCCCTTACGAAAGGCTTGTACCTATTACAATATGACGTGTCATGTTGTTGAAATAATAATTTTTACTCATTAATTATTTTCAATGGGTTAGGTTAGGTGGTGACTTTGCGGAAGGAGATTATAAATCTAAAATTAATAGTATTGATTGAATTGGGATTCACTTGGTAGGACTCCATTATAACACGGTGAAAAAATAGCATTGTATTTTAGTTCTCCAAAATTATTTTTAACAAATATAGTTGATAGCTATTTCGGCTCACGCCATATTATATATATATGGATAGATCTGACGATGGCGTGAACCGAAATAGCTATCAACTATATTTGTTAAAAATAATTTTGTAGAACTAAAATACATTGCTATTTTTTCACCGTGTTAAAATTAATAGTATATTTTTTTTTAAATTAAAAATATTTTATCTTTTTCAACAACTTCAACAGTAAATGTTTTCGTCATTTTTGTACTTAATTAAAAGTTCATAACAAAATAATGAGTGTGTATTTGAAGAATGAATTATAAACGTTGTAAAATTTAAGCCATAAAAAGTCAAGTCAAACCATGCTATGGAAATATGCAAGCTAAATTTTTATGTAGGATATTATAAAAATATTTGTTGTCTATAGTGTTAACATTAAGGCTGCATTTTAAAATGTGCAATTTTTCAGGTCAAATGTTTCATCTCTATTACACGAAGAAAGAAAATAGAATAACATCGTGGGGGGTAATTTGAATTTCTAAAATATCTGAAATTTGCGAATAATTACGAACGACATTTTTTTCTTGAATATTTGCCAAGGAATTTCAAACATAAATTCAATATGATTAAGAAAAATTCTTGTGCTATTCAAAGAAACAATAGAGAAGACTTAGTCAAAGGCAAGTGATTTTTTATGTGCGTTTTATTATTGTAACATTTCTGGATATTTAACGCATTTTGTTGGAGATTTTATAAAAATCTTGCTAAGTGTGATTGTGCATGCTCAAAATGTTGAATATTAAGAGTCAAAAAACATTTTTCATAATTAGTCCATATATATTGATTGAATTGGCATTCACTTGGTAGAACTCCATTATAACACTGTGAAAAAATAGCAATGTATTTTAGTTCTACAAAATTATTTTTAACAAATATAGTTGATAGCTATTTCGGCTCACGACATCGTCAGAACTATGCTTAAAACTAACATTTGCTTATCTATATATAGCTGTGCAGAAAAGGCACACAACACATCCTCTCTCCTGTTCTAACGGCCTAGCTTCTTACTTTAACACAACGACACTAAATTTTCAAAATTCTAAATGAAACAATAGGTGTCTATGACAATAAGATTATATGTGGGACGGAAGAGATCCTTCTGGAAGTAAATCAGACCACCCCTTTGTGCAACGGCTGGACAAGTGGCGATACTATTATGTTAGTTTGGTCGTTTAGAATCCTTGTGATAATTGGTGTCTATTGATTTCTAGTTGTTCCAAAGCCGTCATTCTCCGACACTTACTACAAAGATGCAAACATTTAGGGGCTGAGTTTGAATTTATAGTATGTGATTCAATAATAACGTGACTAGCGAATTGTGAATCTGTTTTTTATTGTTGAATGATCTTACATGTTCCTTAGCTCGAGTAGATATACTTCTACCTGTTTGTCCGATATAAACGGATAAACATGAGCCACAGGACATTTTATAAATACCGCTTCTGTCCAGTATATTGATTTTATCTTTACTATTTTTAAGATGTCTACCTAAGTTATTGTTGACCTTGAAAGCTACGTTTATTGAGTTTTTAATCTCCCGATGAATTTTTTCGCTAATGCTACCTAGGTAGTTAATAGATTTATAGAAGCGGTTATCTTGTATTGGGTTCGGGTAAATGAGTTTTCTAGCTAGATTTAATAGTCCATATGTTATCACTAATCGATGTCAATAATAAGCTTATACTAATATAATATGTTATAATATGATTTTCCTTCGTGTTTACACAAATTTTACTTAAGCATGGTAAAAAATTAATATTTTAACAAATAAAACTATATAAAATGTTGAACTTAACACATTTTATTTTTGATAACATTCCAATCTGATCAAACTTTGATTGTTTTTATACAAATAAAGTTCACGTACACTTGGACTGCGGATTTTCTTAAGAAAATTCAATCGGTTTACAATATAAACATTATATTTCTGCGTGTGATTTTATGACCGTGCAAACGAGCAGAACTGAAATTTAAGAACGCTAATGACTGGAAAGAGTAACGGAAAAAAGGCAAAAATATATTCTTATATAAAGTTATTATTTTTAAAGCATTTTGAGAAAATTATGCATGAAAAATTTATTTTATTTCTTAATACAGAAATTATGGCAATTGAGATATTTGGGTGTTTT
This sequence comes from Himalopsyche japonica, assembly GCA_028555115.1. Lineage (NCBI taxonomy): Eukaryota > Metazoa > Arthropoda > Insecta > Trichoptera > Rhyacophilidae > Himalopsyche > Himalopsyche japonica. Next base: position 941,481 of record JAHFWJ010000449.1, on the reverse strand, counting down.
CATTTAATCAAATAAAAATAAGGATCTTAATAAGATACCAGTTGGATATCAAGGAACTTACTTTGTTTTTTATTCAGGTGGTATTTTAACACCGAATTGGAGATATATTAAAGTCCTTCACATGGTCTAATCTAAGGATTCATCGCAACATGTACGATGCATCTTGCTAGGTTCTTGGTAATTAAAGAGTGTTTTTTAGATTTAAATCTTTGATATATTCATAAGTTTGTCCATACTATTGTATTTTTGTCGTTTTAAATCGAATCATAGAGTGCTCTTTGGTAGACCCGGCTTAACCTTCCAATAATCGGAAGTTCAAAGTGGACAAAAAATGACGTCAAAGAAGAAGTTGGGAACCTTTTCTGAGATTACGTCTGTAGTCATGAATAAAACCATAAAGGTTAGAGGACCCACGAACTTAGTGAGGGTTCCTCAGAATTCGCGTCACGAAATCTTTGCGGGTAGATCGTCAAAGGAAAAATATGAAAACCCGCATATGGAATCGCCTCAACGCAATTCTAGTGAAAAGTGTTCAAAATGTATTTTTTGAAGATGTTTCTTTTAAGTGATTTTTCCTACGCCGTCTAGGGATTAAAATCAGTTTTTTTACATATAAACGTAGCCCTAAAATAACATTCTAAACTTTCTACCAAAAAAGTATTCAATCAATATAATTTTATCTCGTATTAAATAAAATATTTGTTTTTAGTGCTTTTTAATATTATAGCATGATTTGACGGAATAATTCCATAAAAATTTAAGTGAAAATGGATCTTTATTTTAATATTTTATGTATGATAGGAAGAAAAATATCAATTGTCTGTCGTGATTTTTTTCCAATTCATTTTCCAAATAGAATTACATTCTTTTTACATTTGAAGTATTTACAGAGAAAACTATAAAAATTACCATGCAGTTTTATCAAATTTCCAAGTTTAATATAAATAAAATAAATGTATATCAATAGTGATATATCAACATAATAATACACATCTAAATGATAATATGAATTTAAAAAAATTTCTCGTGTGATTTTACGTAACTTTTTTATTCAACTGATTTTCTATTCAAAACACATTTTTATATTTCTGTATGCAGTGTATTCCACGGGTATTGTATTACATACAAAATAAGTTCTACTTTGTATAAAATAATACATCAAAAATTTTGGCTGTCGTCGATCTTAATCTGAAGGCTCATGCCTTTGGTTGGGCATAAAAGCAGACTGCGTCATATCATGTGTGAAATAAAAATCGTGCTTGGACAACGAATGGTGAAATTTTCATCATATACAAGCACATCGACCAGTGTTGCGATCCTATTAGGTATTTTCCCGCGTGGCCATCAAACACAAGACGACAGTGTTTTAGTGAACCCGGTTGTTTTATTAAAATGCTGTACACATGGTTTTATGCCATGTTGTTTTTATTATAATATTGACCGACGAGGAAATTTTTTCAACTTTAAAAAATACTGAGTGGTAAAAAATGATAAATACAATACGAACATTACATAACAAGTGTGCCCACTGAAGTTATATAGTCGAAGAAAACGATTAGAATTTAATTTTAAAATTGTCGAAACCTAAATAACTTCTTTTATACAATAGGATTGATAGATTTGGTTAAAAGTTTAATGCTTATATATATATATATAAAAATCATAATTACATATTAAAACACTCGTAAGTCGATAATATCGATATTAAATTTCTTTGCGTTTTAGAAGTATGGAGTAAAAAAAAGTGCAAAAAGTTAGTAAACACCTTTCTTCACCTTCTTTGTACAATTTTGATTTGAATAATCAATTAATTGGCTTCACGATTTTTTTACCAAAAACATACCAGCTTAATAAAGGATTGACTTATAAATAAAAAAAAAAATGTAACTTAAAACTATTGTGTTTGATAAAACATTTTTCAGGCGATTTTTCAAAACGTTGGAATACAGCAGAATTTTTGCTTAACCAAAACCACCGTTAAATTTAAGACATGCTTGTTATATTTACAAAGAAAACTTATATTACAGGTTTGTGAACATTTTGATTTTAAAACCACTGCGTAAGTCCATTACCCGTAGAGCCAAAATAGCCTATCCGAACTTACCACTACATGATATTAAATTATAAAACCGAGCCAAAGTTAGCGTCCGCCGTAAGCGTTAAAATGTAACGATGCTTTTCTCGTTGCTTCCTCGCTACTGCATTATACATAATGGATATAGACATGTAATATAACATAATTTACCATAGACAAACGATACGGCACATCTATTGGTAAATTGGAGATAAATTCAGTGTTTCAGTATTAGGAACCAGTACGTAATACCAACTAAGTCTCTTAATGATTAAAACTCCCACAGAAAGTTTTCCACGTATAATATTCTGGAAAAAAATACTGTTAATGTTTTACCAATATAATGATTTTTCAATTCCCAAGAATCAGAGGTCGCAAAAAACATTAAAAATTCACGCTTTACAAGATATTTAATACCATTTATTTTAAATGGCTATTTTTGTTCCGGATCACATTTTGCTTGATCCCGGTTAGTAACACAATAAAATTTTGTTTGAATATACATTGCTGGATAATTTTGGGTTCAATTTGACAATGAATCTCTAAAAAGATTTAAATTTAAAAAAAGCTCTGCCGCGGTATCATATTTAAGTAATAGTTCCTCCGTTATAGCTATATTAAATGATTTACGGATACTTTTTCTAACGAACAATTTAATTTTAATTCAATGACACTAGATATCTTTCCTGTAATACAATAAGTATTTGATATTAAAAAAGCTTATACATCTTCAAAATAAATTCCGCAAAATATTGTCATCAATATGTATTCCGTCATTTTTTTTTTAGAAATTTAAAAGACAATAATATTTCAAACTACACAATTAATCGAAGGAAAACATCAGTAAATAAGTCAAAAAAAGAGTTCATCATCAAAAAAAACTAGAATAGATAGTAGTCGGCTCTTGTGGATTATACTATTTGTATATAAACGCTTACACACTTCCCGTATGTCTTATTAAAACGCTGCATGATGTCTGTTGATTAAACTTTAAACGACTGTGATAAATGAATAAATGAGATCGCGTTAAGTGTTTTCTAAAAGCCTGATTTGCTTCACTCTATATGAAACATCTTTCGGTGTAAATTCTCACAACGTATCTCTCACAATCTGAGATTGGATATCCAGTTGTTAAAGAAAAAAGTTTCCAATTATTTTATGATAATGATAGTTTATTTAATTGAAGGTAAAAATAATTTCATGAAAAAATTAATAGTTCGATTATTATTTTACATGTTATATGCAAAATTATTTTATGTCAGGATTGTTCCAGTTTTCAAAAGATCGATTTTTAACCGAAAATATACCTAAGAAGCGTTTTTAAATGTATATTTTATATCCAACGGTAGCCAAGTGATTAGCAAATTTTTCGCTATTCAAATGAGGGTGACGTAAATAAATCGTTATTTTCTAACATATAAGTTTATTATCCCCCGTCTAACTCTTAGATCGACATTTTTTTTATATATGTTTTAAGTGAATTCCTAATAGGCAGTTTTCTTAAAAAATGACTGCATCCAATACAAACAGATGTGTTTCAAAATCAAATAATATATCTTTTGACAAAACCAATTTACTGATTTTATTTTGTAAAATATTATCACATTAAGTTTGTAGCCTTTATATCATTTACGGCAGTAGAATGGGTATATAAATTTGTCATTATTAATATAAAAAATAAAATTCAGTTGCCGAGTAAAAAAAAATCAAACAGATGTTTTCAATTTACAAAAACAATTGTCAATAAAGCAATTTTGTTATTTCTATAAAAAGCCCCGTTGCTATAATATGTCGCTAACAACAAACCCAAATGTCGACGCGACCAATTGAGTCCATATCCAATCAGCTTATCGTTAAACCAATACATTGATACTTAAATAAAAATATATACGCAACGAGTAAGGTTTACGTGGAGCATGTAGTTTTGAATAATAAATGAGTAAAACATAACAAACGCAAGTTTACAGTGTATTTACCGCAGAGAATTAAAAAAAATGTTGATTTTTATTTATGAAGAAAACAAGAAATATACGTATAACCTTTTGTTTGTTTTTGGAATGCAAACGGTAAATAAGAAAAACGTTTTAGATTACTTAAGTACGCAATATGTTTATAGTTATAAAAAATACAATTATCATTATATACAGTAAATTTTAGTAAATATTTAATATATCTCTGTCAAAAATATGATTTTTTAATTATGTTGATGAAATGGGTGACATTAACTTTTTCATATTTATCTTATAAAAAATATTGCGTCCGAATCTATTTGCTTTGCATATTAATGGATTTACTATAAAAACCATTACAAAATTATATCTATTTTTCATATTTTTGTATAATAACGTCTTTCTGCGAAAGAAAACCAAATCAGAGGTATATACGACCTTAAATAATAGTCGTGTAGTATGTTGACTGTGTTAGAGACAAATTATATCACTTCAAAAAATTCAGTTGGTCAAGGGATTGTATCAGGAAAAGAGTTTTTTTCAATTTATATTTCAAGTGACATAATAATTTTTGGCAATCAACGGCATTCCAATCTGTGATCGTCTAGTCTTTTCTCAATCCTGTCTAATAGCGTTTCGAGAAAAAAATTAGCTGGTCATTACAAAATTTTTAATTTTTTTCTAAAATTTCATGTGTTATTTATGTAAAAAAACTTTAATTGTAAATATACTGTACGCACTGTTACTCATTCTTCGTAATGAAATTACTTACGTAAATGCAACGGAGTAAAACTTTATAGCGCCCATGTAATAAAATATTCAGGCAAATACAGTACATTATAAGTAAATATAAACAGTTCTTTTGGATTGACCGCATTAGTTTTCTTTACGAACTTTTACTTTCTTGCTTATGACACAATTCAGACTTATTTTATACATGATATATAGTCACGGCATAAAAGTAAATACGATGAAATCTTCATTTAAAAGCTTTTTTAAGGCTTCGATGAAAAGATTTTTTTTCTTCTTGAAAATAGTTTTAATAATGTAATACTCAAGTATATAATAAGGTTCACTTTCAAAAACTTTAAAGCTTAATTAGCCAATGCCGCATCAAATGAGTATATAGATAGACTGGCTTGGTGTTAATGGCTAGTTTTACGAAGTGGCTATGTTTGATTCAATTTCTTTCAAATTCAAAACTTGATATAAGACACCCTTTTTTTACTTATTGACCGACAAATGTCTTCTTTTAGAGCTTACATCAATTAATTTAAAAATATCGAAATTATGATGCTTATTTTTACTTCTATGTCTTACTATAGAAGTAAAATTAGCTTGACCGTCGCGACTTTTTTATACTATCGGTAACCGTATACTTTCATTTTATTTCCGACTGAATGTTGCTATACAAAAAAATAAAATAATCTGAGTTAAATGACAATTTTATTGCAGTCACCTTACAAGTGAAAAAAATTGGTATTAAATAAATTGTTATTTAACAGAGCTTATTCGAACTTCATAACTTTCATGGCATAGTCAAAAATATATTGTTATTCGGTGATTTCATAGGAGTAACAAATAATACACTTTAAAACTCTTGACTCGTATTTTACCCTCAAAACGTCAAAAGAAAAATAATGATATATAAGATCTCCATAAAAGAGTCTTACTAAGTCGACAAGATATGCTTCACTGAAGTGGCTTGGAATAATGCAAGTCTGGCCATGAATTCTATACTATATTAGTGTATGTGAAAAGTTTACTTTTTTCTAAGCTGATGGAAAATTAGAAATCATATACGCGAAACAAATTATTCAATGTCGTTATTTTTACAATATAAATAGTCCAATTATGTTAAAACAATATTCTGATGATGCAAATGTCGCTTTGGAAGTCGGATCTATACTAAAAATGTATAGCATTAAATATTTTCAGTTAGTTCTAGTCTCTTTTTTCATACATCTATCTTTCCTATGAAGAATGAGTAAAAATAAATTTCATTAATTTATTGTGGAAATTATATTAAACAAAACTCTAGTAGCAACTTTACTCGATGAAGTTCGCCATCGAATGAAAGATTTTTAACCAGTTTTAGTTATATATAATATATATGTAACGAAATTTTACAATCTTCACGAAAAAAAAAATTTTTTACAAGCGAATAAAGCTGTTATATTTATAAATCCGAAATTTTCAAGTGGTTAGATTGTTGCGACCCAACGCACAAAAAATTCATCTTGCTAATGGGAACATTTGAAATTACATAAATTTTGTTAATAACAGAAATAGGAAAGAGAGTTATATGAATACAATAATGGGTTAAGTGGAATTGTTATTATTTTAGTATCAGAACAAAAAATGGGTTGATTTTAAAACAATTTGTAGTCGATCATAATTCCATTTTTTTGCAATAATAAACCTAACAAACTTTAACTGTAAAAACATTCTTTGATGGGTTCAAAAGATCAAATTGAATTTATTAACAGTATGCGCATTTTTTATTTTGTTATGTTTTATTTGATCTTTACAATAATTGCTACTGAATAAACTACTGAACAAAAAACAAAAAAATCAATTTATATGTCTTTTACTGATGAAAAAATCTTTCATTAATTGAGTTTGTTTACGCCCTTTTTGTGCAGACAAGTAGATGAAACATATGTAAATGACAATAATCAATCGAAACACCAAACGCGTAGGCCAGTCACAACTTCCAAGATGGCATAAAGCAAACGAACGTATTTATGTTCGTGGAGTTCATATGCAGTAATTTTCAAAACGTTGCAAACTTTTTCATAGGAAGTAAAAAAGCTCAAAGCGTTGTTACCGTTAAGACCGTTTCGCACTTTTCACAAGAAATCTAACAAAATTTGTTGTAAAAAGGGGAAGTCACGTTTATCGAACATTCCCGCCGAAGAGTCTATAAATATCCACCTTTCCTACCGTTCCACCGTGCAAAATAAATCATTGTGGGGATCCCCCGTTTTTTAAGAACTGGAAATACTTACTTGCGAGGAGGAATAAAATAAAATAAACGAATCCGATGTACGTGTAAAGTACGAGAAAGAAGTTGGACTTAAGACGAACAGGTTGTATAGACAGCTTAGCTTAGGCGACGGTAGATTTCTATCGTGGATGGAAATCTTATTTTGCAGCGTAAATGGTTGGTTTTACGTGAGTACAATCTCCCAGTCAATAATAGTATCCCGCAGAACAAAGTGAGACATTTTTTCTGTTGTCTGCGACATTTTTTACAATCGTGCCATCCTAATACAAAAATGTTTCATTTATTTTTTTGCTTCTGTAAAATTGGTTTCGCTGGGATCGTTTTATTGAAAAAAATATCTGAAAACATCCCAAGATACTATTGAATCGAGAATCACTATCTATTTATTAACACAGATTGAAAGCAATTTCAATATTGTGTTTGCATACTTATGTAAATCTCATTTTAAAAAGAATGTTCAATTTAAGTACACTGCTAAAATTAAAACTTTAAAAGCATGTAAAATTATTCCTTTTACTGCTCAAAATATCACTTTCATGACAATTAAACATAGAAAAAGTTTTTATTTAAATTGACCAAACAATATTTTATTGTAAATCACAATTAATCATGTATATTTTAAGCGATTCGTGTAAAATAAAACAAAGCATAAAAACTTTCTTAAAATATACGGTGCTTTAATTGCAAACTGATTTCGCTCTAAAACTCTTTAAATTAACGCTGATAAAAAAACAATATCATACGGTTTTTGATTATATATTGTAAAAAATTGCAATACTTAGCTTATAGCTTGAAGTCTTAAAATACAAAGTTTAATGTTTGTCAAATAATATTACAATAGTTTTGTTGACAAATTTCAATAGAATTTTACTTTGATTGTTTTCTGAATGATTCAAAAGAATAAAATTATTACTTTTTGCGCAGTTTTTATTGTTATATTTCCAAAAAACTCGTATTCGAACTGTATGCATCTTGAATTGTTTATAACAAAAACTTTTCGTTACTATAAATTGATAAAATTTTGGATAAATAATTCTGTTTACATGTCTTTTGAAGTCTCTATTGAAAAAGTAGACTATCAGCTAAAACTAAATTATTTAAACATATAGTTACATAATATATTATTCCGCAAGTCACTAATAGAAATGATACCTGTTTGAAGTCAGTTAAATGCCGAATCCTTTTGACGGTAAACCTTAAGGAATAATAATAAACTCTAGATACCATCGCGTGTAAAATACAATTAGACTACTCTATTATTGGCAATCATTAAAATGTCAATCCATTTGATATTCCCCATAATCCACTCGTCGAACAAACAACCGTATACTTTGTAAAGTGGGTCATGAAGAGAAATAAATTATGAAACATTACACGCTACTGGTCTTGTGGAAACTTTACTTTCTTTATAGACAAGTTGCACTTAAAATCAATAAAAACCAATGATTTTTCAAAATCACCACTCGGTTGTAAAAATATTTTTTCTCAGTCTTGCTGTATATTTTATTTGATTAAGATATTGTAACTTGTCTTCCTTTGTATATATTTTACATTATGCTACTAATGGTTAGCCTTACTTAAGAAATATTATAAATATACATCGATAAGCAATAGTTTACATCTAGAACTGGTCCTTAACCTTGATTTCTATTTAATTCATCATTCTTACCATTCACTTGCAAAATTTTGTATCACAATTTATAGAAATATAAAATAATATGAACATTGAATTTTCCTCTACTCATATAGGTTTTGGTTACCTCAAAGGGACTGTGTGTAGACGAAGTAAGTTAACTTTACAGAGCACTTTGGATCAATTATGTCCCTAAGTAAATAATTTATTACTGTTTTTTTGGCGGTTAAAACTTACTGTTGTAATTTATTAGTAATTAAAAAACACCTTTCCTCTGTATAATGATTACATGTTGTACTTGTATCGCATGAATCGCCTCATAATAAGTGCTTTGGTTAGCGATAAAAAAGTCTCAGAATTATTTTATGCCACCATGAAATATTTTTTCAAACTGTTTTACATACAGGATATATCGCAAATGTGTTGTGTTTACTAAAGGAATTTTAAATGAACATTGCTCTGGATGATTTAATACTCATTTTTAATTTCGACCAATTCTTTTAAGTGTACACATAGTATGCTGTACTTTTTGTCATTTTTTAAATTCAATTTAAAATCGAACAAAGAAAAACATTAATCTTTTTGATTTCTTTAAAATTAGTTGATAATCGAAACAAAATTTTAATTTATGACATCGACTGAAGGTGCTTGATGGAATTTCAATATCAAATTTGAATTGTTACAATTTTGTACGATTTCACATGTTGTGTCGCTAACGACCCGGGTTTCGCTTTTCGGCATCTTCAGGCATTCCATCACATGGATGCAACAGAACTGATCAGTTCTTGTTTCGTTCGTTAGTGACAAAACATGTGGAATCGTACAAACTTGTAACAATTCAAATTTAATCAAAATGTGTTAAAGCTAACACATACAAATCATAGGCAATATATTATGATTTAAAGTAGAGCATGTTTGCAGTAGAAGTATATGTTATTTTCTAATAAGTATTTGTAAAGCTTCTCCAAGTTTAAGCTGACTATACGATGAACCGGGTCAGTTATCGATCAGTGTCCATCGGTAAGATCGGAATAAACACAACCGTTATTCATAAACAATTGACGAGCAAGAGGGTGAGTGTAGAGGAGTAAGTACACACGTTATTGATTCCATAGGCCGGCCGCAGGGACTCGCTTGCCACTGAATAAGTAATGCATTAACTGGCTCGACGTTTATTTCAAAGCTTCAAGACGTTTACTCGAAAGCTATCATGTGGCTTGATAATAATAAATTATAAGTCTGGAAAATTGCACCGTGGAAAATTTCACAACTGTCATTACAATAAACGGATGTCAGTGAATAAAGTTTCAGTTAATGAAGTATATTTCTGTGTGAAAGTGGTAGGTTATTATTTCATTTTGCTGACTAAATTGGTTTGAATATTAAATGATTCACTCATACCCGTTATTATTTTATAAAACAAATTTATATACTCAAAGTAAATTATTTAAAACAAATTTGAAATGGATATAGATAAATTGTGTGAATATAAGGATTTTCATTTATATTACGATAATATTTTTAAAATTCCTTTTTTTTAAAAGAGTATTTTTTTAAGATTTTCGTCTTTTTTCTTAAGTTTATCAATCAATTTCAAAACAAAACATGAAGTTTGAACGTCTCCGATAACATTTTTAAATTAATTGGTATTAACATTAGTCAAAGATTTAGTGAAAACTCTGATCAACATCAGTAACATTTTTTTCAAGCAAGCAAATTGTTATATGACTACTCTCAAATTAAATATATCATTTGAATTATACTATGTTTGACCTAGGCTAAATTATTTCGTAATATTTTTTTAAATATTTGAATCAACAGTTCAAAAAATAAACAAGTCTTGTAGTGCTTATTCCTTCAAATTACTTTGATGTAGAATTATATGTAACAGTTGGAATAATTAATAAATTGAATCTAACAATAGCTTTAATTTTCTCATTAAAATGAGAATCGTCCTATTAGCATTTAGTATTAAAGCAGTCTAGCAAAATAATGCAATTGGATACTTACTACAATAGCTACCATGTTAGCTTTACAAACCCCACTTAAACTAACTGTGTTTCAAAGTGGCGACACAAAATACTTACAACGGCTAAATGGTAATTTGTGTAGTTCATTTTTTTCTTACTGATCGCAAGGAACAAAAATGTAATGGGCAAACGGAAGTTAGGAGCAATTAATATCCGCGCCTTAAACGTTAGAAAGCATATGCATTTAAAAATAATTGTCAGTCGACAGCCAAACAGCTCAATAATTTATGATATTTAGGACGTGTTAGTTATGAAAATAATAATAAAAGACAATAAAAATTTATTTTAAATTTGAACAGACTAGGAATACATAAACGATTTTATGTTTTTTTAATTGTTAATTGGTTTCCTAACATAAAATTAACTGCATATGACAATTTTTAATATTATCTGCGAATTGTTAAATATATATTGGTGATATAACTCTGTGAACAATATAAACCAGTAAACTCAAATACTCAAGTACACGGATTTGCTTTTTTTTTCAATCGAATAATGACTTATGCATTCATCGCAGCAAATTTTTTTTCATATTTAGTTTATGTATCAAATCGCTTATTTTTGACAAATATACGTCATCTGTGTGGGGATACATTTAGAGTTGATAATTAGGCTGTAAAAAAAAAGCTTCAAAGTGAAATTATTTTAATTTCTAATTCAAAAACATTTGTTAGTCCATAAAAATACGTGGAGTCTTTTTTATAGTTTTGTTAATCGACACATCAAAGACGCAAGTACAATATATAATTATATATAATATAAATTGTGAAACGTTGAATGATTGCTTTTCTACTAAGTAAAGAATAACGTCTTCTCCAGTAAAAACTTCATATACACAATTTTAGCTACATATATAAAAAATTATATATATTAAAACTATTTTTAATCACGAACTTTTCATTTCCAAAAAAAAAATCATGATAAGTAATTACTCGCCTAAATTTTGTTTAGAGGAAATTGCTTAGTAAAAACTAGCTTCTATAAAAAATTAATAATTGTTTATTCGGTATAAAAATAATTATACATTTTGATTATTCCATCGTCCAAAGAAAATTAGAAATTGTGATTATTGTGTAGATAATTTTGTTCAAGTCTTACAAACACTAGAAAAACTTTTTCTCTTTGAGCTTTCTCACTTTTCCATGAAATAATAAAGAAAATTTCTTGCACGAGAGTTTATACGTCGTACCATTATAATTGAATATTTTGTAGATAGTGTGGTGATAATGTAGCCACTTTAATGAACGGACAGCGTGCGGAAAATTAAAATCACTTTGCAGTCAACACGTGGTTGAAAGCTCCCTCTCTACTTCGTGATTAACTGCATAAGTTTGTTACTGCCCCAAAGCTGCATGCGATGATGGCTAAGTCTGATAGTAAAGCTTCGACACCGCATCATTATGAAGTACTAGTAGAAAAGCCTCTGTGGTATCAATTAGCGTACTGTTTACTTTACCTATGCAAAATGAACAGTGCAGTTGCAATTAAGATCGCGGATGATATGCTTATTGATTAATCAAAGTCAAACAATAAAGTTTCGTTTTCAGTCTATAATAACGTAAATACATTAAAACTTGATAACTTAATTAGATAATTTTCTAATAATTGAAACATACCAACCTTACATTAGTTTGTTGACAAAGCTGATCACAATGTTGATTTTGAATGAATAATTTTATTATGTCAATCCCCACAAAGAGTAAGACCGAGAAAATATTCTAAGTTTTGTTTATTTTTATCAATTGAATAAATATTTCTCTGAAGTTCCTTTAATATTATATAAAATTAAATAAGTGTAATCAAGGGAACAAATTTTTATCATTTTTTATACAAAATTGTTATTCTTCTTATATCCATTAAATTATTATCATTTAAGGGTTGTTTTAATATGACTTTTTTTAAATGAAGATAAAAAATATATTTTCGTTCAAATTTTCTTTTCTAGACTTTTCTATTGAATATCATTATTCTTTTTAACATTTGTTTAATATTTTTGTGACAATACATTACAAATTGTTATGACAAAAATTCATCGATCCTTAAACAGTCAATTTTAATTTTGAACGCTAGAATTCGGTTATAGATATTATATATGATTCCCCTCGTGGTTTTCTTTGTATAAATCATCCTCCAACATTCCGAAAATGAGTCTCAAAACAGCGTACAGTTTTATATTGGTGTGAAATATACTGTTAACAGGCGCAGCAGACAATATTCAAAAAATCCGCTTGAAGTAGAACCAGGTTGCTGATATATTATTACAATACCTGGAATCAGTCAATATCTTTTTTAACAAGAAGAAATAAAATTATATTATCTATGTAAGCTACGCACTAGACAAACATTTTCATTAATCAGTATTTGTTTCAAAATAACACGATTATACTTATATAATTCCTGTTACATATCGAATAATACAGTAAGGATTTTCCATTGAAGAAAAAAGTAGGCACCCAAATACTGGGCAAAGTGAAGTTAAACCATTAACTTCGATGAAGTTCGATAACTTTTTGATTAGATTGGCATATCCCACTCGATTGGGCGTACGAGGTTTATCCTTCGCAAGTATATATCTGATTAGTGTATAACCCAATTGATTGGCTAATTGGGGACTTGTTGAGTTACTGAAGCACGGAAGCATCATCTCTGTAGCGTGGTAGTGGTGTGATATTTTAACGAGATTATCCTCGGCGCCCATTAGGTACTCCCTCAAAGCATCGCCCTGCCTATTTGCCTATTCACCTATCCAAAGAAGCCACCCGTATGCTTCTTTATTTAATTAGCAATATGAATGGAATTTTATCTGAACTGAAATGACCGCCGAACACTGTATTATATAATTATCATATACTCAATGATGTAATCATATTATTATGAGAGTTCTTTCAGTTTTAAATATTTTTCCTATACTTCTGTAATATATTACAGATGAAAACCTAATTAAAAAAAAAAAAATATCATAACATTTTTTTGAGAGTTTTAAATCGTTACACAAAACACATTGCGATGTCAGTATGGCGTCATTAAAAAAAAAACTAGATGCAATGATGTGTGTAGTGTGAATTAAATTAACCGAATATCAACTAAAAATACATTTTTCATCAAGAACATATCCCTTTTTTAACTGCAAAAAATAGCATTATCCTTTGCTTTGCTTGTCATACAAAACATGCATTATATTTTTTGGGTAAGGGTAAAATGCTTATCAGCATGCTAAAATTCTTTAAGCATTATATTAGATCAATAAAATGTTAAAGATCAACAACACACAAATTATTGTGTATTTTTATTTTTTCAAATAAAACAAAAATTAACATATATAATAACATAGGATACTTACGCTATTGACTAAATCAACATGGCAACATTAATTTCTGGTAGCTGGCTTTTCAGTTCTACTGCGGTTTGCATACATTTTTAACCTGCTTTACGTCGACCAACGGCGATTACTCAACCCAATAACAAATTAATTTAGTAGCTATAAATATTATGTTGAACTGTGAAATACTCTATCTTGTTTGTAATATTAAATCCTGCTCAGATAGTTATTGTAGTTTACGGTAATCTGTTGTTTAGTGCCTGCAGCAACTTAATGAGTATTTTTTTACCGAATGAAATTTATGCAGTAAGAAATTTATGATATATGAATATTGCATTAATCACATTATATATTTATAAAAACTGAAAGAAAACAAATACTTTTCAAAGTTATATATTTTTTTTATGCGTCTTTTCAGCGAAGGATATTTTTAATGTACAAAATAATATATTTATGCAAATATCAAGAAAAAGAATATTACCCACTCACAACTAGAGAAAGTTAATTCTGATACAATGACTATGGAGCTTTTATACTCAACAAGAACTTAGGTTTTGAAATGGGGATTATTAAAATTGATAAAAATATTAATGCAAATTTTATATGTTAAGTGCTTTTGTTTGTTTTAATATAATATTTTTTGTCCAGAGGTCTGTACAAAAAAAAAATCCAATCATTAGCTGAATTTTTTTGGTGGAAAGGCATGTTATTACATATCTTTAAAATGGTTAATTTATCTTAAGTTTTGTTGAAATTCAAAAATAATATATAAAAATATTTCATTCATTTTGACAGTGTAGTTTTTTTTGCTACATATTGTGTATTACGTTAAACGTTTTTGACTATGTCTATAAATCACATATTTGTGATTGCAAAGTCTTTTTTCGGCCATATTTTTACTGAACTATCAAAATTTCAGATGAAAATACGTCATGGAAGAATTTGAACTGTTTATTTTCTCTTATCGCATTTGCTTACAATTCCACTTGGCAAACCAAAGAGGGAAGTTTGAAAGCCGGTCTGAAGAATTACCAGGGTTCAATTTGCATTATTAAAGACCGTGAAATGTTGTTGATAATGGCGGTCTTTTAAAAGTAATTAAGCGACTGCAAAGTAAAATAAAATTATTCTTAGTTTGCGGGAGAGCGCCGTGCCAGGTCGACTACGTTGCTTGAATTTTTAATTATGAAATGCGTCGATTCAAATTTACACCTCGTTCTGTAAACATCGGACTAAGCTTTAGTGCACTTTTTAATTATTCATTTTGGAGAATTGAAGCTTTTTACAGGCTCTGTTTTATTTTTATCCACAAACATCAAGCTTTTTGTGTACATTCTTTTGTATATAAAGTTTTTAATTTAAGCTTCATGCCTTTTGACGTTTCAAGATATCATATCGGGCAGCAGTTATGACAGTAATTTTTTTTATTGATCAAGTAAAAATGGTAATGAGACAGCTATGTTTTCAATCTTACAATTTAAAATAGCATGTCTTTCCATTAAAAAACGACAGTTAACAACTTTAAAGTTTAATATATTTGTTACGAATATAATCAAATATTTTACTTATTATTTATGTAATTCATTTGAAACATCGGTTAATCATTATTAAAGAAAATATCTTAAGTGATCAATAGCTGAAATAATCTCTTTCATTTATTTATATAATGATGATATAATGGTGGACCATACGGTTAAGCATTTTGTATGATAATAAAAATGTATTGAAAAATATATATTTTTGGTACAAAAGTCATAATCAAACTTTAGCTAACACGTAAAAGTAAACGTAAGTATTTTTTTTTTAATAATAATAGACAACGAACATTACATGTATGATTAAGACTACTTAATTGTATTATCAATCGTAAAGATATACTGACAGATTGTTTTTTTTTTTGAACATTTGGATACGGTACTAATTGAAAATTAAAACGAGTTGTTTGTATTATATTATCTGAGTATTATTATATTATCATGGTTTGTATTATATTATCTGAGTAAAAAGAATTGATTTATAATATTCCTTTTAATCACTGATTATTTCTAATATTAAATTACAAAATAAGTATGAAACAATTCAGGTCAATGGCTTACATGATATAAAAATGTTAAAAATCTTCAATATCGTCAACTTTATCTGCAATCCGACTTAAATTTGAACATATCCGTCATAACATGGTGAAAAAATAGCAATATATTTTTATTCTACAAAATTTATAAGGTGTATAATTACTAGCTGTTTATCGTCAGAACTATGGTACAAGTTATCCAAGTAAGTTTAACTATAGTTATATTTCTGATGAGGCCCTAAGCCAGAATAGCATTCAACTGTATACCTTATATATTTTGTGGAACTAAAATACATGGCTATTTTTTCACCATGTTATAATGAAATTCTACGAAGTAAGCAGCATCATACTTAAGCTAAGAGTTTTTTTCACTTTATCAATTTCTTAATCATAATGGAAAGAACAACATTTTTTGTTTTGATTGTTAAAATTTATAAGCTGATACAAATATTGAGACGTATTTTTAGTTGATATCTTAACCTATCTAAAGCTAACGACCAACCTGTGTGTCACTTTTCAACTATTTTACTAATTTCTGGCTGTTAAAGGGTTAATACAAGTAAGTGAATAATTTTGTCACGAGAAGACAATATACTATTAGCAGCAGACCTGGACTCAAGTATAAACACTTTGTCACGACAGGATGAGAAAGAAATTTCCATCAATTTGATGTACTACTGCCGAAATGGACCAGTGTCTTGGACGGCGTCCAAGCGATTCACACGCAGCTAATTATTAACGCATTTTATAGCCCGACAGCCGCAATCTTATCCGTTTCCGAATCGTATCTACATTTGAATACATCATTTGACATTGAAATAGGCACAGACGTAAACTCTTCTGGATGCATAAATTTATTCAAAAATATACACGAACTTTTTTTTATATTTTTTTTTCTCTCGTAGAGTGTTGAGATTAAAAATTTCTAATTTTAAGACATCGCGGAAAAGACCTGTTTTCTTTACATCTTCTTTACAAATCTACATGCCAGAATAATTAAGAGCAACGAAATATTCTGGCATGTAGATTTTAATCAATAGTTCTGTTGTTTTAACACATAATATTTCACCCATATATAATATGTATGAATTTCCTTAGAAAAATCGTTTAACCGATTTTATAATTACATTGAAATTTGAAAAAAAAACTAGCTTAACATTTTCAAATCAATAGTCAATATTTGTATTTATAGGAAGAGTTTTTTTAATAACGTTATACATCATTATCAGCTTATTGACTCAAATATTTTGCATAATTAGACGTTTTTTTATAACGCGTATGTTCAATCGTTTTATATGACTTTTAAAGATAAACGTACATTTAAAAAATTTCATTGGTCAGGGATCAGAATTGACGAGCACATCGAGAATTTCGTTTAAGAAAATTCTACATACTATTGCCGGGTATCTGTCAGTTTGAAAAATTAATGAACAACATAATTTGTTATTATACACAAAATTTGTAATGTGAGGAATTTGGAGTATTTTTACTTCAACGATTACTGATGTAATTTTTTTTTGACACGAATATAATTAATTACTTACATTTATGAAATTTTAATATACTTTTAATATTTGGTTCAAATCAAATGAATTCATAAGATGACAAGTGATTTCCCATTCTGTGTATAGATAATAATATTTTAAGTGTTATCCTTACGGATAAAATTTTCATGTAATATACGATACTTTACAAATAAGCATAATATTTACATGATTTTAATTTTAAATTGAAATTCAGGTTAGGCTATTATTGATTTACAAGAAATCACTCCTTAATTTATATCATAGCACTTTTTTTTCCGTGTTATTAGCGCTTTAAGTGGTGACTTTTTTTCACTTTTATAGAAAAAAGCTTGTTTAGGGTAAATTTATTTGAATCTTAATAAAAATAATGATTTTTCATTTGATTATGCATTTTTAAAAATGTAACTGAATTATTTCACTATCATACAATATAAATTTAGTTTGGTACACACGAGTTTCTTTACCAACTTTGATTCCAGGAATGGTGGCGATCGAGTTTGAGTGAAATTTTACTCTCCATCTTTTTATTTAAAAAAAATTAAAAACAAACACTCAAAATCAGTACGAATCGATATGTTTACTATCCATATGTGAATAGATGTAAGATTTTATCAAAATATGTGAGGATGGCAATTGATAATAGATTAAAAAACAAAGACACACATGTGTGCCCATACTCTTAAACGCGTAAAAGAAATGTCAATTCGCCGCTATCACTGAATAAAAGACTAAACGAAATTTAAGACGCTTCATAGACGATGAAAACCATTTTCATGTAAGCTGTATTATAAGTGAAATAATCATGGGTGAACACATACTATTATTTTTGAAGCACGCATCAACTTTTAGAACTGCACGTAGTCTCTATAAGTTGTTTACAAAATTCTTGATAAAATTTGAGCGTTTAGTTTGAGACTAATTTTGTCGTACGTGAATCAGTCTAGTACAACGTGGCATGTGGGTGTATCGCTGCAGACAGACAACTTGTTTTGTGGATAATGTGATTTTATTGTTCTGTAGCGAAAGACAAAAGTTTTTTTGCGTGTTAATTGTATTAAAAAGAGAAGAACAAAAGATTCTTTTATTTCACTTTTAATTATTTTAGAAGCTCTACACCTTATTGTATCGAATAACAATTATGTTTTATTTACTTTACCATTGCGTAATAAAATTGTTAATTGAAGGATACGGCCACCACTTTGGATACCACCTTGAATATTATCATCACCGTCAAACACATCGCCGTTGTACACCCATTATTTTTGCAGAAGACTCGTTGAAGTCAATTCTCGATGCCCGTCCAAGATATTGTAAGCTTTTATTTGGTAGTATCCACAGGAAACTTATTATATTGTTGAAGTTGTTTTCAAGACCCTTGGTGTGAAAAACAA
Organism: Himalopsyche japonica; assembly: GCA_028555115.1. Classification (NCBI taxonomy): domain Eukaryota; kingdom Metazoa; phylum Arthropoda; class Insecta; order Trichoptera; family Rhyacophilidae; genus Himalopsyche; species Himalopsyche japonica. The sequence continues at coordinate 922,478 of JAHFWJ010000449.1, read as the reverse complement.
ATGCCTAGATCCGTTTCGTAGACCACAGAAGCGTCGAATTAATGGATGTATAAAAAAGCGGCCGACGTCATTATTTCAAAGTGAGATTATATGCAAAACACAAGGAATGAGTGACAAAACGTGTGAAAGTGTAAGGTTTTGAAGAGATTCAAATAATATCAATATTAGTTAATTTTTTTCTGCTCTTTTAGTATACAGCATTGGATTATTTTATTGCAATTTATAATACCATTCAATATATTCGATGAGTGAAACAAAGCGTTTCAATTAGCTAGCTATCGTTTCTTCTTTGGAAAAATCGTGTTCTTTCTACTAAATTTGTCTTCAATTCTATTTTATTACTCGACGCTATTTTTTATTTATATAAATATTCTAATTTTGATTAAATTATTTAATATAAAAAGCTTAAGCTAGTTAATTTGTTTACTATATACTACCATCTTTGTTATTACAGTCGCGCTTTCTGATTTCTTTCAAAACTACAGTGTCATATTTTCGGTAGTATAAAAAGAAATGTCATATTGCTTATTATAAACAATACAAAGTTTAATTATATTAATAAGTATTGAAATATACGATATCACCCATATGTTACCTTTGAGAGCTTAGCGATTAGAAATCTGCTTAGTGATGCATAGGTTTTCAAAACTCTACTTCAAATTATGAAAAATAGTTTTATTATTGATATCTAACTTTAAACTGTTTATTTTGCTTGGGCATATCTTGAATGATAGAACACAATTTATTGATTGGATTTATCAGTGTGTAATCATTTCTAAAAATGCATTTTTAATCAAATAAATACAACACTACGTTATCATTTCTTGACATTTTTATCGTGAAAATGTTCATTTACATTGATAGCTGAAATATGATTTATTACATATTTTTGATGACGTTGAATATTATGGGTACCATACAATGGTTTGATTCTTGACTTTTTTGGAAAAATAATATGAGGTATCTTTGAACCGGTTTTTTACATTTTAAAATTGCATATTAATCTCAAATATGTTCTATTTGAGATACTTCTGTACTGTAATGAGTCACAGATCAATATTTTCATAGAAAAAATGTGTAATAAAATATTTTGTGCGATATCATAGAGAAAATCTAGGCAGTTAGTTAAACCATTCAGTGTCTACGTGGTAGATGGTTTGTATTTGCGAAATTACGATCGTCATTAGCAAACACACAAATTGCGGCTCCGTTCCTATAAATGCATCTATAAATGACGTAGGTTTAGAGCAAAGTATAAGTGGAACTTTTCGATAAGAGGTCGAGGCAAGGGTAGAAGTTTGACCCTCTGGCATGTAAGAGGTCGCACTTATCATTACGCGGTCGGTAGCTCTGACTATCGTTATCTCGTTTCAAATAAGTTTAAAATGCACTTGGGAAGTATTTCTCAAATATTTAATCTAGATTGCATTCATTTTGTGTCTTGCAAAGACGTAGTTTGTTTATAAACCTCTATTGGTTCGGTAAATGTGATCATATTTCTTGAACATAATATACTTATAACAAAGATGTTTTTGCAGCATTTTTAACATCAAATTTAAAAACACTACATATAATCGCAAATCACCATTAAGGCTATATTAAGTTTTAAGAAAATTTTTCATTAGCGTTTATAGCTCGTGCTAAAATTTGGTATGTCTGTGTTAGATATAATCTTAACATTTTTGTTATAATTAAATACAAATGCTTACGGACAACTGGAATTTTTTAATACAGAATCATATAAGTAATATCTATGTATGCTTTTATTTATTTTATTTTAAGAAATAAATATTCTTTGATTTTTCCACAATTATTTACTCCAATCAAACTCATTTTGAAAAGTGTATCATGTTGCTTATTGACATTAAATGTGTTGTCCATATATTATTCGTTTACTCTCTACACACATTACATAATTTTATAAGTACACCTTTCTTAATTTAATCAAAATACTATAAATTATAAATAAAAACAAATAGGTGTTTGAAGATCTGTGACAAGTCTACAATAACAAAATATAAATTGCTGATGTGCATGTATTGACTAATATTTCTAAAATTATTTTTGTATTTGTTATGAATGCGAATAAAAAAAAAATCCTGCTGTTTATATAAAATTAAAACGAATTTCTTTTAAATATAATTTAAATATTTTTCGCTACGTTTTGCGAACAAAATTTTGAATGCTCGAATAACTTATTTTGTTTAATTAATTGTTAATTTAAGTCAATATTTGCTGTGAAACAGTACAAATATTTGTGTTGTTTCTTTCTTATATCCAAAAGCTATGTGTAGGCGTAGTTGCTAGTTAGCACCTTGTCGACTCCTTATTATAACTCTGGTTGACTAGTGTTACTTTCGAAAACATATGGAAAAAATACATTACGGTACATAATAAATACTTCGTAATGTAGATAATTACCAACCGAAGCCATCACTTCACTATTTATACATAACATAAAATCAAATAGGTTTGAAAATGCGCTTGAATTCCCAGTCGATAATATTAATTACTCTTTGAACGTTCATCTCCTGCAATACGATGAGAATAGACGTGTACAAATACATGTTCAGTCATGATATGTGTTGGACGATTCTATTGTCACTTCATGCGTCGTTGTACAAGTCTTTAACGAGACGAAATTAGTGTTTTAGTAATATGCAGTTTGGTTCTTACACGTTTACATCGCAATTGTCGCAAATGTTGCATTAGCAAGCATAAATTTACAAAGAATCTTCTTTCCCTCGATTGGTCACCACACAATTTTTTGATTAAATGTATTTAGTAAAACTAGTAAGTTCTTAATATTTTTTTAAATAATTTTGAATAACCCCCAAATGACGTCTTCGACAAATCACTGCTTATTAAGCATTTATCTTATTTTTTATGTTTTTAGAATTTCTCGTGTATATAAACGATACAAACTATTTACTGACTCTTGGCTCTATTGCGTACACGTGATAAAATGCATGAAGATGCCTAACGGCAAAAACCAGGTCGTTAGTAATGACACATTTGGAATTGTTAATTAAAAAAAATATCCATTTTATAAAAATTAGGTTTAGGTATAATTGGACAACCCTGTTTATATTGATATTTTTAATCTTCATAATGATGTATAGCAGGAGTGAGTCCTTGATTATTTTTAAAAAGGTTAAGCAACAGAGAAATGGTCATGTGTTGAAATGCTATTATATATTTATAACTGACAAGCAAAAAAGAAACAATTTCATGGGTTAAAATATCCATATGTATGTCAACTTACATCATCAATTGTTTTCCAATTTCTTCCATAAAATAAATCACTTGAATAAATTTAGAAAGAATCAACTACAGTTTCCACATGACAACAAATGTCTTTTATCAAATCGAATTCCAAATAAACTTACTTATTAATGATATTATGAAAAGCGTGAAAGCCAGAAAGTTGATATTTAATTTTCGAATGAAGCACATATTTACGTTTTTTTTTACACACTGAAAAACAGATTCACTGTTGCCATCCAAATGAATTTTGTTGATCGATGATTACGCACTTCTCATAGACATCTTATAATAAATACTTCTTCTGTACCTAATATTACTCATTTTACGATACCATATCTTGAGATTATCAGCATTAACTTAATTTTTATAACTTCTAGCGTTACTACGTGTATATTTGGACTTTAAAGATCATGGAACAAATTTCATTTCTATGATATAGTCAGCTAAACGACTCTTATAAAAAAAAATCATTGTTGACACAATGCATAGGAAGAATTTTATAAAAAATAGGTTTAATCATTAACAGACAACGTTTTCAATATTTGGCTCACAGTATATTCAGGGTCAAAAAAAATTTTTGCGCTTGTAAGTATACCCTGTGTTGAAAATACGCACTGGCCAAACAAAATCAGCCATTCTTTTTTATTTATAGTATTTCCAAGATATTAAATGTATTATAAAATCAACTGAAATTGTTTATAGCTTTAGCAACCATCGTATCAACATAACATAATCATTTCATTATTTGATCAAGTATTATATTCATTATTGTATTATTGAATCAAAATTAAATATGAATACAAAACTTACCTAAATTCAATTGAAATGATTATATTTTCAGCAATTAAAACGAACCTTGAAATAAATAAAACAACGTTCGTAAAGATTTACTGACCTACACTACAAAAACATGAAAAGACTAAATTTACGTAAAAAAATAAAAGACATTATATTTTTTATCACTGTCATAAAATTCATGAATATTTTCGTTATCGTACGAATATAATTAATGACAGACAATTCATTTATGTGATAACGAGCCACAGATGACATTTTAAAGTAATAGTTTTTGTTTAAATATTGTTTCGTAAATATTTTATTATTCATTTCTAAATGTGTATTCGATTGGAAACCAATAACCGTTCGAACGCAAATCGGTATGCTTATCGCTGTTCAGAAATAATAGTAAAAATAAATAGAGATAAGTGTATCTGGAACAAACGGCGACTGTGCAGTTGTGTCAACAGATGACAGTGTCAATTGAGTCTTCTTGGTATGTAGTTTAACCATCTCCATGTTGTTACGTATAGTATACCAACAACAAACTAAAAAATAATATGGAAATAAGAAATCGATAATTTTAGTTTCCACTAAATAGTTTAACGAATCACAACTACACCCGTAAAACAAATAACATGTAGACAAAAGAAGAATACAAGAAAGAAAGAGAATGGGGCTTTTATATCCACTTGAAAAGGAAAACCTAAACGAATTTTCACTTAACCGGATATACTGAAAGTTGTATCGTAGTTATACCATATTCTTTGACTTGTTTGTCGAAACTGTTCACTTTATTTCACAATATATTGTGCAAATAATATCTTCAGCTATGGAATGTACACAGAGAGCAACAAGTTCAGCCCGGGGGGAAATCTTTGTTTTTTTTTTCTTACCTCTGTATCAAATCTTTGCTATTTTCTCTTTATAAGGCACTCAATGGTAGCAGCAACTTTTATTTAAGGGAATTTACTGGTAAAATTAGTAAAGCTTTCACTTTTAAAGTGCACTTTTAACTTATATGAAACAAATACCACTTTTTAACAAAATACAACAATGATAAACAAATCACTCTTTGTTACGCGTGAGAAAATGATTTGTCGTTTCGCTCAGGTTCATATATAGATAATAATTAAGAACACTTACTTTTTAAATTTTAAACGGCCTTCATAAATTATAACAATTATATTTGAGATTCTGGTTAAAATTTCACTCAAGCGTGGAAAGGTCATCCGCAAAACGTGATTTAAACGATACGGAGGAGAATTTCGTTCACAAAAATTGCACGTGTTTTTTGGGGGTAGGCGGTCGAGTCGACGGCGTCGACCGATCAGCTGTTTAACCGGCCGGCGGGTGTAGGGGGGCTGAACACGTGGGGGCAAGACGCGGGAACAAAGACACAGAGACGAATCAAATTGGCCCGCACCGGTTTAACACTGGTCACATACTGGGCTAGCGGACCGGACGCGCGTCTGTGTGGCTATCGCGACGTCGCGATGCCCGTACCTCGCCCTCTACAGCTGTTTTCCCGCACAACAGGTGATTCGTATAAACGTTCTTTATAAGCAATTCTCTGGACAGGTGTGGGAATATGACACACACATTTTTGATCGAATCACACGTTTGAGTGATGACGTTGTGAATTCCAAGAATTTAAGTTTCGTAATACTAATATGCTGGACATATTCTTTGACAAACTTTTTATGTCTATTTGGAATTTCCTATTGGATATTTTCTGACGGCCATTCTTTGCGATAAGCCATCATGTTGGCCCACTGCAATAGGCCATCACATAACAAACGTTATTTCTCAGGACGGCTTATAATGGCAGATGACGGTCTCGGTGTCGGTTTTTTTAAAAAACATCAAAAGATGATTTCGGACAGTAGTTGACGTGCTCCCACTTCCTGGTCCATCACTTAGCGCGCAGTAACCGCTCATTTTGTATGGTTGTCAATATGACACGCAATTGTATCGAAGACAACTTTTTTATTTTAACACTGACTACCGTGCATTGATGACACTTGAAAAATAAAATTAAGTAATTGTGTGAATGTGGTAGTTCTGACGATGGCGTGAGCCGAAATAGCTATCAACTATATTTGTTAAAAATAATTTTGTAGAACTAAAATACATTGCTATTTTTTCACCGTAATAATTGTGTGATTTTTTCTAAAAATCTCCATAAGCTTTGATCCGTCCATAATAACTTTTTTTTTTAAATATTCAGTTTTGAAATATCCTTCATCTAGCTTAGCATAGAATGGATTTTGATCTTGAATTGATCTATATCATGGATTTGCGCACTTTTATGACTACAGTATTTGAAAAACTGTAACTATGTACCGAATAAACTGTATAAATACTTATAGAAAAAATATGACCATGTCCTATGATGGCAAATCGTGAAGAGGGGTCTAAAGATGATTGAAATAAATTGTATTACTTTTATGAAGTGTGGAACTATTTGATTTCATTTAAGTTATCATGTCGTTCATTAAACGATGCTTCATATAAAAAAATTATGTTCTATTATGAAAATGAAGCTGTCGTATTCTAAAAAAATCTCCTCCAATCGGTGTCATTTCAAATATACTCAATTTATTGATTGAATTGGCATTCACTTGGTAGAACTCCATTATAACACGGTGAAAAAATTGCAATGTATTTTAGTTCTACAAAATTATTTTTAACAAATATAGTTGATAGCTATTTCGGCTCACGCCATCGTCATCGCCATAGTTCTGACGATGACGTGAGCCAAAATAGCTATCAACTATATTTGTTAAAAATAATTTTGTAGAACTAAAATACATTGCTATTGTTTCACCGTGTTACTCAATTTATATCGTAAAGGTATTTTATAACAAAAAAGGATCAAATAAAATATTATATGTTGACTTTTATTCTCTATAGAAATTCAAGACTATTGTTATTAAATAAATTATTTAATTGTCCACCTGTGCAAAGAAAATTTTTATATTTGCAAACGTGTTATTAATTTCTTAATACAAAATGTACGTGATGCGATTCTGATAAAATATTATGGACGCCCATTAAGCTACGAAAACCAATCGATTAATCATACATGCCTGGACACAACAATCTAAAGTTAGCTTTATTATTCAATGACATATACAAAAGTTTTCAAATTAATTGTTAATAATATTGTGACACATTCCGTAAACACATCGAATAAGAATAATACAAGGCAAATGATTTTCAATTATGAAATGAACATTTAATTTAATATTGTATTTATTTACTTAATCAAAGTAAACATTAAATTATATTATTATTTTATGGGTAAATTTTGTACTTTTTAATTTTGTAAATACTTTTATAAAGTGAGTGAATGGGTACGTGATACTATAAATTAAAACACGCCTTGAATCGTGGTTTATTTTAAGTAAAAATAAACTCAAATAAAAAGTAAAATGTAGACTCAGGCATTTATAAATACAGCATGCACAAATATTTTTTTTGGTGTAGTGAGTGAAAGATAAAATATCACAATATGATATTACTAGCAGACTTTACTCAAATGACGCCCCCTGTTGCATTTCTAATTGCGGTGTCAAGTGTCACTAGCTGTGGGACAGCCATTGTGTCATGTAAATTTTTGAGGAACATTAAACCTAACTCTTGGTACTGGCATGGTAGTCAAAACACACTGAGAGACCTATAACGACGCAACGTGGTTTGTTTATTTACGGAGCATTTGATATTCGTTGAATTGAAAAATATATAGGAATGGCGAAATGACATTTTGTTGAGACTTTTTTGCCTACGCAGGTTTGGAGATGATACCAATTTGTCGCATCGTCGGCTGGCGCACGCTTTTTTTTAGTTTTATTTCATTCAGCAAATTGATGGTGTTCTATTTTTCAAATATACAAAAAAAAGTTCTTTTTAGTAGACAGGTGTTTGTAGAAAAGTGGTGAACTATGCAATACGTATTCTGAAAAAACATATTTTCAGCTTACTCGAGAATTAATCATAGATTTTGGTGTTATCAAATTGGTCTACGAATCTCTATCCATATCGTTCACTTACCTCATACTTAGAAAAAAAAATCTTTAATCGTAAAATGTGCTTTTACTAAAAAACTTTCTGTCGTGTTCGAATAAGAGTTCGGTAAACAATTTCTAATAAAAATAGAACGACAAGACATTATGGGTAACGATGTTAAATACATATTTTGGTTGTTTCTTTAATATTTCTCTTGGTCTTTAACAATTGACTTGAAAAATAAAATATTGATTTAATTTATGATATCGACTGAAGGTGCTTAATGGGATTTCAATATCAAATATGAATTGTTGACACTTTGTACAAATCCATATGTTTTATCACTAACGGCCTGGGTTTCGATTTTCGGCATCTTCAGATATTCTTTTACATGTATGCAACAATTTCAAGCTTAATAATTTTTTTAAATAATATTGTGAATATTTTAATCTCAATTATATGTCTTTTTTTAACGTTTATTTCTTTATTCTATCAGGATTTAAGAAAAAAAAAATATTTCGCATAATGACCTTGCGATGGAGCTAATTGACTGTTTTATTGAGTGTTTGTTAGTGCCGGGTAAAGAATTCGGGAATGCGATCGTATATTTTTATCCCGAACTCCATTTTGTGTTTTATATAAACACGATGCTGCACTACTTTTGGAAGCCGGCCAGGTTTCAAGCTCAGCTTTCGATAAATATTCAATCGCATCTGTTTTATTATGAAATCCCAGAATTTGAGTGCTCAAGATTTTAATTAAGACAAAAGACAATAAAGAGCCGGTGGTTTTGCAATAATATTTTTAGTCAATTAAATAAATTATTATTTTCTTAGTCATCACCAAAGCATCATTATCGAAAAAATTATTAAATATATAGTTATTTAGCTAAGCTTTGGAATACAACTAAATATATTTGACAAAAAAAAGTGTTTCGTAAAGATACTAAAGTAATTTCAACAAAAGTCTTCACCGATAAGTGTGATATAGAATTTCGTTTAATATTTTTCATTATCAATGAATATTTTTTTTTAATCAAATGTTTATTTTTACACCGTTTGAAATAAAAATTAATCGAAATTACTTAGAATTAAAGTGAGTTATGCCATATAAGCACAGCGACAGATATGATTATAAAGTAATACATATAAATAGTAATAATTTGCATTAATTAATAACTTAGAAAAAAATATTACTTCGTCAACATTGTTTTGAATACACTCGATGTTAATTTTTGTGATAGTATAAAGAACTTAATACGAATTAAAAATTCTAACTATCGCGTTATATTCTTATATCTATCGTAAATAGTGAGAGCCTATTCCAATTTTTCTATTTAGCGTAATTCTCAATGTGATTTTTATTCATTGTAGCCGAAGCTTATTTACTTGTATCTTTCTTCTTTTCAATTTACCGGTCATCTTTTTTTCGTATATATAAAATATTTTATATTATATTTAATATATTTATAAACAGAAAAATATTCAAAATTTATATTTGTTAATTTTAAAAAATTGTCTTATAAAAATATCTAATAAAACAATAAAAGGGGCATTCTGTATTATTCGTGTTACGTAGATAGACAACAAATCTAAAAAATACCATTTTTTGTACCTGTTGCTATTTTCTTCATTCACTACAGAATTATAATCAAAAAGCACACTGTCATACGACTACGTATACGATAATATATCAAACAAACGTGTCCTATTTGTCACAGTCTTACAGAGAAACGTCTCCACTGGATTTGAATTCCCAAAGTATTTGCGTTATACATTATGATACCCATCTACGGTTATGGCTCACACCCGTATAAGTCTCAATTTTTCGCACTGAGTGTATTTCCCATTTCGAAGCTCTAGAGACAATTTTTACTCAGTAATATTATTCAGTCTTCTAAAATTCACAGCAGAATTTTTTTGATTGAAGTAATTGTTTATATTGTTCGAAATAACTTATTAAGAAATGTATATATTTTTGAACAACCCTACTTACAATGAAGGCTTCACAATTATTGTTTAGTAAAAAAGTTAATGGTTATTTTTTTGGTATCTTAACTTGTTTCTACTGTTCTCAAAACACTCATTTTTTAAAATAAATAAAGCAATTATATGATACATTTACACCGTTGGATAAGTGTTTTATATTTTGCGTTTGAAATGTAATTATTACGTATAAAAGTTTTGATTTTAACTGAACTTGAACTAACTAAGTTTAAATATCACCGCTCTATCGAAAGAAGTAATGATAACATAAAAAACATTTATCAATACTATTATCATTATGTGATATTCATGTACAGGCAACAGCAGAGATGGACGTAAGCATTTAAATATCGAGTTTGGTAGAAGGAATGCCATTCTATTGGGATTCTAAATTCTAGATCTAGATTAGCCTTCAACTAAAGAATTAAATAAAGCGAATGACTTCTTGATTTCAGTTACTATTAACATAGATCTTTCATGGCTTTCGTTCAACGCAAACAATATAGAATATTTCTTTCGTGAAGATACTGAATTTTTATGGTGAAGAGCATATACATTCATGTTTTTTACTGTATATAATAATAATACGTAAAAGAAAGAAATTATGGACACATTTTTAACATATTTTGATGAGTGAATCAAGTTAAATCAAGTGATTTTTTATTTAATTGTTTCGGTGTAAAATGTTCCACATTTGGAGCAATATATCTAAGTGAAACATAAACCATTTTTTTATTGGTACAAGCTCCAGGAAAATGAATCGTTTGTTTTAAATAAAGTTCAACACTTATGTGGGAATGAATTATTTTTTATAATCTGTATTTCAAATATTTTATTCGCTAGAAGCAGCGCAAGAGTGTTTTTTCTTTTTAATTTTAAAGGTTTACGTTTTGCTTGGTCACCTCTAATCAAAACACTTTATTACAGCAAAAATGCTCAGAAACTTTTTTAATCTCATCGTACTCAAATAAAAATTTCCAAAAAGATTCAACATCTTTAATTATAAAACTCTATAGGAAAACTGTTATTTTTATTCAAGTATAACAAAAATAAATATTTTATAGATTATTGAATAATGATATCTTTATAATTAACAAATATGTTTGTACGGAATCATCGGATATTTCTTTCCAATTACAGTCAATCTGGATAATCAAACACTGGATACATAACTCAACCACCCGAAATATAGCATTATTTGTATTTCCCATGTTCGTGTTGGTAAACGTGTCCTACAGTTATAGCAGTTGACATTTATTATATTGCCATGAAACCTTAAACTGTATTGTTTAAGAATCACTGCTTTCTTCTATAATATTATATGAAATTGATTTGGATAAGCTAAATGTAATCAATTCATACATTATATTATTACTTATAATATAATGTATGTTAATATTGTTCGAAATAATATGATGTTATCATAGCAAGGCAAAGTGTTTTGGATTCATTTTGTGATTAGTAATAACTGTATTCTTCAGAAGCAATAATATAAACATACATTTATTTTAATAATAAAAACTTGTAACGATAAAGTTTTTTTGGTTAAAATATTGGGCAAAAAAATGGAATTAAAAAAAATGAAAGCAATTAATATAGTCAAAACATCAGATTTGTTAAAAGCGTATAGTTGTATCACAAAATATCCCATAGTATATTTATAAAGGTACTGAATAGAAAACGTATGAAATTGGCTTGGACAAGGGATAGGCAGCTTTCACCAGTCGATTATGCAACTTCCTAAAACAAATTAAATTAAAACTATCAAGTTCAAAGTTTTAAGTTATAGACCCAAAAGAAAATTTCAAATTAAAAATGTCAACATGTTTTTTTTGGAAATAAAATATATCCGCAGAATTCAATCAGAAAAGTTGCAGTCGCGTAAACAAAATTTATTACATTCCGTCGCTGTTCCCGCCCAAACTTTATTGTCATTTCTAAATCTTCCTTCGATTCATTCCGTTCGTACAGCATATCTATTGTCACGGATCTATTTAATGGTTTTCCTCTTCTTCCGGTTTTTGGATGAAGTCTTTCTTAGGAAATAAAGACGGAGAGATTGCAAAATATTCCGACGATTTTGTGAAACGCTCTCCTCATTCCAATGTCTCGTTTCCCAGATTTAAATCGGCTTTCTTTTAACAATTCGTCGCCGAATTTTTACCCATTGAATTAATTGATGAAGCGATTTCTTAAAACAGACACTCATACCGAATCATAAATATTTACTTTAAAAAAGCGGTGTATTAAAATGGAAATTTATTGTTTATTTTATTTTTGTATTCATTTTATATACATCAATATACTAACCATCGTATTCTCCTAGGCATGAAATTACAAAATAAAAGCTATAAATTATAGGTAAATTGCTAGATTTTATTCTTCTAATGTTGAGATCTTAAAAAGCTATTTATTACAAATTAAACTATTTAAAATTACTTCCAAATGCGTCGTTTAGTTTGAAATTTTTACAAAATACATAATCCGAGTGATTTAAATCGTAAATACGCTAACTATAATGTAAACTGCTACACTAAAAAGATTTTGAGATGTACTATATTTATTATATTTGTCATGAAAAACAAGTCTTACACAGAAATTAAATATTATACATTTATTTTAAATTGAAATAATTTAAAATACCTCGGACTACTTTTATGAAAATTCAAGCCTACAAGAATAAATATATTATTATCAATTTTGTCGAGATTTAACGAGAAATATTAAATAACCAAGAGCCGTGATTTACCTCTAGGGTGTCAAAGATCAGCCTATATGTGTATCATTTTAAAGATCGAATTAGCATGAAGTATATTTTAGTCATTTATATTATACGTTATGTTTTTTTTTCTGAGTGAATTTTATGCGTGACCGATTTGTTAAGGCAGGAATTGGGATTGTCTCCATATTCCTCGCTGTTAGCATCTCTAGTTGCATAAAGATGTTATTGTCGCATTGAGTGCATATACTCAACTGCGGTATATGTCTGAGCTTCTTTGAAAATAATTTGTCCTTTAACGAAATACAGCATAAATTTCTAAATTGTGATTATCATCCAAAAATTTATTCTTTCAAAATAACAACAATAATAAATGTTTAAATTAACATAAAAACAAAAGATTCTTTTATCATTTTTCCTACTATTTTAATGTATTTTTAACACTTTCGCCAATTCTAATTTTATTTTGATGACGACAATGAACTTTCTAAAACCGTAAAAATGTAAAAAAAAATGTTTTGCTACATATGATTGCATGCCTATTGATAATTATTTATTGGTTGTATTGGCATTTACATGGTAAAAACTCCATTATAAGACGGTGAAAAAATAGCAATGTATTTTAGTTCTACAATGAAGGCGTAAGACGAAATAGCAATCAACTGTATATCATATAAATGTTTTCGATCTAAAATACATTGCTATTTTTTCACTGTGTGTGATAATTATTCATTTTTATTCCATTAATATAATATATATGTTATATGTGACTCCATGTCCACTGCCACGGTTAGGCAATCTAACTAAAATAAAATCAGTTTTGTTTTTGATAAAGATCATTTGATTACCTCAACCCAATGGAAAATTTACGATTACAAAAACTGAGTAAGCATGAAATAGCAAAACTATTCTCTGAAAGAAATATACTGATTAATTTATTTTCTTTTTGAAATTATCGTTTTTGTGAGTAAATATTTTAACAGTAAGCACCAATCAAAAAAAAAATGGTTGGCCACTGCGTGAGATTTTGATCAAAGTTTTTGAAGTAAAATCAGAAACAAAATATATATAAAGAGTCTTACGCTGACAAACTTTTCACTCATGAGCTTTGGAACTTATATTTCACAGTTAAGGTAGTGAGTCGCTAACTTAGACGAAAGCTTATGAATTTCGGGCGGCCAATCCAAAGTATAGTTGGAACATAATTATGTTACTTAATATTTCACTTCACGGTGAACGACAATTTTTAGAAGAATGTTTCAAAGTTTAGCTATGATTTATTTTTCCAATATTTTATACACTAAAAGTTACAATAATTCTTTTCGAATACTTTGCATTAATGTTTCTTAATACTAATGTATCTTTTATGGAAAAAGTCGTTATGAATTATTTTTAATGTAGTCTTCTGTGTTCTTGTCTATCACTAACGTTTTTTTGTATGAAAATAATATAAATCTGCAAAAATATTCATTTTACTTTACAGCAAAATGAATGTTATTAATAATATCTAATATTCTTGATAAAAAGAAACTATCACAAAAAGTCATAGGCTCTGCAGTAAGAGCAATATTCAGAAAAAATGTTTCAGGTTTACTTGAATATTGTATATTATATGATGATTGAAAATATCTCTTCAATTCTATCGCTGCAAGTCAGAACAAATCAATTCATAACTTAACGCGTGAATAATTTCCCGAGCAATACTTGAATAAATCAACCCTGCATCCCCCTTTCACAACACAATACGAATTCAGTAAACATTCGCAGCGTTCAGGGTCGCTTCACTCGTTCTCATTAATTTTCAAGAGGCCATTCAGAGCATTTTAATAAAATCATCCGAACGAAAACGGGGCTGAGTGAGATTTCAGAACACAATTCTTTCGAGTGGGATTACAGCTAGGATTTGCGATTAATGCAGAAAGTAGTTAAGCTGATTGCTCTTTTTTGATGCAATAAAAAGATAAATACGGTCATTATATTATTACTAAGACCTTTATTTCCACATTCACTAACTGCCAGTTGTGGCTTATCCGAATTTCGGAGTGGAGTAAATTTTTCAAAACTTTTTTTAAGTCGACAAAAATAATTTTATCTTTTAATTCCATAAATTTGCAAATACATTTTTGCATTAGATGTGACACATACAATTGTTTTTAATATACTTTCGAATAAATTTTTATATTTATTCCATTATTCTTTGTTAAAATATCATTTTATAAAATTTTCTATTTATACTCAACGACATTGAAAATACTCTTTTGGTTGCATTTTTCTTTCAATGCCAATATTATACTTCCAAAAAATGGAAAGGAAACTCAATAATTACTTATTACTAGTTAAAAAAATAGCAATGTATTTTAGTTCTACAAAATTATTTAAAAAAAAATAGTTGATCGCTATTTCGGCTCAGCCATCGCCAGAACTATGCTTAAACTAACATTCGCTTATCTATATATAGCTGTGCAGAAAAGGCACACAACACATCCTCTCTCCTGTTCCAACGGCCTAGCTTGTTACTTTAACACACTGACACTAAATTTCCAAAAATTATAAATGAAACAAAAGGTGTCTATGACAATAAGTTTATATGTGGGACGGAAGTGGTCATTATGGAAGCAAATCAGACCGCCCCTTTGTACAACGGCTGGACAAGTGGCGATACTATTATGTTAGTTTGTTCGTTAAGAATCCTTTGTGATAATTGGTGTCTATTGATTTCCAGCTGTTCCAAAGCCGTCATTCTCCGACCCTTACTACAAAGATGCAAACATTTAAGCGCTGAGTTTGAATTTATATTATGTGATTCATTAATAACGTGATTAGCGAATTTTGAATCTGTTTTTTTACTATTGAATGATCTTACATGTTCCTTAGCTCGAGTAGATATACTTCTACCTGTCTGTCCGATATAAACGGATAAACATGAGCCACAGGACATTTTATAAATACCGCTTCTGTCCAGTTTATTAATTTTATCTTTACTATTTTTAAGATGTCTGCCTAAGTTATTGTTGACCTTGAAAGCTACGTTTATTGAGTTTTTATTCTTTTGATGAATTTTTTCACTAATGCTACCTAGGTAGTTGATTGATTTAATCATCACGACCATTTCCGTGCCTTATGTAAACTTATTGATATAGTCGCCTTTTTAGTTTCATTTATAATTTTTAGTTTTATTGCGAGTAAGAAACAAGGTAGATCGTTAAAACTGGAGAGAAGATGTATTGTGTACCTTTTCTACACAGCTATACATAGATAAGCGAATGTAAGCTTAAGCATAGTTCTGCCGATGAGTGAGCCGAAATAGCTATGAATTTTATTATTTAAAAATAATTTTGTAGAACTAAAATACATTGCTATTTTTTTCACCGTGTTATAATGGAATTCTACCAAGTGAATGCCAATTCAATCAATTTATTACTAGTTATTACTAAATTATAAAATTTTTTGTAGCTTTAAATATAAACTATTGTTTTTTTTAAACGCCTTGATTTTCAAACCATTCCTCAAATCAGAAAACTTATAGCACAGAAACAGGTGTATAAAACCATAAATTAATTTAAATATTTTATAATAAAATCTTTCATTGAATTTTTACAAGCATGTATTTTAGATGTAGTTTTGTAATAGAATTTTATAATGAAATGCATTATATTCTCAATACCCTACTAAGTAAGCAAAGTGCTAGTAAACACGTTACGTCGATTAATTTGAAAGTGATATTCGTTAGCACAAATTTACCGAGTACACAGGTAACGATATATCAAGCGCAATATAATACGTGTTCCAGCACCCATCGTGAGCTTTATTCGAGGCAAGAAATATGGTACATTCGGTAACGTGTAAGTATCGCTAGCGGTTCGGCAGCGACTGGTACCTGGAATAGCGTAAGATGAATAGATCGGAATTGAAAAGCTCCAGTGCAAACATATAAGCCATAGCCTGCTTCTACACCTGGTAAAAATATACAACCAACTTGCTTCCTGCGTTGCGGACTTAAAAGTTTTGTGTACCTTTCTTGCGTATATTATGAAAGCTTTTTGAAGCACGTTGGAGTTTAACAAACTTTATGTTTGCCGTGCATTGTGCATCATACAATAATGTTGTATTTTGTTGATCGATTATAAAAAAAAAAATTAAAGATCTCAATAACTTATTATCAAAGAGATTTCAGTAAAGTAAAAAATATATTACAAAAGTGTATGCACGTAAAAAAAGTAATTTATAAAAATAATCATAACATTTTGATGTAAACCTTGGTTTTCTAACTCTTTTCAAGTCACGGTTTTTTATTTAAGTAGATAAATAGTCTTCAACCTCCTGTTAGTCCGAAATTGCATACAATTCCTATGTGAATATAGAAAAAAGAAAATTAATAATTATTCTTGGTTTTATTGAAATCGAATCAAACCTGTAGAGATTTATTTTTTAGAAGCGGAGGGAGAAATAACGTGTTTTTATCTGCAAAAGACTTCGTATAAAAATTAATGTTATATTTTTCTATCTTTGGAACCAAAAACAGAAGCTTAACAAAATATCTGATTAACTCAAAACTTATTTTCTTTACTCTGCCGTAGCACATTTGATCTAATATTTTTTAAATCTCCTATTAAAACCACTTTGATTATAAAAATAAATATACTTATTTAGCAATAACAATTACTACATGCTCACATTTTCTTTCTCATCAAAATAAACACACTTATTTCGTTAAACATTATTTTCTTTGGCAAAATCTTCCGTCGAGTTTCACAATTATTATATTTTACAAATATTCATTAAATAATTTTTTTGACTATCGTAATTCATTATTATGTATTTTTTCAAATATTGTAAGTATTTTTCACTATACAAAAAAAACACTGTATAAATGTTGCTTATTGCTTAAAATTTTCATATTATTCACCTCAAAAGCTTACAAAATATATTCGATCGAAAGTTTTTTCATTTTACTTCTTCGGTGAAATTTTGTTGTTATCCTTGCTATATAATATTCTGAATAGAACGATGAAGAAATACTGTTGAGCTGACGCAATACTTTTCAGTAGAAAAATAAAAGTATATAATATAAACACGAAAGTTCTCACAAAGTTTTTTATTGTTTATTATTCTTACTCTTTTTGCCAGGAAAACAAAAGCAACGTTCAAAGTTTACACTGTAAGCTTGGGTGTATTTCTTAGAAACACAGTTGACAGTTCAATACAAAGCACGGCGTTCTGCTCCTTAACGAGGGCTTTTGAACTTTTATCTTAAAGGTGGAGTACCTGTACTCTACATTTGAAGTAGGGAAATAATTGCAATATAAAATGTTATGTTCTCTTCTTACTCAAAGCGAAACGTTTTATTGAGCGTGAATTGGTACTTAGTGAAATAAGATATTCAATCAAATTTAATAATCTAAAATTGGTGGATAGTCACTTGAAAATTATTTTAGGTAATTTTCTTCATAAACAAAATTAATGTTCCCTTAGACCTCTTAACATTATTACAAAAAGCTTCTTGAAACTTCTATCGCCTTCCTTTTTAGTAAGCACAAACACATTTTGAAGAGCTAGCTTTCACTGAAGTGTTTATATATCACATGAAACTCAAAAGCTCAGCATCAACGACGAATACTAACAATGAGTCCTAAAAGTCAAATATTTTTGAGATGTAAAATAATTTTTTTGTTCAGAAAATTCTTATTCATAGTGAAACAATATTCTCATCTAAATAGTGTCAATTTACAGTCAAGAGCTATTTATGTTGTAAGTTTTCAGTCAAGAAAGTTGCTCAGGGTTGAAATACAATTAAGTTTGACAAAGGATTCTTAACGAATAAACTAATATATGTCGATTACCATTGCTTAACCGTCTACGGAGTGCTTCTTTGTTTCCGTAATATACCATTTCCGTGCCATATGTAAACTTATTGATATACCCGCCTTTTTAGTTTCGTTTACAATTTTTAGTTTTATTGCGAGCAAGAAACAAGCTAGGTCGTTAATCAGGAGAGAAGATGTATTGTGTACCTTTTCTACACAGCTATATATAGATAAGCAAATGTTCGTTTAAGCATTTTAAAACTGAAACTATAATTAAAAAATAATTTTGTAGAACTAAAATAGATTGTTATTTTTTTCAGCCTGTTAAGTTTGACCAAGCTTACTTTATTCAAGTTAAAGACAATTTGATAGATAATATTGGCATTTACATCTCATAAATTATGCTGTACTATTTAGCATCACATATATGTGAGTCAACTCAGGCTGTCTTATTCTTTGTGCCAACCGAGATGATGGTTAAGGCACTTTTCCGCTTGAGTCGTTGAATTCAAAAGAATACAGTTTTTTAATAGTAAAACTCACCCGATAAACTTCTTTGAACTTTATTAAACTTATCTTTATTTTTTTTGCGCAAGAAAAAAACTCGCACCCATAACTTATTGTTTTTATTTTCCACGTTTTCTCGCGATATAGCGCATTCTATTTTAAAATATAGAGCTGGTAGAAATGTAGTGGCTCAGACTCACATTTTTAATAATGGTAAGGATAAAAAAAATGGATGACGAAAGTAAATAGTTAAAAACTCACTCACTCTTCTCTCATCGTCCAATATTTTTAAGTTTGCATAGGTAAACAGGTAGGGGGCATAATTTCAACATCATATATGTGAACGTTTTTAGGCGTTTATCAATAAATGAAATTTAAAAAAATATTTAAAAGTGTACAGTTAAGATTTCGTGGCCACGTTCCTAAAAAGTAAAGGATTAATCAGCTTAGAATGTTGATTGGTTTTTTTACTAGAAATATAAAATCGTTTCAAGTCCAATTAATGAAACTGTCACTCTTATCAAATAAATTGGAAATAACGTAAAATGTTGTGTATAGCCTGTTTGTAAAATTCAAAGATTCTGTTTACCGTGACTGTGGAGGTAGAGTTAGAAAATCGTGCGGGGAGGGGGCATTTAAAGGTGGGTAAGTTTATCGGAGATGCCAGTGTGATGTGACATTGAATTAGCAAGCGTCTAAAGTGAGGCGATGCGACGCCCGAAACGGGACGAGGGTTCAGTTCTCATTGACAGGAAACACGGGTCTACGATTTCCACCCAATGATACAAAGGATGGACCTACTTGATTCACTTTGGCCCCTCAGTCTCCCCTCCGCTGCAGCTGTACCGCCGCGTGCTCACGTGTGCAATGTCACTCATTTAATTGAGTTGGGTCAACGGATTCGCACCCTAAGAATCAGATGTCCGTGGATCAGTTAAAGAGATATACCTTTATACTTCTAATTGAATTATGTTGAATTGCTTAAATCAATATAACACAGATGATAGATTAAGCGACAATCGCGAATAATTAAAAAAGCATTTATATTGTAATGAAATAGTAACGTCTTAATACAGAACAGTGCCGACTGTCAGTTATAATATATTACATTCGTGTGATGTGAGACGACTAGAGCCGAAACTCGAGTCGTGGATAAAACACTACTTGGAAACATACACAGTTTTTCATATTATCAATATTTTCATCTTATTCAACGATTTATTTTGTGCTATTTTTATTTTTTTATTAGTAAAGTTTATACTGATCAAAAAATATATTGTGGAAATAAGTACTTAAAAAATGTGTTTTTATTATTTAAAATATCATGCCTTTCCATCAAGAAGTGACAGTTAACACCATAAAAAAAAAAGTTTATACTATTACGAATTAAAAAAAATAATATTTAATCAAAAATATATTGTTTTCTCACTATTTCAATATATATACTAGTATATATTTATTTGGATGGGGCTGAAAAAATATGGCATATCTTGTTGCTGAAAAATATATAAAATAAGGTTTTTATAGTTATTTCAGTTAAAACATAATATATGCTTGTCCACAGTGAGTTTTTATATTTATGCGAATGCCTTAAATGTCATTAAAAAAAAACTACCAACAACCTCACAATATAATTTTATTTTCACTGAAAAAATTGCAAACATTGCTATTTTTTTCACCGTGTTATAATGTAGTTCTGCCAAGTGAATGTCAATTCAATATATTAATAATTTTTATATGGTTTTAAATTAAAAAGAAATTTTATTCTTTGAAAATATAGCTACATTTATGAATCAATAAAATTAAAATGAACGGAATTTAGTGTATTCTCACTAACAGTATTTCAGTGTAATTTTTTTGGGTAATAATTTATTTAACGCACCTCATTATGCGACTAAGGTGTTATAACACTCAAAGCGGATTAAAAATAATTCAATGTAGGTGAACACACGAAATATTTAAATAATGAATGAGTGAAATGAATCTGAAGATTTCAACACTTGAGAATGACGCTACTATGAATAATCCGTGAAGAGCCTTAGACGCACAGAAGGGGCTGATGAATATTCAATAAGATGCTGCGATCGACAACTTTTAGCACTCAGTACACAAGTGCACCCATCGCCTCTTACAACCAGAGATGTAAAGTTGGATTTCTGTTCTTTATTCCTGTATTTCCACCTTATCAACGTTGATATTTTGAAAAGTACAATATCACTGTATATCAATAAATATAAAACTTGAGATGATTGCTGTGAAAATTTATGAAATCAACTGAACTTTAAAGTTTCTTGAGAAAAAATTCCGTATTTCACATGGTGAAAAAATGACAATGTATTGTATTTTAGCTCTACAAATTTTTATAAGATATAGTTCAGTGGTCGGCCACTTTTTTACTTTTTGAGAGACTGGGTAAAATATTTCAATTTTGAAAATTTTATTTGTTAAGTGTGTAAAAGTTAATAAAAATTACAATTAAAAAAAAAAATTACTATCATAAAATTAAATTTATAAATTAACGTATGTGTAAAATTATTTTTCTTTAGTAATTAAAAAAATAATTACATTTTAATATTTCTTTTTAATTATTGGTATTTTCAATGAAAAAATATTTTATTATTAATTTTAAAAAAAACATCAGATTTTCTTGGTGGGTAACTCAAAATGTTATAGTTGGTAATTCAATTACCTAGTAGGTTGCCGACAACTGATATAGTTGATAGCTATTTCGGCGCACGCCTTCGTCAGAACTATGAAGGGGTGAGCCGAAATAGCTATCAACTATATCTTATAAAATTTTGTAGAAATAAAATACATTGGTATTTTTTCACCTTATTATAATGGAGTTCTACCGAGTAAATGCCAATTCAATAAATAAATTCCGTATTTATTTTCAATGAGACACATTCAAATACTTGATTTACTTACATGTATGATTGCACATTTCATAAAAATTTGAATTTTTAATCTCATTAAGGTAAAAATAAATTTCTTTTTGTTTAATTGAGTATAATGATTATTTTTTCAATCAATGTTACCAATTAAAGAAAATGTTTTTTGTTTTAATGATTTAAGCATAGCATTTAAAAACACTTCATGAGTATTAAAACCACAAAATAATATAACGCTAATAGTCATTATTAAAAATTCAGCGTTCAAATTACATGACCTTTAATAAAAATGTTTTGTCAATAATATTCCGAATGGAAAAAAAAATATCGAAAAATATCCAATTGCCAATATTTCATTTACCTCGTGGCACTAGTTTCGTGATTTTGTAAGCGTTTTAAAAAATAAGATTAGATTGCCACATGAATAACTCAAGGGTGGCTTGTATCGCTGAGAAATGATGTAGCGCCTTTCATTCTTGTGAATAATATGGATGACTTCATTAAGTGTCGCACGGGTTTGACTGGGTGACATATTGTATTTGCATTTGAATCATTTGGCTATGATAATGCATTTCCTCATTAATTCCATTTCTATTGTATACGTACAAAAACGTGTGTTGAGTACCTATTTGTCACTTTTTTGAAATATCTCATTTCGATAAATTGTAGTATTTATTTTTAATTTACAGGAACTCACCTCTGCTCCGTAAAATTTATTTTTATTTTATTCTCCATTATATCATAAAAAGTAATCAAAAACTGATTTGTATCTACCTTTGCTTGTAACCAAAAACATCAACCCATACATATGACGGGGTCGAAAAAAAACTATGGTTAAAAAATTACAAAAAATGCGCTGAAAAAATTAAATTTTAATCATTTCATTATAATTTATATATGTACGGTAAAAAGTCATTTATAACTGTATAGTAATTTTTGGGATGTACAACAATGAAAAAATTTGATGCTTAAAATTTTTGAAACAAAATTCCGATAAAATATTTAATTCGAATGTTTTCTCTAATTGATACTGCATAAGCTTTGTAAAAATCATAAAATATAATACATGTATTTTATACATTCATATTTTTTGCGAGTGTTTTGATAGTGTATTTTTAAAATAATTCAATGAAATCAACAGCCCTGACTAAGCTCAGCTTGCTTAGTTTATACGACATATTAAAGCTATATTCTTAATAAAAATATACGAATCTACTTTGTATTGCACCTTTAATTAATTTAAATATATTCTTTGTGGTTTTGCTGTTGTAGAAATAAATTTGTCTCATTCACTGAATACTATACATGTTCGGTTTCAAAGCATTGATTTCTAGGTTTATTGTGCTTTGCAAAAGAAAATGATATCTTGTGATCTTGTCCAGCTGACTACTGGGTACTTAATGAATTAATATAAATTTATTTTAAGTGAAAACATATTTATTTGGTAGTAAATAGTGTCCAAGTGCTTCTATGTAGAACGAAACCAGGCAAACTAGTAATTTATTACCTGTTCATGAAATTTCTGTGACATTTTCCTTTAGTACTATTGGTGTTTTCGTAATCCATAGATTTAGGCAGAACTGGCTTTAAAATAAGACGGCGTTAATTCATGCCTACATAAGTAAGTCTCACCACGGCGGTATTTGCTGCGTGATTCAGAAATCCAAGTCTATAAGTCAATTGAATTATTTCCTCAGTGAGAAGGCCGTGATATTTCTGCCAAGCCACACGCATAAATCCCGAAGTGAGCCGCTTGATATGCGAGAAAGGTGCACTGTAATAATATTACCGCTTCACATCTCACACCACTTGCGGAGACGGCGTTAAGAATAGGCTTCCTCCTTATACTACATTGCGCCCCATTATAGCGACTCAATCTACAGAGTGAGTAAAAACTATTTTTCACAGCACCTTTTTAGAATCAAAGTGCTGCCATGTGTTTTATATAGACTTTTTTCCATCCAATGTATGCGACTCATACTTTTTCGCAACTATATCATTCCAGTTGGATTTATTTCTCGATTTTCTTATTTGTACGAAAATATATATTGATACGGAAAATTTATTTCATTTTTGCAACACTGTGGAAATAGCTTGTAAATATAGCTTAATCACAGCCATACTTATCTACGTAACTCTTATAATAAGGTATATCAGTGTGTATATATTTATTATATTCTTATTTTAAAACCAAAGTTTTTATATTATTAGGCATAAATTTTGTAAAAAATATAATTTTGAATCCAAATACATTTTACTCATTAATGGAACCAATCTGACAATCTTTGTCTTAAATAATCATTTCTGCTTATCATTGATGCAATTTTGATTGATTATTACTATCATTCGACTGCTATTCTGTTGTCTTTTTTCTTAAATACTTCTGAAACACTTTTGCATTTTATAATTTTTGTTTCTAAAAATCATATACCATAAAAGAAATGACTGATCATAGTGAAAAAATAGTAAACGAAGTTAAAAGTAGGTGCAGAGAATGACTTTGAACAAGTTATAAAAAAAATGACACACTGCAAGCCTTTGCTGTTTTCAATTAGAACGATTGTGAAGTGTAATAAAGTATTCCATACATAAAACATTTTTTATGTTATAAAATATTTCAATTTAGATTCATTAATTATACCTTTCAATTTCTCCTGTTTATCAGTCAATATTTTTTGAATCTGCTGAGACTTCTAAATTTAAATTTTATCGAAATCTGAATTGTTATTTTCATCTGTGGTGAGAAGTTTTTGTGTATAATAACAATTTGGTATTCCAAGTAATCTAACTTAAATAAAATAAAAGCTATCAAACGTATGTATTTTTTCATAGTTAAAAAATAATTATTAATGTATAATATTATACTAACCAAATGATAATTTCATAAATTGTTTAGCTTGGCTATCATTTTATTTAAAATTTTCAGTATTTAGTGAAATTCAAAATGTTTGTTTTGTTGATAAATAAATTGAAAATAAAATGACATCGTAAATATATACTTATGTCTCTGACTATACAGCAAAGTAATGCTGTAATAAATATTTTAAATGATTTTTGCGATAACCGACCATTTTTTTCATCTTACATTAATCGCAAAATGAAATAATGGCATTTTTTTTTTTTATATCAAAATGCTATTTTAAGGCACATGGTTGCTCTCAATTTATGTTAGAAAATCTGGTCTCAGAGAAATGTCTATTACTTAGTTGCTCCGTCATTTTTAAAAGGATATTTAGAGAAAGAACAGAGTTACTATAATACTTAGATGTTCACTACACTGGAATTGTCGTTTTCTGTGGCGTAACACATTAAGCGTTTACATTATTTAAGTGCTGCAATTATTTCAGAAGCAATCGCCCAAAACTTGGTAGCTTCCACTTAAGTGTGCAAACTGACTTTAAATGTATTTATTGTCGCATACCTATCTGTGCAGATCAGTATGCCCGCTGTAAGACAATGCAAATTTGTAAAATGCACCAAATTTCGGCTTCTTAGCCACTAAGTCACAATGAACCGTAGGCGCGAATATAAATCGGACTGACGAGAGCAATTGTTCCCACTCATTAGAATATGACTAATGATTACCGAATTTTTCTCTTTCTTCTTAGTATTATTTTCAATTAGATAGGTGGGACGTAATTCTTTTGGCGACGTAATATCAAAGTTTTTGAAAAATTCCTTTTCTTTTTGAGAATAAACATATGTTGAGCGTTCGGTTAACAAGCAATTCTTGAACATAAGCGTATGTTTATTTACGATACGGATGAATAAATTATTAATTGATCATTAACTTATGATCATTTTAAACAATAAGAAAGATCATTCTTATACGTTCTGTATAAATATTTTAGCCATAGTCGACGAGGTGAACCATAAATCCTTTGCGAAGCCGTCGGCGTCGTGTCGGTCGGGAAATGTGGTTTCAGAGAGGAAGCAAAAGGCGCGAGACCAGCATCGTTGACTGATAATACACTGAATTGGAACGTTCTAATCTTCTAACAAATAATACAGTATTTATTGAAGCTTAAGGTTCTTGTTATTTTCACAATGAAAGAATTTACAGGCGAAAATGGTATACTATTACTGTAAAAGTATTCTTTACAATTTTAGTCAATAAATATTTTTTTCATTTGAACTAGTAGTCAATAGTTTGAAAATATTATCACTCGAGATGAAATAAGTAGGAGGTTTTTTTAAGTCATGTAAAATTAAAACATGAATAAGAGACATAACAAACAAGTATTTTTAATATCTCAAATATGACAATTAAGAAATCATAAATTTATGAAAAATTTGCACAGCTATCACAACTTTACTATAGAGACTTTAACGTTATTATAACTTAAGCAATAAGATGAGATGGATTATAGTTTTCCCAAAAAAAATTAATTCGTTGAATACAAAATATTTGAACTTAATAATTACTAAATTGAAATGAAAGGACTACTCGCGTCAAATATCTTTTTTAATAAAACAGTTAAGTCGATTAAAATATATAATATAATGTTGTATTTGATATTTTGTATTAATTATGGAATCAATAGAGTGAATGAAATCGTTATAAGTAATTTTAGAAACATAATTATTTATGAGTATCGTTTTTCCAACAAGTTAATCTTTAAGCTTCAGTAATTCTTATACTGTCTCATAAGAAGATCAAAGAAGTACCAATGGGTCAATTCAGTGAAAGGTTAATTTGAAGAGAAAGAACAATTCATACAGTCTTACGAACAAGTCACAATAAAATTACAATCGGACAAATGTGAAGTATAGCATTAAAAGCACAGTACTTAAAAATATATTAACTAATTTCAATACAGCATAAAATATTTATTAATAAATTTATTATAAAAGATATATAAATGCAGTAAAATTTTCAATATTTGTCTTAATTTTATAAATGTAGAATGATAATATAAAACAAACCAATCCCGGTTCAACAAAGACTAAAGCTGTCTGTTGGACTTGAATACAATACTTTTATGCCTAAAATCCGTATATTCTTTGTATGTGAATTCTGAATGTAAACTTATCACTTTATAAAATAATCGATATGATGCAATACTGATAGCAGCTTTGTATTAAAAATTACGGGTTTTTTCTTCAAACTTTACTTGTATTCTAACAAAGCTTTATCTTGAAATGTAAATGCTTCTATTGTCAATTTAACTGGCTCAAGTCTCATGCGTATCACGATAAAGTTTAGGATATAGTAAATTGTCACACCTAGTTGAATAAGCTGTAATATTGAGCAAAAGGGACAAAAGTAACCGTTTGTTATGTCGAGGAAAATGAAAACAGTTGACTGTGGACAATTTTGTCGCCTTCTTTCACTTCCTCTCTAGACCTTTTTATGGGATCATATAAATGTCAACAAGAAAAACAAATTAAGCCTGCGTAGGTTTTATTTTTACAAGGCTCCGTTTTTGTTTTCCCTATTTTTGTGGTAGGGATTACTTTGTATACGTTTCGTTTGTTTTGAGCTTCAGTGGTAATTAAGAACGATCCTTGAAATATATTTTTTTGCTCTAAGTAAAAAGTACAAATGTCCTTGTTCCGAATTTAAGACTACGTTTTTGTCTTTGAGGAAGGGTTTTTTTACAGTAATAATATTATTTTATAATTCTGGACTTGTAATTTGAATTCGAAAAAATTCTCAGAAAAAAAAATATGAATATTTTCACTGGAAGATAATTTGGTGTTTGTGTCACGATTATTTATACATAAAGTGAACAATTTTGACATTTGTTTGGAGTTTGTCATAAGGTAATAATAATGATAATGGATCACTCATAATATTGAAATATTAGATAATTAATTTTAAATTTTATTTTAAGTAAAAAAAAATATTTTTTTGGGCAGTAATCTTTTAAGATTATTGAATTTGCATTTACTTAATTGAACTGCGTTGAAGTACGGTGAAAAAATAGCACTGTAGAAATAATAATGCTATTTTTTTCCGTGTGATGAAACTTCAATATCAAATTATAATATACTGACGATGGCGTGAGCCGAAATAGCTATCAACTATATTTGTTAAAAATAATTTTGTAGAACTAAAATACATTGCAAATTATAATAGTTATGCATTGATAAGTTTTGTATGTTATCAATGATTACATTTTCGAATGTTGAAATACAATTTTTTTATGGTCACAATTATGGTCAAGATGACCATTATATTCTTCTCTAGTTGCTTGGTATTTACCAAAGAAATAACCTTTATGCAATACAATTTTTTTAAGACTCCTTGATATATTTTTGAATAAATTAATAAAAGATATTTTTATTCCCTAACAACCTTAACGTTTAACAAACGTGAGATTTCACATTCACATCATATAAATTTCGTATAAACATACCACTTTCTTAAATTAAACAGTTAGTTTAAAAGCAATTAATTAAAAGTATATGAGTACTCCATGTTCAAAGATTGTTTTAAACACCCCGGGTGCTACGATTTTCAAATGTGAAGTCAACACAACACGTTCGCAAATTTCCTCACTTCAAAGTGTTCACGGAGTATCTAAACTTTATCTCTTGTCATAATTATAGAAACTTAGTGTTTAGTGTGAATTAAATTTCATAAAATGCTGTCTAATAAAACAATATTACAATTATAACTACCTAAATTTTATAAGTTTACTATCTAAATTTAAACACATTTAATTTATGGTATCGACTGAAGGTGCTTGATGGAATTTCAATATGAAAATTGAATTTTTACAACAGTCAGTTCTGTTGCATCCGTGTGATAGAATGCCTGAAGATGCCTAAGGGTGAAACCCGGGTCGTTATTGACAAAACATGTGGAATCCTACAAAGTTGTAACAATTCAAATTAAATACATTTATTGTTTTAAGTTAGGTTTATTAAACTATTGACCACT
The DNA here is from genome assembly GCA_028555115.1 of Himalopsyche japonica. Taxonomy (NCBI): domain Eukaryota; kingdom Metazoa; phylum Arthropoda; class Insecta; order Trichoptera; family Rhyacophilidae; genus Himalopsyche; species Himalopsyche japonica. Next base: position 893,628 of record JAHFWJ010000449.1, on the reverse strand, counting down.
ACACTAAGCATTACACTGAACTGAACTGCCTAAATATATGGCAAACGGTAAACAATTATTCACTGAAGGCCAAAAAAAATTTTCGTAAATGATATTTTTGAAAAGGTATATAATATTTAATAACAATTATTTACAAAAAGAAATAAAAAAGTCACATATCATATTTACGAAAGAATGGTGAGATTTTACTTGAAAATTTTCGTTCAGAACTTGCAGTTGAAAAGTTTTTGATAAATTTGTGTAAACAATGTAAAAAATTACACTAATGATAAATATCTCAACAAAAAAATATTAATTCAAGTCAATATTTTTGACCTTTTTGTTTGCGTTTTCCTACCCACAATGCAATATTAATCTTACCCCAGCCCCAGGCAACTCATCTGCGTTGTCTTTTTATCCAATTATTCCGGAACACGTACGCAAAACACGCAACGCGAGGTAAGCATCTCCACACAACGCAATCTTAATTTACACACAAGTATATTTGTATAATTTATTTGCTGAATCCCGCAAGCTTGTCTCAAGACAGGATTTGCTAAGCTCGATTACATTACAGACTCGGTCGATCACTCGCGCCTGCTTAAACGCTTTACAATATGCACGTAAAACGTGACCAAAAGTTGTCGGACGATTATTTTATTTTGAATTTGTTCGAATAAACATATTAAATGAATAATAAACGAACTTAGCTTAATATCTAAATACATGTCGATAAATATTAGTAAAATTTGTTAAGATCTCCAAAACTTTGTTTTTCACAATAAACTATGTTACACTTTCATCTTGTAACTCAACTAATTGAAATCTATGAATATTTTTATTACAGATAAAAAGTTTCATCGGAAATCAGATAATTTTTTTAAAGACTGACGATGCCATCGTGTGTTCGTCATGGTGTAACATTCCGAAACTAATCCTGGTTATTAAGGAATGTCTTAACAGTAATATTTCACGAAATTACTATTTATTTATATATATGTGTACGATTTAATAAATAGTTGATAATTAATAGTTAGCACCGAAAGTGTGACAAAATATGAATTCAATTTGATATATTTTCACGCCAACAATATATAGGAGAAATAGTCTATAGAAATAATAGAAATAATCTTCAGATTACTATTTGACTATGCAAAAGAAACATTTCATTTTTTTTTTAATTTTTTGAAACCTCTTCAGTATCATTTAAATCCGTTAAATTTGACTTTTTGATGTAGTATTATCTTCAAAATTTTATATGTTTAAGATCAAGGCCGGTCTCTATCATTGTAATGATTATCGTCTGATCAGTTTTATACTTCACGAGTAGTACAATGCAAATTTAGAATTAATAGCTATGCACCAGAGCTATATGTGCACGAGTGGATGACTATCATAAAGTTGTCAGATCAACGTATACTTAATAACAATATAGTATATAACATAGTATAAAGATAACATTATAAGTGCAGAATATGTTATACAACTTGAAATATCTCATCGCAGCGAGTAGATCATCACTCATTACAATACCATATCAAATTACTAGAATATAGCTATAATTTTCTCCAGTTTTTGTCTTGATTAATGTAAACTTGGGTTTTTGTTCATTTTCTGGCAATAATTTTTAACTAGATACATTGAGATTCATCCTTTTAACGCAATTTATCCAATACTATCTTGTTGTAATGATACATGATAAGTGTTTTTTTAATTGTATTTTCAAGAATGCAGATTTTTAAATAAAATAATAAATTTGCTTATATTTCTCTCGGTATGTTACAATAAGCTTATTTTACATTAAAATCAAATGATTATCTTTAATCAAAATACTAAAATGTATTCACCCTAGTCGTACGCCATATTTACATTCTCGTTTGAAGGGAAATTTTGACACGAGATATGATTATTATATCGCATTGATGAATTTCATTTGCATATATTAACAAGAATAAAGTTTCAACCGCTAAGAACACACAAGGAAATCTATTGACTTTGTTTGGAGTATCTGTAGCCCCAAAGTTTAATAAGTTTTCAACTAAGCGATCTTCATTGTTTTGTACGATCTTGTCAATTCACGTTACGATTAAATTATATTTGAAATATTTTTTTTACGAACTTTATAGTTGTTCTTTTTCCATATTATTTATATTAAATTTTAAAATTCCAAAAGTATTGCAGAAATAACATACGTAGAATAAAAAAAAAAGTTAAAATTATCATTACTTGCAAAATATACTTGAAATTCAATTAATTATTTGATATAATTGATGCAGATGTTAAAATGATGGATGGACAGATGTTATATGGGCAGCTTGGTATTGAACAACAACCCCCCTGGAAAAAAAGCAGGGGGAGGCCTTCATCCAGCAGTGGATCGACCCCGGCTGATGATGATGATGCAAATAACTCTACGACAATTGATTTATTTTGCTAAATTTTATGTACTTAAACATAATTCATCAGTTTTTCTGAAATTTGATGAAATAACTAGAGAAACTCTAAAGAGTAAATACATAAATAATAAACCTCGGGTCCAGACTGGTACATCAATAAAATTTCCACCTGTACCTTTTCTGTAGCAGCCAATAATATCCATAAAATGCACCCAGCCGAACGAGATAATAATGCCATGACCTGCGAAAGAACAAAGCACTAGGCGAGCGACAAGAAATTTTAAGGGTGCCATATGACTTTATTAAATAAATGTTAGTACTATGAGTTGTATATAGACAAGAAAAAAACAATGTCAATATTTTTTTTAGTTAACAATGTTTCAGGGACGTTTTTCGAGACAAATTGATAAATTTTCATACTAGGATGCAATCGTGATTAAAATATTTTATTCGTGAGAATAAATACTGTATGAAACACTTTTTGAACATTTATTTGGCCTGAATAGAATCATAAGTCAGCGATCAGTCGATTTATTAGATTGTCGAACTAAAAGCATACAAACAGTTTCACCCCCATTTATTTGAGTTCAGGCTAATTGTTTTCGTTCTATCGCTCCACTACCGGACTGGCTTTTCAGAGATAAATGCAAATTCAACCGTTAGGTGAATACACAAATACCCATCTATTACCACGTTACAAATTTAACTTACATAGATTTGCTTTTACATTCAAGTAGTAGCCTACAAAGTCTCTGTATATATTTCGGAGAAAGGTGTACATATTCGTACTGAGCTTAAATTTTCCCGACTGCCTTGCAAACCTGTTATTTGAGTATAATGTAGTTTCAATAAACGAAATATTACTCTACTACAAAACTGATAAATATTTTTTTCTCAATAATACCAAAAATATTTAGTTTCAGTGTTGTTTTATAAAAAATTATAAAAATAATAATAAGTAATGAAATTCGTAATATTTATTATATTATACAACTAGCAAATCGAAAAATAAAATGACTTTATATTAACACACATGATTTTTTTCGCAAATGCTAACTAGATAATTTATTGATTGATAGTTTTATTGCTAGCAGGAAATAAGCTAGGACGTTAAAACAGGACAGAAGATATATACTGTATCTTTTCTACACAGCTATTTACAGATAAGAAAATGTTCGTTTAAGCATAGTTCTGACGATAGTTGAGCCGAAATAGCTATCAACTTTATCTTATAAAAAAATTGTAGAACTAATTTTTTTCACTGTGTTATAATGAAGTTCTACCAAGTAAATGCTAATTCAATCAATTTTACTTTACTTTAAATATAAATGGACGGATAGTATCAATGTTGATCTGAAAAAAATATGTTCTAAAAGTATATGGCTGGTGAGAAGCTACTTTGCAAAAAAGTCTTGAAGTCGGAAAAGGGGGCAAAAGAAGAAAACCACTATACCTGGCTGGTGTAAGAGTATATAGGAACCAGCAAAAGAAAGAAGAATATGACTGCACGACTCAGAAGAGAGAATTTCAAGACTATAAGGGGCATTGATTGTTTGACCTCCTGTCGAGGGTAAAAAAAGAATGGCAAAATAAAAACATTAACGACACAACATGGCAGCCACACCATTATATATATATATATATATATATTAAATAAATAAGAAAAAATCACCGCTTGAAGATAATCTATCAACAATAATTATCACCACCGTCAAGAGAGCTGTACGCACCAAGAACACGACGAGAACACGTTCACAACAAAAAATAAATAAAACTAATGATTAAACTTAAATCAGGCCAAGTGCCTTGGTATTGCATTAAAAAAGTCCAGAAACCAAGCAAGCAAGCTTTGCTTAAAGCTTATTATAACTAGTGTCTCATGATGTTTTTCTCAAAATTAAATCTTCTCATACTTTTTTAGATTACATTATAAAAACATATATTTATCAACTAATCCTTGATAAATTTGTTTTTGTTAAAAAGATCATTTTCTTAAATCATAAAGATACTTACTCGACTACATAGTATTTATAAAAGGAATTAAATATATCTTAAGTTTAATATTAATAAAAACATGTTCATTATTGAATGAATCAAATGCATAACATTGTGATCATCATATTTAACTGAATCATGGGACATTTGAATGCAAATAATAATTTGCAATTCCTTACTAAAGTTAGATAGTATAATAAAATAGTCACTTGTTAATAAGTTTATAAAAATTAACTTTTGACAATTTTTTTATAATATTTTTAGCATATGAAATAAGTAATTTTGTAAACACAAGCAAACAAGCAACTGTTTTACAGCGTTTAGACTGTTCTCTCAGGAAGGCAATGAATTTACCTAACGAGAAACCCTAATGGGTAAGGTGATTTCATATTTACATAGTTAGGTCGGCAGGCAGACGTACATTAAACCCGCGAGAGCACAAAACCTCATTGAATATGAATCGCAATTAAAACGAAGCGCTTTGAGTTTTTATGTCTTGTCAATTTATGGAAATTCTTTTTATGCAGATATGTATTTGATATTTTTGCATTGCATACTTAAAATTGTCCATAAAAAATACTGGCTAATGATGAATTTTATTTATCGTTTTGATAAAGTAGCTTATATTAATAACTCACAAACATTTTTGAGCAATTTTAAGCTAAGTTTTCATTTTACTTAAATTTAATTAACTTATTGAATCTTTATATAGCCTGAAATGCGGATAGTCATTTATAGAGTCGTTTTTTATATTACTTTTAGGATAAGTATTGTGTCTTTCTTTGACTCTTCTTTTACTTATATTCTAGCTAAGAGATGCGTTGTCAAAGATTCTGTCACAATGTCTTTGAATAGCTAAGAATGTGAGAATCCCTCTTACAAATTGCAGATTTTTACGGAACACATAGGCTGAATTCTTATCAGAAAATGCTTGTAACTAGCTTTTGAACGTGGAAAGATTAAATTAAATTCATTTATACTTAGCTACAAAAATATTTTACGAATATTAAACATTATATCAAATACAATAATTGTTACCCTTGATTTAAAACGTTGAGTTACATATCTTCCAGTTTCTATTCAAAATATAATATTGTGATATCTTTACGAAACAGCTTCAATCGTCAGTGAAAAGTTATTTAGAAATAGACAACACATAACTTTGAAAGAAAATTCGACAAACAATCAGTTAAAATAATACTTTGCATGAAGTTAATTTATTATAAATGTTGATTTAGGAACTCAATCGTGATGAAATATGTATAATTTACCAAAGAAAATGTCAAAATCCCTGCTTTGATTAAGACACCAAATTTGAAATAACAGATTCCAGCTAGCCAGAGAAACTTTTCAAGAATTATGTCGTTAAGTTGAGTCAAACAGCACTGTGAAATCTTTGTAGTGAAAGAAAATTTAATCAGCATTTCGCGTAATGTGCAGCTTGTATTAGAAATTTTACCTTGCGCTAGGATTTTCCCAACTTTACATGACTAAAAAGTTGAACAGATTGGACATTTTGTGAAAGAGATGGTATATTTTGTCAAGGCAGGTTATATAAAGTAGAATAAAATTTATTTCATATGCAACGCTTGAAATAAAATTCGGAGCAAGTTTCGTTGAATTACTTCTTTTATGGGAGAAACTTATATTGGATAGAAGTTATTTGCAATATTTTTCTACTTGCCATATTTTTACAAAGTTTGTCGACTTTTTCGAATGTGAGAAATGTACAATATTCACAAAATAAATAACACCCTTTCAAAAAATAAATCACATTTGGTTTGCACTAATTCCAGAATTGCTCAGAATGACCGTGTGGAACCTATTTTGTACATCGCGAAGATTATCAAATGATCGGATTAAAACGTTTCCAATGCTAACAATTAAAAAAAAATGTTTAAAACGTACCGCTTTCCTACACTAAATTATCGATAGCAAGCATCTTAAGAGTAATAAACTAAGTTACTATTTACCATATGCTCATTATAAAATTTTATATGTTACATGTACAAATACAAAATAAACTAAGACAACATAGATGATACATTATTAATTTTTGTTTTTTTTTCTTCCGATCTCCGAACAATACAAGAGCAGACAATAATGCAAATATTAAAAGATTTAATTTAATGAAAAAACAATTCTTTGTGTTGTATTTTCAAAAATAATAATTGTATTTAACACCAAGGTAACGGAATGGTATTCAATGTCATTTGAATAAAACGGTAAAAAATATATGTACACGGAAGAATGGTGAGAAAACGAATTTATGTATTATTAAATTTTTTTGGTAAAATTAAATATTATTTTGTAAATGTTCTACCAACTAAACTTTATTTCATTTCATTTTTATATTTCACTTTTAATTTAATTAAAATTTTTAGTCTTCAACGTAATAAAGTAAATTTTATCCGCTGTAAGATGTCCTGTAGGAGATATAATACTATTATACCCGATAGTATAAATTTATAAATGTACAGGAGGATTCAATGCGGACATAATTTAAGATTTCATCCATTCGGCTTTCATTGTTTTCGTCCTTCTCTTGTCCCTTAGGGTATACCTAACAACACAAATATAGGTACCTATGCTGTGCGCCACTCGTAGACTGTATTTAGCAAGTTAGGGCACTTGTCTACCGCATCAAGTCCCAGAGCTCCCCTTTAACGATTAAGTACTTTGAAAGTAGTAGATGCTCAGTATAAGGAAAATTTACAAGGAAGAAGCGATGAAATTTTTCATAGTTAAAATATTTATATTTCCGTAAAAAAAACTTAATTAATCAAATTACATTTACGAACACGTTTGCCTCATGATTTAAGTCAAAGCACATTTATATTAAAAAAAAAATAATCATGTGAGCATACATATTCGACAAATACAATTTCAATTTGAAATTGCAAAAAGGTTTTCATTCGTCATGTTTGAAATAATTATACTTATAAAAATTACCTTCAGCATATGAAGTGTATTTTTTTTTATTTATTATATTAAGTTATCGAAAGGTAACAATTTATTTGCTTGAATAGCATCTCATTTTTAACAAACATGAAACATTTCCTGCCAAAATTATTCCAGTTTTTAAAAATATATAATAACATAATCATAAAAAACATTAAATAATTATTATTATGATGTAAGGCTTATTAAAAATGACTCTATGTTATTTATTTGTTACTTTGGCTTATACAATTAAATAAAACAACATGGCAATTGATAAATAAAAATAACATTAAAAAATACTGGATAATATAATCCTATCTGGATTCACCAGGTAGCTAATGTACGTCATTTTACCACAGTCATACAAAGCTAGTATTAAAACGACTATTTTTCTAAAAATAAAAACAGTTCTCAGGTAAATAAATAGTTTATACACCTGCATTCAATATTTCAGTCACATTAAACATTTTTTATCAATAGTAATAAATAAAGTATATAATATATAGGGAATATCAATCGAATATGAATCGTTGAAATTTTTGTTCAGATTTCAACCTTTCAGATTATTTACCAACCAGTATTCGAAAACTAATCCAAATTTTATTTTAAAAATGAAAAATTTCATTCGTCTAAATAATCAATTCTCTCTGTTTGTGTAGTTTGTATAACATTAATGAATGCTGTTGTTTTATTCGTTGCAGTGGTCGTATATTCAAATAACTTTTTACACAAATGAAATATTAAAAACGTATTTTATAAAACTCATCTTTCTTAAATCTGTGGAAAATGTACCAGCAGAGAGCGTTTACTATACAAACTGGCGCGTACAGTCCCCAACGGCGTTATTTTAGTGGGCAGTGTGTTGGTGGACCGCTTTTATTGGGCGATAATATTTTTTATGCCCGAATGATCTTCTATGTTGCTTTGGAAGGAAGTTCCGTCATAAAGTCACCACTGGAAAAAAATACTTGAATGGCTTCCAAGGATTTCACCGTAAGGAACAGTTTTTTCTTTATTTTCTGTTTTCTGTAACCGAGCATGAATTAATGCTGTAGAATTCTTTTGATTTCGTGATAGACAAATGTACTTCAAAATAATATAAAATTTAAAATAACTTTGATTATACACGTATACGTGGAATAATCAAAGTTATTTTAAATTTTATATTAAAATGAACTTCCACAAAGTTGCGGCCGAAGCCATCGAAAATACTTCAAAATAATTTGTCAATTTTCAAAAGGTAGTTATTTTCCTTATTTTTATTTCTTTTCATATTTATGATTTTGAAATTTTAAAATGCATTATGTAAATATTTATGATTTGAATTTTTGTAACAGATTATTAATTTTTACAACTTTAATTTTCAATATATCTGTTAGTCTTCAATTTCAAACATCTATTTTTAACGCTTCATCTATCCATCAAGTGATGTAAGTTTAATTGTTTGAAATGATTGATATATGTACATACTAGAACAATCGTCACTAGTGAGTTAAGTCCCTAGTGAGCTCAATCTTTTGAATTAAAACTCTATAACATTAACGCAGTTCAACATAATTCTCTTTAAAGTGCTAATGACTCTTTTTAGTAGAAGACTGTATAAAATTGATAAGAATTTATTGCTATTTTTAAAGTTTATACCTTTGCTACTAAAGTTTGTTTAAAATACAACGCAAACTTTATGCGACGAATTCGTAGGAAGAATATGTTATTACCAACATGATTCTTAAAAGTAACTGGAAACGATGATATATGTATATAAATATATTTCAATTTAAATATGACAGTTTTGATTAGATATTTACTGATCACATGGTGTTATCTGTTTTAACGTATACCAACTAGAGTTTTGACTAACACAAAATGATAAAACATTCATTACTTTTATGTATCAATTAAATATATCAGATGTGTTCTCATAAATGAAAAAAATTGGAGAATTCTCTTTTTCATTTTTGTATCCATGGTCATGAATTCTCGTAAAGACGATTCTGAAACCAGTTTTTTCGATCGGTTTATAAATTTTGTTTTTGAATATGTGACTAACTAATATTTTGTATACTTTTATTTTAATTCAATCTTAAAAAATGAGTAAATATACTATGTTTATTCTTATATCCTCTTTTGACGAAAAAGTAAGTTTGAGAGATTGAATTATAATATGGTAAAGACTAACAGCTTTATTATATAATATATATGTATAAATTTGAACTGTTGCATCCGTGCGATGGAGTGCCTGAAAATGCCGAAGGGCGAAGCCCGGGTCGTTTGTGACAAGACATATGGAATCGTACAAAGTTGCAACAATTCAAATTTAATATTGAAGTTCTATCAAGCACCTTCAGTCGATATCATAAATTATATTTATAAATATTAAAACCTTTTAATTAGGAGCGAGCATGCTTTAAAATAAAGGTTAAAGAATATCTTAGTAATGTTTAGAACATTACTTTCTGATAAATATATAATAAATTCAATTGTCACTGATGATGATGATAGTATTGGCCTAATATTGTCAATATCATATTCTGTAAAATCGAATCATGTTCTACCACAAAGAAAAGTAATCAGAAACATGTTTCAAAGAAAAACGTGATTTATTTTCTTATTTATAGAGCCATATTAAGCTTTATTTTACAATGACAAAAGTTCAAATCTCTGAAAAACATGCGTATAAAAAGCTTCGGTAATCATATTTATTCATCCCCGGCGCTTGTCATTTTTCCATAAAATGATCAAAAGCAAAACGAACAACACCGTTATTTCAGGTATGAGTAACATAAGTTTTTCTAGAAGTAAAAAGGATACGGGAAGAAACCTTAAATTTATCGAAAAAGTTTTTTAGTTACAAGGAGTTCCGAAATGTAGGGAAAAATATCACTTCTCTACCTTGTCCCAGAGGAGTAACGCAAAAGAGTGGGATACATTTTGTTGTTCACTAACAATTTGTGTCCCGATTTTTTTCCCGGTTATCTCATCCAGACGCAATATAATTTGCACTCACCTTTTGCTATCTCGAATTTGTAACCGCATATTTAACAATTACATCTCTATGTTCCTTTCCTATGTCTGCTTTGAATATTATATTTATTTGTGTAAATTTAATCTTCAAATATAGGAGAAATTATTGAGTGTACATAGACATTAATAAAATGGATTTTAGGAATTTTATTGGTTTGAAACAATATTTTATTTAGACTATTTAGCATTGAAAGTGCAAAAGTTTTTTCTACTGTCTAGTTATACTTTGTTTCTTTGTATTACATTTATTTTGTAAGCATATTCCTACATATTGACTCAAGTACCTTACTTTAGTGACTGCCAATGTAGAATATTTTGAAAACCCCCATCATTTTCCTGCTAACTAGTTTGATATTTTCTTTCATAACATTAAAAATACTTTTAAAAAGCAACTATTTTCATATGTATTGTTTTACATTTACATATATAAAAGTATAAACAACTGCAAAAAGGTAAGCGAACAAGAATTGTTTCATAAGTAGGGTTTTATGTTGATGTTTGCATGAGTGGTTCTATTTCAGAGGTAAGATTTTATACAGTATCATAATTCCATGTTATATCTCTTCAACAAAACCACAAATAGAGATAATTTTACATAAAAAAATAATACTGACATATTTAATAATGAAATATGGGCTTCACTTTCTTCTTCGATTTCTCATCAACAGTCCATAAAATTTTGTGTTTTCCATTAGTTTTAGCACAATATTTATTTATATTATAATGTGTAAGCCCATGTGTGAAGATTAACTAGCAATTTATTAATTTTTTGTGATAAAGGTACTGTTTAGTTTTTCATCGAAATTTATCTGAAATTCCCACTTTTGAAATCTATTTTTAAATGAATATTTTTTGCGTTCCTACTATTTCTTACTTTACTATAGTTTGAAAAAACTGAAAATTTTTCGGGTTTTAAGCGTCATAGTGTTTTGAAGTGGGTTTATTTATTCAAATATTTTAATTCATAGTGTTGAAATGTAGTTTGAAAACGGAATTATTACAAAAGTATCTTGTCTATATTATTTGTTCACCGGTACGAATTGTCGTTGACAAATCAAGCTAGTATCAGGCGTTCAGAATAAAACGGGAGGCTTGCACTTTATTCAAAAGATGCGATATTACAAAGGGATTGCCGTTTTTATGTTATTGCATCCATCGTATAAACCCTAGAAGATTTTCACTACAAAAATATAAAAAAGCTTTTCAAATGCATTGTGAGCTACTGTTAATAATTTTATTGAAATATACTTATTATCAGTTTCATGACTGATATCACAAAGTGAGTAGCGAGAATCCACTGGAAAAATGATTTTCTTATAAATTATTTTTTGTCATGTAAAAAATGTGTATTTTCACTTTACGTAACATCGTCTACACAAAAATAAATTCTCCTATGCTTATATTGATCATTTAAACATATTTATTGCGTTTGAAATAATCCGTAAAACAAAATATAAAATATCATTTGGTAACCGAATTAAAAATATAGAAACCGCCTTCGTTTAGATACAGCAAGGACGAGTCAAAAACTTGGAAAGTAACATATCACAACATAATAACGACACTGTCTTCAGTAACCAATGATAAAATTTTCATCTAATTTGACGAAGCTTCTATTTTCGGAGAAAAGAATTTGTTATGAATGACAGACTGTTACATTATATCAGATATTAGGTTTTATTACTGACGATTGAAATACCTCTCGGTTTTTGTTCTAAGCAATATCTGAAATTTAAAAAGCTTTTTTTATTATACGTGGAAAGATTAATAATATTTGATATTTGAGACATTCGCAATTTATAAAATTTAGTTTTTATCGAGCGCGACGTATATAGAGTTTTTATCAACATCTTTATGTCTATTTTAATTCAAGATAAAGTCAACTGGTATCAGAAGTTGTAAAATATAAGCTATTCATACTTTCTATTTAGCGAAACTTGCCTTGACCGAAAAAAATACAAATTTATGAAAATAGTACTGTACATTGTGTTTTAACTATTTAAAATATATATATTTAAATACAGTATTTCGGTACTTTCTCGCTACCCTGTGAAAATGCAGTTTTTTACCGGCTTTGCATTCAAAGCCACAAAGTGTTAAAAAAAGCACATTATTTACATTTTAGTCTAAGTAAAATGTGACTTATGCCTCTCAGTCTACCCTATTTCGTTTTATCATTTTGAAATACGTATTGAAAATAAACGCATATATTTGCATAAAAAAAAGTATCCAATAAAATCGAAGTGATACTATATTCTGTCCACTGCATACATAATAATTTTTTATTTCTTTCCCCTGCGGACTTTCGAAGAGATTTTACCCTACAAAGAGGGGTTGATTGAAGGATATTACCACAAATACACATTTTATCCTTATATAATGGATAACGCGCAAGTACGCTGTCGCTTTATTTTATGGAGGAAAAGGATACGAGATATTTTATTTACGTCCTCATAATTTCTCACTACCCCATAATAGAAGAAAGCCCTCACCTTAACAATGGTATATTTTTTTGAGGTTCTTATCGTTGAAATTATGCCCTTGTAACATTCTACATTCTTTTCATGACAAAAGTTAACTAGTATAATAACATGAATTATATACTTGTAAAGATTTTTTTATAAAGTAACCGTTAGCATATTATGCTTCTTCAGTACACTGATAAAAATATTGTTAAGAAAAATATCCATAAAAGTTAACAAAATCTCTTTAAATTCATTAAATTTAAAAACATATCATTTGAAAGAAACGCAATTATTTATTTTATAACCAATTGTGAAAATTGAGATAGTTTTTGCTACTTTATTACGATATATTAATAAGTGATTATATTTTCAGGATACCAACTAAGTCAGTCTCTACTTTAAGGGCTTAAATCCTCAAAAGCAAACTTTATTTAATGTATAGATGCTTTTACGTGATTAATGCTTTACACTACCGTAAGAAAAGCATTAAAGTTCAAAGATAATCCATCATCAAACCACTTAAACGAAAATATAACTATGTGATTATTTTGCGTCTCTTCACTCTTGAATAAATTTTTGATGCTCTGTTTGTAAAACCAATACCAAACATTTGTAATAAGCCGTTCAATTGTATATTGGGGCATTTTTTGTAGAGGTTACATTGCAACTGGTTAGACTTAATCACTTAAGCCTCAAAATTGTTTTTTTTTAAATTATTATACTTACTTGACTTGTGAGGGTGTGATATTTGTTTTTATAGTATTGTATTTTAAATCAGGTACGGATCGATACGTTTTATTCATTTTATTGCCCTTTATCTAATTGCAAATACAAAGTGAACCATTTTTTTTAAACAAGTCTTTATCTTTATTTACAACACCTTTAACAACGGATTTAAAGGAAATCCCTATTTATTGGATAAACACGTAATCATCAATCGAATGCATCTGTTTAACCTAAAAAAATGTTTTGATGACTGATATTTGATTGAATAAATTGAAGAATAAATGCTACATAAAAATATATTGAATTTATATAATGCAATCAATTTTATTGTTTTTGGTAAAATTTCAAATATTAATGGAGAGATATTGAAATAAAAAACGAGCATGGCTTTCGGTATGAGTAGTTAATTCTATCTTATTATAAAGAATCGTTTAAATATTCGTAGTAATGTATTGAATTTCCTTTTACTTTAACGAAATAAGCTTCTCTGAACTGGCAATATATTCATCTTCGTCATCAATAAATTCGATTAATAATTCATTGAAATTTAGTCAAATACTGGGTTCAATTAACCTATATGCATATAATGGTACGAAACGTTAAAGTTAAAATGTAATGTAAGTAATTTACAACAACAATTATACGCAGTACCAACATGCATTAAATACAATGTGATATTGTCCGTCTAAGCATTTATAACGTGATCGTAGTAAACCGACAACAAGGTGACTAGACAGACAGTGTTGAGTATAGTGCTACAGCGGGAATATACGAAGGTATAGACTATTTGCTTTTTTATGGAAATAGCAAACAGTATCTGGATATATTCAAATACTCTACCATCCAAATCAAAAATAGTGTATTCTTAGTAAACAATATTGAAACACAGTGTAAATATTCGTCGAACTTTTGTTACCAAACAGCATTTAAATGTTATCTGTTTCTGTAGCGTATATTTTAATTCACGGTAAGGTAAAGTAGAAAATGGGAATATTTTAGAAGGTATGATAAACACAGGTTCAAATATAAGGAATACTATGTCGTTCAAAGGGTGAGTAACCGGTCACTATATACCCTCTGCAAAGTTAATGATTGCAGCACTGGGTACGCCTATCTGTTGAGGTCGCGTCTACAAGATGTGATTATAAATGTAAGATTGTCAACTGAAGTAATTTTTTATAGTTGTTTCAATTTTTACATTGCGCATTTTCTATAAAGCAAATGATACATTCTTTGAAATATTTTGCTTAATGATTTCAAAACAGTAGATTGTGAGCTGCTATCCAATTTAATGATTACTATTGACCACCTACCTAAAATCCAGTTACGAAAATTGTAAACTGGTAAACAGTAGTGAAATTATTAACATACCATATATATTTATACTTTTAAATTGGTAAACTGATTCTTGGAAGCTTCTATTCCACTTTCAAGCTCTTCATCAAGGCTTTTAAACTAATCAGGATGAATATGTCAAGCTTTAGCGTTTCTTAAAACCATGAAAATGATAAGGCAAGAAAGATCTATACGACTTAAATTTAAAAATATGCACATTTATTATTTATTTACGTATAATATATAAAATACAATGTGTATCAGAAAACTTCTCTTGTAGTACAATAATATATAAATGTTAATTTTAAAATTTAGAGAGAAAGTAAAAATACATTTTTTTTATATTCGACCTTATACATATTATATACGGGCTTTAAATTACTTACTACATGTAAAATAAAAATAAAAAATACCTTTTAAGCTAGGAAAAAAATAACTGAAACCTACATCTGGACGTGTGTAATCATTTTTATCGTCATATCTTGTATTTCTTGTATCAACGTGAACCCCCGCGCCATGTAGACTACGCCTCTATGGCTTCCCCACGTGTCCGTGCACCGGCAAATGAACACTGGGATGGCACTTTCCCCTTGTAAGGTGCAGTAGATTGAGTCGGGGATGCTTTTTCGTGCACAAGTAAGTGCAGCACCAATACAGGTATAAAATTTATCTTTTGGCCAGAGATCAAAACCCTACGAAAATTTTAATTACCTTTTAGGTTGCTGACATAATCGAACTCAAGCCAAAAAAAATTTAAAAATAATAAAAATTGATTACTATCAAAGGGTCGTTTACAAACATCCCTTACTTGACACAATAAGATTTTTTTCACCAAAAATTAAGTTAATATACTCAATAATATATTTTAAACACTTAAAGTTTTAATTATATTTGAATTCCGATCTCAAACAAAAAAGAAGAATATTTTTGAGTGATAATCAGTCTTTATTACTTCCTTTTTTTCAAAATATCTCGAAGTAATTATAAATGTACTCTGTAGCAAAGAAATATGTCGTTCTTTTGTTTTTTGTGTATTCAAAAATGGGTAAAATATTGTAACGCTTACGGTGAGTTAAATTTTTTTCATCATTCTTTTATTAAGAGTATTTCAACATAAAAAAAATAGATGCTCTTTCGAATAAAATGTTTCAAGTGATTGAAAACAGTAAGTATCCACTATTGACATCTCTTTGCTTTCAACAAAGCTTATACAATGTTCCGTTTTGTAAGGCAAAATGAAATCAATCACTATAGCATTCAAAAGAACAGTCGCTTAGCAATATCAATGAGAAGAAAGCATTTTGTTTTCATACTGATGCAGAATAATAGTATGCAAGCGGAATTTTAAAACGTTGAAGTATAAAGCGGAACATTAGACGCTCTCGTGTATCAATTTCAATTCTGCCGAAAGAGCATAATATTTATATTCATATGTTGAAAATATCGTTGGCTCTCGGATCGAAGTGCATTTTTCAATGTTAAAACGTTCCTTTAGTTGATATGACAAAAAAATGATATTTATTTGCTGCAAGTGACAAGCATTAAATTCCTATTAAAAAAATTGTCTTTTAGTGGGGGCTAGCTAGCCTTGGCTTTTTTTTCTTTACTGACATTGTTTTATTTGTAAACAACATTATTTTCAGAACGACTAACTATTTTATTATACATGCTTTATTTTAATATTAATAACGCATTTTTTAGTAATTTTTTCCACAATATAATTTTTGATTAGTACCGGTTTCGCTCATCAGCTGATAATGCTCGTGAAACTGGTAATGATCAAACGATACATTGTGGAAATAAGTACTAAAAAATGTGTTTCTATTATTTAAAATATCATGCCTTTCCTTCAAGAAGCGACAATTAACACCTTAAAAGTGAAATATACTTTAACTAACAAAAGTAAAATTACTTAGTAAAAACGTCATATTTTTGCTCAAGAAGAACTCTTAGTGAACTTTGGAACACGAATTAAAAAATAAAAACAAAATTAACTCTTACAATCATGTTTAATTAAAATAATTTAAGATGCGGTCAAGTCGGTGGCTTTACACTTCTAAATGCTTGATTCTATAGTTTTGCTTGATTTTCCTTTATCGTTTCCGAAAGAAAGTTCTTTATGAATGCAAAAAATCGATAGTATAAGAGGTGACCAAATTTAATATATTGTCTATTTTTATAAAAATATATTTTTAATATTTAAGCAATTTAATAAGTTTGTTCGAAATAAATATTATTCCATTGAAACACCCAATCAAAATCGATAAGGTTATAAAAAGTTAGTAATTTTGAGATTAATAACTCTCAAGTAAAAAAAAAAACGCAATTACAATATCCGTGACAAAATAATTATAAAACTAACGCTGCGGGATGATTTCCCTTTGCAGATTGAATTCTCAGCTCCATTCTTTGTCTCGGATCGAATTGTAATTGAATAATGCAAATGTAATCCATTTCCTTTGGTTTTCGGCCATTCTCAAACACCGAGTCCCGCCGCTCACTCGCATCGTTCCAGGCGATAAAAGAAATTGTATCCATTTGGCGGGACATTTGCATGTGATAGCTACGCTCCATACTCTTGCATTACGAATGCTATCATCACGTCATTGTAGTTTTAATAAACTTACTTTTTCTATCACAACTAAGGTAGGTTTGTATACACACAGTGAATTGTTATGTAGTGTGAAAGATGACAATGGTTCCTTATGTTTTATTTAAGCTGTAAAAAATACAAATCAAACACGTCTAATTATAATATATAACTTTTTTAATATATCATACTTGCTTTTTTCCAGCCACCATTTCCTTTCAATCCACTTATTCTATTCGGCGGTATCCAGTGGCGTTACAAATATCAAGTGTATCTTAAGTTTTTCTTTCTTTATTAGTGTTTTTTTAAGACTTTGGTGATCTTTATTTAACTTTAGATAAACTGTTATTGTTTAACGTTTTTCAACTAACCCTAGATAGTTTCGTGTTTTCTGTTAGATTTATCAGTGCTTAACCACCGTCAACTGACAAAAATTGATCACGTTGGAATCAGAAT
Organism: Himalopsyche japonica; assembly: GCA_028555115.1. NCBI lineage: Eukaryota > Metazoa > Arthropoda > Insecta > Trichoptera > Rhyacophilidae > Himalopsyche > Himalopsyche japonica. Next base: position 875,722 of record JAHFWJ010000449.1, on the reverse strand, counting down.
AAACAAAAATTATTACAGGATTGACATTATTAATATTACAAAACAAAAGAATATAAGGTGATCACTGTTGAAAATGTTTCCATTTTGAAGTAATGCGTTTTAAAACATTTTTTTTTTTTTTTGGGATATCAAATTCATGGAGCGTTAACATCTATGACGCGTCAGCATCAAAGCTCTTCAGGTCTCCTCCATCTCTCATATATAGATTTAACTTGTTGTAATTGTTGTGTCATTGTTGACAACATTAGGTCGCAGCTGAGCCGTGGAACCCACAATGAGTGCAGCTCATGCGGACACCATACGCATTACATTCACTCACGCATACGCGTGCACACAGGCACACACACAGCCACACGCATGCATATACAATACGTAAGGAAATAAAATTAGAAAGTCATTTTCAGATGCCGAGGTTGTCCATGTTGGGATTAACAACATTTAAAACAATAAAGCTTTGTAACTTTCATCGTAGACAGTTTCTTATTATTTTCACATTTAATGAAAAGCATATTATTTTTAATAATATAAACATAATTTCAATTACTATCGACACGATATATTTTATGATTGCTGTTTTTATACTCTTATTAGTGAGACTTTAACTTTTTAATAAAAAAGAAATAAATATAACTATCAAGTTAAATATTTGAAAAAAAATGTGAGTGGAGCTTTTTGTTGTATTAGAATAAATACATACTACAAATAGTGCCTAAAAATTTTAAAATAAACTGCAAAATGCATTGACTGTCTTCTTTTTTGAACATTAAACACTTTTTCTTAATTATTTTTATTTTGATCAAAAAAAGGTTTTATGATTCAATGTATGAACGAAACTGTACTTATGGTAGTAACGAAAATTTAAATGAAAGCAATATACTTTTATTAGTCGCAAAAGACTGCGAATCGTACTGCCACGATCATCCTATGAACCCCTCTACCTCAGACTGTTAACACGTCTCTTGCCATATTGCATGATAATGCCACCTTCAGCTGCCTGCGACTCCCACTTTTTATTATCATTGCACTCCCACAGTTTTAGAAACATCAATTTGAATAATAAATGATTACGAAAAATCAAATAATCGGATAAAACACTTAAGAAACCATGAAAAAACTTCCATCTAACTAGTTCCGTTCGCAGAGTCACTGCAGTAGTGTTATACCTCAAAATTATAAATTTTGCACATTATAATGAAAACAAAAATTGTTGTTCAGTTATGAAAATCGTTGTTGAAGCAACCTGTCAAGGTAATGGAAATGTACATGCTAAAATCCAAGCGACACGCCCGGATAAGTTAGAATATTATACGTAAATTTGAAGTAATTTCAAATAAAAAAATCTTCAAGATAATTCAACATTACCGAAATATATTATAATGGTGTAATTATCTAAATCAATATCATTATGTGAGTCTAAAAGGAAGTAATTCTGGTTTGTGATACATATTGTATGCTTTACTTTCCGAGTCTCGTAACGATAAGCCTACGATCCCGAACAAACGGTTTTTTTAGCCTTGCCAGCACTGTGTAAATTTGATTTTATCAGGCAATAATGCGTTTTACTACATCATGCATTTGGACAAAGCAAAGTGTGTAAAACAGAGACGACGGTTGGAAAAGACTAACACTTTACAGATACTAAAAAGAGATGAAATGGTTTTTGTCGAGCAAAGCTTTCGTGTATGTATATGTATTTTATCGAATCGTTAACAGGTTCATGTTTTTTCTATTACCCAGTGGATAATGTTGAGCATTCTTTAAAGCTGTTTGGTTGAGCTTTGTTTTTATTGATAGTCTTTCTCTTTCTATTTTCCTTTGTGTAATGGGGGAGAAAAGATTTTATTGAGAGACTTATAAGATTAAAGCTCAGCGCTTTGAAATAGATACATATTTTCAACTTCAGAATAAATAAATTGGCTTTGTTATTTTAGACGGTACTTATATACATTTTGAGAACGTGTTTTTGGATTTTTTTAAATAAAATCAGAGGGATATATAAATAATAAGATTTAAACTCTCATGTTGTATATTTAAGGATCAAACGATTGCTAAATTTATCTTTGTTACGCTCGAAACAAAAGAAATATCACGTAAATATTTTTTTACATGACGAAACACTTATACATACGAATTTATCATTACCTGGTATTTATATTTTTCAACGATTTTTTAACATAATGCCAATTGTATGAAAGGCACAATGCCAAATTATTCTTTTTAAGAGCATTTCTCATGTTCATTCTTTTTATATATGGCTGCATTTACTGTATATTATTGCTTTGGTTATTTTGCTATAAAAAAGATTTTATAGTCAGTGAAAAAAATTCAGTTCTTAATAATTGTTTATGGATAATAAATACCGTCGTATATTTGAAATATTAAATAATAACAAAAATGTGAACTTATCGCTGTATGATGCATTTATTTGTCAACTTAAGAAAAGCTTATCTTTATTATTAGTTAGTGAGTTGTAGAGCATAATAGTTTTAACACACAGGTTCGCAATTTTTTTTTATTATATATATAAATTACAAGCCAGTGATTATAAAGAAAAATTAAAATCTGAACATGTTCTTATCAATTTAATACATACCATTTCAACCTAGCGTGTTAAGTTAGCTCATATACAGAAACTTTCAAATGTAAGTGGAAACTATTAAGTATTATTATATTTGTGTATCAAATAAGGCATAATTTCTCTGTACAATTGAAAACTTACAGTTCTAGAAAAAAACGAGAATTTTGTTTTTATGCTCTATGTCGAAAAAAGAAAGTCACATGTTGGTTTTTTATAAATTATGAGCTTTGCATTCTTGGGCTAAAATAACAAAAAGTAAACACAAGTACGTCTGAATGTATTTTTCGCACCGTATGTTTTTCAATATAAGTACATATTTATATGAACGTTTTGCCAAATTTTTGTCGACAACCAATACTGAACATCTGTTTCTTTGCAATAATTTATACACGCCCAACTTTTAAAGAAAACTCCACCTTTGTTTGCTTAAGAACAACAACAATAATTAATAAAGAAAATTTGTAAAAGTACCGAGACGTCATGTTAGATATAATACAGTTTCACTTTATATTAAATCCTCATGTTCGAAAGTTTAAACAAGCTTCAAGATTTATGCTTCTCGCAGAGTCAGGTGCAAGTGAATGTCTCCCTTCTGATTTATTTTGCTCCTTTCTTCAATTTCCTCACGCATCCTCCTCGTCCTCTTTCTGCGCGCAACAACCGACAAAGTGGAATATTAAACTTATAAAATTAATTAACATTCTGCTTGCCACAATAATGTCACAAAGGATTATTTTATAAAGCACAGATGCTAACAATACGGACTGTTCAGTATTATTATTGTTTTGGAAAGTAATACGGTTGTGTTTATGTAGTCGCCGTTAATTTTGTTTCAAAGTATTTGGATGTAGACGTTCGTGGCCTGTAAAAAAGCAATTAAATTGATTTTATTTTACATTTATATTAAATGCTATAGCATTGTTAATATTGGTATTTACAACAAAATTGTTTGATTATGAACGTTATGACTGATATTTATTGTACAATGAAATGAAAATAATCGAATGATCATTTGACAAGATCACGAACCTAAATATTTTTGATGTTTAATCAACTGATAAAATCTTGAAAAGTATAAACTTAAATGTAAGTTTTTAAAATTCCCAAATTCAAATAACTGTTGTTAAATTTTTTTAAATTGATATAAGGTACTTCGTATAGCAAAACATTTCCTACGGGTTATTTTTTTGCGCTTGGGCGATTGATAGTAATACTGTGTCAAGGGCACTATTTGTAGCCGTCGGAGATCATTATAATTCTTATAAAGAATTTGATAGATTTCTGATTTGAGATTTTTTTTTATTTGGATATAAGTATTCGATATGACATAATTTTATATATTATATTACAAGAGTGCCATCAATTTTATATGATAAGATATAAAATTTATTAAAATCAAATTTTGTTTCACAATTTAATACTATTATTATAATCGAAGTAAATTTTTCACACAATCAACTAGTTAGAAATCTTTGCGATTTTTTTTAATGTGTGCTTATAAAATGATGTATTTGGTATACTTACAAAATATCTGAAGAAAGATAAGGAACTAGTAGTCGTACCGGTCGACTAAGCTACAAATTGCAACAATTACAATTACATTATGTTGTAATTTAATACCACATTTAATAAGCTTGCTGTGTTGCACGGCAAACGTGTCGATCTGAATTGCTTTATGCTTTATATTTAAATCAATTTTAAGGTGCTAACTGTCACTTTTTGATGGAAAGGCATGATATTTTAAATAGTAAAAACACATTTTTTAGTAATTGTTTTCGCAATATATTTTATGATCAGGACCGATCCTAAAATATATTGTGGAAATAAGACCTAAAAAATGTGTATTTAAATTAAAGTCTTTAAGGATTAAATGAGCAGACTTAGATTAAAAACATCTTTCCTTGGGTAATTATTCTAAAGCTACTCTTGAAAATCTTTGAAATTCTGTGTACACCAGTAGGTAAAATCTTAGAATGTGGTTTTAGACATAAAAAAATACGCTGGTTAGGTTTGAAGGCTTTTATTCAAGATTTCTTTCGTAGAGGAACTTTTTCCGTTGCATTATATTATTTAATATTTGTTTTATAAATATCCAAATAGCTAATTCCACTAATTTTACTAATTAAACTACTGGGCTAGCACTGAAAATAAACATCTGCACCTATATCATATGTTATATAAATTCAACATTTACCTCAAATCTAGCATATGCAAGTTTAAAGTAGTTACACATACAACTGCAATAAAGGATCTTGGTCAAAGTTTCGGTAAGTTCAACGATGTTTTAACTGAAACAGAGTTATATTTAGATGATATATTCAACATCTCTGGTACCGCTTTGTGGCCCAGGTTTTCTTCATACCGAGCCAGAAAGCGTTTGAATAAATTTAAAATTGCGTTTGGAAATGCAATAATTTGAAACATCTGACTTGTATTTTGCATACTAGTTATAAAAAATCTTTATTCTATTGTAATACATTTCCTTCAAGAATAACTAAACTATTTAAACAAATACTGACTAAAGATATTTTGTGGTAAAAATATGTAATTACATTTATACAAACATAATTTATATATTTGTGTGCGTACGTGATAAATACCATCAAATTAATCGTCAATGCTTTTTGGTTGTATTTTATTTGATATTGCAGATATTTTTTAGAAAAATAATTGAAAGATTATTATAATACATTACTTATTCTCAATTAAACTGCAATTTAATATACCAATGCTAGTAACAATTGTAGTTTAAAATCGTTTTATTTGCAACATTGATATATGATAAATATTTGAATGATATTTATTAAAATGAGTTGCCATAGAGATTATAAACAACTGATATTGTTTGAATTGTGGTATCAACAAATTTAGGGACAGACTCACGAGAATACAGTAAAATGTTATATATTTTGTAAGTTCTCGTAATGTTCGTAGTGTAAACTAGTCTTCAGATATCGGATAGTGATATTCTTGTCAAGATCCAACGGTTTTCGGTTTGAGGAAATATTTTTTTAAATGTTCGTTCGGCGGAACATACGGTAAACCCGCAATCATCAATACTACGGACAAGGTTCCTAAAGTTTAAAAGTAGAGGTATAAGTTTAACACAATGATTTCTGCTATATTCTAAGCAATTGGCGTCTTCTCGTATAAAAAGTACAATTTTTTTATCGGTAAATATTATCCGACTGTTACGTTTTGCTGTGACCGCTAATTCGAATTTGATTTCACTTTGTTCTTCCTCTAATGACCATCGAAAATATTTTATAAGCTTTGCAAACATTAAACTCCTATACATTTTTTAACTGAAAGACGTAAAATAAAATATTTTATAGTAAGAAAATTTAAACCATTCAAGACTGCAATGACTTCACTTAAAACACATGTATAAAATATAAAAAAAATTATGGAATTTTAGATTAAATGTTGGAAATAAAATAACAAATCATTTACATGATTTTACTTAAGAGTTAATGGTGCAATTATTCATAAAAAAATATTACTAGAGTTTTTATTAAAGAATCATATCAAGGCCAAGGTTATAGGCCCGGATAGCTCAGTCGGTAGAGCATTGGACTTTTAATCCAAGGGTCCAGGGTTCAAATCCCTGTTCGGGCGAAATTTTTTGCTTAAAATCAAATTAATTATTTTTTTAAAAGAAAACTAGTAATCAAGCCTTCGTCGGCCCGGATAGCTCAGTCGGTAGAGCATTGGACTTTTAATCCAAGGGTCCAGGGTTCAAATCCCTGTTCGGGCGGGTTTTTTTAATGGTGCTAGAATATCTGTTATTGATAAATTACACAAATTTCTTTAAAGATCACGATTTGTGTCAGACCATTTTTCGTTTTTTAATATCATTAAATTCCAAAGTGACAGCTTTATTTTATAAAAATTAAATATATTCTATCAAACTATAGCACGTGCCTCGTAGTATTTACGTTAATTTTTCTTACATTATGATTTTTTTTTGATCAAGATACATTGAATTAAATTTAATAAAAAAATCAATTGGAATTTATATTCATAAATCAACTTACTCTATATATGATAAGGTAATTTAAAATATATATTCATGAATCAATCTCGTTTTCGTTTATCGATCCATTTTTATGATAAGTCACCTTTTGTCTGTCGTTATCTCAACTCAAGCGTAGTTATGACTAGGTTCATTTAATGAAACAATTAAAAAATAAAAAAATGTTTTGAAAAAAATTCTTAAATCTTATTTAAATATCTTCATCAAATAAAATATGATGATTTGGAAGGCGTATTAGATTTTTGTTGATGCCAGAGATTTGTTTTTGTAACTATGATCAGGACCGGTTTCATTAATGGCAAGCATTGGTACTGTTATCACTTATACTGTTTCAGTTGATAGTTATTGCAATGAACCGGTCCTGATCACAAATATATTTAATTGTGGAAAAAGTCTTAAAAAATTTGTTTTTAAATTTGAAATATACAGCCTTTTGCATCCAGATAAAACAGGTACTTTTAAAGTGACACAGAGGTGATTGAGAAAAATTGAATGAAAAATTTAAAAAATATGGCAAAAATCAATGTTATTAAGAAATATTCTTTCTGAATATTATAAAGCGTAAATTGACAAGGCTGAAATATAAAAAATATTGACATAAAACTCTTTTGGTTTTATTGATTGAATTGGCATTCACTTGGTAGAACTCCATTATAACACGGTGAAACAGTTCTACAAAATTTTGTAGAACTAAATACATTGCTGCTTCACCGTGTTCTTTTGATTTTACTACAAAGAATTTATTTTTGTATTCACAGATAAATTAAGCAGTCTTTCCAATGATCAAAAATTATTATGAAATTATATATTTGTTCCACTAATGCTTTAACTGAACACACATTAATTTTTGAATTTTGCAATTATAAACACAAAATTACGCTTAATGATCAAAAAGTTAGAATCCTGGTATTATGAAAGATGTCAAGAATAAATGTGTCAATTTCTGTTGTCAAGAACTGAATTAGACATATTGAAACTTATCTTTTAATTAAAGTTAGAAAGAAGTTCTTATGAGTTAACTGCAAAAAAAAAATATTTTGTTCCAATACAAATTAGGAAAATCATTAAGATTGAGCGGTTTTTTGACGTCATTTTCCTGCTGAAAAAATCTTCGCCACTTAAGAATATTAATATTGATCTCTAATCATTTTTTTTCTATTTAAGAACCCATCCACTCCCTCTGTTATAATTTTGATACTATTTGAATCTCCCTCCTCCTAATTTGTTTAATGGTTTCAAATTTTTTTATTTAGACGGAAAAAAATACGTGATTTACATCATTACGTTTTTAAGGACGCGTTATTATTTTCGAACATTTCGTCATAATTTGCTTTATTTCGTTGGTGTACAAGTATTTTATTAAAAATAAACAACCCAATATAAAGTTTTTTCATTTAATATTCATACAAATAGAAATCAGGGTTTCAATATACGTTCCGTTATAGTTTAAGCCTGATGTAATTTTTGATTTATTTATTGTTAATACTCTAAACAACCCATTGTCTGCATGTCTTTTACCATATAACAAACATTGTACTATTTGTATTATACATTTGATATATTTGATGTATTATCTCATATTTTGAATTGTATATTCACCGCTCAAAACAAACATGTTTATAATGAAAGCTGTACTAGAACAAAAGTTACCGCTGTTATGTTATACGTAATATAAAACATCGAACATGTAAAGTTACCAAAGACAGACAATAGACCTTTCCCGGGGAATACGCGTCGGGTAAATCTACACCAACTCATCTATACAATCGCTAATATAAAGCACGATGAATACGGACAAAATAATCAACGAGACCGCATGGCGAATGGATGTCTGACCCGTCATATGAATACATAATAAAACCGTATACACAAGGAAATATCTATGCTTTACACAGAATTCAAATAACTGTTATTTTTTTGTGGAATGGGGTATATAAGTTTTTTTTTAGTTTTTTGTAAATTGTATTTTAGTATAATAAATGTCGTCATTATATTTGTGTATTTTATCTGTTAAATTAAAAAGCACAAATAGTTACTCTTAATAGTTAATAGGAGCTCTGAACAATCAATAAGGAAGTAATGAGTGGGAAATTTTATTGTCGAAAATAACCTACACTTACTACTTAATGGAACAAAATAAATTAATATATGAGAATTTTAATGATAGTCAATTAAAGATGAATCGATGAGATGGGAAGATATGGTCAGTCAGGGGCGTTCCAATATTTTCTGTAAAAAAATTAAGTAAAAGGAGGCAATATCATTTTTCAAAAAAAAAAATATTTATATGAAATATATATTTATTAATCTAATTTAATGAGTATAACAATGGTGACGACGCAAAAGTAGTTTGTTCATTTATAAGGTTAGAATTAGGCTAAAATTTGTATCGATTAATTTCAAGGATTTCTTGTTTATCTAATTTCAGTGATTTGTTATTCAAATGTAGGATTTTGTAGTTTTTAGTAATAAAATAAAAAAATTAAAAAAAAACCCAATATATCGATAATATTATTTATGTTTGTTATTGTAACATATTTATATATTCAACATCAGTTTTTTTTTTATTGAATAAATGATCCTGTTTTTAACCATATGTAATTTTCCAATTTCGATATTATTAATGATTTTAAATCATTAATTATATCGAAATATACTTTATTTTTGAACGGTTGAAGGAATTACCGACTTCAAAAACAAGACACAGGACTTTCTAAAATATAGCATGTATTTCCGAATACTGTGCCATAACACAGTGCCTCAAAGATCAAAATTACATGAATCACTTTGTCGTAGGATTAATTGGTTTTTTTAAAATATGGATATATTATAATGTAAGAAACAACTTCACTTGTATATCATCTGTAAAAAAACAGTTTATACGATAAATAAATTACTCTCTTTGTTTATTTGTTTTGATATCAAACGTAGAAAAAAAATTGTTTACAAAATGATAAACATTTTTATATTTATAATTCGAGTGGTTGCTTAAAATGTATTTTATATATATTGAAATAAAATTCATTTTATAAATTTTATAGTCATAACACTGATAAAGACATCTGAGATCAAAATTCAACGAAATTTTACCAATTTTCTAAAACTCATGTGTCGTTATTATTTTCTTTTTTTAAACACCGATGAAAAAAATAAGCATATTATTCATTCTGAAAAAAATATTAATATTTCAACATGACTAGTTTTATTGCGTGAGCATATTCGATAAAATTGAAATACTAATAATTTTTATTTGCTGTCATATAAATATAATAAGTTTGTATCATAAATTGAATAAAATACTTATAAAATAACAAATAACTTTGTTTATTTTGATTCTATATAACAAAATAATAACTCTTGAAAAAATAACACGATAATAAATATTTATTTCAATATATGAACTCATTGAAACATTTTTCCGTGTATGTTTCTATCAAACAGACACATTATTTTACATCTCTTTGTAGGTTCGGACTATTGTTCTCGTACTGGACTTTAAAATAAAATAAAGCTTTTGGTATCTTCCGAAAACTCAAATTTTCTACACGTGTTTATTCCAGGTTGTACAAACCATTACACACGAGTAATTTATTTTTAACAATAAAAAATTTGAATTTTATAGAAAATATTGTTCATTTTTTATTGACACTTGAGTAAATCAATTCCTTATTTTTCCATAAGTCATAAAACGTACGTATGCAATATTTTCATAAAAAAGTCGTGATTTGTTATATGTAATCTTTTATAAAATATACGTATTTAATATTTTATTTAATTATTATTTTAATTATCAAAACTTTGTATCATTACACATGTTTTCTCACGTTTCGCCTATCTGTCAATTCTGTTGCACAACAGTTCGAATTTGACATTGAATCAATCACCTTCAGTCGATATCAAAAATTATTGATTCGTCTTTGAGAATAGAATTATGATACATATCATCATTTAGCTTATTACTTTAGATATTATAAGTGATAGTTGGGATTAAAAAGTAAACGAAAATGTTCACATCGTGTCTGGGTAAATAAAATAGTTACGTTTTGTTATTTTGTAAATTTTTGTGCGTGGTATAGCGTGCCAATCACGATCAAAAGATATAATAGATGTAACTGAACATATACATCACTGTCAGAAAACAATTTAGAAAAAGGCATATTGCATATTGTCAATTGTTCATAAACGAAATTTGATTTTGGAATAAACTTCCCACTGAATGAAATCTTTTTTTAAGCAGTACTCATCCAATTCGATTACTTGAATCTAACCGAGATCTATTGGTATTTTCAAAAGATACCTCCTAACAACCTTTGTAAAATTGTCACATTTTGAAATAATTAATTTCTAATGATTTTTTGCACACCATCGATTGTTCTTAAACTGAATTCATACACTGAATAAACTCTTTAACAGAATGTTTTTCCTTTTAAGTCCTCACCTATATGTTGAATCTAATGAACAACTATTTTAAAATTGAAATACAAAAATGAATATATTTTTGTTTGTTTGTATAGTATTAAATGACTTTATTAAAAATAATATAACTATTACGTATTAATTGGGTATCGCTTATAATTTTTCTCTCATCAATATTTGTATGTTGTAGACATACAGGTAAAAAAGGTTTTAAATAAACTGCAGCTATCTGCAAATGATAAAAGTGAAATACTACACAAACTTGAGTAGGTAAATTTGAAAATTTACAAAAAAAGATTTTATTATAGAAATAAAAATGCGGTGGGATTCTGAAACAACTGGTCGATGTACACAAATTTGATGGCTGCAGTGTGTTCATGACGCGACCGGTTGATTGATTACACCGAATATTTTAATGCCATATGAGTCTCGGAAGATGTGAAATTTTCAACAATAAACCTCTCGTGTTATCATAACAACCTATAATATCCTACAGATAAAATATTTTTCAAACTCTTTTGATCCTAATTTCAAATTTATATTTGATCTCTTTCATAAACTCAGCATATAATCAACAATAAAATACATATTTTATTAACTGCTTAAGAAATAAAATAAACGTATTCAATGGCTTTTATTTACGTGTTATGAAAATGATATCTCTATATTTAAATTAACTTATATTTTTAACAGCAATAAACATGTTTTTCAACAAAAGATTCTGCTATTTTTATTTCGGCAATCGTAATAGTGTTCGAAATTCTATATATATCGGATAATCTGCTTTATATCTTTGTGACGATTAGACCGTTAAACTTTTATAAATTTCTTAAAGGATGTATTTGTGTAAAACAAATGTGTTTTTATAATTCTAACCGTACAAAAAAAATTGTTCATTTTTTAGTTGCTGATTATCTCAAAATCAAAATAATTTTCGATGTATTTCAGATATAAGATAATGTTTCTTGGAAACATGCTTCATGTATTCGATTATTTAAAATAGAAATTTTCTGATGATGCCCAAAATTTTTGTCCTTTTTATTAAATGTATATTTATTTTTTGATAACTTATGTATTTGGTATCAATAAAAATATTCCATTAATTAGAAATATTACAAATGTTTCTTATGGATAAAGAATTATTTGAAATTGAAAGCGACTTTTAAAAAAGAGACTGTTAAAACTAGTAACGTTGGCCAGGGATCGAAAAGCCTCTACCTTTTATTCAGACACACATTTCATATTCTGACGATATTGACTTCCATACTCAAAAACGAAGCAATTTAAATTTGTATTAAATAATGTCAGAGAATGTAACGAAGATTTTTCATACAATGCTGACAGAACACTCTTAATAATAGAACACATTCTATGAAGTAATTCATTACTGGCAAAACAAAGTACTCAACAGACTGTGCCAATATTTGTTAAATTCTTTTTGGTAAAATATTTCATCAAAAAATAGTTCTTGTAAAGACAGCAATGTATAATTTTCCCATAAAATGCAGTTGTTGAAAAACGAACCATTAAATGGGATTTAATCATGATAGGGAGAAAGTTTTTTTTAATAATTAAAAGGAGTCAGCTTGAGATGATTCTATCGTATTGGATTCTCTTGGTACCGCATCTCTGTAAACGTACAACTTACTATTCAACCCCTTTAACTTGGAGCATATTTGAATGTTGATTCTAGATAAAGGCAAAATGCAGTGAAACTTTTACTGAATTGAAATGTTTCTAAAACTATGTTTCGCATATCCGTGAGATTGCACAACTTCCACTTTTCATTAATATTCTAAAACTATACGGTCGAATAGATAGGAATTAATGTTACGTAAATACGATATTAATGAAAATACGTAACATTTAGTAACACATAACTCAGTTTCGAATAATTTCTAAGCTTTGATATAAATTGGAAATCATTTTTAAATTTTCACATTCAAATACTTTTTTATTTTTATTAAAAGACATCATGAAAACATAGTTACCAGTCAAATAATAATAGTAATTACTGTATTTTGTGTACGATTTTTTAAATAACTTAATTAATAATGTTTTGCAAAAACTTTAATCCGAATGAATAAAATACAACATTGATACGATTCTTTCATTTGGTGGATATATTTATTTGATTTTTCTAAAACCTGTAAATAAAATGTAAATAATGATGTATCTATTAAATTTTCAAATCATTCACAATTGCTTTTAAGTTTGATTTTTTGAAATTCTTATCATTTTTGTAACTTTTCCATTTCTACTGAGGAACTTTTTGTAATATATGTGTATAGTATATATTTAAGTTCATAATGCGCCTGGGGTATAAACTTTCACATTTTTTCACGACTTTTCAACATTTTGCAAGGGGTGAAATAATAATCACGAAAGCTTTCACCCTAAAAAGTATACTCGTTCCTTATATTCAAATATTTAGAACTTGAATTTCTAAGAACGAATTGGTTCACATTTTTATTTGAATTTTCGTTTAAATGAAAGCTTTTTCAAATAGATAAGTGATTTCTTTATCCCTACTATATGAAAAATGAAAAAAAAAGTCTTGACTTTATGGAAAATGATTTTTCTCAATAGTGTCAATGATAACTAACGTATATTTTATTTAAATTTTTACTGAGAATACGATATAGAATGAAAAAATATTTTCAATCGAAAAAAAAATTCTTCTTTATAATTTCCATTATCATCAATAATTTTTATTATTTATCATTCCATTTTTTTAATTAGAACAAAAACTGTACGTTTTAATGACAATTTACATTTTCGCAATTTGAGGTTGTTTGTGAATGATGTTAGTTTTAATTGAAACACCATGAAAACCCCGCAGACATAATTATCAAAATGAAAAGTGTAAAATTACATGACCACTCACGTACGCGCCTTGTACATATTATCAATCTATGTTTCGCTGTAAAAGTCCACGCCAACTGTGACGGACAGATCTGGGAAAAACGCAGTGGCGTTTATTTCTTTTTGGAATAATTAAAAATATCATAGTTCTCGTCTTCTATTATAGATGACCTACAAAACTTCTTTAAAAATTAATTTTTAGGGTGTTTCCTCTCAATTCTTGGTTTTAAGGTATGTATTAGTACAAGGTAATGAATTACATAACTGCCACATTTTTTAAAAATAGATTGCTACGAATCTATCTCAGCAAATAAGTTATATTTTCATTTTTGCACTTAAGTGGAATTAATGTGACATTAATTTAAGGATTTTGAGGATTACGATAAAATTCACTTCATTGACTACATAATTCGTTCACTGATATCACCAGAAATACATATATTTATTATGATAAAAATCGTTAAACCAAAATCAACCAATTCTCTTATTAAAAAAATCAATGAAAAAAGATTATGTTTTGACGACATAAAAATCATTTACTACTTAAACCAATATGTTTATTTCGAAACTATTCCTGTTAATATTTTTTGTTTATTATTCACTCATATAAGCTAAATTTGATTAAATATTTTATCATACAAATTAACTATAACTAGAGATGACCAGGATATAATTGAAACCTATAGAAGCATTACACATTTTGGTAGCTCTAAAGAAAATATACATTTCAAAAAAAAAGTGATATAATTTATTTGGAATCAATATTACATTATCGACAGAAAAAAACCCTTGTGATAGTAAAAGCTCTTTTTTTGAGCTTAATAAAAATCAGAAAAAAGGAACTCAAAATATGACGAAACTTGCGATTTAGAGTAAAGTTAGTACAATAGTTTGATTCACCAGCTGCACTCACAGGTTTTTTAAGTGATTTTGTCAATTTTTGCTATAACATATGCAGTAAGCCTAACTATACGTGATTGATTACAATCTTGTTATTTCTTTTCTTTGATATGATATCAAAGTATATGTTTAATGTGCTAAAGAACTAAGACACTCTTGATTATAACAGTAAGACAAAAAACTTAAGCTGCATATGATAAATGATACTGAACTGCCTTTGGATTTTAATTGGTATTTTATAGTTTGTGCCACCGTATCAATACACCACTAATTAATGATATAATTGGTATCTTTATAGCGGTGATAACGATAAGATGTGTTTTTTCCTTCCACTTTGTATTTGTGTTAAATTTCACTACGATTGTCGTATTTTTTATTAGAAGTCATATTGTTTTGATATCAGATAGTTGCTATAAAATCCAAGCTCAAAATGATATATATTATTTGATTTAATTTAAAAAGGTTTATTTTTTACCTTCTTAAAAATACTTGAAAACGAATTGTCAATTTGACAGCAGAAAATTAGAGCATTGTTATTGTGAAATAGTAATTTGTTGTGCGAAATACTTTCGTTGCCGACTTCACTGTATATGAAGGGTAGGTGTCGAGGGAATAGTCAAGGGGCTACAGTGTGAGGGGTAAAGGCGACAGTAACAACATATCCTTGACTGACAGCTCAATCAGTAAACTCAATAAAGCACATGCTAACATTTTTCAATTTCGTAAAATTATTACAGGAAACTCTCCGAAATAATTGATGAGTTTTGTAGAAATTCAATCGATAATCACGGTACGGGCGATACGGTAGACGAGTTTTTATCAGTGAACTATCAAGTAATTTGTACAAATAGACTAAAAATTTTTTTACGATCTGACCTGAAAGAATTAATTACTTACTTATTTGAATTATTATTTTCTAATATATAATCTGTAAAACATGTTTGTTTTTTATGGGCTATATTACGGAAGTAGTCTCATATATAATATGTTGCCTTTTTAGTTTGTAAGTATGAACTAGATGACACATGAAATTATTATTTAATGAAACTTTTTTTGTTTATTTTAAAAATATATATTAAAAAACTTATCCTGAAAAATGACAACTAAATAGGCATAGACATTTTCCACATTGCTGTAACTCATATAGTGTCATTCCAAAACAAGTACACAAAAAAGAAACACAATATTTATTATATGTTACAAAAGAGATTATGCCTTATTTTTTTTAGTTTTACAATGAACCTAGCAATTTTAAGAAGGCATTTTACGGTGTTGCTAATGACATTAAACCATTTATCTATTTGTAAGTTGGTTGTTAAAAGATTAAGATGAGACTAATGTATAAAAGAAATCACTCGAGAGATCAAATCACAGTCGTCGAGGGGTCGAATGAATCAGCGAGATTAGAAATTGGGGGATCCGAACTAAAAGAAAAGTATAGACTATAGATGATACTAGGGGACGTGTTAATAATGTTAAGTGTAATGTTGCAATCACTAAATGGAGGGGCGATGAAAGGAAAAACTTGTCAGGATTCTGTAATCGCCTCAGCACAGTGCTTATTGACTATTGCAATGGTAATTCGTGTAAGCAAAATCTTGCACTCGTTGCAAATATCTAATAAGGATTAAGAAGTTGTTCCCTAAACAAAGCTACTTTTTGATAAATTAATTATAATAATAGCTACAACAATATTTAAAAATTGCATTGTTTTTAGTATAATTAATGCGCTTAAAAGTAAAAAATATGATTAGCGAATTTCACACTGTTTAAAGACGACATTGAGAACTTTCAATTTTTTTTTTAAGTTGATAATGCTCGCGATGAGCGAAACCGGTCCTGATCAAAAAATATATTGTGGAAATAAGTACTAAAAAAATGTGTTTTTATTATTTAAAATATAATGCCTTTCCATCAAGAAGTGACAGTTAACACCTTAAAAGTGTTTCAATTAATAAATTAAGATATTTAAGCTATAGTGTATTTGTTCCATCGTATAACCATGTTAACTAATACAGAAGTATGTACTCTTTACACTACGCATAAATGATTTATATTGGATAGACTTATCAGGATTTCAGTATTATTTTTCTTTTTCTATTTATAGGATCACCTGATCCCATGTGTCGTTAAAACCATAGATTACTTAAAAAATTTACTTTATTTGTTTTTTTTATTTACATTTTCATAATTATTAAAAAAAATTTAAACCAACATTAAACAGATTAAGTAATTTATCACTGTGTGAAATCACTCGACTATAATTAAGAACGCTTTTGTTTGATTATGATAAAATGTAGACTTTTCTTGTTTTACTTTTTAACGTCTCAAAAATATGATGCTTCAACGAAAGCTTAAAAATTTTTGAACGTACTTAATATGTAAAATTATTTCAAAATATTCCAATAAAAACAGAAATTTCGGTCACAAACATAATTGAGTTTCCTAAATATTACATAATTGAATTATAAGTATATAGTTCATTTTAAAAATAATTGAACTTAATTGTTGGGCTGTATACATTTTGAATTGCTTATATTTTTTTATTGAGGTAGAATCCCTTTTATGTTCATATATTATTGATTCAAAAAAAAAAATTCTTTTGACTTTTAACAAAACCTAAGCGTGTTAACTTTGAAGAAAACGCTTATTTGTGATTATTAACATTTTCTTATAATTAATAAATAAAACTAAGTAAGAGAAAAAAGCGTTATTTTACTTTCTTATATTTGATACACGGGTTTTATTTAAAATTGTCGTTCGTGCATATTTTAAATGGTGGATGTCTTTTTGAAAGAACAGTATTGAAAATAAGATCATTTTTATTTCAAAGACTCTTTTTGAACATTTTTCCCATTTACATATATTAAATAAAACACAAATTTTTATTTAATATTATTCCTTTGATCGGTCGCTCATAACCATAATATTTCCTCAAATAATAAGCCATAAATGTTTGTTTATTTTTTTGCACACATCATTTTCTAAACGTGACATTTGAATAAGGATTAAAAAAAACAAAGTACAAATAATATGTTCTTTCGTTTCTTAGAATCTCAAGCGCTATTCTGTTTTTAAATTTCAGCAATTTTACGAAGATGTTTTATCATATATAAAATTTTTGATAACGTAAAAAACGATATTTTTTATTCTATCATTTAAATTGATTTAAATGGAACACAAAATTTTTACTTTTATTGCTTTCTTGGTTCTCCTTATAGAAATATACGAATATTTAAGTAAAAGTTATTAAATATTTATTTTGGTAACTGGTCTGTATCTTATATAACAGTTACTATTTTTAATAGATGAATAACGTTTAAATAAAATGAAGATTATTTGAGTGATAAAAAGTTTAAATATTACACTTTATTTAATAATGAGTTTTTTTGTACAAATTTAATAATTTCGAATCATTATCACTTAAAAATAATTTTGAATGAAATAAAGGGGCTTTGTATGCTTGCACTTACATTTTTTATGAATTGAATTCAATTTGATTTTAGAATGGTTTTGTTTTTAAAAAAGAGGAAAATTTCGAAATTTCAAAAAGTGTACGATATGAAATATTCTTCTTCTCCTCTAAAAGTTGTATAAAAAAAGGCTTTTTCATTGATTGGTAATGGTAAATAATATTCTTCGAGAATTATTTCATGATCCATCATCATTTTATATGAATAAAATCACACCTAGATTAATACATCCCTCACACATCATTAATGTTTATGTTTAAAATGTTGAAGAATGATAAACTTTCAGTATTTTTTAAATAAATACCAGCAATAAAATTTAACGCTAAAGGCTGCATTCAACTTTGAATATAAAAATTGCTTAATACTCACCTAAATACTTCTTTTCAATGGTGTGGCGGCTTTTGCATACTTACTCTTCAAGGAATTGAGGAAAACCTAGGTGTTAATATTGAACAAAAAGTTTTTCTTCCCCGAACAAATGCCAAAATTATCTACGAAAGGAAGTGAGTAAATTATTTTTGAACGCAGAACATCCCGTTTCAATTCGACGGTGTGGTTATATTTTTACGTTCTTTCAGTTGCCAAAAGTAGGTGGTTTGCTTCGAAAACGGAAAAGTTTAATCAGAGTTGAAAAAGTTACAGAAAAAATTCACCCGTAACTCCGGAACAAGTTGGATCAACTTGGTTAAAAGCGCTTCATCGTAAAAAATCGTTGTCATGAATTGCTATTTGCTATGACCAAAAAAAAACTATTGCAGGTTTTTTGATACTATGCTATACTATTGCTATGTGGACTTTACTTTCTATTTACAAAACAGTGCTTGAGCAAAAATATATTAGTTCTTACATAATAATAATAAAACCGATGCAGTGAAAGTGTGATAAAAACACCTTACGACAACTAGTTAGTTAAATACAAAACTAAAAACAATGTATCTAGATTGATACAATAACAATAATATAACTCAATAAATGCCTGTTTTGTTAACTAATCACGTCGTGTTTTGGTAACCTTCGTATTTCAATAATAACAATCACAGCATATGCGAATTTACGAGCAATGTTTAGTCATATATAGAAACAAATAATTGAGCCAGCATTCCTTAAGTTAAGATTTTTCTAGAAGTACTGCAATATATTTCAAAAAGCTGCTAAAGCATTTCACTTGATTAAATTATTCGATTATTTCAACTCCATTCAAACTTGTAGTGAGACAAATTTTACCTAGGATTTCGTATCGAGTGTATCAACAACGTATAAAATTAAAAAGTAAATATTTATCTAGGCTCGTGTTGTATCCGGTACTCCATTAATACTTTTATACGCTCCGTACACTATCACAAACTATGTCTAACCATTTCACCTCGAACCCATGTGTTTTTTTTTATTTTGAATGCAAATTAATTCTCTTCACAAATTCAACAAATAAGTACATACTAAATTATTGACCATGTTATATCTAAATAAGAACTTACGTTATCATATTATATTATTATTATGTTAGATATTAACTTTCAATTAAGAGCTAATTTTTGGCACATTTATCCAAAAGATTGAATAGAACATACGTATTTTGTGAAATGATATGTGAAATTATTTCTTTGGGCAAGCATTGTATATTAAAGTATTCCTTACTATGCGATTTTGCTGGAAAGATAATGAAGTTATTCTTAAAAATACACCGCATTTAAAAAAAACATTCTTTTCATATTAACACATTCATAAAAAATGTCTTTTATGCTTTTTACGATCATTATAAAAAGCTTTATAGAAGCCGATATTTTCTTATCAAAAAATAATTTTACATGTTTTACAATCAATGTTGTATATTTATCAAAGAAAAAATATTATTTCTAGTCTCGTCAGTGGGAATACAAAACGTTGTCTCATCATTCAATTTATACTTTCTCAGAGGAAAATTGAAATACAAGATTATCACTGCATAATATTTTATAGATCAATCAGTTCGATGTGAGGTTATCATTGTTAAATAAAATTTATTTGATAAATTAGTGAAGAAAATTAGTTCTTTATTATTATTTATTAAAATAATTTTGTTATTGATTGAATTTGCATTTAATTGGTAGAACTTTATAATGACATGGTAAAAAAAGCAATGTATTTAAGTTCTACAAAATCTTGAAGATATATAGTTGATAGCTATTTCGGCTTACACCTTCATTAAAACTTTAATACTGATTTTTTAAATAACGCTTCAGAATTCAAAATAATAGGTTGATTTAATTTAGTTAGTCTTGTTCTATAAATTGTTGTAAATATTCCATAATTTATTATTTGTCTAGTATGTGCTATAACACCCTTTAATTGTGTGGTTTTATAGTATAATGATACATAATACTTTATGCGTTAATTGCAGTGTTTTTCAACTTTTTTATAGCCACAGACCGATCAAAACACCAGAAATATTTTACAAACTATTTATGAGATTTTTGTGTATTATCAATCAAATCTGACAGCGTACTGGAAATTCTATAGTTATAAAACAAAAATTTTACAAAAAGCAAAACAACTTATTATATAATAAATTGACTCCAATTTTATATGAAACTGGTATATCTTTACCGCAAAAGGGCATTTTTTTCACTAATGATCCGGGTTTCGTTTTTCGATATCTTCAGCCATTCTATCACACGGATGCAACAGAAATTATGTCAGCTTGAGCTTAATCAGTTCAAGTTTATAATATCGACTGAAGGTGCTTCATGGAATTTGAATATCAAAGTTGAACTGTTACAACTATGTACGATTCCACATGTTTTGTCATTAACGCACCGGGTTTCGCCATTCGGCATCTTCAGACATTCTATAACATGGATGCAACAGAACTGACTCTCAGTTAGAGTCAGTCAGAGAAAAGTCGATTCTGTTGCATCCGTGTGATAGAATGCATGAAGATGCCGAAAGGCGAAACCCATTTCATTAGTGACAAAACATGTGGAATCGTACAAAGTTGCAACAATTCAAATTTAGTCAGTTCAGTTGCATCCATGTGATATAATGCTTGTATGAATCCAGGTTTATGGTGACAAAACACATGGAATCTTACAAAATGTCATCAATTCGAATTTTATATTGAAATTTCACCAACTACATTTAGTCGATATCATTAAGTATAGTATCCATATTACAAAATTTTAAAAAGTCGCATTCATTTGATGTACGAAAAAAACTGTTTTAAAATTGCAATATTTTCAATCTAAATCCGTGTGTTTTTGGTTAATTTTGATAAACAAGTATTGTATCTATGTTAGGGATAACGGTAGTATTTTGAGAGCGTTTTACACAAGTCTGCAAGCGGCTAGCTAGAGCTAACGTCCATTAGTTCATTAAACAAACTGGCCATTAGCTGCGAATCGGTCTGCCATTAGTCACGGGGGCGCTGAAAACGGCCAATAACGATGCCTCTTTAATCTTGCTGCGCTCCTGTCATTCACTATACGCTGGAAAATCATGTATATATATCACTTGATTTGATATCGCAAAAAAAAATACAGTACTTTACATTGCACCCTCCAATTACTTAACACTATGTCAAATGAAATGCTTTATTATTAAAAATGACTTAATCTCGTGGTATCGTTTGACTCATTGGATAAAAAAATTATTTGTATCGGATAAGTCCACCAACTGAAATAAACTATTGAGTATAATTTAAACATTGTTAACCTGAATGGAGGACAAATTATGCATTCAAAAAACGTGAAATGAAAAATATGATCAAAAAAATTATTTGACAAGAAGCTTTATTTACCCATAAATTTCAGCTAAATAGGTAACAAGTTAATTAACAGCACATCTAAAAATAAAGCCGAGATTTAATATGTTTCATGTAATAAGAATCATTTCGTAAATAATATTTACTCATTAAAATGCAAGCGTGAAAATATTAATTAAATTTCAAATTAACACTATTATAACAGCTTTCTGTTTGGAATTTCATAATTTTAATATTTCAATATAAAATATATTTTCCTGAAAATACTTCTAAATATAAAATTATTCTATAGTTATTTTACGCATAAAAGATTTTGGATGTATTTAAAATCAAATAAATAGAGGTTCCTCATTATGTTTAATGGCTTTTTTCGTATCCGCTCTATTCTACTGGAATAATAAAAAAATTATTGTTGTATGTTATATCGAATTGATAGAGAGTAAGGATATATGACGCGTTGACATCAGAGTTCTACGAGCCGCTTTCAGTATTACATATTATTTTTTTAATATTTTTATTCCCATTGCCGTCATATTTTCGCCGCTGCAGAGCTGAGTAGTCCACACTTAATCCAGTTCACGAGGACCCTATATCCTTTATATTTGTATTTGTATCTCCTTATATACTATTCAAATACACACATACAAAGATGAGCCATGAAGGTCATTTTCAAGATGCCGAGTAGTGTATTTTTTCTCGTCAGAGCTTATTACAATTTGTTTTAACGAATCTATAGGAATTCATCGAGCAGAGTTGCTCTCGGTCATATATGATAGCTCGGTACTGTCCCATCATAATTATGTAGAAAAAAGAACGTAGAATTATAACGTTTATCTTTATTGATTGTGAAACTTATGAGAAATCTCACGAACAAACTGACAAATCGAAGGTATTTTCAAGTTTTACGCCTATTATCAGTCATTCAGAGGTCATTTTGTTTGCAACCGTGTAATTGAATGCCAGAAAAAACTAGTAGACGGAACCCCGATCGTATATTACAATAGATGTGGAATTGTATAAACTTTCAACGGTTCAAATTTGAATACATAATTCTTTTGAATAATTAAAGTTTGATAATACCCATTCGGCAATTTTTAAAGATGACTATAAAAACCAAATTGGGTGTACACCTAAGCAATTTTCCACTCAATTATAGGGCTGGTTATTACATATTTGATA
This sequence comes from Himalopsyche japonica, assembly GCA_028555115.1. NCBI lineage: Eukaryota > Metazoa > Arthropoda > Insecta > Trichoptera > Rhyacophilidae > Himalopsyche > Himalopsyche japonica. Next base: position 852,539 of record JAHFWJ010000449.1, on the reverse strand, counting down.
CTATCACAAATTTGCGAATTTTAACTCTCATTTTCATATCCACACAATGTGAAGAAAGTTTCTTACTTCAAATCAAATCAAAATCTTAATCAAAAGAAATGGCTCGAATCGCTCTCAAATACGTTGCATTTTTGAATTTATCTAAAGCAATGAAAAAATCAACAACAGTTTACCTTCTTTCACGACAAAATGCTAAAATCACCTGAGGATATGAATGATATACAAAAAAACGTTTCGTTAAAAGCTTTCATAACGGGCAACACTTAATCGACTCTGCGATAGCCTAAAGCAAAATCTACTCTATCTCTACATCAAATAAACACAGAAAGCGAAATATACAGAGCATTTGCAAAGTGGGGTGGGGTTTTGTAATTTCACTGTAGATTTAAAATTATTATTTTGACTGCGATCGAATTTCTGGAAAACTTTTCCCATTTATTTTGTTATTTTTGTCTGAATGCTTTTTTACTGGAATAAGTTTATGCGATACTCTTAATTGCTGTTTATTGATATTGAAGCAAATAAAGCCATTAAAAGTTTCACCCGTAATATTTCAGGTGAATTTTACTTTTAGTTAGATTTCAGTTATTTTTATGCCCACTTACAGAATTTCTACATCATCAATTGATCTTTCGCTTTAATATTTTAGGTGGTTTTTAATTCTTTATTTCTATCAAGCCTTACAAAAACTAAATCGTTTATGTATGGCAATAAATAAAATTTTATATTCGAAGAGTTTTATTTTATAATCGTTTTATTCATTGAATTGAAAAAATCTATTGAATTTTGTCTTTTTCGATTATCATTGGTCGATTTCTTTTTTGAATGTTTGTCTACATTATATACATTTTCACACATATATATCCAAATAAATACATAAGAATTGAATCAATTTACAAAAAAAATGTTGAGTTAAAAACGTCAAAATGTACAATGATAAAGTCTGTATTCTGTGCGACGTCATTGTGTGTCATTTCAGTTCAATCAAACAATTCGATTGACTATGTGAAGCAGCTCGTTTACGTTACAGTATTGAACAAGAACAAACGGGAAAACGAATATACTGGAATCATTACTTATTAAATATTAAAATTGATCTCATTTTATTTCGTTTTCAACCGATATTTTAATAGAAAAATGGAATGGTAAGGCTTTAAAATAATCTTATAAGTTCAGCTCTTTCTCGTTTGTGTAATTTCTAATTCAATTCGGCTACAAACATAAATAAGCTTTTTTCAATAAGCCTATGCCAAATCAGCAGAAAATCGAACCCACATAAAGTTTATGTTCCCCATTCCCAATAAGCCCTCGTTTGTAGGCAATGAAAAATTCCAATTATCTTGGAGTAAAACCACTAAAGGAAGCATTTAAACTGACCCTCTGGTGGTATACATTATTTTCCACAGCCGACCCTTTTCATCGGCGTTCATAAATGTCATTACTTCCTCTCAAACAAAAGTTCGGATAGGCTCTGAAACCGTTATATTAGTGCCATAAACGAAAACTTTGCCACTGTGCTGCTGAAACATGTCCGTGATAGGAATACGGCCTCTTCGTGTGGGATGTGACAGGACGACAAAAAAAACTATCAAAACAACCGTATAGCGAAGAAAAACCATAAAATATGTAGGGCTTGACGTTTAGCCATATCGAAAAACTATAAACTTCAAGGCACAATAAATAATTATGTTATATACCCATAATATATTATTTTACAAAAGTTATTATATTACACAGAAATAATAAAGTCTCACTTCTAAGCGAAAAATCAATGTTACTTAAAATTTACAAATTATTTTATTTTTACCAAAGCATATACATAGCCAATTCATATTAAAAGACATTCATATATACATAACTTGCAAAAAACTGATATTTATTAAATAAACTGAAATAATATAACATTATTTTTGTCACGTGAATTGAATGGTGACATATGTTAACAACACAAAATTAGATTAAAATGATTGTTTTAGATCTTTCAATCAGCACTCGTTAAAAATGACATTGACATGTAATCTCATGTTTGTGAGTACATTAAGTTGTGGTCTATGACTATCAACTTGAACACTTTCAACAAACCTGCATAAATATTGCGTATTGAATTTATCTACATTGAAAAACATATTCTTTAAGCCACTGTTATTAAATGACAAAACTTTGTCTTTACCGCAAGTTCATTCGCTTGCAACACTATTTTAAAAACAAAATGTAACTGCAAAACGATGGTTTTTGTCTATTTTTTTTTTAAATCAGTTGCTTGTTTCTTGATTTCAAAGCGTAAATAATATCATATTTACCGGATATTAATTATGAACAAACTAATATTAAAAATATTCCCTCTACAAAACATCTGTTGCAATCCGATAATTAAAAATAGGTTTCCGGACAGAAATATGTTTCACCTGTGAACCATTTCAGTGACCATTTTAAACCGGCGGTATAAAAGTGCAGTTTTTTCTTGAAAACCATCACATTACCGCGAGAGTGTCTTGTCCAGATGTCTTTGCAAACTCTTCTTCTGACAACCCACTTTTGTATTCTATCCGTCTACAAGTTTCTCAAATGATAAAGATGGCAGAACATTTTATTTAATCGCTATAGTAATTTACGAACCCATTTAACAATGAAAAAATAACTAAAAAGCTATTAAAAAAATTCTCTCCGATTTTGATATAACTTACACATTTTTATATTAGTTACTCGTTTTTAATTCCACTTATTGGCTATAAGTTTAAATGTATTTAAACTCAAAGAATAAGCTTGAGCAATCAAAAATCCAAGCACTAGTTTGTGGCATCATAAATTAAATACATCGAAATAAATATGTAATGATTAATATATCAAAAATAAAGACAACTGTTAGATTTTTGTAAACACACCATTAAAAAATAAATGTATTGCAAAACTGAAATCATTGGTATGTGTCCACCATTTTCTTACTATTTCTTTTATCTAAAAGCTCTAAACTCGTTTAGTTTTAATCGTCATCAAACTCAATCAATCTCGTCATCAATATTTATTTTGTGATACGAAATTTTAAGTTTTAAGCCATAAAATCCTGTGGTGAGTGGCAACTAAATGTGCTTTAAACATCACCAAAAAATGGTATATTAACACCGAATATTTTTAAAAGCTTGCTATAATCATCCAAAACATATTTATTCAATTTTTACAATAAAACTCCAGCTCCATACGATTTATTGTAATGAAAAATATATTTTTTGCCTTGGCACTTTTTAATTACAGGTTTAAAATAGAGATTATTATTATTTCATAACATCGTATGTAATTTTACAGGTAACCGCTAAGCCTGCGGTTGCCGACGGGTAAATTTAATCCAAACCTGGATAAAAATAATTATAATATAAATTTAGCCTAATACCTACACTGGTTGTTTCTTCAATGTTGGTATTACTTCTCTTTATAATTAATTATCTTATAACGCATGAAAGATACAAAAACCGTCATAAAATAAATAAGTTTAAACTAAGAAGCGCTGTTTTACCCTTAGCACAACTTGTCTAACTCTTGTGAAGCCTCACGATGTCCTGCCAACAGGGTTGAGACGTCTGCACTCTGCTGACATCTCCAGGAAATTACCCGAGCTGTCCTCTTGTAGTTATGATTTATTCTCATTCAAAGAAAAAGATAATGTATCAAGCTTCTAATCAACTTGCAGTCGTAAAATCTTTGTATATGTTTTTTTTTGCAATTACATAAGCAAGAATTATATGTCTAATATTTTGTTATTTATTTAATGAAAGACTTTGTTGTCGTCGTATAATTTTAAATAAACCATTTCAAATTTTTCGTTGACACCTTTACGTTTACATACTTATTGCTTTAGTGAGTTGTCATTTGAACACCGAATGTCATATTTAAGAATAAATGTAAATAATATAAAAATGATCAAAAATTTGTGTATGTAATATTTAAAAAAAAATTGAAACGGTCCTTTTCTTAAAATTATAAATGGCTTCACACTGAAATAAACTAGGCCGTTTTATCGAACATATCAATGTCCAGTTGTCCATCAATGAAAGAAAGAAACCAATTTTGACGTGGCGAATAGTTGCAAACATTAAATATAATAATTATTATATAATATATTCAACTAATGTTTAGCATTGTTGACTGTATACATAGTCATAATGAATACTATATTTCAATAAAAAATCATTTATAAAAAATAAAGAAATCATTATACTCAGCATAATCGTTAAGAGCACATCTTCTCAGGCTATATAAATTTTTTGCCAGTAATATGAAGGATGACTAGCTTCGAATATTATATGTAATAAAATAAATTGTTTAAAATAAAAGGGTGTTATTTTCATTTTTACAATTCTGGTGATAGTATTGATTGCTTTTTCTCTAACTTGTTTCGTCAATAAATTTATTGACAAAACAAGTTAATGAGATAAATATAAATTTATAAAAATAAAAATTGTACCATCAGTATAATATTGAACGTTTCTTTGCATGGAAGTAGCATTAAGTGGGCATATTTTTTGTGAAATGATGTCACGTGACAAAATTCTCACGAGCTTATATAATCAGAAGTACTGGTGTCCTTTTTTCTGTTGACAAATTTCACCCTTGAAGGATTTTGGGACGAGGGAGTCCTTTTTGTGCAAAAAAGGTAAAGTGCTTACCTTAATCAAACATTTCATGTGGGAGGGTCGAAGTAACTAACTGCTGGTCGCCGTTTAAATTTGAGATGTGCGCTCTCTTGATGGGAATAAATTTAATTAACGTTTTTTTTTAATTTGAATCCACGTCAAGTCTTATTATTAAAAGTTCTTTGCGTCTGAAAAAATCTCTAATTTAGGTTCAAAAGAGAATGAAGACGCTGGGCGAAAATTGCAGTTTTCAATTTTAAAACAAGATATTCAACATTAATATTCTCGTTTTATTTTAACACCATCTTTGATACCAGTTTAACATAAAGCGCCAATAAGTTTGATTTATTTACTACACGAGATAAAATTGCTGAGAATTTTCAAAGTCACAAAGTTTCATCGCATGTCCAAGGTGTCAAGTTCAATTAGAAAAAAAATGTTACGCTTTGTGTGACGTTGTACACCCGTAGCAATAGTAAAAAGCTCTTACTACATTACTACAATACAACATAATCTTAAAAATGTCGTTATTATTGCATTTTACTTTCATGAGATGACCATGGCAATTCCTCAAAACGTTTCAATTGTTCAGCAAATAATACTCATTTAAATTAAATTTTTATAGATTGAACGGTAACAAAATCTGTCAAATTATAATATACATGTCGGAAAAAATTTATGTGTGATTCAATTTCTAATACATTTTATTTAATACATCTAGGTAATTTTAACTTTTAGATTGTTAAAGAAGCCTTACTTATCTCACATTTTCTACCATTTATAGCTACACTGTTCTCTTTTTAATATCATATTACAGAAGTTATCATCAAGACATGCTAGTGTATTTTTGGCTTTCAAACCTTACAGTCTACAAATTTGTTAATCATTTCTTAAAAAATCCTTAAGAAAACTTATTTTTCAACAACTTTATATCTGTGAATATCAGAATTTATTTGTATTTTTGATGAACTCTTTTGTTGAATTATTTTACTTTGAAACTAGTGTAAAAATGAGATTTCCATTTATAAAATAACGCAATACTTTTATACATCCAATAGTATTGTAAGATAAAAATTTCAAATATCAAGGAAATCCAGATAATGTCGAAAAAATTCTTAACCGGCTAATAACTGTTCGTTTCACTCTATCTACAATTTAATGAATATCTTTTCTCAGAGACAGCATAAATGTATGTGTAGACGTCTTGTATATTCAGATGGTAAGTTTTCATGGTGCTACCAGTTTAAATTGCAATATAAATTATTCAATTTATTTCAGTTGCATTTCAAGGCACGGTTATAAGAATCGCTTCAAAAGGCAGCGGTTTCTTCGTTATCTTTTGTTACTGAGCCATAACTGCATTGAGACTGGGAATTCATAAGAATATAGCGGTAGGTGGGTATGTCTTTCCGGTGGAACTGTAAAAAATCTAATTTATCTTCATAATTTATGATGAATCCACAGTGAGAATTACCCAACCGTAAGAACTATGTAAACTATTTCTTTCCCTTAAGCAGAAAAATCGTTTTGTGTCTGAGAAACGAATAATTACATTCTGCGTGCATTTAAAGCGTATATTTTCAATTCAGATGTTTTTAGGTAAGAATAAACTCTACATTATATTTTATTTCGTATTAATATGTATGAGTGTTTTAATGTAGTTTAATGAAAGTTTATTTTTAAGAAATTTAAAAATAATCTCATCGTCAAAATTCAGTTTAATTATAAATTAAAACTTATTTTAACTTTAAATATATCTTTTATACTCATAGTATTCTGAGTTCATTTACACATTTTTTTTGCATAAAAATGTGCTGAGTCAAATAAGATCTTTTAACTATTTTTAGTTTTCATGAGTGGTTATTTTTTGAAAAATACAGAATTTTTATACTAACATATTTTAATAGAAAGACTTTTACGATGGTTAAAAGTAACACAAATTTTATATTGTCAGGATCGTATCCTTCACGTAAGACCCACCAATGAATTTTACAATTGTATTAAGAAGTACTTTACCATTATTCTACAACATATCTTAAAAAAGAACAATTCTATATTTAACCTTTTATAAGAAAATAAAATTTGAATTAAAAAAAACTGAGCGGCATAATGAAGTTGTATTAATATATTCTACAATATGTATATTTTTAAAGGTTATAGTGTTTTTAACAACCTACGCAAATTTATTAATATGATTTACTCCCGTCATAACAACATGGTGGTTACCGACCTCTCTTCTAGGCACTTTAAATTATTTTCATTAAAAAAAATATACTTTAATATACTTAAATATAAATATATAGATACTTAAAATATACAAGCATTATTAAAATAATAAGATAGAACTTTGCCTTTTGAATATATTTAAATGAATATTTTACTTGAACGATTGAGTATTTATGTTCCATAGAGAAAATATTTGAAATAAGCACTGCAAAAAATGTCAAACGTATATTAGAATAATTCAAAATAAACATAATTGAGTCGTCGTTGAAACCGCCGTTTCTTTTTTTCAAGAACACAAAAATTATTTTATTATTTAGCATATGAAAAAAAAAAGTGTGCTTCAAATAATAATTCTCTCAAAATCATTTTTCGTTTTCTAATAACTGCAATACCACATTGGTGCTTCATTTAAAAATATTTCTTCAGATATTGGAAAAATATGGAAAGGTGAGAAAGATTTCATACAGCTAGTGTTTGCGTTGTTTTTAATCATTACATACGAGTTCAGTTTGGTAAATTTTCTTGTAGATTATTTACATATTTATGGATGAATTAATTATTTACATATTACAGATGGACATTCCTCCTCATAATTTTAAATATACTTAAGCTCCGTTTTAGGATCGGCTGTAATAAATAAGTTACATGTACAATTTAAAGCTTGTTGTCGGGAAATATATTGAAACGTTTTTTTTTGTATCCGAAATAAATGAAGCTTTTTAATAATGAAACGCAAACTGTAATAATTTTCTTTCAATATTTTAAGCAAAATGATTCTTCTAAGCAGATAAATGTAATAAAATGGAATAAATGATGTAAGATGAAGCTGATTTTAATATATTATTTAGGATCTAAATCTTAAAGTTCATTCATAGTCTTATTTTAATGTCCTAAACTTAACAGAAAAGATTTGATGACTTAATTACAACCAGTTTTGAAACGGTGAATATTTATAGTGTATAAGGGAATATATTTACTCAATATGGGCTGTAGAAATGGCTCAAACAAATATGTATTTAAAATTAAATGATCGTTATCACAACACTAATTTGCTAAAAATTCTATTCTATTGATGATTTTATTTCTTATTGATTATTTTTTTTATTATTATTATTGGAATTTAATATAAACTGACAGTGAGTTTCAACACAGTCTTTGTTTGAAGACGTAAAATATAGCACAAAAAAGCCATTTAGTATTAAAGGCATCATTATACCGACTTTTCCTTAGCTAGGCATGGCACTGAGTATTCTCTTTGTGTCAATAAAGAAGAAAAAAGGCGGAGAAAGCGTAATAGAAGCGATATTATGGTTCATTTATTATTGACCGCGTGTCGGTTTTAGTATGAAGACAAACGTATCGTTTCAGAACACGCATTATATTGTAAGGAAACTTGTAGGAAAATTGCTACTCAGTGTAACAAATTGAAGCGTTTTAGAGCAATATAAAACTATGCCTTCTTATAAATTGGTTGAAGTACCCCAAATGCTATTTCAGCGCGGTAATATTTTTTACACGCACTATATTATCAAAAGTACTGATAGTATAATTAACTTAAGGTTATTTGAAAATAAAAAATTTTCAAAGTCAATTTATTGTTTTTGCTCTTGTAGTTAAATGATTATTAATAACATTTACGTATAGGATAGAAAAGTCATGCCCGATTAGAAATATTCGTAAATCGACGAATTAAAAGATTTTCATTCGAAACGCAAATATTTTTGTGATGGTCACTAGCGAACAGCTTTTTTCCGTGAAGATAAGGTTGTTAGAATTAAAAATACGACGTCATTTGACCCATTCTTAGAATTTATTTTTTACTTTAGATTCTAGAAACAATTCCAGAAGACGGTTACACAAGCAAAGAGCCATCATACGCCTATATATGGCTTAACCCACAATCATTTCAATGCAGACCAATTGGTATATACAGTTAGTTGTACACGATAAAAACCAAATACCATTCTTTCAACGCTTGCATTCTACTACTGTTTTTTTACAGCTTAGAATCATAGAAACTGAAAGCTTGCATCACACACTAAGCTTTGAGAAACGATGTTTGCGTCAGGTGCTTGGGATAGGGTGGTTTGACTTTGTGAGGAATCCAGAGATAAGATACGAACAAATAATCAAACGTACAATCATCGATTAGCTTTGTAGTATTTTAAGCTCCTATGCAATGATAACGATTATACGCTCATTGAGTTCAACTTTTTAAACTTATAAAATATTTTGACATCGATATTACATAACCATTTTTTCCATATTTGTTACATTTAAAAGAGTACTGTAAATTTACAACTTGTCTATTTTAAGATACTTGGCAGAAAACATCAGGAAATGTACAAGTAGTTTAGTCCGTATCGTCTTTTTCAAAATGACCGTGTCTAGGATAAAAAAGATACAATTTATTGATTGAATTGGCATTTACTTGGTAGAACTACATTATTACAGGGTGAAAAAATAGCAATTTATTTTAGTTCTCCAATTTTTTTTTTATAAGATATAGTTGATAGCTATTTTGGCTCATGCCATTACATTACTACTCTAGTTCTGACGATGGCATGAGCCGAAATAGCTATCAACTATATCTTACAAAAAAATTTGTGTTAAAATGAAACAAGTTACAAAACAATGTATTTGCTGACTTTTAGTCAAATGCCAAAAAAATACATCATAAAATTTTAAATATTATTTTTATTTATTTAGAATTAGGTAAGTATTAATTTATTATAAGCATTCACCGTTTCATATTGTTGTTTGTTTGTATGTTTCTATAAATCTGGTGAACAGAAAAAATCTTAGTTCCTCAAGATAAGACTTTGGGTAAATCTGAACAATACAAATTCATCTCGGACATAGCGGAGTCTTTGATATGGACCACTGATAAAAAAACTTTTTCGATCAACGATTTCCGTCCCTTTGGTTGGTATTGTTAGGCATTTAGACTACCCGTATAAAAAGTAAAGATGTTCAAATACACATTTATTGCAGAACCGCAGTCGAGGCTTTACCTTTGGATCTCTTTAAATAATTCCGTATAAATTTTCATAACGTGAGAACGCTATTCAAGAATAACTGAGAAGCTATTCTTGAATATCACTGTTCTGTGAATTTTAATAAAAATAAGATTTAAACATAGATTTTAAACGACCACCAAAAGGCTGGAAAGATGAAATAATCAGAATTTAAATATATATTGCAACGCAATATCGACAACAAAGTCCAACGATAAATAAACAGTAGCTAATTGAATAATAATAAAATAAACATTTTTTTTTTTGGTACTAACTAATATTTTCAGCAATAATGCATGTTATAACGATTGTTATTATGAAATTTCTTCTAAAACCAGTAGTTTGATGAGTTTTTGTTTTATCATAAAATTTTACATTTATGTCGAGTGTCAATCAGAAAGTGAATACATACGAAACAATAATCGCCGGTTCGTTTGTTTTATTTGTCATTTTCGATTTTTTTTTTTTATTTCAATCGATCAGCGTATATGCTATATAATTTATATTGTCATTTTTTTATTCTATTACATTTTTTTTTAAATCTGAATAATATTGTCATAATTATTTTTTAATCTCAATTGTTCTATGATCCGATTCTGCAAGCCTTCATAGGTAATGTCAGTTGCTAAGATATTGAGATGACTCACTTATTTGTGGAAATGTTCTCGTACTGAAAATGCGCTCCACTGGTAACATCTAGAAGAAACCAGTGATGTCACTCTATATTTCCGATTAAACTAAATATATTTAAAACTTCATTTATAAGATTTTCTTCTTGGAAATGAAGAAGAAATAAATTTAATTTATATTTTCTATAGTTAACCTTCGATATATATTAATTATAATAGATTTTATTTTCTTGGCTTCGCTGGTATAAATCTCCATAATATGAAATCAGTTTGTTTTATATTTGACATATATTTATAATGCATTAGCTCAAAGTGCTTAAGATACAAAAAAGTGGACCATATTGAAAAAATAAAAAAAAACATGAAAATAATACTTCATATTGTGTTTCATTATATAAATAAAATGCATTTCTAACTTACACTTTTGAGTAATCAGTTTTTTATACTATGGCTTTTATATATACAAGCGAATATAAACCCTAAGGCTACTACGAAGGAACTAATTACAAATCTGACATTATTTTTGTGACTACTAATATGATCAAATTCTAGGCTAGGAGTAACAAAACTTTTAGAAATTATTGAATATGTATCATCAAATTTTTTTATGATGATAATAAGGTAGGAATAGTGTAATAATTAAGTGATACTTTTTTAGGATTTATGCCCTTGGATAGATACGATTATTGATTTATTTCTGTCTAAAACTGACGGATGAACGTCAACATACATGTATAAATTATTCTTATAAAGGTTAGAAAATTGTTATTCATCAGATGACTTAAATTCCCATTCATTATTTGATTCTTATGTTTATCTTACTAAGTACGCAATATATGAATTCACTTGCATCTTATGATATCATTACAATTAAGAAACTTTTTATTTCAAAGGAGAAGCATTTTTATAATATTGTAATACATACAAATATTGGCAAACTATTGAGCACTTCACTGTAACAAAATAGTAGGCATTTGTATGACCGCTCAGGATATTGGATTGCACCCTCCGTCCGGTGGCTGCGGTATGTCAAGAACGAAGTATAAGATATTTCTCATATTGATTTCAGGATATTGCGCAAGACTAAATGTGCGATTGTTCTGTGCTACCTTTTTGTTTGCGACATATTTCAAGAGCATCAACATTACGCTTGAATAAATAATATAGCCAAGACTGCAATTATAATACAAAATTCTTTGAATGACATTTTTTGATTTGAAATCGAAATAGATTTTTACCATAGCCGATTTTACTCAACTATTGATTTTGAGATAACTCTCAAGTAACAGCATTCAAGTGAGTTAAGTAATACATTCTGAAAACTGTAAGAGAAGTCACGAAATAACATAAAAAAGGTTATAAATAGTTATGTTGAAAAAAATCACTATGAATTTTTAAAATAGATTTACAATATTTTTATGCTCTCAATCAAACACTCTTAAGATTTTGTCAAAATAGGGAATTTTTCAGACACTCAATATCTTATCGAGAATGTTAAAATATGCAAGGAACATAGCGAGTAAAAAAGTAGTAAGCAATTGATTTCTCTGCGCTTTGTTTTTCAAATCTAGTCGGGAAAACAGGTAAGTCGGCATATACAAATTTACACAATAAATATATTGATCAGTGATTAAAAGCCAGTATCATTTTATAAATTATGTATTTTCTGTTACAATATGAATTTGTATTTATTTATTATAAAATTTACTCTTTGAATATTCAACGGCACATAATATTTAGAAATAAAAACATGGGTTCATTAAAAATAAAGTATGTCAAACAGTATGAAATGAAAAATACCTATATAATCCAGGCAAAAGCAATCGTAAAATATTTTGAAACAATGACATACAAAATCCAATAAGCTTTGAAGCTACAGTCAAATTTAATTATTAAAAATTAAATACTTCAAAAATCATGTCTCGCTATTGAAAAAAAATTGCGAGGAACACACATATTTACCTAATTAATTGCTGTTGGTATATCAGTATTTATGATATCGACTGAAGGTGCTTGATGGAATTTATTGGCTTATGATGAGCCTAACAGTAAATACTGACATTCGAATTGTTACAAATTTGTACGATTCCACATGTTTTGTCACTAACGACCCGGGTTTCGCCTTTCGGCATCTTCAGTTCTGTCGCATCCGTGTGATATAATGCCTGAAGATGCCGAAAGGCGAAACCCGGGTCGTTAGTGACAAAGCATGTGGAATCGTACAAATTTTTACAATTCAAATGTCAGTATTTACTTTTAGGCTCATCATAAACCAATAAATACCAATCGCCCTTGAAATATTCAATTCAGTAAGCTTCGAAGAGTGATAAACAGGTGCATGGCGAAGTTATCAGGTAACATGTAAAAACAGTGTTTTGTCTGAATTTATATAACACGGATATGGCTTGAGCTCAACATTATGTTATGCTATTGCAGTGCTTCCGGTGCAGCCGCGCTAGGGAATTCCCAGCTAACGCGCTGCAGTTGTCTGGAAATTTTACAGTTTCATCTCTAAACAGACCGGTCACGTTTTGGCGCTGCTTCTCTGAAATCCATCTTGTTAGAGTACACGGCTTAGGAGGAGAAAATAGCGCTTAGGCTTTAGAGAAAACCCAGACATATTTACCTTGGAGGATCAAACACTAGCATCGATGCAATAATTCCCAAATGAGAGATTTCGATATGAACGTGTACTGTGATTCTTATATAAGATTTTGGGAGGCAATATGGGACACAAAGCATTCATTTCTATTATAAATAACAATATATATATGATTTAAATAAAACGATATCTACTTCAACATAAATATTAAAATTGCTATAAATTGAGTTCGGCTTCGCACTAGCGCCAGAACTAGTTACTTACATTAGCACGGGAAGTTATGATTTATTTTAAGAGTATTTTATTGCATTTACAACAATCACATGTCAAATTAATAAACATTAAAATTATCTTTTGTGTAATATATAACAGAAGATATTTTCTTTCGTATTAATTATTAACATCCATTAAAATTCAGATAATTATAAATATAATAACAGATTGTGTTTTTTTTATTTACAAATAATTCTATTCTCTAGCAAAATATTACTAAAAGTTATTTCTTACAGACATTGTGAGTCTTGTCAATTGATGGTTATGGTAAACAATCTACACAGTCAAGCATTTCTATCTTTTTAATTGACCCACTTTTATGTATTTCTATATCGTCATAAGTGTACCCAACTAAATAATCAAAAACGTTTGATATTTACAAAAAAATAAATACAATACAGTATCATCTAGAGACAAATATTATGTCTTGAAATATTGACTTATATTATTTTTTTATTTTTCCGTCCAAATATAAATGCAGTAAATAAATGGCAATTCAGTCAATCAATATATAGTATAAACATGATGAATATTATGCTTTGAGAAAAATCTAATAAATTTCAGCACAACATTTTGCTAAGTACATCGTGATGTAGAGTAATGGTTGTTAAACTAAATCTAATTCATAGTTTTATAGTGAAATGTAAGTGTTTCAGCCTGTGATTAATGGCGTCTTAGAACGCAGTAATTAGGCCATTTGGCAGAGTTTCAACGGTTTCAAATGCATCATGAGTAACTAGCAAATTACTTACTACCGGAAATACTAAAACAATCTTTAATATACTCTTTGAAGTATCAATTATTATTACTGAATTATATAAAAAAATCACAATATCAAATAAATTATCTATCGTTTTACGTTTTCAAAGAAAATCAATGTAACTGTATACGCTTTATGGTTAAATTAGTCGATAGAACATTTTATTTATTTTTTGCGACAAAAATTTATATTTTGATTCAAATAAAATATTTAAATTTCATCAAGAGGCTTAAGACGATGTTTTAAATCAAAACAATATTTTTTATGACATCGTTTGAAATACATTTAAATCTTTTTTTATATAACTTAAACTCTCATTTTATTATTGTGTGTATGTTTCATAATACGCTGGTTTTTTAATCATTTTCACGTCATTCGTCAATGCATCGTTCAAATGAATTGTCAACATCAAAAACTTTCAAGTAGCTCTGGAATTACATTAATTAAAGTGGCAAATCGTGTAAGGTTTACCCCTGGACCAAATTGATAACCTTTGTGAAAATCCTCAAAAAGGCGAATGCGTGATATTTTTGTCAATCAATTTCACTCATCCGTCAAAGCGTTTTGTTATTACATTCACTCAACGTCTTTTTGTTTACGCTATTTTCTCCAACTTTACTAATAGTAAATTACAAATAGTCTAGACTAAATAATTACATTAGTCCATTTTGAGTATTAAGAAATGTGATATGTATTTCGCTTTTTCAGTTGTTTTTCTTTCCCTTCAATAACAATAGTCATATTTCGGTGCCATGTGTGTTTCAATAATATGTTTGGTAGATTTGGCTGTTATTATGTGAAATGCTTTCTTCAATTTCATATGAAAATGGAAATCTTTTTAATGTTTATTTTACTATCTTAATTTGAAGCAAAAATCGGATCAACAAAGTTACAGCTTATTTTTTTGTTATTGTTATATGATTAATTTGCTTAAAATTTATCGAAAAATGAAGAAAAAATATTTATAATACAAATCTCATGACGAAATGATCTTTTTATTCATAATATCTTCAATTGAATTTGTTTAATTCAACAATGTTTTACCGTCATATTATTCGATTGTATTCATTAGTACAAATGAGCTTTATCGCCCTTATGCGTATTGTAATATTTTTTTAGCAAGAAGATGTTAATTGAAAAACAGTTTTCTCTTATTTGAAACAAATATATTTTACTTCACCCTTTTTAGTCGACCAAACAATTTGAGCTGTTATAGCAAACAAAAACATTTAAAAAGTAATAAAAAAACAAGATTCACAAACATTCGACATTGATTGTTTTCGACGTACACTTGGGATATAAAAAATCTATACCTCGATACTGAAAATAAAAAATATTGCTGATAAGAAACGTACGAGCGAAGAGCTTTAGTCCAGAATCAAAAAAAGATTCGGAATCACAAGCAGAAAGCACACGTAGCGGTTAGGTTGCGCTCTGTTGAGCTTTCCCAAACAACACAAGTGTGGGAAACGAATAACGCAAGATCGAATTAAGTAAAATAGATTTGTTTCCGGTGACTACCATCCCGTTAGGTAGGGCTCTTGCTTCTTGCTTGGATAGGTATCGACTATCGGTTACAGCGCTTGAATCTTTATTTTTATCTTCTTGCTTTATATACTAGTAGTAAATTTTCCAAAGTTGAAATATACTGCTGATGATCACATTTAAATTGATGACTTTTTCATCAAAAAACAATTTTTGAGTATTTTTTACTGCAAAATGATCAGATAGACTCTTTTTTATGTATAAAAAAAACACTTACACACTTGTACACTTGGAAATACTGTCTATTGTGCTAGTACCGAAAACATTAATCATAAGAGCGTGCTGTGTGTTAAAATACAACGCAATATCATTGAAGAATGATTATCATCAATACATACCTTGACGCATAGACTAAATAATCCTTTTTTTTTCATTTATATATCACATTTAACTCATATTTGACTCACGCGAAAAATGTGTAGTACATTAATGTTATTAGTATGAAAAAATATTTAAAATCTGTTTTTGAAGCTTACAGAAACTGCAAACTGTATATTCTGCCTTTTTGGTGAATGTTTATAAAAATATCATTTATATTTCATCAAAGGAATCGACTATAAATAATCATAGGTTCACTATCGATACTAAAAGTATTTCAATTCAAGCCATATATCAATATCGGTTCAAGTTATTCAATTGCACGATGTTGAACTATTTCAAAACAATTGGCTTTCGTAGAAATGACAAATCACAGCGCTTTACAGGTAGTTCAAGCTACGATGCTATTTTGTAGCAGACTTAAATAATTTCAAATATTTTAACGACATGAAATTGCTTGTTATTATGTGTGTTATATGTAACAAACTTAAAACAATCACTATTGATTTACTATACAGTAACTTTTTAATTCGGTTGTCCCTATTTGAGGTTTCTGTTGTATTCAAAAACAAATATAATTCGTCACTATTTTGTATTACTCGGTAATTGTTTTGAATCCAGTTTTATAATAATTGATCCATTTAAGTGAAAGACTATGAAAATATTCTCAGTAACAATACATCTTATCCTACGAACTTTTTTTATAAATCGTTCTTTAAGAGCATTATAAGATCGTTAATTACACTGAAAATAAGGTCTAACCGCTTGATGATGTTTAAAGCTGCCAAATAGTGAAACCCGGGTTATGAGTGACAAAATTTGTTTATAAATAATTTGAATTACTTTATTTTTATCGGGTAATCATTGTTGTGAAACAAAGAAAAATAATGTAATAAATTGAAATTAAGGCAAGAATTATATCAAAAGGAATAATCTATACGGTTAAAATGTAATAACGATAATGGTACGAATTATAATAAACCATTTGGTATGGTTAAGTATCTTAAACGCCCTCTATACCAAAATATTTACACAATAAGTCACTGACCATTTATCTAGCAAAACGTAATAAACTCAGACTTGGAACTAGTTGTCGAGTCGCATAGCTTCCGCTTCATCTTCCTTTGGACGCTCTTCACTTAAGCACTATAAGTAATAATAGCATTCGAATAACCAGAGCATCTGTGTCCGTTTATTTATTGCACAATTTATCGGGGGAATTGCGTTCCATGATAATAATTCATATGACAAGCAATAGTATACTGTTCAGAGCCGAAACGAGAGGCGGTTTACGTGGAAATGCTCACTTTTGCTTGTTCAATACAGCTTCTCAATTTGTGGATTCGGAGAAACGATTTGGTTTTATTAATTTATAATACCATTTTTCATAATTAATGATATCGATTGAAGGTGCTTGATGGAATTTAAATATCAAATTTGAATTGATACAACTTTGTACGATTCCACACGTTTAGTCACTAACGACAATTCTCCTTACGGCGTCTTCAGGCATTCTATCACTCGGATGCAATAGTCAGTTCAGTCAGCAACTGGACATTTCTGTTGCAAACGTGTGATAGAATACCTAAAAATGCCGAAAGGCTAAACCCGAGTCGTTAGTGACAAAACATGTGGAATCGTACAAAGTTGTAGCAATTCAAATGTATCATATTTCAGTATAGAAATAAAATATTAGTGAAATTTCTCCTCCCAAAAAAATCATTTATATATTACATTTACTACAATAAAGCATATTGTTTTAATTATCTTTGTATTTTTAATTCAGTTCGACTTAAACTAAAATATTTAATAACAAAATTGCTCCTAAATTTGAAAGAAATTTCATTAAAAAATAAAACGGTTTCATATTTTTTAATTCAACTGCTTAAAAACTATTATAGAATGTTGCCAGACTTTGTTAATAGTACTATTTATAGAGTGTCATTATTTGCACTACATGTTGATGACAATTCCTCCTAAAATGAATAATATAATATTGTAAATCTCAGCATTCGTTGCTGAAAAAAATTTGAAGCGAGCAACGTGTGTTTGAAATAGTTCAAAAACCTACTGAATTTTGAGAATCGTTTGGCTAGAACATATTTAACCGTGAACGGTAGGGCTACAATCTGTACCTGCCAAGTATGAGATGGTACAACACTTTGTATTGAAAACGTGATTTGAACTCCATCTTTTGCTATCCAAGATCGTGAATGATTCATGAAAGTATCTTAGCAACCGGTGAGCATAATAAATTATTCTTGCACATTAAATACGTGACAAAACACAGCCTTCGAGAATACATTTTCAAAATAAGAATAAATTCAAATATTATGATTAGTTTCTTGTGATAATAAAAATATTATTTGAGTTTGTTATTGATGCATTATTTTATCTTAAATGTGTGTAGCATAATATTAAGATTATTAACAATATACATATATAGCATAAAAAACTATATGGACATTAGCTAAGCTAGGCAAAATTCTATACAACTAAAGGTTTAAAAACATGGTATTGTTAGTTGTGCCTCAGAAAGTGATATTTTATTTATTCAATAATTACTCAATAGTAAAAAAATCAATATTCGTAAAGAGCTTATCGAATGATAATTTTTCCAAAATTAGTTTACTTTCTACTTCTTCTATGCATGAATATTGATGCACAGGTAATACCTATAAACCCTTAAAACTATTAATATCAGTTAAAATTTGAATAGAATTTGGCGAATCCTGGGTCGTTAGTGACAAAACTTGTGGAATGGTACAAAGTTGTACAAATCGAATTTGATGTTGAAAATCCATCAAGCACCTTCAGTCGATATCATAAATTATATAGGTTTTTTCTAAAAAACTCCTAAATCTACCACCTCAAGGTGTATCGTGCTTTGAAATAATCCAATGAATATTATTGTTAGAACCGTATATTTTTTGTTTTATTTGTGCTTAGAAACTGATTTTTTTTTCACTCTTTTTTATTCAACGCGACTAAAAAATATTTTTTTATTTTCTCTAAATACCCATTGAATCCTCAAGTCAACTGTAGTGAGAGCAAGGAGTAATAAAAAGTTGTGTTCTGGATACATCCATTTATGCATATTCTTTTTGGGAAAAATATTGAAAAACCTATTCGCAAATTTCAAAACGATATAATATATAGTAAGTTCTATATATAGTAAGCGTCATTATAAGTTCATATACTCCGTATTTTAAGTGAAAATTGTTATAAGCCCATGTACACAATAGTATTATTAGACGCGATATTATTGAATGAAAGAATATATTGTATCAAGATATTTTTTCTTTACGACTGTACAAGAGAACAGTTTATAAATTTGTTGGACTATTTTTATCATACTAATATATACGTTATCCGTAGAGTATTAATATGTTAAACTGACTTCTTGATTTAAGCCTTAAAGTTTTCCCTTTTGTCAAACCATCTTACAAAAAATATATTTATACATATAAAATATAATCATATTCATTAGTCTCTCCATAACAAGGAACACTCTGGCAATTAAAGCTAACACTCTTATGTTTGCTCAAAATTCTTCAAACCAAAGCTAACCGTGACATGACTTCTATTCATAATATTAATTTGAAAACGTTTAATGAAAATTTCAGAATCGTGTCACTCAACATCATATTATAACAGATCCTTTGAAAATGGAAAAGGCATTTACTGCTTTACTACTATGCTAAATTTATTTGACATTTATTCATATCAAATAATAATAATATGCTCTCAGTCTTATTTCGCGCGTGTCATATCCAAATTTATATCACTGTTTTATTATAATATAAGCATGGATAGAACGGCTGTCATGTAAGAAATTTTAATAAATTCTTATTATCCATGTCTTTGTATAATTTAAGAAAGTTCTAAGACATTTCAGTTCTCTTAATGAATCTTTATCGTCTGAAAATGTTAAAATGTCAAATATTTGTTAATAATAAATTTTTAAATTCAAAATTTTAGTGTCATAATGCCACGTTTTGTTTTCTGCGTATAAATCTTTTACACTGTCGTATAATTATTGTTCTTACATACACCCAGTCATTTTTTTACGCGATACATTGGTTCCAGAAAACGGCGCGTAAAAAAAATCACAACTTACATATAATTTGGCTCCAAGAATTAAAATATCGCGTGAAAAGTACCAGAAACGTATGAAAAACCAAAATTTGCTCTTTAAAATTCGTGCAAAAAAAATATATATTTTCATGTCTTTATTGTATATAAAAATATAATGAGACTATAAAAATATAATTTTTTCACTGTCACTCACGGTTGCGAAATGTAATGGTTTGCGATTTTTTGAACAAAAGTATTGAATTGTGTGTGAATCTGAATTTTGCTCGGACTCTTGTACATCGGAATATGTATGAAAGCCAAGTTGAAACTGTCTTTTTTAAATACCCATGCAAGTGTTAATTATTTTATTTTTAAATGTTTTTTACTTCAAGAGTATTTTTTTTATCTATGGTTTGCATTTATTATTTAACATTTAAAATATTTGGACGTCTTTCTAGGGCATTTATTTGACATAATAATTCAAAGTGGTAAAATTTATGGCCGGGAAAAGTGCTATTCAAAGAATTTAATAAAAGCATTGTGCTTAAACAAGTTTATGAGCGGACACACATCCCATGATTTTACGCAATTGCATTATATTTCTTTACACACCCTAAAACATAAATTCGCATAATATCCGATACACTTTTCAACATTTGGCAATTGTATGTGTATTAAAAAAAATGGAATGCTTTACAAAATTAAGTTTTAAAAATACACATATTTTTTTTAATTAAAAAATAATGAAACGTACATGCCTAGTATAATGTATAAATTTCTTCTTTAAAACAAATTTGAGAAAAAATTGCGTAACAACGAGTGAAGCGCGAAAAAAATGTAACGGTACCGTCCAAAAAAATCGCGTATAATCGAATTCGCGTAAAAAAAGGTCTGGCTGTATATTATTTAAATTGCAATTTTTTGCATACCTAAGTCATTGTCTTTTCTGCTCTAGCAGACACTCGTTACTCACCTATCGTTGAATTAAATTCAACAATATTTTATCTCCCGTATAGTTGACACAGGTTATTATTTTTATCAATAAGACTTTAAATTTCAATATTTATTCAATTTTCTTTTATTTGTTGTACTCATGTGACGGACAAGTTTGTAATGTATTTTGGTTGAGTTTAAAATAGATATTTTGATCAAATCACATTTATGATTGCCTTAGAGTGAGTGAATATGGAATCTAACTTTCAACTTCAATAAATCTATCTAAAAATGGTTATTGACAAAACTGAAATTGATTTTATGTCTTCAGCAAAATTTTCGTTACAATTGAATTTTCATAATATTATATATAACATTGCCAGTCACTTATTATTCATTTATCAACGAAATAAGTTGACATCAAAAATATTTTTGGAAATAAAAATATTGAATGGTGTAAAAAAAACTTTGAGCTAATAAAATCATTATTAATTGATTTGTTATTAGATTTAACTGAATTGACAGCTACTTCAAAAGTGAAAAAAAGGAACGGTAGATTTTTACTTAAAAAAAACTAATTTGAATGATTTATGATATCGACTGAAGGTGCTTGATGGAATTTCAATATCAAATTTGAATTGTTACGACTTTCCGCATGTTTGTCACTAACGATCCGGGTTTCGCCTTTCGGCATCTTCATTATCATTCTTTATGTTCCATCACCAGATGTTCGATAATATGTATTCTCAATATGAAAAAAGTCTTAAATCAAAAAAAAATATAAATAACCCATTTATATTTTAATATTTGTTGATTAATATTTGTTGAAAAACCCATTCAAGAATGACTCATAAATAAGATCGTCACTGAAAATTATCACAGAAAATTATGTTTATTATTATTAGATTAATATTGTTAAATTTGTTTTAACTGTAATTTGCTGCTTGTCTTAGGGTAAGTGTTTTCCTGTAATTAATAACTTTAGTATATATACGATGCTAACTGTTTATTTTTCGTCAGTTCTGTTGCATCCGTGTGGTAGAATGGCTGAAGATACCAAAAGGCGAAACTCGGATCGTTAGTGACAAAACATATGGAATTTTACAAAGTTGTTACAATTCAAATTTAATTTGAATGAAATTAACTTATTGATAGTTGTTCCAAAATATCAAAAGTTTTCGTGTTTCTTTAAATAATACCTTTTTCAGAATGAATCCGACAAAATTAGTTTTAAATATTTTTATTTTCTCTCTTATTCATCGTTATACAATCATAAATAAAATTTTCAATTAATCAACACTTACACAAAATGTTTACTCGTAACTTATTATTTTAGTACTTAATGAGTATTTTTTAAACTATAACACTATATATGTATTATTCACCGTTTGACATACAATTCAAGTTGATTAATTATTGTATTTCCCATACATAAAGTTTATTACTCAACTAACATAATAAGGATTTTCAGGTTTCATTATCACCATTTATTATAACTTACATTGTATATAGAAGATGTTGTCGACAGCATAAATGGGAAAATCGATTTATGTGGAGTAAAACCTTTTGTTTTCAGTTGAGCATACGAGGTTATTACAATAGATTGCAAGTAGAGGTGAGGTATTTCAAAACTGCGTTCATTTAAGCTCTTGCACAAAAGACAGATGAAATTCATAGACGAATAATGAACCAAGTTTCCTCGTTGATAACGTACGTCAAATAATAAGGCAACATATTTCTCGTGTTAGCAAACGAGTAATGTGAAAAAAATTTGATTACACACAAAAAAATCAGCAATCATTCTTTCCACGTGTCTTACATTTATTGAAAGCATCGATAGCAATGATTCGTCTAAAGTGAAATGTTTATAAAATGTTTGCATACACTTTATATTGATTAAGATTACATTTGTGAAATTTTACCACTTTAAATTTTTTCCACAAAAAATAGTTACTAAAATTTACTTTTATAAAAATACTCGATATAAATCCTTGAAATTGTAGGCATTAAACAAAGCATTTCAACAATGAATGTTTTTGTGACCTGATTGTAAGTTAGTCTGTTTTCAAAAAGTATTATAACATATTGGTGATAATAAGATAGTTAGTTGGTACATATAGATAATTGAATTTTCACGTAAATCATCCAGTCAAACAGCTTAATTCATAAACAACACGGTGGAAAAATAGCAATGTATTTTAGTTCTGCAAAATTTTAAAGATATAGTTGATAGCTATTTCGGCTCACGCCATCTATGAACTCAAATACATTGCTATTTTTTCACCGTGTTATAATGGAGTTCTACCAAGTGAATGCCAATTCAATCAATAATTTGAAAATTTTATTTTGTTCATTTGCCTACAAAACGTAACCGGTTTTGATGATATATCGTTTGACTACCTATTATATCTTAAAATTTTCAAAGACTTTTTTACTGACAATTTTATTTTTAAAAATTACTAAGCGTAGTTTTTTTTTATATTTTTCGATAAGACTTAAGGATTCTCTTCAATTCACTTAGATGCAATATTTAACTTATAATATGAATTGGCAAAGCAAACGATAAATCCCGTAAGTGTCGATTCCCACACGTCTGGGTGTCACGTGGAGTTTGACGTTTGAAGGTGTGTGGCATGCGGTGTTTCCATGGAAACCACGTTCACCTCTGCTCGATGGAATTATTAAAACGACAAAGTGCTTTGCTGGATATTCACTGATGAGGAGAGCGTCGCCTTTATTATGGAAGCCACACTAAAACATTTGACGAGTTTTGAGTTTCGCTTTGCCGTCGAACGCAGTCCGGTTCGCTTGTCAAATACTATATTGAATGGGGAAACTAGGAGTGGGTAACACCCCCCACATGGTTACACTATGCCTTTTGATCTAGACTAAATGAAGCGTCGTATTGCTATTAAAAAATAAAACATTTTGAATAATGTGAAAACCATTTATGAAATAACAATGGATGGCACTACAGAGGATGACGGCGTGGTATTGGCGGGAATTTGGTGGCTTGTATTTTCTATTGCTGTTTAACATAATACCATTTAAATATAAATTTCATGTAGAGTACACGTTTAAAAACGCGTATATCTGAATAAATTATAAATTTCAACCAAATTTTGATTTTGAATTCAGGTAACAATCTGTTACTTAGAATTGCGTTCATTCTCTTTAATTAAATAAATCTTTCATATTTTTTTCTTATAAAATCTAAGGTATCCAACTAACTAAAGTATATAAAAAATCCTGGGCTATAGAATTATATTTGTTTTAAAGTAGTAGTAAGTTTATTTAACTAATATGTCACAATAAAAAAAAAAATTTATCACTTTTTTTTAATTCTCATTAAATTGACTTTTCTTCTGAGACTTTGAAATTGAGAATTCTTATTTAATGAAAGAAACGTAACCTTAGATTTTTTTTTTAGTAGAACTTTTGTCAAAAATGATAATTCCCTTATCAATGTTTCAACAATGAACTTTTTCTACAATATTGTCTTTTAACGATAACCTATTAGATTTTTCTTTACGCTAAATGAATCCATTCCTACAGTTCAACACAAATCAATTTTTCTGTTTACTAATTATAACTCACTGGCATCGCGTGAGATAGATTCAAACTCATTTTTCATATCAGCTATGCTAATTAAGTTTGAAATTTTTAAATATCTCAATGCTCGTGATGTAACCGTATCGTGTAAAGCATCCAAAATATTTATCGATCAATTCTGCAATAATATCAAAAGCATCCCCCTAAAAGAACATCAGCTTTAATGACGTGCGATAATTTCATGTCGCTACTGTTCATCGTTTGGGTGGAGTTATTGTGACTGAGAGACAGACGCAGGCAAATTATGTTTTGTATCATCAATAAAATGGTTTCTCACTTATAATTGACACCACCGAAGCCATCACATTATATTTTCGACATATTCAAATACTCTCACGCAAATAAAAGTACTGAATTACTAAAAATAAACTCAATTTACCAAAAAGCTCTCTGGAATTTTCAAAGCTAAGTTATTCGCTTACTTACTTAAAATGGATTTCTGGGTATAAAATCTATTAACCTCAGCTTATAGAAGAGAATTATCCAGTCGCTCACTGCTTTTCCAAAATTGAGCTTCTAATTTAGACGGGATATAGTATTAATACGGGTTTGATATGCGTCAAGAATGGTTCTTCAGACATTAAGGCTGTTAATTCTTACGACATTTAAAATATGTATGTATGTATACTTTAAATCATTTTAACATTGCGACATGAAAATAGATACAAGCGGTTAGTAATAAATGCTCTTTTGCTTTTTTTAATCTATCTTCTTATAAGAGACTATAGATTTGAACAGGATAATTTGACGACTCATTTTTTAATTGGTTTTTAATCAGGTAGTCAGATGTATTCATTCAAGTTCAATATAAGTTCAAATGTCTATAATAATTTCAGTATTCATAATTATTAATACTTTCGATTATCAAATTTATTCGCATACATTTTACGTATCATATATATGTTTTATTTCATATTTAAATGAGTATGAACTTGAATTCAATACAATAGAATTTTTACAATATTCTCAAAGATGCAAAATGAGAGATATTCAAGAATATAATAATACGTTTTTGTATGTTAAATAATTCTAAAAAACCTAGTGGTAAAGTTATGTTATTTTGATATGATAATATAATTCAAAATTTTAAGATCAAAATTCTTTTTCCTGTTACTGAAAATATGTTGGCAAAAAGTTTCATTCTAAAAACATTCCAATCGCTTTAAAAATCTCGAATTTGTTTTAGAAATATTTTCTTCCCACGGCATGTAAATACTAAGATAAATATTTATTTACAAAAATATAAACTCGAGCTTCATTTTGATGTCTGCGAATTCTAATAAAAACTTTTCAAGCGTAAAAATAGATGTCATAGGCAAAATTTACTTTTATCGCTTTAATGAGATCTAACAGTTGGTGACAGGGAAAGTTGACCGGATATTATGGTAACATTTATCGTGTACTCGTGTATAATGGTATAACGATGTGACATACATATTATTTCCGCTGTAAAAACGCTTTTCGTTAAGTTTTAATGACATTTACCATTTCGGACTGAGAATAAATTATATTATTAATATTTCGGGACTGTTTTGAGATGGACTGCTACCATGAATAGAAAATTGTACAGATAATTTTGGAACCGAAAGATGCTGTTATATTCCAAAATAATATATTCCAAATAGTACACGTATCTTCAAAAAAAAAAATGGAAACAATTTCTATAAAATGTATCTTAAGATAAAAATGATTTTATAAATTATACTGTTCTCAAACAAAGTAATTTTCCTTTTATTAATCAGTTGCAATTTCAAAATATTTTTTCGATTCGATGAACACATCCCAGATAGTTAATTGTTTTCAATATCACATTTTTGGGTCCAAAACTTCTCACTCTCTCTTACACCTTTTTCTTCATCTTAATTTTTGATTCTGTATAGAAAAACACAGAAGGCTCATGTTCGGTGCTATTTTTATAAATTTAAAAAGTGTGCTGTGCCACAAATATGGACTTATTATAATTTCTATTAAAAAAACAAATTGACATGTGCAAATTTTGCAACTTCAAAATATGCTTTATTCTGCTTTTCAAAAAGATGATTTCAACAACCATTTATTTAATACTTGTTATATGAGTATTACATAAACAATTCATAGATTTGAAAATAATAGAGCTCTTTTTTTTTGGAAATTTGTAATGTCGTATAAACATTTGAAAAATATATTTTTTATGATTGTTGTATAATAGTAGAAGCAATATAAATTTAAAAAAACAAAGCTTGTACATTTATGAGTAAAATACGTTCAATTAATTGTATTCTCATTTTTACTTATAAATGAAAAACTCAATAATACGATGTTAAACTTTGATATATGTCTATCATAAAAATCCAATAATAACATCGTTACCTTTTTATTGTTCTCAAAATAAGTTTAATGCGCTCAAAAACACAACCTAATAAATATAATAGCACCAGAATCGATATAAAACCACATTATCCAGATTAACAACAGCAGTGAAAACACAACGTGTCCCTCCAGGTGAATGAGTACCGACGCATTTCCATTAATTTTTTTCCTTTCAAGTTCACATCCCCGCCTTTCATTCGACACACATAAATACAAACCACTAACACACGTTCGCGTGTAGACACACATTCGCCAGGAGAGCAGAAAGTTGTACGTACAAGTGGAATTAGACGAGGGTTGGAATGGCATTATAAATCTTAAGCAGCAAACGGCCTGGCCCTCTCGGCCTAACCAACTTTGTTGTAAACTAAACTCACTGGCTGAGTTTAAGAGGTCGCTACTGCTGCTTCACTATTTATACTAACTCGTAAACATCATGTCCGTAGACAGTCTCATCGAAAATACCGTAAATTATTCCTTTTATGCAGCCTAACTATTTTGACCTGAAATCATTACTAAAGTTAATTGGTCTAAATTATTCTTTTGAAAAGCTTTTATTCATTTTCAATTTGAATTTTATTACAATCAAATAGAATAATAAATGCATTGGCAAAACATTAAAAAAAATACAGGCTATCGATGAGAATTTCAATACAGTGAAACCTCGATTTTACGTTTTCCAAGGGACCCTGAAAAAATAACGGTAATTGCGGGAAACGGTGAATGCGGGAAAGCTTCAAATAATAATAAACAAATAAAATCGTACAAAATGTTTATTTATTAGTTACTTGTACATACTGCTTATAAAATTTATTTTTTTAAAAAGTCCTTATATTTATACTTAATTTAGTTTGCTTCTTTGTTATTTGGCACTTTAATCGGAACAAAGACTTTTTACTAAGCCTGTGACTAAAAGTTTGTATGTACAGGAATCATTATTACCATGAATTTTAAACAACTCTACATTTGCATCATAAACAATACTACGCGTGTGGTGGATTTCAACCCAAAAATAGCACATGCGTCCAATGCGTTACGTCTAACATGTACAGCGGATTCCAACTTGTCCAGGCATAACACCTGCACTCGGCTGTGTCAAACTTGCTTGCCGAGATACGGAGAAATATGCTATAAAAACGGTCAATCGGGATAATATTTGTGACGGGACCAAAATATTTAGACGGTTTATCGAGGAAATCGGGGAATCGGGAAACGGTCAATGCGGTATTATTTAACATTGTTCTTATGGGAGTTTGATGGGACTATAAAAAATAAGCGTTCCATCCGGGAAAACGTATTATGCGAGAACGGTTGATCGAGGTTCCACTGTATATGATAAAAAATAATGTTTAAGCTCCATTACTATTTTTAATTGTTAAAATTTGTATTTGATAATTTTAGTGATATAAAAACGTAGCTTATTAATCAGCATTATTTTTCAAGCGATTGGGTTTGAAAAGATTTTTTACTGAAGCTGGCTGTTGTATGTCTTTCAATATTTGTAGCTACAAAATATTCATACTAATAACGCTTAAAACCAGTGCTTCCAACGTAAAACTTCACCGTGACCACATTATAAAAATCTGCGGTCTGAAATGTCTTGTGGCCGCATTCTTTTTTTTTTTTTTGAAATATTATAAATATATCAGTTTCATATATAAAGAACAAAGCAGGTGTATACAATAATTTTTAAAAATAAAATTATTTTACAAACAAATTTACATAAATTTTATAAATATTTATAAATAATTTTAAAAACAAATACATTTCTTCAAATATCCATATGACTTTGAATGTATTGGTACATATAAAAAACACTGTTATTGATTTTCGAGGTACAACTTTTAAATGTTTACAATCTTAAATTTTTGATATACTATGATGTACTGGTATTGGATGAGCATTGCAATCATTTTGATTTTTGATTGCTAAAATCAAAATGATTGTAATGCTCCATTTTAAATATCTGTGCTTGAGAATAAAAAATAAAATTATGTGGAAAAGCATTTTTCTTTAGATTAAAAAATTGGTTACAAACCGTTTAAAGCATGAAATTTTACACTGATCATTTTTAAATAAAGATAACGAAAGAAAAAAATAACGCTTTGATTAATAAAAGCACATATTCAATTAGACGTGTATTTTTTTTTTTTAAGCCATCATGCTTTTCCACCAATAAGTGACAGTTAACACCTTAAAGATGACAAATACATAATGACTATATAATATTACCATACATTGTTTGGCTCGTCAAGCGATTCTTTCAAACATTGTTGTAATTGAACAAAATGGTCAGAGCTAAAACCATACGTATTATATTTATTAGTGACTGAAATAAATTATGGCAACTTGTAATTTCAAAATATCAGTGCAAATAAATAATACAGCACACACATGTCTAAATACCGTAGTAAAAGTAATCAAGGATATTTTCAAATAGCAACCCTAAAGTTAAAAAAGTTTTTCAATACGACTACCTTGAGTATTTCTTTTTGAAAAAAGGTAAAAAAGTATTTATATTTTAACCGTATACGTACATTAACTGAAAACATGGGAATCGATTGCGTCAGTCGAAAAAAGTTAAGAATCACGACACGTATTCGAAAGTTTTGATCAACTCTGGAGGTGGAGGAAAAAAGTTTTCCTATTACGCCCAAAAAAAAAGGATTGGATTAATGCAATATGTTGAAAGCACTGTAAAGATTTTTTAACGGTGTTAATCGCCAAGTGAAATTTCAATATATCGAAGACAAACTATATTTATTAATAATCCAATAACAACTGTTTCTATATGTTGGCGATAAAAGTAATAAAAAGTTGCCCTCAGAATATCATAATAATAGATTTCTTATTCAGTGTTTAGTTTGTTGATATTCGTTGTTACCATAGAAACAGTCCAAACAAAATATATAGTAACCCCTTCATATATGTACGTTCCATTTCATCCGTTCAACTTAACGACATACAATAGTTGAACGAAATTAATTGTTTTTATTGCACATTATTTCTTTTCACCATAAATTGATAATAAGCACATTATTGGTGAAATTATTTTTTTTTGAATAGCAGTATAGCTAGCTACAAGAGTAATATTTATTTATAGTATTTGGTAGAAAATTATCATTTTGCATAATTTTCAAAGTACATTAGATAGAACTGTAGGCTGAAGTCGATTTATAAATATGTTTTTTAATATTCCATAAGTAATGTTCTCAACTGTTACTTTAATAATTGTCATTCATGGGTCAGATAAAAAAAATATTAACTCGTAACATTTTCCCTTTGTTATCATTTTTTATTTTCATTAAAGCCTTATTGAATTTTCTTCCAACAACAATGAAATATCAAATGTATTTTAATAACGAGTGGTAAACCAATATCGAAGGTATAAGTTACTAGCTCATAGAAGGAAGTTTATTCGACAGATGTATTTGACTTTGATATTCACTCGGAAGCTTTTAATCTCATTGATTTTCCTTCTCTTTTCATTTAGCAATGCAGTCACAATCATCCCCGCGGTCAATTAAGTAGACTTTTTCAAAATCTCAGCTTTTTTTAATTCATCGTATTATTCATCTTATTGCTTATAATTAATGACACAAGCTGTAAGACCAACAGTTTTATTAAAATTAAATATATTTTTAATAATATTAATCATTACACAATAAGTTTTACTGAATAAATAAGTTTTTATTATTTACTTTTTTTCATCGTTTTTTTTTATGAATAATATGGTATTTTTACAAATTTAAATGCAGTTTAAACGTTCAAGATCACTTTTATCACCTAACATATATTCAGCATATGGCCCAAAAGCAGAATGAGTCTAAATGAAGATTTTTAGGCTTCTACTGCCTTTAATGTTACGAAGCTTAGAGTTATAAATTTATATATTGTATGTGCTTCGTTTTCAAAAATACAAAATTATAAGAAAGATGACATTCCATTCAATACTTTTATTCTGATTATTTTTTTTTATTTTTATTATAATTTTGACGCCAATTTGAATGGCAAAAAATCAGGAGATTTTTCTAATTTCAACAAAGTCTTTTAATCAAAATATGAAGAGTCAATAAGTGTTCACTAATATCGTAGTTGTAAGTAACAAACTATTTTTCTGTGACACAAAAAAAAACATGATATAACGATTACTTCAACTAAACCCTTTGTTATATCAATTAATTGAAAATGTCTGCAGTCTAAAACTCTTGAGAGTCGAAAGCCACGCTTTTGTTTTTGCTGGCTGATAATTTTACCCTAACCCTTTTATTTTATTCCTGAATGGCGTGCAAGCAAATCATAGATTTATTTGTTTTGGGAATAATTACTTTTAATGCGTTAACACTGTCAATATCACTTATTGATGGAAAAGTGTCACTTATTCATGAAGTGGATCTCAGTAAGCCTTATGGTCTGTGTTTTTCTTTTGTGGGTTATTCCCTTTGTATTATATAAAAACGAAGCAAACTTGTATTGTGTGTAAGCTCTGTTGCATCCGTGTTATATAATGCTTAAAGTTGCCGAATTGAACAAAGAAATAGAATCGTACAAAATTTCAACAATTTAAATATAATATTAAAATTAATCTAATCACCTTCATATATTCGATATAATAAAGCTTAAACTTTCACATAGTGAATTAATCGGTAAATAATCTAAAGTCTGCAATATCAAATATTTAATCACCATTTTTTTTTTTAATCTTTTGTTGTACGCTTATTCAAAACAAATAATCATGTTTTTTTCAAATATTGGAACAAATTTCTTAGTGTGCCTATGATTGATTCAAGTTAAAATATAACATATTAAAGTATTTAGAACTTTATCTTTCGTTTTTGGGATGAACTAATTTTATTTTTCTTCGATATCTTTTGTGAGAATCATACAGATCGTATGATTCGCTTTGAAATAAAACAATCAAGACATATGCTTACATAATTAATTTTGTAATGTGCTCTGATAAAAAAAAGCTTAAAAGTATTGAGATTATTAATTTAGTTTAAATAAATACATGTATTATTTATTTGAATAAACCCAATGCTATTATTGTATGCGACTGTCTTTGCGTGTCTATATTTATAAACGTAGGCGTAAACAATTTTTTGTGAAAATGTTGTCATGTTCAAATAGTTATGGTCAATACTTAAATTTAAAGTTAATTGAATAATGATGGGATTTTATGAGACTTATAAAATATTTTGGCAATAAGGTAAGGCGGTTAACCAACAAAAGGATTGTAAAGTTTCCAAAGAAATTAAAATAGTGATTAATCATTTATTCATTGTATTTAAATACAGTATTTTTTGATATTCGCACGCCACTTGTTTCGCTCTGGAGGGAATTAGTCCGTTATTTAAGTAAGACTCTAGCAATAGCAACAGAGAGAAAAGAAGGTAGATAATAATTGCGAGACACATGATGCTTAGTTCCCCGATGTCTCGAAACCGAGTGCGTTCGTTGCATCAAAATTTTCGAAG
This sequence comes from Himalopsyche japonica, assembly GCA_028555115.1. Taxonomy (NCBI): domain Eukaryota; kingdom Metazoa; phylum Arthropoda; class Insecta; order Trichoptera; family Rhyacophilidae; genus Himalopsyche; species Himalopsyche japonica. The sequence continues at coordinate 820,096 of JAHFWJ010000449.1, read as the reverse complement.
TTTGAGTGGGGTTGCAAAATACTCGAAGGATTTATCACCCTCTGTCTGAGAATGCAAGAAAACAAATTTTACCCATCATTTCTGGAGTTTGCAACTTTGCAGATATAGTTGGCATTTACATATCTGGTACTTATTTTAACTAATTTCGCACATTAAAATTACAGTGTTATTGAATAGAGTAACAAAATTTCATGGAAGAACAAATTATTTTTTTTATTATTTGTTACCATACTTGATGTCATTGACAGCTAGCTATAAATAATTTCATATATGCTATAATCATTAGTGCATACAAAGAATGATAAAAATCATAGCTTACATTAGCTCTTATCGTAAACAAATCAGCAGTTCCTTTCTGAAATATACCACATTTATACGGACTTAGACAACAAGAATTTCATGAAAGGATTTGAATCAGTTTCCTCTTGATTGCGTTTACACTATTGGTTTATGCGTATAAAAATGTTATAGATTGAAAATAATGACAACATAGCATTTAAGCATATAATTTAATTGAAAAAAAAATGTTAACGCAACAGAATTAAATACCAAAATGAAATATTCTGGTACTTAACTCCTCATTGGAAGTATAACCATTTCTTTAACCGATCAATTTACTATTATATATTTTTCGAATTGTCCAGGTGAGTTTTTAAGTTGTCACGTAAGTACACTATAAATTCTAAAGTCATGAAAGCCATCTGATAACTAGAGTGTTTACGAATAGGTGAATTCGGTATATAATGATATTGATTTATTGCATGTATATTTGTTTTGGATTTAAGTGAAATAAAAATTGCTTTGTTCTCTTTATATTAAATAATAAAATGGAAACATCTTGCTATTGCTATTAAAATTTTCAATATGAGCATGCTTTATATGATAATTGAGCAAGGCTTAAAGTAAGTCGAGCAACACCCTCCCTGACAGCTTGATTCTTAATACCCTCATTACGTTTCCAGCGTAATCTCGTAGACTTTTATATTCTGGGCCGTCAGGGGAGGTCTCTGCAAAAACTTTCCTCTTTCGTTCGTTGCCCAACGCGAACATAATTTGCAAATGAAGCTGAAGACTCGCTTTATATATGGAACATTTAATATCCGGTGATATTTTCAAACAGATTGTGTCGCCTCAAGATATTAAGCGCCAGACTGCGACCTACCTGTCCGCCATTAAGGCAGGCCATCTACCTTATCATTGCCAGAACAGGTGTAGCACCGAACAAGTTTCGCAAAGGACACCCTTCCGCGTAAATATGTTACAAAATATTTTGTCGTTTCCAAAGAAAATTGTTTTGCTTTTAAACTGAATTTTCTAACAAAATTATTAAAGCATTTTTTTAAAGAAAATTCACATATAAAGAACATATATGTTTTGTCAAAGATACATCATACAATATTATAACTACTTATTAATTGATTCATCGTTTCCCTTCTTTTGTATCCTAGATACGTCTAGAATGCATGTATATAAATAAATCTCCCATTTTTTCAGATATGTTTTCCAAAACAATATTTTACAACGTAATGTTTTTTTTTAAATCATCTTTTTTTCATTAATTATTAGCTATCAGTTCATTTTTTATAGACGTGATAAATATAAACCCATTTTCAAGCCACACTCCTTAAATTCTTACTAGCCTTGCAGGAAAATATCATGGGCTTAAAACGATTATTTTAAATTGATTTATAAGTTTTCATATTTTATAAAAAACTTGGAGAATGTATTTTCCACTCAATTGTTTTCTCTATCTATTGCTTATAAAAAGCTTGATATTGTTACCAAACAGAGCAGTTTTTTCAATACAATATTTTCTATTCAATATTTTTGAATTGAAATTTTAAAAAATATGCAATTAAGTAAAATAAACATTATATAATATAATTAAGGATTTGCAATATTGTAAGAGACATAAAAAATCATGCAAATTTTTTTGAGTGGGATTAGAATAAACAGTTTTTTTACTTTTACCGTTCACAGTAAGAAATTTGAATCAGAAAAAGTGAAGCTAGATTATGTTTGCTTTTTTAGCTGATGTCTATCCGATACAGAATTTGCTTTAATTAGTTTGCTTCGTAAATTCGATGTTTTTGTTTTTACAGCCTTGTTTGTTTGCGAGCATTTAAAAAATAATGATGTTTTACTTGAATCTATAGCCAGATGTATGTCCAATTAGAATATTTTTTAGCAAAACTCATTTCCCGAAATTCAATTTGATATGTTTATTTGGCTATTTAATGAAATTTACGAAAGGAATTGTTTGCTGTTTATTCGGGTTTTTGCTTTTTACGGTTTTGTTTTTAATTAAAACGGGAATCTAGAAATACAATAATTATTATTCGGTCTCATCTGAAAAAATAAATACAAATTGAATAACTTTTGTTTTTCCGTAAACCGACTGTAATGTGAGATATTATTTTAACTTTTGATTAAAGCATTTTTAGTTTTCTTTTCGACAAAAGTATATTGAAATTTAATTTTCTACCTCAAAACTAAAAAACATAATTAAAAACAATATAAATAAATTTTTGATTAATATTGTTTTCAAAAATATAATGAGTTATCATTTTTCCAGCTCTACAAATTTTTCACTTTTAAGGTGTTAAATGTGACTTCTTGGTGGAAATGTATGATATTTTAAAAAATAAAAACACATTTTTTAGTTCTTATTTGGCGAAGCGATCGCAAGCATCACTGTTGATAATGCTCGCGGTGAGTGAAATCGGTCTTGATCATAAAATATATTGTGGGAATAAGTACTAAAAAATGTGTTTTTATTATTTCTAATATGTACGAATTTTATTGTATAAATATTCTGTCTATAAGCTGAATATTTTTGCGTATGATTTTTATGGAATCATCGAAAAATTAAAAACACCCCCTTATTGCCTGTCGATGGAATAAAATACATTTATATTATTAATTAATAAAATTATTTATAGGTTTCATATTATTATACCAAGAAAATCGTTGCTGGGAAAATCAATAGGGAAGTGATTAAAATTACATGCACATACAATAAAGCTTTTGAAGTGTCGCCCTCTCGCAATGAATTAAATTTTATTGCGAAAAACAATTTAATCACTACTTGTTATACAACGGCATGCCAGAGGCTTGCCTACCCACTCGATTCTATAACAAAGTGTCACGTAGAGGCAGGAATAACTGGCAGTCAGCCAACGTCGAGGCGTAGCACTGTACCAACGAGCGTAGCAGAATAGAGACAGAGGCCTACGGATTGCAGTTTTGCAAAATTATAAAAAAATAACGAAGCATAGATTTGAATATAAATTTGTCAAAAATGTTTATGAAGCTCAAACTCATCTTTACACTGTCTCTTTGAACCTCCATTGGCATATGATCAAAGTAAAAAACAGCGTTTGTCTAATCGGAAATTAATTGTGAATGATTTCTTGAACATAATTCAAAAAAGCAGACGTTTTGTACGGACAGGTGACAACCACTTTTAGCAGTTTAATAAATAGTAACATAGCCTTGCTTTCATTGAGTGACCTTTATTTTTTTGAAAATTGTAAAACAATATGTTGTTCCAAGTAAATGAACCATTAATATTTTTTGAAGCAGATTATTTTCTATTTGATTAACGATAGTTGCTATCGGACGTTCACGCCCATTCCTTTCTTGAGTATCATCTCCAAACAATCATTGTTCGATAAAATATTTATATATTAACCTATTTTTCTTCAGTGTTTCAACATTGACACGTTTAGCTCCACTCATATAATATTGACCAATTTTTCTTTATTTTAAATTGATATTGCGTAAAGCACCGTCATTCAAAAAACTAAATTATATATAGTAGGCTAATAAATTATGTGATAAATAATAATTTTAGTAATAATTTATGTGAAACAATTCAAAATAATTTATAAAGACGATTGATGATAAATGTATTGCATTGGTTAATGTATAAAATGAATAATATTAATATGACATTCAAAAAAAAAAATTCATACTCTGATGATTTAACAATATATTTCACTTAAAGCGTAGTTGAATCGTCATTTTTTAAATAACTTCAAAGCTATTTGTAAGATTAAAGGAATTAAAATAAAGGATCGTAGAAAACATACATGTACATAAAATGCACCAACACTTTTGTACAGCGCTACGCTAAATTATAGGTCATTCCAAGCTGTTTTGTCGCAAATGGTCTAGCAATAAAACCAAATTGCGCTAATAAATCGTTCCTCTATGGAGAGCGATGTGAATGACTTTCTTTGGTGGCATGACACATTTGTGGGTATCCATTAATATCATAATTCTTAAGCTAGATACAGAGTAGCTCTCAACCATGCATGCATCACAATAAAATAAGCTTTGTACACTAAAGCTCTTTAGCGACATTATTTGGGTTTTGATATAAATAGTGACTTTGCTAGTCATAAAACCTTTTAACGCAACTGCGCACTTTGTGTAATTTTATATGATACATAAAAACTTCGATGGATAAAATAATAGGCACGTGGATTTGAATGAATAGTAAATTTTCAATAATTATATCGTGTTATATCAAAAAACTGCTATTTTCTTGATAATCAATATTAATTTCTTTAAAACATGTCTATTTCCAACATACATAATAGTGACTTTAAATATATCATGCCTACAGTAAGTTTTTTTTTCGAAAAATTTTTTAGTTATCCAGTTTCTCAAACCGTTTTTTCAGATTGAGATTCGGGAAAGAACACCAAAAAATGAATCATTTGTAATCATACCGTTTTAAAGATCAGTTAAATTAAATGTGAGAGTATGAAAACTCCCAAGGAATCTATACCTCTGTTAATAAGTGCATTGAAAACTTCGGAACAAAATAACAAATTTCCGTTAAATTTTTTTGTTATGTTATGACATACACAATTCGTTTCAGTATTCTGATATTAACCACTCTCTCTATGTTATCTGCTAAGAATACTAAATTAGAGCTAGGAAAATTTTTACTGGATTGGACAATACTGTTTTACGATTCATTATTTAAAGTATAGTCAATCAAAATTAGCGAAATTACACACAACGCTGTTAATCTAACAATCATTTTTTCAATCTACAAAATACCTATTGGAAGATTTAATTTTATATATATCATCATGTCATCAACACGAATCGAATTTTAACAAATTTTCACGTTTACCGTTATAATTGTTTTTAAGTATAAATTCGATTCGCTCATAAATACTTGTACATTTTATAATGTATTGGTCAGTTTCTTGATCATATATAATAATATGTAGGAAGCGAACCTCAGAGGAGTGTGTTTTATGTATTCAATTATTATGTCATTCTGGTAAGAAGTGATAGAACATCTAAATAGTAATCTTTATGATTATGAGGAGAAAAAATAATCCCTGACATTACTGACTGCATTATCGATATTTACTGATAGTGCTTGATAGACTTTTAAAATAAAATTTGAAATGATAAACTTGTATGTAGTTATACAACAATGGACAATTTCGTTTATTCATTATGAAGCAGTAAATTTAAAATCGTCTTCTGCTTCGTTGTGAAAATTTTAAAAAATACTTTATTTCATATGTTTTATTTTTTTGTTCAAAGTAACACGGTTACGTTTCTTTAAAAATATTTCATTAAAACTTTTTAAATAATTATTGAAAAATAATATTGATCTAATCTTTGTGGTCATAATGCTAATCAAAAAAAAAATGTATACACCACTAAAAATTATTTCACTCAATAAATACTGTTCGAGCAGAATTGTTAAAATAACTGTCGACGTCTGGCAAATTGGTAAATAAAAACTTATTTTCATTTAAAACATACAACAAAAAAAATAGAATCAAATTACTGCCGTTAGATTTTATTGACAAAAGTATGAATAGAAATCGTTCGTTGAAAAGAATCCAAATACTAACGAATTGTTTCGCAATGCTTTTGAAATAAAATTTAAGCGTTCAAGTATTGTTCTTCTTACTTTATCAAACTGTAAAAAGCTACGAGTTTAATAGAGAATTGGTATTGATAAATTTTGATTATTTTTTCAATAAAACCGTGTATAATAGAAATCATACAATCAAATTAGAATTGTTGAAACTTCGTACGATTCCACATTTCTTTTTACCAGCAACCCGGATTTCACATTTTTGCATATATGTGATAGAATGCCTGATGATGCCAAAATACGAAACCCGGGTCGTAAGTGATAAAACACGAGAAATCATACAAATTTTCAACAATTTAAATTTAGAATTTAAATTTTATAAAGCGCCTTCAAGTCGATATCATAAATTACAGGAATTTTTTTTTTCTTTTTTTCTAAGATTACAAATTTATATGATCAAATTCAAGGTATATGACGCTAAATTTTAAATTTAAAACAAATTTGACTTTTGTATTATAGTAAAATTTATTCTGAACGATGAAGCATAAAGTTAAATATATCTTCTAAGACGACAAATAAAATTGAGAAGATTAAGTTTACTGAAGCGTTTAGCTGGAATATTGATCGTTAATAAGCAATGCGTGAAATACTGCTGGAACTTGTTGATTTATTTACCATTACATCAAGCGAATCATTGGATTACTGACTAGTATTTCTACAATGAATTGAATAAGCACTGGGTATTTTGAAGACGAATAAACAAAATAAATTACTGATAATCGAAAAAAGATGCATTGTATACAATACTTTAATGCGTTAAAGTCAATTGTATTGGACGCATATTTTTATACGTTTTAAGAAAGCAAGTAAAAATATTTGCATTTTACTAATCCTTCTAAGTATCTTAATTTCTTATCTTTTAAGAAAGGCTTAAGAATTTTGCAAAGTAGTGTCCCAGATAAACTGAGGTGTAAGTATGTCTCGTAGAGCTTTTATGTGTATTCTTACTTTATTATTTACTTCGAAATTGCTTTTTAACACTATTACGAGTTTCCAAAATATTTACATAAACAGGTAATTTTATGCATGCAAGGAAATATCAATGTTTCTAACTTATTACGTTACTTGAATTTTTTTAACTCATTTTATTTGGTTTGAAGTGATTATTTATAATTTTAATTTAGCTATAAATTTTTTATTTTAAATATAAATTTAAAGAATTTACAAAAAGTGAATAATTGTTTTCTGAATAAAAAAACTACTGTATGGAAAAGACGTAATCTTTATTATGGAAAAAAATGAAACGCTGGTTGCTAAAATTTAAATATCATACAGGAAAATAATCAAGAAACGATACATATTATAATAAAAGATTTGATGGCATTTTTTAAAATTTTGAACAAAAAAAATATTTTTCAATGCAAGATCACTCGAATAGTCTCGCATGCCCTTTATTAGTTAGTTACCCATCTGAATTGATTGATTTATTTATTCTACTATTTTTAGGTTTTCTATCTATTCTATTTGAAGCACGTTTTCAAGGCAAACCGAGTAAATTCACTCAACGCAATATAATTGTTAATAAAAATTCATTGATTTTTTTTTTTTTTGTAAGTTTAAGCGTTGTTTTTAAATACAGTAACATATCTTAATACTTTCATTAATATACCATATAAATACGATCAAATTTTGTAAAATATTTGTGAAGAAATTAATAAAATAATAGTGTAGAATTATAAAAATATGATCAACAATATTATTAAAAAAACTCAAAGATGTCGTGCTTATATATGTAATTCCAAATATTCAATAAAACATTTGTCACTTTATATAAATTCGTTTAAAAGTAATTTTCAAACAACCTGTACCATGAATTATAATTGAAATACCGGTGTGTTATATGCAATATTATAATATAATAGCGGTATTTGTGTATTCGTATGGTAATCCTTCCTTCCTATCCACCTTTTTTTAAATCATCGTCTAACATCAACCGTTTCGCAAAAATCATTTATCAGGAGTTCATATGCAAAACCTACATAGTTGACTGAGAGAAAACGTGATTTTCTCAAGTTCAAATTGAATATTTTTTACCTTTTTAACGTTTAAATATGGAAATTCACATCATCTTTAAATACTTATTCTTATATTTTTTTTTTTTGATTAAATGAACTATGATAGACCAAATTACCTACCATATACTTTTAATGTGTTTTTCACAAATAAGTATCAAACAAAAGCTTTTCATTTTCTTACAGTTTACTTTTCGTACAGTTGAGACAATCTGCTGGAGTGTTGTTAGAGCACAATCGCACATAAAAATCCCGCAAATGTGTTTCAATTTAGTTCGATTGTATTACGTGGAGGAGAAATAGCCGTGATAGTTTGAATCGATCCCGCGATTTTTACAACGGCGTCCCATTTTCTTAGAGTTAAATTAACACCTATTTAACACAGTCACATTAACATTTGTTAAAAAATTTAAAAACCATTTATTTTTTTATACGTTTTTATACATACCATACGTTTTTTTTATAAACTTACTTATATGTATTGATTGAATTGGCATTCACTTGGTAGAACTCCATTATAACACGGTGCAAAATATGGCAATGTATTTTAGTTCAACAAAATTATTATATTTTAAGATAAAGTTGATAGCAATTTCGACTCACGCCATCGTCAGAACTATTTGCTTATCCATATATAGCTCTGTAGAAAAGGTACACAATGCATCTTCTCTCCTGTTTTAACGACCTAGCTTATTTCTTGCTTGAAATAAAACTAAAAACTGTAAATGAAACTGAAAAGGCAGCTATATCAATAAATTTACATATGGCACGGAAATGGTCCACTACGGAGACCAAACGGCCACCCGTAGCGAGTTAAGCAATGGCGACCGACATATAGTAGTTTGTTCGTTAAGAATCCTTTGTGATCAACTGTCACAAAGGATTCTTAACGAATTCAAACTAATATATGTCGGTCGCCATTGCTTAAACCGCTACGGGGGGCCGTTTGGTCTCAAAAAAAAAAAAAATATTTTATTCAGTTTTCTAAAACTTCTATTTATGTTCTGATATTATATAAAATACACAACAAATAAAATAACGGCTTAAATAAATGGTTGTATGGAAAATTATTTCAATTTTTATTTAGAAGTTATTATGAAATAAATCCTAATATTTTCGCAAAAAAACCGCCCGAACAGGGATTTGAACCCTGGACCCTTGGATTAAAAGTCCAATGCTCTACCGACTGAGCTATCCGGGCTGATTGTCGCTGGCTATATTTCATTAAAATTATAATTAATAATAGTTTATTTTTTTATGGGTAAAATATCAAACGTACAAATATATGATACACATTTTGAATAAATTACGATTAATATTTCAATTATGACATATCTATTGACTGAACTTTATTTGACTTTGATTAAGTCGTTCAACTTTTTTCTTTCCAGAGGGAAAAGGAATAAGAACATAGTTAAGAAGAAAGTTAATGTATCACTTTTTCTTCTTCTCATTATTAGGATCAAACAGAGGTGGGTGAAACAAATTTGGACACCACAGAGTCATAAAAATAATTTTATTTCTAAACAGCAATGGATACGAAACCAGTCTTTCATAATAACGGATGAAACTCGAAAAGCTCTCGGTTTCTGGGGCGTTTAAATAAATCTCTAACCAGTATGTTACGAATTCAAAGAAATGACGTCATTGGTTTAATAAAAAATAATTGAAAAAAAGTTTAACGTTAAGCGTTTTAATATACACTCATGATAAGACTAAACTTGTCAACGTTACTTTGTTAGTAATCAAGTGTGTTTCTACTGAAAATAGCTATCAACGCTAAATTTTGGGGTCGTTCGCCATTTTCTTAAAGATTGTTTGTTTACTTTGATGCCTATCATAATATACATCTTACATTAAATCTGAGAAAAAATCTTTAATGAAGAAAACTCTATGAGCATGTGATATGCGGGAATGAAATATTCCATTGACTTTTGATAAAAAAAATAATTTACATATATTAACGAAATAAAACATTTAGTAAAAGTATACCATACCAAAGTTAATAAAAGTCTTTATTTAAATATTGTACATAATTAGTATTTTTCTTTCAGAGACACCACTGCTTTTCAATACCTTTGGTTGTATATGTGATTCTCAGAGACGATTGCGATGGTGCATTATCCTCGAGGGCAGACCAAAAGCATCCAGATAATCAGATCAACAGACCTTTGTGTTCCTGGCTGATGCTGTGAGCCACACAAATTCTCATCACTGTTTCATTAGCGCTGGAGAGACAGCGGTTTGATAGGATCTCTTTTATATAGCTAAGATTACGATGGCTTGTTTTAATTGCAAAAATTCTACCTCATAAATATATTTTATATTACATAAAAATAGTAAGATTTAAACCTAAAAAATGCTTTCACTTCAAATACACAATTGAATACGTTTATTAGCAATGCTTATCTCTTGAAACTGCATTAAATTTTAGAGTTTTAAACATTATTAAAACAAAAGCTTAATTTATATACCGTAATTTGGAAGCCGCATTTGATGAGCTTTGTTTGATAAACAAGTAAAGTTTAGAGCGCTCGCGTGGATATTTTGAAAGTCTACCGTTAACACATTAGGTTATGTTTCGTCTTTATTTAAGGGTTCTTCATTGTTCGTATCACTAAATCTGGTACATATTCCATGGACAACAAAATGTGAGCGATCAATTATTTGCTGGGAATATAAATTATTCTCAATCATGCTCAGTATTTGCAAATTGACTTAATCAGAAGATAAAGGAATATGTTTTATTGTCATCAAAATATATCAAAAACATTAACATTGTTGCAAATGTTTTTCACAATAATATTATACCTGCTAATGATTTATCCGATAATTTTAGATTATGCATAGCTTTTATTGAAAGCTCAGTTAGCATATTTTACGCTTGATATCCAAACATGTACTTGTTTAAATTTGATTTTAAACTACAAATAATATCTGGTGACATATATTAAACTTTGTTATAATGTGTATATACCAAATATTTATAGTTGGTCAAACAACAGGTTATTATCATTTAATCAAAATTACCTTTAATAAATGGGATTTTATGGTAAATTTGTCCAACCCAAGTGTAAATAGAAGTTTTATTTTAAGCTCTGTCGTTTTCAAAAGTCAGTTACATTCCCAGTCATGGTCGCAAATATAATATATATCAACATTCATAATATATTAAACAAACGAAAAAATTTACATTGTTTTGACTTTAACATAATATACTACCATAATACTCAAAAAGTAGATAGGACTTGATTCAAAGCAATCTTTGTTAAAATTGAATCATTTTTTTTCACATTTACATCATAAATGTACATTTTAATAATAAGTTTGATAAGCTTAAAGTTTAATTTAAATAAATTTGCTGTGTGAACACTCATCTTTAACTAACAGAATTACACAATGTTTTTCGTACAACTTGATCACATACTACCATTGTTCTCAGTATTAGAGAATTTTTTATGATTGATGTGAAGGGTATTCATTGTCTTTTTGATCCTCGCGTGGATTATGTGGTTGCGCATATATTCAAACAAACGACTCAGCAAAATTGAAAACAGTATGTTTTATGCTTGAAATTTATCTCCCAAAAAATATATACATACCTACCCATTAATCTTTGGTAAGACACATATAAAAATGCAAATGCTATATAAAAAAAACTTCTAGATTAAATTGATTACATACTCAATAAAGTGAAAAATTCCGATGAATAGGTTTTGTTTTATTTCTTACATAAAATGTTGTTTTATTTCTTAATCATAATTTTTAACACACTATTTAAAATTTTAAATAGCATCAGGAATAAGTATTTTAGTAAACTAAATCTCCATTATAAACTATTAAAAATGGATTTATAAACCAATATTGTATATATTTTATAAGATTTTTTTAAACATATTTAACTGATCATCTATGAAAATTATAATAAATTTGTTTAGTTTTCATATCACAAATAACTCAAAGTATTTTCAAAGCTTAATCGATATTTATTTAGAAGTATAAATATTTTATTTTTCCAGTAGAACATTTCCTTAGTGTTATAAAATAAATGAAAGTTGTGAAAAATATTGCTCAACTAAATATAAGCCAAAGAAATATGTTTTGAAATATTTTCTGTAGGCTTAATGAATTTATTTCAAGTGAAAGTAGTACTTAAAGTATATATTCGCATGGTTGTTGTACTGTACAATACCACAGTTGATTTTTGTTAAATTCATAATTAACATTGATACTTTAAGTTAGTTAATCGTATAAGTTTTGTAATAATAATGATGCTTTTAAGTTTGAGCACCTGTTATTGAAATGCAAAGTTGCCTTTGGCTGAATGGTTCAGAGTCGAGGTATTCAGCGCCACGACGCCGACGCCGATACTGGAGCACGCACATTATTCAAAATAATGGTCCGCGGCTCCCTTTCCTTGCGGCGCCGTTTATCTGAGGTACGCCCTCTGGGCCTATTATCAGCGCTCGCCTTAGCCTGCGAAGCCTTTTATGCTCTAGAAAAGCTCTTCTTTGCTGAAAAATGCCTCCGTATTTCTAATATTAAAAATACATAATGTACAATTTGAAATAATAATCTGAACCATTCTTCCATTTGTGTTGAGTTTATGTTGTAAACATCGATATACCTGATTTTCGAGTAGTAAAAAATCTTTCCAATATTCATATACTGGTAGCGGATTTTGCTTTGATTGGTCAAGTTATTTCGTTAAATCATTTTTTTACTTAGAGACAACCAAATCATTGTACACAAAATAAATTGCAAATAATATTTTTCGTAGTTTTTTACGATTATTCATAAAATATGTTTTTAAATGAAAGCATATTTTTATCTTTAAATAAATAAACAACATGTTTCAATTAAATGAATTTACAAGAGGGAAGAAAATTTTCATCAACAACAAATGAAGGTTTATTGTAGTCGTGTAATCTGGCAATACAATATTTCAAGAGAAACAGCAAAATATTTCATAATTAAATTCTATAACAGTTTCAATTTTCACAAAGAGTTTCTCTGTCAGCGATTTCCAAACATTTTCTGCAAAACACGTAAAACACATGCCTGTTAATATTCATACGCCAGCGTATAACACGGGCTCTAATTATTGTTCTTGCTATTAGGAGCAACACGGATTAAGGTAGGTAGATTGGCAAGGGAGAGAGAATGAGAAGTTGAAGTCCAGACAGAGAGGAGAACACTAGCATTGTTTTCCTTTAGTATTTACATGAATGGTTTCACCGGGTGGTAAGAACACACAGAATCCATCAATAAAAAAAACATATTCCATTTTAAGCCTGCGCAATTTACTAGTGACGAAAAAATATACTTTTCTAAAAATTGAAATCAGAATATATTTGGCTGGCAAACTTTTTCTACTTTTGTCATTTTGTATTTTGCAGACATATTTTATTTTATAATATTCCATACCTAAATTATACTGTCGATTTTTGCGATGAATAAAACTGATCTGAATCATTACAACATATGATCACATTACAACAAAGTTTGTGTTTAAATTTCCAAAATTATTTAAATTAATTATACATAACAATCAGTTGCATTGAACCCTACTTCGTATTCCTTTTAACTGTATTTTTTAGAACAAAAGAAGATCCTCCAATTTATAACTTAACATAATTTAAATTTTTAAAAAATATTGTTTATTCATATTATATAAATTAAAACAATTTTTTTACAGCGCATGAATTTTAGATTAATCCAAGAGCCACAAGTTGGTGCTTCAAAAATATATCATATCACACTCTATAATAAAATCTGAGCTCTACCCAATATCATAATATATCTACTTGTAAGAACACCACAAGTCTAATATTTTTTTTTCGTTAGTAATAATCAATAATTGTCTATCTCAACAAAAATTATTTTGTTTCTTCATTATATTGTGAAATGCTTATAATATTCTAATCTACACTCTTGTTTTCGTTCTTATTCACCCTATGGAATATTGTATGTACGTTTTCCGTTAAACTAACAAGCCAACCTAGGAATCTTTCATTAAAGGCATTGTTAGGAAATGAAATGGAAACGGCCCGGTTGCTTCCAGATAACCATCGTTTTTGGATGAACATACACACACAATTTTATATAGGGATGGCGTCGTGATTTTTATCACATCCGTGTTTGCAACATTAAGGATACACTAAAGTTACCCAACAAGGATGTATCCGCTCTTATCTGAAATTCCCAAATGCAAAATTTACATTTTGAAGCCCTTGTTTGAAGTGAATTACGCATGTGGGAAATATACTTTAAATGTTTGCGCCGTGAAAATCTCTGACTGTGGAATTTTAAACAACCTGGATTACTAAACGGGGTCATTTAAAGATTTTATTAGAAATAGTTAATTTTATTGCCTTCGTAAACATTAAAATTTATATTAACCCATTAAAGTAATGAGGCACATTTATTGTTATCACCTATCTTTCGGTTGTTCAAAAATGTGTACTTTTTTCTTTAAAAAAAAACTTAGTATTAACAAACATATTTCCAGTCATAACAATTTATTTTTAAATATTCCTCATAACATACTACACCTTTGATAGATACATCGGTGATAATAAAGGAAATCATTTTCATTCTTGATATTTTATTTGAGGGCTTGTGTAAAAAAGTTTTCTTAACCATAAGGTGCAATAGATAAAAATAATTACATATCCATTTTATTCATCACTTCTTCCAAATTTAATAATAATGAGCAGTGTCGTCTTCGTTCATCGCTAGTTCAGAAAGTGATATAAAACTCAATAAGTCATCGAGGCTTTAATGGTACCGATTTAAAAAATGATTGATTTTTTTTGACGTGACTGACAAAAAAAAACAGTTGGGAAATTTTGATAACAATAAGCTGGTGTCTATGTGTCCTAAACAATTGATATAATCTAAAATTATTTGTTTGTTTCAGTTTTTGGTAATAATAAAGTAAAGTCCTATTCAGCAACGAGCCAACACCTGTTTTCCATACAATGAATTAACTGCTCTACGCCAAGATATCTTAGAAAAAAATGCAGAAAAATATTACTTATTAAAATTGTTGTGGAGAAAATTAAAGTATAACGTAGCATTAATCTAAATCATTCTATAATAAATAAACGTTCAAAAAAGTAAAGAAAAAAATATGTATCCATTTATTTGAAAAATACAATCATTAGAAACCATAGTAAATTTAATAATGATCTTTAGAGGATGTGTTTCTCTTGTTCATATTTCAATAAGAAGTCATCAGACGTGAGAAAAAATACGTCACATTGGCTGACCATCGATCTCTTATTTTGATTGTTTTTAAATGGTAATCATTGTAAATAATATGTATTTTTTTTGCAATAACAAATTTGTTATACAGTCAATACAGAGCTACCGACAGCATCTACATATAATATTTTTTGAACAATTTAATATTGTAAAATCTTTTTGCGAATATTTTTAATTTGCTATAAAAAGAAGTAATTTCGATAAAACCATTTTCACGATTACGTTTTGTATTATTTTAATACAAAGAATTCATATGCCCGTAACACATGAGAAAGCTATTTGGGCAAAGAAAAAAGGGTGATCGTCTAAATGTGATAAAACTTATTTTTCATTTGAAATGAAAGAACATACGTTTCAATTTATTTTACTGATTAACAATGAAACATTTTTCTATTGTGAAAATATTATTCTTTGAAGCATTAACTGTAAACAATTTAAATTTAATACAGCGGAATGAAAAAAAATCGTACAGTTTCTAAAAGATTGATATAATGGTGAGATTACTTAATATTACGTAAAATGATGTATGATTTATAATTATACCACGCACCAACACATAATTACTTTTATTAATAATATTCTATTAACGCTTTAACGCAATTGCCCCGGAAATCGAATATACACAATGTATGCATATAGTATCAGTATAGAGACACAAAAAGGTTCAGGAGAAATTATTTAAAAAATCTATTATATTTACTTTTTTCTTAATAAATACTAAGCATCTAAGTAATAAGGCAGTCATTAACAGTTTGACTTTTAATGTATTTACTTTGGAAGAAGCATTATTACAAATTAAATAAATTATGCACTTTTGTTGGGCAACAATCTTTATTTTAGGTATGCAATATGTTCAAAGAGACTTAACATTTAAGAAAATATTCTCTTGTAAATCTTTGAAAAATCAATAATTTTATGATTCTTTAAGTGTTTTTTTTTTCATTTAAGGTAGTGTAGAATATCAAATTTTATCTAGTCTTTTGTGATATAAAAAAAAACTTATTCATACGCTTAACACAAATTTATATTATATGTCAACGTCTTGCTAAAAGATTGCCTTACACACTTGTATGTAAGCATGGAAATAGATATCGGTGGATGTATTAGCGGAGTCCAATGAAATTTCGGGATGTTAGATTTGGGTTTTCGTTATGTCTCCTCTTTTACTTTGTTGATTTTATATTATTTATCTAAAACCTAATAGTAATTTCACTTCTTTTGCTTGATGTAACGCCTTTAATTTAATTTTCATTATATTTCAAAATGTATATACAAATCTCTATCGTCACTTTGTTTACGATTCGAGCAAATTTTGTATTTTAAACGTTGAAACCAACAAATTTCCATACAAATCAGAATGTAATTAACCACACACCGCATCTGTCTTTGTTAGTTTTTTTTCTATAAAAAAATTCTAGCACACCGTGGCAAAAAACTTAAAACAAAAATTATGTTGATGACATCTAAAATACATATGTGATGTAATTAACTTTTAAGAAATTTTAATTTGGAAAAAAAATAGACTGTGGTAGAGCAAATAAAATAAGGCGAGATGGTATTTCAAAATTAAAAATGAAAATACAAAAAAAAATTGTCCTATTTTTCTGATATAACACAAAATATCGAATCAAGTAATTCAAGAAAAATCACAGCCCCTTCAAAACGAAATTTTGTAGAACTAAAATACATTGCTATTTTTTTCACCGTGTTATAATGGAGTTCTACCAAGTGAATGCCAATTCAATTAAGAAATTTTTCTTCCTTGTCTACGTAAAAAAATGCTTGCAATTTTTTTTTGTTGTAAATATTTTTATTATTATAATTATTATTATTATTATTATTATTTTTATAAGAATCTTATACTATTAGAATGTACAAGGAGCTTTTTTAAATTTTCATCAAGGCCGAAATGAAAGCTCAAAGGGCAACCAAAAAGTCGTTTGTATTCAAAAATACAGCCGTGTAACGAGAAGAAACTTGCAATGTTTAATGCAAATTGCTTGTTTTCGGTGAAGGGCTCGAACACGATCTTCTTAAACGGCGGAGCGTGTATAAACAAAATGTGTTTCTCTCTACACTAGGCGGTCATACAAAATCAGTTTAAGCAAGTTTAAACCACTGTTCCGGACTATTATCCTGGCTAGGAGGCACTCAGTGAGCTTATAGAAGTAATGCCAGGGGGTAAAATCTCCCTGTCTGACTACTGTCCGGTTTATTTTAGTTGTATTTAGGAATTACATCAGGGGCTATTAGCCAATACAAAGGATGTGTATTATTAAGTTTTGCATTTATCGAGTATTGATTCATAAATTTTATATACCAAATATTTCTTTCCAATTTGTAAGAAAAATTAAAGATTATGTTAACAAATTGTTTGATTTATATTTGTCGAAATTACGATTGATATATATTTCATTGAACTGGTAGATGGTTCGGTAGAAACAAATTTTTAATTAAAATAAAATAATCAAAATATTTTTTTCACATACGAATATTCGACACAATCTAAAATATCTTGTTTCTGTTGGAACATTTCTTTTACGATGGCGTGATGATGAAACATGTTTATATTCCCAAATCAGTGAGTATAGAATAAGTAATTTTAAGATAAAATCAAAACAAAGCAATAAACGGCCATGCCGTTTTTTATGAAAATATTATATTTAATTAAAAATATATATAAAGAATTACATATGGAATATTGTAAAATGCTTTAACTTGTTTCGATTGAATCTCATAATGAACATTTGACTATTTTGACCACACGCCATGATCCAAGCATTTTAAAATGAAAACAGGATATAAAATATTTAAGAACCTTCAATGACGGTCTTCAATGAAGGTCTTCAAAGTAAATGCAAATATCATTATTTCTATGTGACTGTGAGCTTTCTTCGTGTAAATTTTTTCAATGCTATATTTGAGTGATTTGAATTATAACATTAAATGAAAACATTTTTTTTAATGTGATAAAACATACGTACATGTTGTATATAATGACTTTATTGCTATATGTCTATTATATAATGACACGTAACTTGAGGGAACTGACAGAAACGTTGGATTTTTTTAAAAGTCTTTCGAGTGCAACGGACTCACGCACAAATCCATAAATACTAATTCCATTTATATTTATTTTTATGTACAGTTGGCTGGCTTTTTAAATTTTGCATATTAATTTTGCCTTGAAATATAGTACAATAAATGAAAAGTTATGGATCACAATAATAATGTAAGCGAAATTTCAAAAACACCGCTTACAACTGTACTGCAAAGCAGACACGTCGGTTTTTTCTTTCAAAACGTCTCTCATTCACGATTAAAAATGTTACAGACAATTTTCAACACTTAAAACACATTTGATATTTCGAAAATCGTTTAATTTAAAGTTATAATTAGTTGATGATACATCTTAAATTTTCAATTGTAAGCAGTCACGTGGATTAGATTTCATCCCAAAGAAGAATAAACAAGTCAGAAGAGATTTAGAATATCAAGCCGTTTGTGGTACTCCGTTCAAGTTAATTGGATTCTTAGAATATTCAACCCTTCAGTTTCATTCTATTTTTAGCTCGATTCCGACAATTTAATTTATTAAACTTTTAAAACTTGAATCCACTTGAAAATATACTTAAATATAAAATAAATCGCAGTCCAAAAATTTTATCAGTAGCTTTAACGTTTCAATAAGTGCTAAAGCTTCAATAATTATATGTAAATCTTTGAAATTTACCGAAAATGCTGATATTAATTTTGATATGTGCATTCCTCTAAATAAAATTTTGAATTATTCTTTAGTAGATATTACTTTCATGTCATTACCAATGATAATTTTATACTTTATATAACATTCTGTTCGATAAATATGTAACCATCATTCTGTTTGCTGATAATAAAACAATTATATTTTTTTAGTATATTAAATTTCCATTGATCCTTTGAAATCTCTCAAAAGAATTCTTTCAATTTTTAAAATGTATATGCGCCAAATTATTTCAGAATCTACTTACATAAAAAAGAGCTTGGTATGTTTACCTTAAAAAATATTATGTACAAATCATTTTGTTTTTTCAATGATAATTTTGACATCCATTCGGCTTATTTTATAATCAATTAATATTATTTATATATTTTTGACTAATTATTTTAGGAAATAAGTATTGTTTTAATCAATGAAAAACATAAATATTTCGTGGACATATTCAAAATTTTTAATATGATTGGTTTTTTATAAGATATTAAGAATCATTATTTGCCTGACTCTCAATATTACATTGAAATCAGTCTGGTTTATTTGTTAAAAATTTGGGATAAACACGATGACTGCGTTTATTATTTCATAGAACTCGTTTATAACGTTCATTTTAAAATCTGTTTATTATATTGAATAAATGTGGAATGTTTATTTTCGTAAGATATTAAGGTAAATATAATATACAAAGTTTTAATACTTTACTATCAAAACTAAAAAAAATCTTTGCATTATGTAAAGTGATCTCTTAAGCTGACATTGTGGAAAAATTTCTTTATAAGCATGAATGGTAACACTGAATTCGTTCTCATATCACTCACGTTTTGAGCTTTTTCACTGTAAAATCTTTTGCAGAAAATGTGATAGAATTATGACTTGAAAGTGACTTACGCAATACCAAAAGCCAAGGTGAAAGGGGCGCATAAGGAGTAACGGAAGCCTTAAGTGCGAAGTGCTCGAAAACTGTGGAACTAAGCATATTTAAAAAAAAGAATTGTTATCATTGATTCGATGATTATCCTTATATCGAACTGTCCGTTTTAATAGCAAAGATGTCATTCATTTTGATATTATATCAGAATGAAAACTTATCACAAATTTTCAAATCACTTTAATTTTATTACATAAAAAATACTTAGAGAGAAACATCAGAAAATAATAAAAATAATCCTTATCATTAAGACAAAAGACAAAAATTATTACTTACCAATCTGTTAATCAATATTGAATATGCCGAAAGCAAATGTAAATCATTTAAACGAATCTCAATCAATTCTTAATTTCAACGTTAAATGATTTTTACACGATTTATTTGAATAGAACTTTAATTTCAATAAATTCAACTTTCTTCAAACTTCAGTGATTAATGAAAAAAATATGTCAACGCTTTTACAACTAACATATATTAATTGTGCTTTAAAAGGTATCCAACGACTGATTTTAGTGAAAAAAATGCTTTTTTAAACAATATCATATTATCACACAAAAAAACATACAAAGCTTTCACAGCAAATTTCTTGAAGAAATAAAAACGAGACGTTTTTGCAGACATTCATTCATATTTCATAAATAAGTAGATTTATCAAAACAACAAAAGCCTGCTTTTATAAGTGTCAGTTTTTAGCAAGACTGGTATCCTTTATCGTAAGTAAAGTGGTATCTCCCGATTCGTGTAACTTTTTCGTGAATGTATGAAACCGTGAAATCGAAATGAGTTTTCTGCTCTATCACGGATAATACGCTCGTCGGAGTGTTTCACATTGTAAATATTACATACGATGTTCCATAAGATTTCTTGATTCTGAAGTTATTGGTATCGTTGAACTTTCTATTTCCGCTCTGCCAGGTATCGATTCAGTTATTTATTTAACGAGAACGGCCGCCTACAAGAACCGTCTGGATTATTGATAAGTATTGTTTGATAGGTTTATTCTTTATGAATAAAGCAACTACCGACTAGTTGTAATGATTGATCGTGCTTTTGCGAAACACTACCATATAATGCATTAAAGATAATCTTAATAAACTATTAGTTTGCGAAAGAAAAGAAGAATTACTTCACCATAAGTTTTTAAATCGATTGTTTTCTCTTCCAAAGAAGATTAAGAAGAAATTATAAGTTTACAGAAAATAAGGATTTTTTCAATAAGGAATAAGGATAAGTTTTTTTATCAAACCAGTTTCTTCTTTAAGCTCACTGTTTACAGTGCAACCATAGTTTTTTTTTAAAAACTCCATAGTTTCAGAATTAAAACTTGAACACGATCATTTTGAAATACAGCTTAAGCCAAAGCATATGTTTTGAGTAAGCTAAGAGTGTTAAGTATTAAAAATTAAGCATCATCAGTTATCCATATGCTTCATGTTAAGAAAAACAGATATAGTTAAAAAAAAACAATCGAAAGATAACTCAAACGGTTTTGTTCAACATCCACCTTAATGGTTCTATGAGTCATCATTATTTTCCTTGATTATGTCCATATAAAAACAGTATTCATAACATTTTAAATTACATATCGTTGTTTTTTTAGACGCAATGTATATTCCAAATTAGACTTTTGAAACTTTGTGTAATTAACTATCGTATGAGACAACAAAAAAAAGGGCACCATTTTTATGGTCTTAATTTCAATTGAGGCGGTTGTAAAAGAAGTGGTGCAACCCAAAAAGCATTTAACAGAGATAATCATTAGAGTACGTCTTATCATTTGACATTTTTAAATTTTGGATGACTCAAAAACAAAAATCTTCAAAACAAGATTACCTCTTGATAAACGTTGTAAATTTTAATAAAAGGCGTAACTATTTCAAATATTGGTATTGAAGAAGGAAGAAAATTTATCACCAAGAAATTGTTGTATAATCTGAATAAGAATATAGACAGCCAATACTATTTCATTAGGATATACATATAAAATTAAATTATTTTCATCATAGTAATCATAGTACGCACTTGTCATTTTTTAGTGTTCCCTTTAAAGGCCATTATGTAATTGAGTAGTCTCATTATTGTATGATGTCGATTAAATATGTAAACTTGCAAAGAAAATATGCAATAAGGTGGGATTTGTAAACATATTACTAGAAACAGTGATGTTGGTTACAAAAAAAATATTTGGACTGAAGTGTATTGAATGTAGATCTTTTTTGAAATGTAAACCTTTTTACCAATAAATAATCTTCCATCGTGATTTCAACATAACTTATTTAGCTCTTAGAACTCTACGTACAACAATCATAGGGTATTACGCTAAGCGCGATTATCTCTGTTCTAACTACGTATGTTAAATCACTTCGGTTTTAACCGAATCAAAACAACATTATATTCAACACATAACTTTGATTTTTGATACACGTGTGTTTTCTAAATTTACACAAATCTTCTGTTTGACACAATGAATAAGAGTAAGACGTACTTACGTCACGCCAACTCAAATACACACATACATACAATGTTAAAGCATTTTCTATGTTTCAGTAATATTTAACATGCCATAATGTCAAGTTATATTGCTATCAAATCTATTCAGTCAAATATTATTAATATGACAAATATTATCCGCCTTCGCAATAATTTTCTCTATAGAATTAGGTTAAATTACATTGAAAATGAGTCGTGCGCCATTCTGAGGAGAAATATTTTAAACATTTTATTATTCCTTTGAGGTCACATAAACCTAAGTACTTAGTCACCTCTTTCAAAATTAGCCCTACCTGATAATGACAAAAGTTTTTTTTTACGCGAGGAATGAAATATTTTTTCAAGTTTTCTTCTCTCGCCCTACGGTGGGAAAAAAACTTAACGCCTGGAAATTTTGAAAAGCATATTATGTCTTTTTACGATTCCACAAAATATGTACAAAGTATTCTCGTAACTTTTCCCATATAAAATCGTAATTCTGCGGGGTGCTGAATAAAATACAGTCGTATGAAAAGACAACACTTCAAAGGCATAAGTGGAAACTTGACAACTTTTGAGGCCTGCCATAACGGCTTTATATCATTTTACACAGACAATTAATTCACTTTGATTGACTGTAGATGGAACGCCTCCGAAAAGACTTAATATCTTTTGATAATAATTATGCTTTAGATTCAATGTTCCCTATTCGTATATAGCGGAAAATTCATAAAATCTTGTTTCGCACGTGACTGAGAGCTTTTATACGTTTTAAGTCCCAGCAGCTTATATTCAAATAAAGTTTAATGAGTCGAGATTCGCTGTACTAGACATTTAAGCCTAAAATTGTATTTTCGATCTTTGTATATGACATAGAAGGTAACATCGGTTATGTGAACTAAGAACAATGGTATCAAATAAAAATTCAAAAATATTAAATAAGTTCTATGAAAATAACATAATTAAAAAATTAACAAATATTCAAATAAAGAAAAAACCAATTCATTCTCTGCGAATGTTTCTTACATTAAAGAAAATCAATCATGATATTTCTTATATATCACATAGTAAATTGACCAAAATTTTATCGATCTGGCAATATATTCAACCTGCTACTACTCAGTCTTTTCTTCAGCAAATCAATGATCAAATTATTGCTTAAAAAGCCTTGAACAATCAATTTTCTATTGACAAAACCTTTACTTACTTTGAAAAAAAAAGAAATTGTTTACTTCCCAATATATGGGTTTGTATCATCAAGCATAAACATATAACAATAACTGTCCAAATAACGTAAAAGTATTGGTTTTATTCGTATGACTTTTAAACGTGATATTTAAAAAAAACAATATTTGAGAAAGTCTCGAGAACGATCGAAAACAGATACCTAATTCAATGCAAGATATAAAACCATAATTTTCTCTTAAGTCTTAAAGTTATTTTCCCCAGTATCTTTTTACTTATGTTGATTTTTTTTACAAGAATGACAAATTTAGATGAAAAAAAAACAATATTTAAAATAGATTTACTCATAATTGAAAAGAAAATTGTGGTTTTTAATTAAAGTAATGCATATCATTGACAGTATAAGAGCACTATTTTTATTATTTTTATTTAATATAAATAAAATAACGTGTTATGATTAATGCCTTTGCTTCAAAAATTGTGAAAGTGCTTGATGGAATTACAATATCAAATTTGAATTCTATAAACAATAGTTTGACTTGCTTAGTTATAATCCGTAGAATTAAACTGAATCATTGATAACTAAATTTGATTATTTTTTAATATTTCAAAACAATTCAGGTATTTTCATAATTTGTTCTCTGTCACCATACACACGGATGTGGGTTTTCTTCGCTATGTGGGTACACATAATCAAATATTTTATGAGCTACATTACTTTTACGAGGCGAACCGTCTTTGCGATGACAAGAATTTCAATGCGTTAGCTTATTACTGCTCAAGTATGAAACTCACAAGCTAATAACGAATTTATGAAAATAAACGGAGTGTTCACATGGCTTCATACATGTTGATTTTAATTTACTTATAAAATCATATTATATTTACTAACATACCTACGGCAAAATATAAGCTTTCTCGCTCCAGATATAAATTTTAGAATATTTTCGATATATTCAGTGGTTACTAAGAGGAAAATTATTTTGATAGAAAATTGATCAAAATAACATTTCCAACTCTTGTTTAATAATTTATAGCGAATGAAGTATTTGAATTATCAAATTAAATTATAGAAATAATCCAATTTGTAAATAACAAGTAACATTATAAAATTACATATCAAGCATAGAATATTCATAAAAATTAAAACCGTCTAATTAAGGTTTTTGTAGAACGATTTTTACTTAGTTCATTTTATTTAAATTGATAGTCAAAATTAAACAGTTATCTCTTTTTTATTTTACAGCACTAATGAAAAGAAATTATTTGTTTTGCTTCATAGCATTAACTTTTCGAAACTATTGGCAAATTTGAAATCTGAGCACGTTCTTCGTACATTTTAACAATAATTTAAGTGAGTCATGATTTATTAAACAGTATTCTCTGAATTTTTTATCCTTATGGTAGACAATTTCTATATTGTCAATAAAAAATTATTAGTCATTATTGGCATTGGATTGACAACAAGTTCATATGCCTATATTTAATTTTTGACAGCGATTTTAAAATGCAAACGACTTTACACGCCTACGAATTTTGAAACAAACAGAAAAATACATGCATTAAATTTTGCATATGATTCTCTTTTTAGTATAATTTTATTTAATTATTAGGAACATCATAATCGGAAATTTCCAAGACAGCAAACGCTTTGATACAATCATATCAATCATTTGTTTGTGCACGATGCGATTAAGTAACATATCTTTTGTTTAAAAGGGAATAAAATAAAACAGTTACAATCTGACGGCTACAGTAAAGACGGGAGGTTACGTAAATAACGGCGCATTGTGCTCATTCATAGACTTTTCTCGTATATCGCTTTCACATAAACCAAGATAACAGTTTGAGAACAATAACAGGTACTTGAATCCAATCATCTGACCTTTTATTTTGTTTCTATACAATGGCTAAGTCTAACTTGAGCTCAGTTACGTTGCCGCGGTTTTTAAAGAGGGGTAAAATATCTCTACAAAGTGATTTATATTTTCTTCGTCTGTGTGGTTTCATAGAAATTTATGTGTGTATTATATAATGAATTTATGTATCCCATTTCTTTGGTAAAAACTCATTTTACAAGCATGAGATAATGTTTCAATTACAAGTTTGACAATTATTTCAGAAAAATCACAGAGCAAACATAATCAAATAATGTTGTTTTCGAATTAACAATAATACTTTTTTTATTACATAGCAATTGAAATGGTTTTTCGACACAACAATAAAACTGAAAATTACCACATGGTACAAAATCCGACTAACCATTATTGTAATCAATCGTTTAAAGTTTTGGCAGTGGCTTTCGATTTGGCTTATTCATTTAATTTTCAAATATGTTGAAGCCAATAATATTTAAAAACCTTTGAGATATTAACTGTCACTTCTTTGATAGAAAACCGTGATTAAAACAGATTTTTTTGTACGTTTTGTAGACATTTTTTCATGATAAGATCCGGTTTCACTCGTCGCGAGCACTATCAACTTATAAGACATCATTTAAAAACAAGCCTATTTGTTGCCTTTCAGTTAGTTAATAATGTTCGCGATGAAACCGGTCCAGATCATAAAATATACTATGGATCTATAGAACTAAAGAATCTTTAATCATTTGAATTGTAATAAAATGCGCAAATTATTTACATATCAAAAATATTTGGAAGTATTGAAATTTGTAAATTTAATAAATAAAACCGATATTCTCACTTTTTTTTTAATTTGATGAATATTCTAAATAGGTAGTGGTCAGTATAAATTCGAGCACGCTACTGATCACGAGGCAATGTGTTTTCAATGTAGCCAGTATCGTAGGTTGGTGTTATTTCTCAGAATTTTCCTGGAAAACAATCTCAGGGGACGAAATAAATAAGTTGGCTGAGTCCATTAAATGCGGGCGGCGGCGGACCGATCGTTCTTCCGTTAGTAATTTTCGGGAAAAATTCCCGCAAAACGTCGGGTCTTTTCGAACTGTCACTTTGATCAAGCAACCGATAAGTTTCAGGACGGAGAGGAAACTGTGAGAGTATAACGCGCCTTCGAAATGTGTAACGGAAATGAGAACGAGATTGGAAAATACATACAAGAGTATTTTTCCCGTCGGCGCTAATTTGTGAAAAATAAAAACAGAAAATAAATTTTATTTATATTTTTTACATACAAAAGAACATGTGAAGATCTTCTACGCTTAAAACAAATACTATTTTAATGAAATTTTTGTTCAATAAAAATCATTCTGACAGTTATTTTATCATTTTCTTATATAGTCTAAAAATTAACATTTCTGTATCATTTCTACTCTGAGACGATGGAAAATTTCTTTCTTTATTTCTCCTCTCTCATATCAGACTAATTGTCACCGTTATTATGTTTTTTTACTTGATTATTGAAGCATCTCAAAGATTTTTTCTGCTTGGCAGATAACTTTTGGGACCACCCGCGTTTTCAAATCCTCTTTGTAAGAGTTCGTATTTGTCATAGAGGTAGACGGCACCAAACAAATTAAAAATCTTGTTTACAATTCAGTTAGAAAGAAACCATGCTTTCCACTTAATGTAATAGTTAAATAGTATAAATACTTTAAGTGTTTGATTAAAGAAATATAAAAACACGCTATTCGCTAAAAGTCAATTTTGATGAGCAAAAGTTCACTCTAACACCCCACCAGTTCCCATTTTTTAAAGAATTTTCATTATCTTTTAAGTGCTTTAATAATTTTTTATTATATTTGTTGACGAAGAAACACGTTTTTCAACAGAAATGAGTTTTGCATGTCTTATCAAATTATACGTTTTTTTAAGAAACACTTGTATGATCATACGAGTACGTATATTTCATGTCAGATATTCAAGAATATTTGATGTGACTTATAACAGAAAAACCAAAATTATGTTATCATTGTTTATTGTTGTTTGCCAGACAGCTCCAGCAAATTACTCGCCAAGGCATCAGATTACATTATGTCATGTAGGTCTAAACAAACTGTCTCATATTTTTCACATCAAAAATTACTTATTCAAAACAATATCACGTAAAAAGGACGTCTGGTCAGATAGACATAAAAGGTAAAGGGAAACATTTTGCAAGCAAAAAAACCCATATCAAATTGACATTTTCTTGACGCTTTTTTACGAGCTGTTCCAAACTCATATAAAATTAATTTTTCACAGTGACAACTTTTTAAGCACATGTAAGAACTTATAACACAGTCAACTTTTGGCTTTACACAAAGGTATTATGTCGTATATACTTAGTGCAGCTACTTAGCATCCAGCCTCAACGGAAAATACAGCTTCAAAAAAAGCTGAATTTTCATTTTATTTGGAAAACAATATCGATTTCGAAAATTTCGTGAAACGATTTTATTTATTTTATCAATTATTTGAATTTAAAAAAGATGAAATGAAACACATACTTTTATGGCGCTAATAATCTCCATATTTCAACACTCTTTCTAATGAAACATCTTATAATTTATAGTTTTAACTAAAGGTACTTGATGGAATTATAATATCTAATTTAAATTGTTGAAACTTTGTGTGATTCCACAATTGACATTTTGTTACATCTGTGTGATTGTATGCCTGGAGATACCGACAAGCGAAATCCGAGTTGTTGATGACAAAAGGTGTGGATTTGTAAAAGTTTTAACAATTCATATTTTACATATTTTGTTATGATCAAGACCAGTTTTCCTTTAAACAGTGAGTATTCCACACAAAAAATCTTTACCTGTTAACAGAATGTGATTGAATTATGAAAACGTTCGTATAAAACAATATAGACGATTACTTTGTTGGAAGTGCTTTGTTACCAAACATTGTAATTGGAAAGGTATTTTCTACATTTATATAATATTACTTGTATTAATAATATAGATGTATTAAGAATATAAAAATAATAAATCACACTTTTTTAAAATTGTAACAAGTATGTGATACAATCGGTTTTGCATCGTTTGCGTCGGAGGACTCTTGCGGCAAAAAGAGTAAATTAAATTTTGAACGTAAATAATATTACTTCAGAAATTGCCTCGGTTTTTATCCGGATCTAAATTCCTAGAATTTTTTTTTTATATCTGTCGAAAAATTTACTGGATACACACATATTTTTATAACTAAATTATATCTCGCTTCAACAATTTAACAATTCAATAAAATGCGTACTTAAAATAAAACTGGTCAATTTCTTGATAATACACGTTGGTTCAAAAAAGTAGTAAAACTTCATTTTTTTTTAATAAATAATTTCTTACAATAAATTTTAAAACATAGTAATTTAGCATTTAAAAATCTCACTTACTCATTTTGATCATTATGGTTAATTAAGCATTGAATCATACGATTCATTTGAAATATTAATACCTAATTCATCATTAATAACAAACGCAATTATTTAAAGATAAGCTAAAAAAAAAAATATTTAATTCTTGAAATTTATATATAAATATTTGAAAGTTTTTCAGTGCTTTTTTGAAAGAAAGAAAACATTCTTTAAAAGGATTTGTTTAAATCGTTTATTTTACTTTGATGAAGTGTACTGTATACTCGCATTATTGGCTTATTTCATTATGTGGTGCAACATCTTTTTTTTCTGATATTAAAAGAAAATTAAAAATTGGTAATTATTTTCAAAATCTCAGTATTTTTTGTTTAAAAATTTGATGAAAGATTTTATGATTTTGAAAGAAAGAGCTTTCGTGTAATAAGTGCAAAGTTCGCATTAACGCTGGGACGGGGAGGCTCGTGATTCCAAAATACGCACAACAAAAGAATAAAAAGAAATCTTTGTCGCTTTGACTGTATCCTGTTCAATTTTTCACACATTTCATCTTTACACTCGAATGGCAGAAAAGGAAAATGCGAGGGGGGAATATAGAAAGCAGGAGATTAATGACGTTCTCACTAAATTCTCAGTAAAACTTATATATCGTCATGTATAGGACTTCTTATTTGTAGGCGGTAAGGGTGTACATGACAATTTTTTATGTGAGATTTTATGTGATAATCTTCTTTTAACGGTTTTTTAATCAACATATAACAACCTATTTTATCCATCCATCACAAATAGTTGCTTCACAAAAATTGTTTGCTATGTCCATTAATGTCAGCTAACTATTGAAGTTTTCATGTATATTTTGTAATATTTTGAACGATCAATACGCAGGATTCAAAAAAAATATTTTTAACATTTTATATTTAATAAACTTTTGCAAAAAATGCCGTTAACAATATTGTTATAAAGTATCCTTTTTTTCGAATTGGTAATTTAAAAATAAGAACATTTTCTCTTCGCGTAATATTGATCAAAATAATTATTTATACAGCTATACTCAATCATTGTATCGCGAGTGACGACTAGTTCACCAAACATTTCTACGTGTATTTTGAATAGTTTATCTCGACATTAAAAATCACTCTTATTTTCAAAATTAACCTTCATATGTATTTTTGAGTTTTAATTATATTTTCATGATAATCTTAGTTCAAGTTTAATTGTGGCTCACGTGTCGCAGCAAATACATAAATATAACCCAAAATAAATTAAATTTAAATAAAGCTAGCTTAATTTATGATATCTTGAAAGAATTCCAATATCAAATTTTGATTGTTAAAACTTTGTATGATTCCACATTTTGACAGAACTGACTCTGTTACATCTGTGTGATAGAATGCCTGAAGATGTCATAAGGCGAAACCCGTTTCGTTAGAGACAAAACATTTGGAATCGTACAAAATTTTAACAATTCAAAAGCAGGCTTAACCAAATGTTACTATTTATAACGTCTTGAGAAACATTAGAATGCCTTTTTATTGCATTGGGTATAAGATGCTATGACGAATATTTTATTTTTATTAATATCAATTGTTTATACACCTAATAAATCTGATACGATTAATAAAAAGATTTGAAAAATCGCTAAAGAAATTTCATCGAAACCATCATTCGTTTTGAAATTGTTAAAAAAAAATAGTTTCGTAATATTATTTTTTATACTTTCCATGGCGTGTAGTAGCCCTAAAGATTTTGCCACTAGACAGTCAACATTTGGAAAATCTCTTTTGACTTTTTACTCTGTGACGTGTCTCACCCTTCGCGCTCTCAAGTTGATTGTAGGCGCAGCCCCCCTCACTAAATGGTAAAGACTTACGTCAAATGAAGAACGGGTAGAAAACTCGCAAAATATTGCTTACTTTATTATATTATAGTAAGTGTATTACTATATTTTGGGAATGAAGGAATTTTTATTATTTCGTCAAAATTGTTAGTCATCTTCTTACACTAACTTAATCTGAAAAACGAATTTCATAAATCAAACTTACTTATAAATTTTATATATCAGTATTTTATGAGAATCGTTTTAACTCCTTATAATTAAATGTATTTATGGTTGGGTTAAACTGCCTCCCGGTTATGACAGAAATATATGGTTTGAGTAAACATATTTGTTTAAAAATCTTGTAACTTTCTCTTTTTTCTAACTTTCACAGATACACATTTATAAATTTCATATTTTATGTTCAACTAGTTCTAATTTTCTAAATACACCTTTTCATCCAGTGAAACGCAGTTGATTATTTGATTTCAAAAAATATTTTCTTATAATTTTACTTTAAGTAGTTATGTAGAATATAATTATTTTATACATTCATTTTTGCTCATGTAATCATTACAAGCGGAGAATAGCGAGAGCGATTAGCTTACCATGAGTCATATGAAAGTATACAATTTGAAAAATCGAGGTAAAGCTTCTATGCTTTAAGCAATCCTCTTAGAAAATCAAGCATAACAGTAACTTTATAGAATAATCATATTCACCACTTTAGGAGCAAATATTCAAATATATATTTACATAAATTGGTTTGTTTTCTAAAACATTTTTTAAAAAACACCTTAGAATTGCAAAATGGATACTTAGACATTATAATATGAGTCCATTCTTCTCATGTATTCTTGATTAATAAAAAGATGTTCATTAAAAAAAATCACGCGGAATTTACTGGAAACACTACATCGTCATTAATTGTAAAAACAATATTACCATTTTTAATAATAAATGTGTATCCAAGTATTTAAGAAGCATTGAGCTTTAGCTGCATATGCAAAATAACAATAGATTTGTACGATGTTCACTGACTAACATTAATTTATTCTGGTCTTAATACGTTTTATCATTTAAAAGTAATAAAGTATAAATCAAGTAAGTGATACTAGAATTCACGCACAAAACTGTCTACCCGGGAGACCTTCATAAACCTTTGCCTCAAATTGTTCTACACTTTGACCGCAAGTTCGAATCAGATTAAACACAACCTGAATACTGAAGCTAAAACAACATACGCTGGAGGGTTTTCGAATAAAATGTTGTGTATTTTGCCATTTATTTCACCACCGTTGAGATATTTAATTAAAACAGTGTTATGGGTGTATCCTTATTCACCAGGGTGGAGTAAACATCACAAATTAATGTTATAATCTCAACCATTTATAAATCTGCAAAATATAGCTCATATTAATAAGCAAACTGTACATCAACCTATATTCACCATCTATACACAGACAAATCAAAACAATAAAATATTTAAAAGATGTATTATATTTTGTAATAAGCCTCATCATCATCACATTAAAAAATATTGCATAAAAATTAATAAATCTTCTTATTTGGTAATTTGGTGCTTTATAAAATTATTGAAAATACAAAATCATTTAAAAAGTAAAGACATTACAACAAATCAAGAAAGCCTAAAATTTTTACCACAAAAAATCTTTTATACAATAATGAATTATATTTTAATCTGTTATGTCATTTAAAGCTCACTTGACTTTATCACGTTATATATAACATATCGTAATACTCATTTATTATTTTCGACGACTTTATCGATCAAAAGTTGGCACGTAGATATTCTTAACAATTTCTTATCTTTTAGATAGATAACTTCATATCTTCCATGTATTTATTAATGACGCATTCATGTGCAAGCACATGCTGTTAATAAATTTATTCTAATAATTTAATTAGACTCATTTTTTCACCCTATATGTATATTTTTCATGACAAAAAAGAACACTTAAAGCTGATAAGAAAACAACAGTTCCAGAAATATTTTTTAAAGCCAACAAGATATTCCGCCTACTAGAGGTACGGTCTTTACCCAGCCCGTGGGCCGAGCTTGTGCGGGTAAGGACAATGAACAGTCAAGCCTTCTTAATAAAGAATGTTTTTCAAGACATTTTTTTTATTATTCCTAAAAAAAGGTGATAAATTCAATAAATTTCCCACATCATTTTTATGACTCTTTTTAAGGGCAAAAAGCAAATATACCAGCAATATATATGACAAAAAATAATTGAAACTTAATCTTATTTTCATTAATAGATTGTGTTTGAACATTTTTATAGTTTTGTTTCGATAAATATAAATCTGGGCGTTTGGACGAGTTCGGTTGACAAGTCTAGTATTGAAATTCGGGCCCATGTCGGGTCGGGCTTAAAAAGAATAAAGGAATCAACCTTTGAACTCATTTGGGTTCACAACTGAGTTCTGAGCTGAAAATAAAGTATTAAAAAACACATTTCTGAAACTTACGATCCAGAATTTATTTAAATATATTTTCTGTCTATTTAGTCAGTTTATTTAAATATGCAATCATACAGTCTCTTAAAAAATAGTATTTTTATCATGATTTCTGCCTTTTAAAGGACCTTTACAATGACAAACTATCTTGGTTGACAAGTTTTATAGATATAACTAAAACAAATATTTGACTTTTCAAATAATTAAAGGCTTTTTACTGCTGCATGGAATAACAATGTAATTATTTGAAGATTATAAAAAATGCGTATTTTTAAAAATTTCAGTCACCGTGAAAAATGATTATCTCGTGTATTTTTTATAATCCCCGTGTTCGATTAATAAATACTCCACCCTTCTGTAGTAACACGTACTTGGGGTAGGAAATGCTAAGCTTTCTATATCAAAATTACTACCCGAGCAATTTTGAATATTTTTGCGAATTTGGCCATAAAACTTTTTCAGGGGCATGGATCAAGCTCGTGTTCGGAATATTAAAATATCCAATTAAACTTTTCAAATATGTTACGTGTTGTATTGAGTGACAGTTAATAATTTAAATTCTTATATAACGCTTAATTTTTAAAATTATATTAAAATCATTTTACCCATACATTCATTCATCATACAATAATTCATTACTTTGCGGGAATCGTTTAAAATTTTAACATGTTATTTTAAATTTAATTGTCATCACTTGATGTTTTATAACGACTCAAAGCTTCACAAAAATGTTTCGAATTTCAAAAAAATTATTTAAAATATTAAGATTTATTGCATCTGTATGATAGTATCTGAAGAATCTGTAAAACGACACTGGATAGTGAGTGAAAAAGCATACGAAAACGTACCAATTTTTTTAAATTGATGTTTTTTAATGACAGTGATTTTAGCTATTTTTATGAAAGTTAACATGATAGTGAATATTGAATTTCAAATAAACTACAAAAGTTAATTCAAAATCTCAAACATTTCATTCGAATGAAACCAAATGGATTTCCAGGGAAATCTTCCCTATAGCAATATATTTTATAATTATTAACTACTCACTATTTAAATAAGGGTATTTCTAAGAAATCATTCAAAAATGAGAATGGTTTGCTCTGAAAAATATTATTTGATACTAATTCAATGAATTGATACAATTATTCAAGTAGATCAATTTATTTTTACTATTGTTTACATTTTTAAAGGATTCATAAGATCACGAAAACATTAATAGTTTCTTGTATTAAATATTACTTAGTTACTTTTTTTTTGAATAATTATCAAAAAAATCTTGATTTTTGTACTTTACAATCTATACTAGGGCTTTAGTCAAAAAAATGCATGAATATTTTTCAAGTGTATGCATTCGTGAATCTTAAAATGAACTAATGGTACCAAAGTATATTTTTCCTGGACGTTTATATTATTCTGATGCATTAAATCCAAATTTCTCAATTGATCGAAATTTCGTATGTATTATATGATATAATTATTTATGGTTGGTATCCAGAATGTAATGTCATTTTTTAAGTTCATCAAGTATCCACTCTCATAGATCAGTTGACACAAACGCTCATAAATTGTCACTCATGGATTCACCCAGGAGAAAAAAATGTACACGTCCTCAAAAGAATTTATTTTAAAACAATATTACAACTTTATTTCATACAATTGAGTCATAAATATATTTTTACACACTTATATATGAGACGATAAAATCAGTACTTTACTTGCTAAAATGATAAAAAATACTAAGGAATTTTATAAAAAATAAACGTATTTTTGTCTTAGTCAATATTTTTATTCAGTTATTTTTGTTATTTATGACTGAAAATTGCTTTGGTTTAATCCGTGGTATACCAACGGATAAGGATTTCAGTTATGCAAGCTTTTGCAAGCAAACAAGCTAAACAAAGGTGAGGCTAAAGAAATTCTTTTCTGTTTTATATTGAAACAATAATAAATGTTTTTTTCGTTGGCTGTTTTTTATCACTTCTTTCCGTAAAACCTAATGACCAAACATTAAACATAATTTGATAGTTTATGCGTTTACTCTTTGAATTGTAATATATTTCGTAGACACTTTGTACAAACAACATTTGATCTGCGATATAATATTTTGTTTTTATTTATAAATAATTTGATTTACCAGAAAGTCACTGATAGTAATTGTACTTATATAATTGCTTATTTTTTATTTCTATGATTAACTTGCAACCAAATGCCATTTTTACTAGCGGTGACAAACGATTTCGGGTCATGTATAAGTTTTGCTTCTGTTTTATTCGATGGTTCCACTGAAAACTGGCTCAGAAATGAAACCAAACCAACAGCACTTTGAAGTTTTCCCATTCTTAGTCCTAAAAGATACAAAATATATATGAAGTTATCTTCACTCAACTCGCATCAAAATCAATACCTCTAAATTCTTAATTTCTATCTTACATAAAAAATGATAATATAAATTAATAGCGACATCTTTTGTTGGTAAAACTAAAATAAACTGAACTGTCCCAGATGTTTTTTTTATATATCTAACGGCAGAACTAGAGATGTTGCATCATCGTTGTGATAGAATGCATGAAGATGCCGAAAGGTGAAACCCTGGTCATTTGGAATTGTACAAAATTTCAACAAATCATGTATCGTCATATATAATATATGTTACTTTTATAATAACTCTCTCAATATAACGATAGAGCTTATATAACTAAGAAAACATATATTTTTTTCATTATCTTTACGTCATAATTTTAAATATCAAAACTTCAAACATCAAATACAATGAAAAAAATACGTCACAAACGTTCCAAGTGTTTGTTTATCTATTCGAATTGATACGTTTAGTGAGTTAGCATTTTCAGCAGATAAGAATGCAATTAACTGTCAATGAATCATAAAATATATTAATAGCCTTGTAATAATTGCGCTAATATTTATTTTGAATCCAACTATCTATACTTTTTACTTGTAAAATCTTGATATATTATACCACAAACTTTTTTAGCATTTTAAATAAATCAAATAATATATATATATATATATTGACAGCGCGTTTAAGTGTACTTGTCTACTGCAAAACAATATAGCCAAAAAACATGAAAACAAATTAAATAAATAAAAGAATAGTGTAAAAAAAGTGTGATAAAAATTTACCTATACAATTTCGTGGACCCTCTCCAAATGGTAAAAATAGCATCGGATGTCGCGAATGAATTGCCTCGCTAGAAAAACGTTCTGGTATAAACGTTTCTGGTTCCGGATAATACTTAGGATCATAATGAAGTGCGTACGCTGGAATTCCTACCGACACTCCCTTTTCAATAGTCAATGTTGTTCCAGGAAACGTATAAGTAGAATTACATACACGCTTAAGAACAGTGATCGGTGGATATTTTCTACCAACTTCACGCATAACCATATCTAAGTACTTCATTTCCGAAATTGCATCGTACGTTATATTTCCATCATATTTATCAAGAACAGTTTCGATTTCATTCTGTAGCTTGAACTGAATTTGCGGCTGAAGAGCCATTTCATGGAGTGCAAATGCCATAACATTTGATGACGTCTCGAAACCAGCGAAGAAGAATATAAAAGCTTGTGCAGCAATGAACTCATCGGTGAACTCAATTCCCATATTGTCATCTTTGCTTTTTTCCCTCAGTTCAATCATCAAATCGATGAAATCATGTCTTTTTGATGTAGTATTTTGTCTTTCCATTAATATTTCTTTCACCGTTGTCATGAAAAAGTCTTCGATTTCCTTATCGAAGATTCGCATTTTGAGCAGATTAAACACAAAAGGTGATATTGACCTTAAAAAAAGTTTTAAATGTGTCATATAGTTTGGATTGAAAAACTTTCTACCAATTATTCGAAATGGGGCATTCTCGTCCGTCATCGAATTCAAAGTAACACCAAAACCGCATGATCCAATGACATCTGTAGTGTATTTTGCAAACAAGTCATATATTTCTGTTTCCTCTCCGTCAATTATCGATTCACTTATGAAATTTTGAAATTGCTCTCCTATTTCCACAATCAAAGGAAACATGTTTTTTAATTTTCCTGATGAAAAAAGAGGCGTCATTTTATGCCGTAGGATTATCCATTTTTCACCTTGCAAAGAAAAAAGATTCTTAAGAAGTGGTTCTTTTGCTTCGACACCATCAGTTTGTCTATCAGGAAAATAATTAAAATCCTTTATAAGAACACTTTTAATGGCATCCAAGTCACGTATCAATAAATCAGGACGCCTAGATTTATAAACACCAACGAATTTTTCATCCTTATATTCTCTATATAAATCTGTATATATATCTCCAAGGGAAGACTTCATTAAAAAGAAGTCTTTATAATTTCCAAATAACGGTAAAGGTTTTTTAAATACTACACCTTTATTTCTCCAATAATTGAAATATTTCGTTAGATACTTATAAAAAAGAAATAACACAAGTAAAAGACATAAAAACGAATTTAAAATTACATTGTTTGCCAAAGACATGTTCATTTTGCGAACACATAGAACACACTAAATAACTCATGAAAATACAATAATATCACAAATAAATTTGATCTTAAATGATAGGGTTATATCTTGTTGATGATAGGGCTTTTACGATAATAATTTTGATTATAAAACTTTATAAATTTTAGTTTCCTGGTCAAAATAAATATCTTTCAGTGAATCGTGATTTTTAAAAGATAAATAGAAATAGTCTAGTTTTTCTTTTAATACGTCTCTCGCAATAGATAAAAATGCATGCTAGAATATTTCAGCTGTTTAATGAGTTTCATCTTTTTTTGATGATAAAATACATTGCAAGTTGATAAATTAGATTGCAATACTGGCACTTTTCACACATAATCACAATAATTTTATTACAGTTTTGGTAAATACCTAATTACCCTGCATATACTCACTACCGTATTTGAACACTTTATTAAGAAAGTATTAACATGTTTAAACTGATTTCAAAGAAAATTTTGAGTTCATTTAAAATAATCATAATCCATCGCTATTTGGTTTTGGACATGTACGGTAAAACAAAATTGCTTGCTTTCGTCAAACCTATTTTAACATACAGCAATATTTTCAAAATACATTTTTTTAATATTTGAATAATATTATTTATGATACCGACTGTAGGTGCTTGATGGGATTTCAATATCAAATTTGAATTGTTACAATTTTGTACGATTCCATATGTTTTGTCACTAACGACCCTCGTTTCGCCTTTTGGCATCTTCAGTTCTGTTGCATCCGTGTGATAGAATGCATGAAGATGCCGAAAGGCGAAACCCGGGTTGTTAGTGACAAAACATGTGGGATCGTACAAAATTGTAACAATTCAAATTTGAATAATAAAAAATAATTATTTATAATATCTCTACAATTTTATATTACGAAGGTCGGGATCTCTTTCGCTCATCGCAAGCATTATCAACTGATGATTACTCACAAAACTTTAAATATGGATAATTAAATAATACTGAACATTACAAAATTATTGAGTAAATATCGAGTAACTTCCATTTAGCCAAAAGCATAAGAAACGTTTATACTCAACATTGGAAACAGACAAGGTAATTATAATTTTATATCTTGTGTCTACTTATTTTAAAGACTGTTTTGAATAATTTTCCAAACATTACTTACTCATTAAATCATAGAGGGACAATATTTATGTGTAACTCATCACTATTAATAATTATTTTTTTTAATAATAAATGGTGGACGACAATAGAAGTTTACATTGTAAGATATCTCCAACTAAAAAAATAAACTACTAAAAAATTTTCTAAAAAATCTGAATGAGAATTAAACACTTTGGATTTCCATACCTGCATGCGGCATTCACAATGAGTGATTGTTATTTTCTCATTTACTAACCTTATCCGAAAGAATACAATTT
Organism: Himalopsyche japonica; assembly: GCA_028555115.1. Taxonomy (NCBI): domain Eukaryota; kingdom Metazoa; phylum Arthropoda; class Insecta; order Trichoptera; family Rhyacophilidae; genus Himalopsyche; species Himalopsyche japonica. The sequence goes on along the minus strand of JAHFWJ010000449.1, from coordinate 781,082 downwards.
AATAAAGTTGTTGACAAACATTGAAAAATCATAATAATTCATAATAACATCACAAAACTTTGTTTAAAAAAAAATATTTATTCTTAAAAAAATGTTTATTTTTATCACGATAAAAATATAAAATTTACACGAAAAATGCTAAGAATATTATTGTAAAATACATCAATGTTTTTATTATATAACTTTTATCGTGAAATGAGGAATAGGCAATAATCGATATATATATTATTATGAATAATACAAATTCATATAGTTAGATTACAGTAATCAATGTGTAGACATTTTCCTTGAAAATGTGAGATATTATTAATTTTGTGAGTTATTATCGGGACAATAAAATCATTGCACCATAATTTCTAATAACAAATGTATTGAGAATTTATGTAATACTTTTGCAAAGGAAATAAACTTTGAACGCATATCGTACATTCTCAATCTGCAATAAGTATTGCGCAAAGCACCATCTCACGTAGCGTAAAGACGTGTTTTAAAAATATATTTTTTTTCTTAACGACAACTTAAATATTATAACTTCTAAGTGACCTTAAATCACAATCTATATCCCAACTTTGAATATATTTCCACTTTTGTCGCAAGACTCCTTTATTTTTTAGTCAAGTTTAAGACAATCAATTTGACCGTTGATTGAATACTGCGTATTCTCCGTACATTAATTAACTCTTAAAAACAAACGTATTCGATATATTGGAAAAATATTAAATAAAATTGACCATACTTTATGCATTGATGAAAATAGTGGTTTTTTAAGCTTAATTTTTTTAATGACTAGACTTTATTTAAAATTTGAATTAAGAACTATTGTTCCTTTTAACAACAATATTTTTCAACGAAGCGTTCTACAAAAATCGTCCACAAATTCCATAACTGCAGTATATTTGTCCTTTATAAATGTTAAAGTGCTATTATTTTTAAAAAAAAATTAAATTTTCAAAAAAAAAATTGATTCCTATTTGTCTTATTTGATTTTTAAGTATCATCCACCCAATCGAATCCTATAAGACGAATGACTAAGATAAAATTTTGAAGTATAATATAGCATTTTTCTTTGTCCATACCAACTCGCAATAAAAACACAATTTTGAATGTAAAATAAACGTTCATATCCAGTTATTAAAAGTACAAAAAAATATTTTTTTTTTAAATTCAAATAAAAAACTATTATTTTTTTGAATAAATTATAATAAACAGAGTTTTATTCTTTTCATCATTTTCACAGCAATACATTTTCTTTATCAGCAAACTTATTATTTTAAACAATATATTTTATTGGAAAATATTGTATGAAATTAGAAAGTAATACTATACATTTTTTGATGTCTATGCGGCTCTCTTTATAACCTTGAGTAATATACCATTTTTACTATTTGTAACAAATGCTCTTGGATCTAATTCTATTTTTTCAGTCGACTTCTCTGATGGCTTAACGGAGAATTTATGTAGAAATGAAACGAGTCCCACTGCAGTTTGCATTTTCCCAAATCTCATACCTGTGAAAAAAATGTAAAGCTTAATTTAGGTATCATGTATTCAGTCTCCTTTTCTAATCATTAATTAAATATTGTTAAATTATAAAAAAACATTAGTTTCTTAATGTAAATAGGTGTACAGAGAATCTCTAAAGAATATTTTTGGTATATATTTTTTTTAAATAACAACGAAGATTTCTCACCTATACAATTTCTAGGCCCTTCACCAAAAGGCAAAAATAGCATCGGATGCCTAGACTTAACCTCTTCAGCTGAAAATCGTTCAGGAATAAATCTTTCAGGCTCTGGATAATACGAAGCGTCATAATGTATTGCCGTAACAGGAATTGATACAGATACTCCTTTATCAATTGTCAAATCCGTACCTGGGAAACTATACGGCGAGTTACAGGATCTAGTGAGCACGCTTAAAGCGGGGTATTTTCGTTGGGTTTCACAAGTAACCATTTCTAAATACTTCATCTCCAAAATTCCGTCGTATGTTATCTTACCATCGTATTGTTCAATAACTGAATCGATTTCGTCTTGTACTTTTTGTTGAATTTCTGGGTTAAATGCTAATTCATGTAGTACAAACGACATCAAAGTTGAGGATGTTTCAAAGCCAGCTGCAAAGAAAACAAATGCTTGTGCTGTCAAAAAAATATCCGTAAACTCTACAGAGCTCTTTTCGTTTTTATTACTTTCCTTCAATTCTATCATTAAATCAATGAAATCGTTCCGATTTGACTTTTGGAAATTTCTTTGCTGGATAATATCCTGAACAGTTCTTAGAAAAAACTCTTCAATTTCGATATCAGTTATTCGCATTTTGAAAAATTTAAATAATCGAGGTAGCAAAAGAAAAACAATAAATTTCAACTGTTTTTGTAGTGAAGATTCAAAAACTTTCTTTCCCATTCTCCGAAACTCGTCAGTTTCGTCATTCATTGAATTCATATTTACACCAAAAGCACATGATCCAATGACGTCAGTTGTAAACTTTGCAAATAAGTCTCGAATTTCCATTTCTTCTAAATCTGCTTGTGCCTTTGCATCAATAACGTTTTGGAATTCCATTCCCTTGTCAACAATCAAATGAAACATATTCTTCAATTTACTTGAAGTAAAAATAGGTGTGAATTTTTGCCTCATGATCTGCCATCTTTCGCCTTTGACACTGAACAAGTTTGCATTCAGCGGTTCAATCATTTCATTCGAGCCGTCATCTCTGTCATGAAAGAATTGAAAATCTTTTATGAGGACTTGTTTTATAAGATCTGGATCTCGAACCATCAAATCAAGCTTACTGGACTTAAACACTCCCACATATTTCACATGAGAATATTTGTTATATAAATTTTGGTATAAGTCTCCGATTGAACACTGTCCAAAAAGAAATTTCGTATAGTTACCCAAAACCGGCAACGGTTCTTCATAACAGACACGTTTATTTTTCCAGTAATCGAAATTATTAGTCAAATACTTATACACACACCATATTAAAACTACAAAAAACGCAACCGTATACATAATGGACAGACAGCAAGAAAACAGTACATTGAAATAAAAATTACAACCTATTCATAAGTATATCAGTAAAAATACATTTATCATTATATCAATAATCTAGATAACGTAGATAAGCACCTGTATAAAAAATACATCAAGTGTTAATAATAAATCTATCACCGTTTATTAATAGAGCTCCTCGCCTTTCAGTTATAATAATGTCACAAAAAAGTTAAGTTTTCTGTTAATAAATCAAATAAAACACTTTTTGCAGGATTAAACGGTCGTTATTATTTAATTAAAGCTAATGGTATAATTCGATTCGAAATCGTATAAAAATGTCATTATCATTGGTATTGATTCTGTTTCGTAATTATTGAATGTGTTGAAAATTAAGAGTATATTACAAATAATCAGGTGCTGAGAGGATAATTTCAAAAACTTTGAAAAAAAGCTTGTAACAATAAATATTGTATTTTCAGTCTTCTTATGAAATATTTACGTATTTAGAAAATTAAGAGATTCAATAATCTTAATGTTTTAAGACCAATCAACAACCAATCAAAAATATTGATCACCCGTTTTTCTTTGCAACTGATCTTGAAAGAAATATAATAAAAGGAGAAATAAGTCCTAAAGCTAGTGCTATCATTGAAAAATTTTAATTTTACTATTCGGAATAGGGAAATATATTATTTGTTGGCTTCTAAGCATTTTTAAAAAAGAGCCCATAAAAGATGAAAACAGAAATTTTCATTAAGTTTATTACGTAGGGTAACACAAAACCTTATTACAAACTGAATTAATTGTATGAAATACCGACTCTCTTGCATTGCCAAAGCAAAACGCCTAATAAGTTTTCTAAGGCAACCCACACAAACGAGTCCGACGCAATCTTGCAAGCGTATTTCGTTGCATATTATTTATTTATATTATTTTACAAGTCATGCGCCAGATGGCAGTCTTTAGGGGGAGATTTTAGGAAATAGTCCGAATTCTTGGCGCCTTGCCCTGCCTTCGTGTTCATTTGGCGAGAAATTTGTTGTAATATAAAAATGTGGAACATTTACAATGTATCCAAAAAAACACGTGTTTTTTTAATCTTCGTTATTGGCAGATTGGCGGATTGGCTGATTTCATATTTAAAATGGCAATATGTTTAATTATACATACAAAATTTATTTAAGTCTCCAACAATTTATCAAATTATATATTCTCAAAAATTTTGTTTCGAATATCGAGAACGATTTTGGAGGACATAATAGTTTTATTAAAAATTTTAAATAGTTTTCAAACAATAACCGCTATTCGTTTCAATGTCAAACGCTTTGCCTCTTTAACATTCTAACTTAACCATTTTTTCTTAAAAAAATGACAAGAAAAAGTTCTCAAATTTTCATTGATTAAATGACTAATATTTTAGTTTTTGACCTGTTGTGTTTGTTGAGTATTTTTATCTGTCTAGTAAAAAATAAGCACAACACATCTCTGACCAAGAAAAGGTTGTATTTGTTTTTGAATATCAAAACGAACCTCGGGCTTTTGTTCTTGTGGTAATGATTTTAAAAAAATTATAACTTTTTGCTTTTTCAATTTTCATTTAAAATTTCATTCCAGAATTGTTGATTAATAAAATACTTTCACTGGTCGATTTCGGTTGCTTATAACCTAAGTGATTTTACAATCTATTCCCTGCTAATCCACACAAAAGATCTTTGATCACCGAATCTTTCTAGAACGAATTTATTTGTCTGAGTATTAACCAAACTAAAAGAGACAGGTAAACAGGACAAGGCTAACGATGTTTCAATAAAATCTCAAACATTGTATGACAATTTTATCACTTTTAAATCTCTTATATTTTTAATTGAAAACAGACAACACTTAGCAATTAGCTGCCTTAACAATTGAAACTTTATAATTAGAAGGTGAACTAACACATGATTTGCAAGATGTGTATACTCTTTATTAAATTTGAAGATATTTGACAAGTTGCATTGCATTAATATTTTCACGTGATGAGAGCTTACTAATATATGTTAACAGTAAAATGAAAAATGTTTTTTAACTTTAGGTAACAACTGGATTGTTTATTACAGAAAGTATTTATTACAATAATGATTATCGCTAAAATATCCCTTATTTAAACTAATATTACAATATCTGAGTTTGATCTCTAACAGCTTATACTAAGATAAAACTAAAACGGAATCATTTAAATGGGAGTTAATTAATTAGTTTTTATTCATCAGAATAATCAAAAACTTTAATTGTTGAACAGTTACGTTTTTGACATAAAATCTTTCGAAACGATCAGCCCATTATAAAGCCTTGAAAGGCATTTTAAAGGAAAATTAAACACTCATTAAGATCATAAAATAATTTGATTTCTTATCTGCCTGTTCAGTTTGAAAATTTGATTATAATTCACATGACAGATTTCATTTAGTCTCAAAATTATGTTACGAAAAAATCTTGAAAATCGTATAAAATTAAGAAAAGATGTAAAAAGGGGACGAAGAAAGCTTACGGCAAAAGTTTTCATGGTATCAAGCCAGTCATAATTGTACCAAGCAGACGTAAAAAATAATAAAACTTTTGTTATAAATTGTGCCAGCCCAGCTAACAGTAACACTTGTGTGTTAATTTTATTGGCAGTAACACAAAGCTCCGCCAGGAATATGCAACGATTGCATAATTTGCATTTAAGGATTCTTGTTACTTTTTTTAACAGGGAAATTTTTGTTATCCATATAACGCCGTGCTTAGTGTTATATCTTCCACCACCGCTCATGACGGATCCGTAGTAAAACAATATTCATTGTGTTTCAAAATTGGGTCAAAAATAAACGGAGTGATTTCTTCGATATTTGCTTAATAAATTTCAATATGCAGAAAGTAAACAAGAAGATGTCTAGCTAGATAACCATTTGCTCTCTAAAGTAAAGGCTGAACTTTTTGAATGTCTTCTAAATTAATTATCAATGTACAATAAAAACAAGACGTTTGATAAGGTTGACGGGTTGAGCAGATCGAATAAATTGCATTAAAATTGGACATTTCACCTGCAGTTATGCAGCCTATGATTTATGTATATATTTGTGATTTCTAAACTCATTATATATAAGAAAACTTAAGAATCACATTAAACATGCATAAGTCATGCTAATGGTCGAAAAGCTTAAAAATATTCGAATGAAGAATTGGTTATACCAACGCTTAGTCAATCTATCAATCTATCAATTAGGTTTTTGCGTGAATTGGGATAAAGAAACATTCATAAATAAATCAAGAGGCAACTGAAAGCTAAGTCTAAGGATTATCAGTTATGGAAATGGCTATCACAAACAATACAAAAATACTATTCATCCAATAATGTATCTAAAACTTGTATAGGATGTCCATAAAAATGTAAGAACATTTAAGGATTAACGTTTAAAAGGAAACGACACTGTTTTTTTGTAAATTGATTAATATTACATTATATTTTTAAAAACATGATTTTCAATTCTTCTGGTGATTTAATGAAATTCAATGGAAACATTTTTACTATCATGAAGATTATAAATATGTGTTGTTTGTTACGATCTAATGTACAAGGTCGTCAACTACATTGATAAAAAACTATTAATTTATGCTTAAATCTAACTGAGAAGAAACATTAGTCAAAGAAGCGTAATTTTTTTTTTATTATGTAGTGATTCATTTTGATAAGATTTTTACAGACTTGAGTTGCTAACTCCTGAACTAGACGATCTGAGCATTTGGAACTAATGACGCGGAGAGAGGGTAATCTGAGAGAAAGTATTCGGAGAAAATTTTACGAGTCAATGTGGAATATAGCTCGGATTTTCCTATTAATAACTTATTAAGGCGAAACTTTTCAGATCCACTTTCACTTTCAAAAATTGTACTAACTGAAAGTAAATTTATTTCAATTTTAATTCAATCCATAGAAAGTAATTTCTGACATATTTTATTTAGGTTGAATAAATCATTTTAACATTATGTTTTAACACGACATTTAAGTATGCCTTTAATCGTTTATGTTTATTTATTTTTAGATTTACTAGATTTTTTTATTTTAAATAATTTTTGACTTGACTTCTCTTTCTTTTTTAGCTATTAAAAAATTAATATCAACCATATACTTACTGGCCTTACTGGGTTTATCTGTCATGCTATTTTTACTGCCATTTATGTCGAAGTAGCATTAAAACAAAGGGTTAATATTTAGCATGTAAAAATCATAGCTGAATGGATTCCAATAAATAAGTGAAGCTACTTTCACTGTACTCAATAAATTATGATACTAATCCTGTCATCGAATATATAAGTACATTTACGTCTTCTTTATCAATATTTCAACTGAATGTAATATATTATATTATATTTCTATTTTGATCGATGATATTCAATTCATGTTATGCATAATTATGTCATAACTTATTTTCATAAATTTATGCATTTAATTTTGAATGTATTTTTTTCTGCAGTAATGATCATTATATAATGACAACTAAATTTTATTGATTCAATATGCATTTACTTGGTAGAACTTGATTATAACACGGTGAAAAAATAACAATGTATTTTAGTTCAACAAAATTTATGAGATATATAGTTTATAGCTATTTCGGCTTACGCCTTCGTCAGAACTATGTTTCAACGTACATTTACTTATATATTTATAGCTGTGTAGAAAAATTACAGAATACATCTTCTCTTCTATTTGTTGTTAAAACAGGAGAGAAGATGTATAGCGAAATAGCTATATAGTATATATCTTATAAATGTTGTAAGACTCAAATACATTGCCATTTTTTCGACAGTTTAAGTCATACCATGTTAGCGCTTAGATGGTATAACTATAAACTAAGTTCATATCATATGTTTCAAACATGAATTTCTAGTAAATTTACTTCGAAAATTTTAATAATAAGCCAGGCAGTTTTGAAGATTAGATAGATGACGCTTTGTCACATTCTGCAGGTAACTCCAATTCTGAAACCAGAATGTTCATATATTCTTCCAACCAATATAATTGCGGTATCATGAACAGATGTGGGAGGGATTTTCTCAGCAGACTTGAAGGGTTAGCATGTTTTGTTCGAAGTCAAAGCGATTTAAGCTTGACAGAAAATCATCGAGGTTCTGAGAAATCTTTTCCAAGTAAGGAACAAATATTGTCAACGTTAATTGATTCAAATTCTTAATTCAAAAACGTTATCCACGGACACTTTCAGAAAAGCAAAAAATACATCGTTAAGTCGTAGCTACGACACAACGAAACACGGTATAAAATCAACCGGATGTAAAGTAACGGTGATTGGAGAAGACATATGAATCACACACTTTTATTTGTATCTTAAATAAGTTATGTGAATATTATGGTAACATTCTTTAACACAGTGAAAAAATATCAATGTATTTTAGTTCTACAAACTAATTATTTTTTAAGATATAGTTGATAGCTATTTCGGCTCACACCATCGTCAAAACTATTCTTAAAAGAAAATTTGCTTATCTATATATAGATATGTAGAAAAGGTACACAATACATCTTCTCTTCTGTTTTAACGACCTATCTTGTTTCTTGCTCGCAATAAAACTAAAAACTGTAAATGAAACTAAAAATGCAGCTATATTAATAAGTTTACATATGGATTAGCATAATTGCGGAAATGGTCCATTATAGAGACAAAACGGCCCCCCGTAGCAGGTTAAGCAATGGCGACCACATATTAGTTTGTTCGTTAAGAATCTTTTGTGATAGCCAACTAAAATACATTGCTATTTTTTCACCGTGTTTTAATGGAGTTCTACCAAGTGAATGCCAATTCAATCAATAAACATTCTTTAAAATTCTTATTTCATCGTATTCAAATTTTGGTAATGAAATAAAATCAAAGAGTTTCTAAAGGGTTTCATAAAAACAGGTGATGATTTTTATCTACAGTAGTGACTGATGCAGTAGACGTGAATGAGAGATGTAAAAAGATCCGACACAAACGTTATAGTTGAAAGAAAACTTTTTAACGAACAGAAAGTTTGAAGCACAGGTAAATAATCTGCTTGCCAACATCGCGAGACAAAATGTAGAAGTTTTGGCCGCTTTACGCCTAAGGATACTAAGAAAACTGATCCCTTTGTTGAGTGAATCTTTGCCCATGTTACTCGTAGATATATAGTGAAATATACGTATATGTGCGCGCGCGTATAAAGTTGAATGAATATGTTTCAGAAACTTTTGTAAAACTACCGCAAAGTATATTTTAGGTATACTTACCAGACGATATGCGAACATTTGAATAAATTTAAAAATACGCGAAAACAAAAATAAGCTTAAGAATAAATAATTACATAGACATGAATTTTAAAAATATGTGAGCATATGGCTGGCACATCTTCTTTATCATTTTTTAAAACTAACAAGATTGTTATTATTAGGTTTCTTGCTCAAATTCCATTAATATTGAATAGAAAATTTCAATAAATATAAGTATAAAGATTACCATCTGCTCTGATTAAACAAGAAAATCTTCAATTATTGTTGAACGTTAAGTAGAAGAAAAAATGGGTTCAAATAATTTTATTAATGTACGTGACCCGCTTTCGAAGTTGCTATCGGAGTATTCGTGATTTTCGGTCATGGCAGTGGAAAATTAAAAAAACGCACCGTTTTTAGAATGAGTTTGAAATTCGGTTTTGTATTTTCTTCGCAACGGGATTCGAAAAAAAATGAAAAATTCAAATTAGTGAAGAGGTTGATAAATTTTATTATTTGTTTTATATTATATTTCACGTCTAGAGTCTGCTATGCTTAATGCTAATGCGTGAAATAGAATCGCGATTTTAACATCAAAGAAAAAAATGCACTATAAAGTTATTATACTTTATTGTTTGCACTGAGATCTGGCTATCTTTGCTAGAGTATCAAAAGCCTTTATATACGGCTACAAACGGAAAGGAATCAAACAACTGCGTTATATTTGAGACATTCAAAATCAAAAACCGATATGTTTCCTTTGCAATATTAGAAACAAATGAAGTGTTTGTGCCGAATGAAGATATTTTTTAAATAATAAAAACATATTTTTTAGTACTTATTTCCACAATATATTTTTTGATAAGGACCGGTTTCGCTCATCGCCAGCATTGTCAACTGATAGAATACAATTTACAAACAAGTCTATTTATAAAAAAACAAAGAATTAATTTGAGTTAAAGGTAGCAGGTGTACAAAACCATGGGTTCAAGAACTAGGAAACAATTTACATAAAATCATACAATATTGATACAAATAAAGTAAATTAGTATAAAAATTAAATGTCCACAATCACTTATTAAGAATTACAATTACAATTATGTTAAATCAATAATCCATTAGGAGCTCTGAACAATCAATAAGGAAGTAAGGAGTGGGAAATTTTAATGACGAAAATAACCCATACTTACTACTTAATGGAACAAAATAAATTAATACATGAGAATTTTAATGATAGTCAATTAAAGATGAATCGATGAGATGGGAAGATATGGTCAGTCAGGGGCGTTCCAATATTTTCTGTAAAAAAATAAAGTAAAAGGAGGCAATATCATTTTTCAAAAAAAAAATTATATTTATATGGAATATATATTTATTAATCTAATTTTATGAGTATAACAATGGTGACGACGCAAAAGTAGTTTGTTCATTTATAAGGTTAGAATTAGTAGTTGTAGTTCATCTGCTACCTTTAACTCAAATTAATTCTTTGTTTTGTATAAATAGACTTGTTTGTAAATTGTATTATATCAGTTGATAATGCTCGCGATGAGCGAAACCGGTCCTGATCAAAAAATATATTGTGGAAATAAGTACTAAAAAAATGTGTTTTTATTATTTAAAATATCATGCCTTTCCATCAAGAAGTGACAGATTACACCTTAAAAGTGAAGATATTTTTGTTTTATTTTTATCGTATGCTTTTTCTAATTAGGAAACTCTGTGTGTCGAAGAGCTTGTAGTAAAAAACACTATAGAAATATTTTTTTTAATTAGAATTTAATAGTTACAATTTACTTTATTGGATTATACATGCGATTAAAAATTCTAAATTCTTTTTTTCAAACACGGAAATATTGAATATTACTTCAATACTTGGTGTCAAATATTATATTTAAGTATTATAATCTAAGGAACAGTATAATTTTTTAATATCTTCTACCAATCATATCCGTCTTAATTAACTTAAAAAAAGTAAAAAAACGGTTAGTTGCATCAATCACAATAAAAATAAGCTAACGAACTATATATCCTGTTAGCTGACCATCAACATAAAACTTATCCCTTCGACTTACATAGTTATTCGAAAAATGCTTAAATGACGACAGTCATAAAACTTTCAGTTATAAAGCTGGCTATCATTAAGTTTGGTTGGAGTTTACCTCAAGTGTCTTCGGTGGTATCACGCTGTCAACTGTTTCCTGAGACGCACTTAGACGAAATCGTGATGTCGTAAAGACTGGAAGCTGGTCGGACCGAAGCTCACAACCCCGCTGGAGCCCTGTGTAACTCGACGGCAATAAACTCCACGATAGTTCACACAGGGTGTAAAACATTACAGCTGAGTAATCGCAAGACACCATCGTCCAACAAACAACTCTCGTAAATATGGAATAATAAACGAGTTGCTCTGTCAGTATTTGAAATTATATCAAGTCCCGTTCCACTGAATTAAATATAGTCAACAATTATTGTGATATACTCAGTCTCAAACAAGAAAAGTATCGCATAAATATGTTGATTTAAGACAGGTAAATTTATATGAAATAATTTCAAAAACATATTTAAAACTAATTTATGTTTTATAAAATGAATTGGCATTTACGCGGTACTACTTTACAATGACTTAACATGTTATCATTTATTTCACAATTATTAAATAGTAAAATTAGAAACAATTTTATCCAGCGATATACCAATAGTCATTCATACCGATAAATAACGGTCTCAATCTCGGTCATCAAAGCTTAAAAATATTTTTCAATTTTAAAATATTTCTTGCACGTTCATTCATTTTCAATTACATTATATAAATAAATCGACATTTTGTGTTGCCGTGACGTAATAATTTATTTCAAAAACGATTTTTTTAAATATGTGTTATAATAAAGCTATTTGGTTGAACAAATTTTCACTTCAAGTGAAAAATTTGCAAATAGTAAAATTGAATTCTTAGATAATGATTTATTTCCGATTTTTTCCAATCACTTTTTATTGATTTCCTTTTGTCATAACCCTCTTCAAAATGAGTCTTTTGGCTTAAGATGTATTTTAGCTGCTGTAAGCAGCATTAAGGTTTTTGTTGTTTTATTTAGTGGAAAAAAATATATTTCTCGAAAACTGACAAATTTCTGTGACACGTCCAGCGCATTCCGTCATCTCCAATTTGGGATTTAGTTTATATCTGCCTGTAGGCAATTTGAAGATTTTTCTCTTAAGACCTCCCTTTCAGTGTAAACTTTCTGAGAAGAAATCGTTTCAATGAAGTGAATGGCGCGGACGAGAATTTCAATAAGCCTGGCGCGGCCGTGACTTTTGCTCCATTTTTTATACGAGGTATTCCGACAACCTTTACCGGATGATTACAAACGTTTTGTTAAATATTATAATATATCTTTTCGTCAATTTAAACATTTTAATAACATTCATTGCAGAAAAAATCTGCTTATTGTTTAATTAAAAAACAGACTAAGTTTATGTAAAACATATGTAAAACGAAAAAATGTTTGGTAGATACCTTTATTATTAGTTTTAAAATAGTTTTCTCCATCTTTCAGCAAAATTTTTTCAGCACAATTTTCTTTAGTTTTTAAGCTATATTAAATTTTAAAATTGGAAAGCTTTGTATGCATAAAAGACGTTGATTCACGAGGAACAAGCAGACGATTCAATTACTTATTAGAAATGTGGTACGAAGATGACTCAATGGAGTTTTTCATTATTTCAATACCCTCACTCATTTTAATACAACGATAATATTATTTTGTCAACGCGTATCTTTAAAATTTTCAGTATCATTTTAATACGTCCAATATTTTTTCGCCGTTTTCATTGACTAAACATTTCTGAATAAATTCTAGCTTAGCCATAATGAATTTGAAAGATTCCGTAAGAGCATTATTTCGCTCCGTAAATTTGATATATTATATATGGTCTACCCTTTGTGATCTCCATATATCCAGTAACATTAAGGTTTTTTGGCTTATAATTTTTCATCAATTACTATCACGAACCTGGCGAAAAGCGTGAAAATTAGTTATCCATAACAAATGTTAATACATACATATCCATAACTGTCCATTAAATTGCATACTCGATCACCGTTTCTCACAAAATTGTGTCTTTTTTAATCACACTTGCTTCAAAGAATCATGAAATCAAGTTTAACTATCAACGTTTAGAAGTAACAATATGGTGAAAAAATAGCAATGTATTTTAGTTGTACAGAATTTTGTAGAACTCAAATACATTTCGACATCTTCAGGTATTTTATCACATGTCATAGAATGCCTGAAGGTGCCGAAAGGTGAAACCCGGGTCGTTAGTGACAAAACATTGGAACCGTACAGAGTTATAATAACTCAAATTTGATTTTTTAATTCCATCAAGCACCTTCAGCTGATATCATAAATTAAATGCCAATTCATTCAATATATTTAGAAGAAATATTTTCCACTTCATGTTGTTGTTAAATTGACTATATATTATTTAGTTGCGTAATTTTAATATGTAGGGCAGTCAACACTGAATATTATGACGTATTTTCCTCTAACTTATTTGAAATAATAAATTATTTAATATTTGAATACACCCGACAAAATTTTTAAATATTTAATTCAGTTCAGATTTTTTGCTTACCAAATATTTTTCAACAAACATTCATAAGAATGAAACTAAAATATGCCTATTTCTTTATGAGATAACAAAATAATTCAGCTGTGTGTTGATACACATTTTATCTGAACAACACTATATCTTTCCTCAGTGTTTCGAACACAGTTTTAAAGTTACAACCTCTTTTAGGAAAAGGGGGCGGGAATCGATGATAGTAAAGAAACTTACCCCCGTAAGTCTCGTAATCAAATCAACGAAATGCACTGTACAACTGTCTGCTCTCGATTTGCAGCAATTGACTGAATGTCAATTTGTTAGAACATATAGTGAATTAAGTCGATTTCTAAAAAAAATATTGAAACAAAAATATAGAAATATTCTAAAGTTTATTTTGAAATACGATAATACTATTTATTACCACATAAATGTTATCAATTTTGTTTCAAACCATTTCAACATGAGACTTTATATATTTCACATTCAATTACAACACAAAAACACCAATATCGGTTAACCAAATTTAGCATCATCAGTTATTTTGCTCTAATTATGTACAAACTATAATATGTTGAAGAGTTGTAATGCAAAAGTAAAATATCGTTTCACTACAGTCGTATGTATAATAGTTTACACATACAATTTGTATATCTGACAATCCGGATAGTTCTGTTAAAAATAATAAATATGCTATTAAATACTAAATTTATTTCAAAAATATGCATTTTATCAATCATTAAATTATAAACCGTGTTAAAAAATTAGTGCGTTTTCATGCAATACGCTATCGATTAAATTCGTCGTTCAAAAAATATGATCATTTGGAAAAAAAAAGCGTTCAAAACATTGAATAGTTTAGATTAATAATAAAGCAAAGTTAAAGCCTACTAAATTAACATGTATATTAGAAAATGTATAATCCGTTAAGACTAGAAGCTGTTTGTTAAAGTATGCTGGCATTTCTATTATATTTCAAGTGAAAATATTTAAAGAAACTGAAATATTATGACAAATCTTCTAGACGTATAAACATACTATGTAATACGAACAATGGCATTGGAATTTTTATTACATCTGCAATGTCTTGATCGGTTCTTTGTGACACTACGATTTGAAGTTCTGGTCCTATTTTGATTCATTGCGACGATCAATTCTTTTCTTATATATATTATATAAAAATGGTACCTTGCAATTGTACGTATGAGAAAGAGTCGGAGATGTATAAGTCAGTTTGCACTCCAATTTATAATACTTGATATGCAGCTCTATTGACCAATGAATGAACGTTTTGTTAATAAACAGTCACAAAACTGTACTGTTTTTAAATTTGAATTGTTACGATAGGCGAAACCCTGGTCGTTAGCGACAAAACATGTGGAATCGTACAAAGTTGTAACAATTCAAATTTGATATTGAAATCCCATCAAGAAATTTAAGTCGATGTCATAAATTGTACTGCTTTAAATAAAAAATTAACCGGTGCTGATAAATGATTGGAATGTGATTCATTTATATAATTGCGCCCCTCAATTATCACCATGCCCAATAATTGCTTTGTGTTAACATAAAAAAAAACAGTGATTGAGTACCGGTGAACAGAAATTACATATTTTATTAGTCTCGCTCTTCCGAATAACGATTTTAATGTCGCGACATCGAATCGTATACAATATTTTCAAGATGTGTATCAAAATAGCTGTTAAATTTACCTTGGTATGAAAGCCAGCAAGTGAACAGTTTCTGTGGGCAGCAGTATGCTCGTTAGAATTTTATGTTCCACTAACTCACCTCTAACTTTGCCATGAATAACAAAAAGTATGCTAACATGAAACTTTCGCAAATTTTACTTTATTTCTAGCGATGTAGTTAACTTTTACCCTTTTTACGTGTATGGCTACTTTATATTTATGCCACCCTTGGACATAAAACTCTTATTTGTTATGGCTTAAGACAATTAAACTTTGATCATAAAAATTATAACTTCCTAATTAAGGATCTACCTTACTCTTTATGGCCAAAGATGTCAAAATATCCATTATTTGCAGTATACAATGTGAGTGTTTTATGTAAGGTATTATAGGATGACAAAGTCAATCACTAAAAATCACTACTTTAATTTAGATCCTAGTATAGATTGTATTATTAGTGTTTTTTTAAGAATTCAAGTTTTGATTCTTAATTCAAGCATTTTTATAGTGGCAATGCAAAAATTGAATTTTAATAAATATTTTAACCGGTTAACTGCCGGCAGGTACATGTATGGCGGTACCCAGCACGCCACGAATTTTACAACAAGAATAAAACCTAGTAAACATATCGTTATTGAAAGTGTAATAAAGTTTATTTATAAAATTTACCAAATAAATGAAGAGCGCGCCAGTCGTGCAGTCATTTATCCATAATCATAAAATTAATTGTTCATGTTGCAGGGTTGTCAAAAAAACAAGGTCAAGGTTGTTAAAACGGCGCGTCTTAAGACGTAATTTTTGTATGAGCGGCGCTCCGTTCATAGAAAATTATGCGTCTTAAGACGCTTTTGGCAGTTAACCGGTTAAGAAAGATAAGACGATAAAAAGCTTAAGGAATCGGCATTACAGCACATATTATCAGTGCATATAAAATTTAAAAAAAATTACAATCATAAGACTACATTTTTTTTAGTGTCGACAAAGATATTTTTGGATTTAAATAATAACTCAATATCTGTCAGTTTATTGGTAGCTTAAATCAAAAGTTTTATTTTGCAATCAAAGAAATTTTTATCTATCATGTTTTCCTCTCTCTTCGATATCAGAATCTACAAAAAGGCCGTTTAACTGTTAACCAATTTCGTTACCCTTATATTTTGATCTATTTTTTGAGTATTTTTCTTTCCTAAATATATTTTTTAGGATATGAATTTTATCATACAATAAGTGTACTATGTCATTATATTGATAAAATAGTAAAAGTCTGATGTTGCATAAAGTCACTACGCTACGACAAAGTGACTTCAATAAATAATGATTTTTAATTTGATATATTTTAGGTGAAAAGAAATTACATACAATATCAATGAATTTTAAATGATTTTTCACAAAACACTCTTTGATTGAATATATTCTAGTAAATTGAATGTGGTATGTTTGGTATTGTAATAAAATTAAAATGATTATTTTAGTGTCTAAACTGCAACAAAGTTTGTAATAAAAAATTCTCTCAGTTATGCAAAATATATGCGTATAAACTCAATCGACAAAACATAGAATAGCTTTCAATGTTGATAACTTTTCACTTTATTATGAGTATTGTTTAAAGCAAATAATGTTGTGTACTGAACAAATCACATGGGAAACAAAATTTGTTGTCAACCATAATAAACAATTTAACCCTTAGGCTGCCAAGAGCCGATTTAATCGGCTTTTGCAATATATCATGGATAGCCAGAGCCAACGGCTCTGCGTCGTAAAAGAATAAAAGAATGAGTCATATTTTAAGCGCCCTGTTGAAGTCTGCGCTACCTTGTCATTATTAATATTACACTGTTTTGCTGATAATAATAACTCGAGCTCGAACGTCGCGATGGGGACGAAATGTTCGGCAAAGCGGTGTGTCATTTCATATTGCTCCAGAGGTTCATAACATTTTACTAAATATACATATTTCCATGAACCCAAATGAATCTTGGTTGCCAGCATCACGATCTAAAAATACTTCAGAAAAGTCTTTGAAAAGTCAGAATGAGTCTTTGACATCTCTGTCAGGGTCGTATCAAAGTACTCCCATCCGAGTCCGTATCTGAATCATAATTACTAGTATTCGTTTCATTGTCGTGATTCATTTTGAAGAGTAAGAATTTTTATGATCAAGATTTTCTATTTTAAATGGGCGTAAAGTATTTCTTATTTTATTTCCGTTATTATACAAGGCTAAAATAAAAGTTTGTAAAGTTAATATTTAAAGTAAGCTAATTTTATATATAGAGTAAAAAAATATATTATATACTTGAAAAAGCCAAAGATTGAAAACACCACAAAACCGTCGAACAACACATAAAACTGTCAAACTAAAAAACAACAGAAGACTCATTGCATCTAATGCAGTGCATATTATTTGGAACGCATTTTTTTGTGAAAACAATGGTTTAAAAACTATAGAACACATTTTAATACGTTAATTTTTATATCATAATCGTGGCATTTCTGGCACATTCGGCCAAAAATTCGTGGCATCCAAAGGGTTAATTGCAGAGCCCCAATCACTACAGCGCATACTGAATAACCTTTCAACTTCCAATGTAATTTTAATTAAAGGCCAATTTTACTTTCCACTGCGGCTAATGCACTCCTAACGGCAATGTTGTCAAATGCATCGCTTGATTCCAATTAACTTTAAAGTGCAACCAAATAATATGAAATAAAAGTGGGATTTTAATAATGTTTATATTATTGTTGTTGACTAGGTTCGTTCGCAAACATCATGTTGTAAACACTCACTTGTCACTAAAATAAATGATTTAATGAATTTTTGAATACCAAACAAGCTTCACAAAGTTTTTGTGACTATAAAATTATCTTATTTTTTACATCAGTAGCTTTATTATTTGATCTACTGAGTTTTACGCTACAGTTTTTTTGAGTGCCTAGAAATAAGCACTTCTTCAAAAACGAAAGAATTGCAATGAAACATTACGTTGTCTTTAAATATTTTCCGCACAAACTACGTACAAAAGGCTTAGGTTTTTTTTACTATCCATACCATTTCTGTTTTGATTCGTAAGAAATTTACCTAAGAATTAAATATACGACTATTTTTGAGTTCATTCGTTTTTTGTATTATTTATTTCATTAATTTAAGTGTAATATGTGTAAGCTATTATATAAAAAGAGCCAATTTTATCAGTTAAAAAATTGATTCCTCCTACGAAGTAATCAAAAAAGATTTCTTCGTTAGCAAAAAAATTCTCACAACTTAAACGGATATATGGAGTTCAAATAAGACTTGTTTTTTTTTAGTACTACAATCAGTTATATCATTGTCATTTTTGTTAATGAGATGAGTTATGGTACACCATTATAATTCATTTAAAATTTATGTTATGTCATTTTATTTTACTACATCTTAAGTGGTTATTGAACAGTAACGATCGAAAATTGAATAGGTTTTATATTTTTATTTGAAAAAACTTACTTCATTTAATCCTTATTTTATTTAGACTAGTCTTATTTTGTGAATAAATAAGTATGCCTGTATAGCTGTCACTTCTTTTTCAACTGTGTATTATTCAATTTTAAACTTCTTGTTGTAAGATAATGTATTTGTGACGACTCTGCACTAAAACAATTAACTGAAAAATCATCAAAAATAAGATCATCTAGCATTGGAGTTCGTAACTTTTATTATAAAATATTCAGTAAATGATATTTGAATTTCAATTATATTTTTAAGACAAAATTTTTCCACTATTTTTTATAAAATAAGCATGTCTAGTCTCACCTTGCTTGTTTCTGGCCATCTCTACTGTATAGCAAAAAAACTCATACGAATGGCACGGTCTTTCACAAGAAACAATTTTTAAACGGAAACAATAGTAACATGTAGTTTGCAGATGTTGTTTTGACAGCTTCGGTCAACTGTGTTGTTTCTAAACTTTCAGCTTTTAACAAGTTGTTAGATTTTTAATGAACACAAAGTGTAGTCGACTGCGATATTCGGTATCTATGAATATGAATTAATATCTTATAAATAAAATTCTATAAACATTGTTTTCAGCAATACTGATTTTATATAATCTTCTTGTGTTCTTGTTATTTTATTTAATATCACCCATCGGCACACCTATTCTTATTGATACAACACATTTATTTCAGGCATGAATTCGTTCAATTGACATTTTAATTTATTTATAACAAGCTCTTCGTATATTGTTAGTGCCACTAGAGTGTCCTAATTAATGTTTTGAACATTATTTTGTACTACATGTAAAATTACTAAGTATGAAGTTATATTCATAAATCTTTCCATAACACAATTATTTTTTATGAGTGAATGATAAGGTAAGCGTATTTCCAGAATTCAATTTAAGCTTTCACTAAAATAATACCGTTAAAACACTTCAAGGCTTAAATGCTAGCTCCCTCAATCTCTGATGCAGCCCAGTAATGAAAATTTCTTAATAATTCATATAATTGGCTTAATATTTAAGTTACGCATAAGGTTTATAAAAAAATAATTCGTTTTCTCCACGTCATTACACATCTGTATAATTTTATAAACTCGTATCAAATGAAGCGGATTTAAATTTTCTGAAAAAAATATTTGACACAACAATACAAACAGCGTACATCAAAGAGCGCCGTAATCTCCGAGCTAGACCAGTGAATCAAACCTTCTCGACTGCCTGGTTCAATAAACATATAGGCTCAACAATAAAATTACGAACCTACAGATGGTTATTTGTGCTTCAAAACGAATTCGTTTTTCACTACAATATAACGTTTGAGCGAGCGTAGAATCCAGCAGGCGAGATCTATCCACCCGGAAAACTGATTGAAGCGAAAAAAGCAAAAGAAAATCATGAAACATAAAAGGGATAGCCACCAGATTTATTAGGTTAAGTGAGACGACTCTCCAAATCCTTTCTCGTGAAAGCTCAGAGACGTCGAGTGAGGGGTCCTAGCGCATCAAGCTTAATAAAAAGGGCGAATTGCGCTAAAAACTTAACGGCGAAGGTTTATGAGCGAAGATTTTTTATTAATTGCGTGTTAAACATCCATTGTATACAAAAAGTAATTTATAAGCTTAAATTAAAAAGAATATACGCTATTTATTTTTAATCTGAATTATTAATCAACCCGCCTCTTAAATGGTTTTAGTAAATCAACCCATTTTTTTATTTCATCAAAAAATGAAAATTAAAATTCTATGCAAAATATTTGTATAGTTCCGCTTAAATTAATATTGTATTCAATTTTTAAGCCATGTCCGCTTTAAAACAAAACATATGGGCTCATAATGGAGGATCGCAACAGAAGCCCAATTGTTACTTGATCAACCGTCTGTCTTTTTTCAACAACAACATATTAAAATGAATGTCTTTGAATAAAATTGGTAATCAACTTATCGCTATTGTTACGCCGAGTAATTTAAGCTGGTATGATTGGAAAAAAATACGGTAATAATATCATTTCTGGGTTTCAGAGTCGTGAGAATCATAACCGTAGGTTACGCAATGACCGCTATACCACTGTTTTGATATAAAAATATTTATAAATTTACGGAACTGTGTACAAATGGTGTATGTTAAAAAAAAAACTTGTCAAATTTTAATATAATCTTATCAGTCTTAATTATTTTGGAATTTTTAATTAATGTGAGATTTGTGGAGTTTTAAAAAGTGCTCTAAATTTAAAATTGGAAAAACCAGTATAGATGTTTGAAAGCATCGTATATATTATATATTTATCTTAAATATATTGATACATAAATTTGTTAGTTTCCATTCATATAAAAGAATTGTAGCTCAGCAATTAAGTTTAACTATACACAAGAGGCATTCATGGTAAATAATTAAGAGCTAAGATTTTAAATATCAAAATAAAACTGCTGTAGATTCAAATTCCAAATTGAAAAATCATGATAATTTTACTATGTTTCACTGAAATAAACAATGTTCATTTTAACGTACAAGCTATTCTGAAGCAATGTTTTACTTTTATCTTGAAAGAATCGAGACCAACTTTATAATACTAAATCATGCAAATAAAATCAATGATAACTTTGTTAATTGAAACATGTTGGTTCGTCTACCTCTTATACGTCGCTCAAACTGTAGACTTTTTTAAATTGTCATGAAAAATATACTACAGATGTTTCAATAATAAAACATTAAAAAAATATTGCAGCATTTTTTCTTACGTAGAAATTGGGTGTATAATATAGACAGTTTTCGATAATTGATTTTCTATTAAAACATTTATTTCAAATTAGCCTATGTATGTTTTAAAATGATATAACTTTTTTAATCTGACTTATTAATAATGCGTTGATGTTTATACTACCATACCCCATTAACACTTGAAATCAAACCCGATTCCAATCAGATGATTTTTCAATGGAATGGAATGTATGACGTAGGACGCATATACGAGTCCGCGGACAGCAACGGAAGTTCTTCAAGGACGCAAATACGAAGTCCCAGGTCGTTAAGATGTTAAGGATACACATTCTTTTTAAATGTAATATTTTCACTAATCAAACTCAGACTTGTTGATTAATGATTATGAAACTTACTTAGTGTATTTTTTTTAATGAATAGTTCCTTTACAAGTTTAATAATGTTTCTTTTCTGTTATAAAATCTATCAATAATTTTATAATGGAGTCCATCACATTTACAGTCTTTATTGATTTTTGTTAACCTTGTATCGATATTTTTAGGTATAAATTTCAAATGATTTCTTTCAAATCTCATAATTTTATTTAATATTATAATTAGTGAAAACATTCTCTCAGACATTTCTTCCAAATCATAAAAAATCAATGGGAAGTTGGAATGTCAAGACAGAGCTAAATTTCTTCCTTTACTATGTAAAACCACATCAATTATGCACTGTGTTATGACAGTTTGAAATATAATTGCCATTTCTAACAGCCACTGATCTCACTAACATAGCACCGTGGTCATTAAAAGTGTATATCCGGCGGCTAGTAGAGGTCGAACTTAACTCTAAGAAGACGGAACACTTTGGATGATTGAGTTGTGTTTTCGGGTCAAAGTCATATTGGCCTAAGGCTCTGGTGGTGGGCATCGCCTTGGAGTGAGGAAGAAGTCCAGGTAATCGACCATAAAACTAGGCTCGTGGCCTGTCATTCGTATTAACGATTATTGTAAGGGATCGCCTAGCGACCGCAAAAGTTTCATTGGATCAAGTCTACGAAATACTTTTTACCTTCTTTTATCAAGTATATAAATCACGATTGATCATTCAAAAAGAATTTTTTATTGAATATTTTTATTTTTATCAAAGGATAATATCATTGTTGATTTCAAATAATACTACTGGAAAATTTTATCGACATTGTGTTATAGTTGAAATATTGTTTAGGCGAAATTTGTATTTTTTTTCCTCGGCCGTTCTTTATTAGTAGTTTATAAATATTATATGATTTTCCTACCGTTTATTAGTTAAAAAAACGATTTTTTTGAATAAGAGGTTAGCTAACCGCTTTTACTAACATATAAATTATCAAATTGGTTTTGTTAATACGATATATTATAATACAATGCATTATGCCATCGCTACTACAGTCACTTTACAAACGAGAGTTTTATTATAATCAATATGTGTGTCGAAAAAATACATTCGTATAATAATTGCTTAAATAATAAACAAGTCGAATTAAAAATACATTTTAATTATGCGTGTCCATAAAGATGTGTGATATTGAATAAAATTTTGGTTATATAATACATACAATAAAACTTGCATAACGATTCTTCCTTCACATATTATAACTTCAAGCAATACATTTTCAGCAAAAGATTAAGATATAAACTCAATGAGAGATTTTTTTTCAATAGAAACTTTATTCACGATAATATTTTCATGTAGGTATTGTTATTTTATTCAAGTATACGCTATTTTTGTCTATGAGTTCAATTTGGTAGTTTCCAGTTGTTGTTCCGTATATCGGAAAACGAATTGATACTCTAGGGATCTTGACCAATATTACTTTTTTATTTATAGTATCGGTTTTGAGCTTTATTACGAGAAACCATATAGGCTTTAGGGTATTAATATTATTATTTCATAAAAGGATACGTAATACATTTTGACTGCTAGGTATTATTTTGGAAAAGCTTTTCATTTCATTTCATTTAAGTGCCTGAGACTGAAAGCAATATTTTACAAAGTAATTCCCAGTAAAGGTGAAGGTTTTATATTACTACACATATATTAAAAACACTTTTCTTACTTTTTCGTGTTCGACGCTTTGATCATAATCGACAACGTTTTAAAATGACATAAGATAAATGTTTGAAATAAAATATTTTCTCCGGTCTGGTCACATAAGACAGTGAACGCCAATGAACGGCTATTTTTAAAATCATTATCAATTACACAATTATACCAAAACATTAAATAATTCTTTCAAGTGCACATACGCAAATTGACGTGTACAACAATATGTCTTATATTTATTTGATAATACTCATCTGGCGAATTCACCTTTTTATAACATAAAAACTTTTCATGATCATTATTTCTCATAAAATTTTATATTTTAAGTAAGAATACTTGTAAGTGATTCACGAGAGTCAAAAATGTGAGCTTGTCACATCTTAAAGGTTAAAAGCCACTAACATGAATAATCAGTTGCAAGGGTTTTCTGACTGCTTAATGGCGTTCTTGTTGATTTGTAGTTGGTTACCAATCCAATTATAAATTACTGTAAATTTTAACATCATTTTTTTCTCTCATGGCCATTACTATGTTAACATTGAGACTATGAGACTAAATAAAGTTCAACTAAGAAATAATTATATATGTATCATGTGATTACTGAAACTGTCGTACTTGTTTTAAGAAAATTCAAAACAATATTTGAACATATTTGTTGGAATTAATTATTAATTATTATTTGTTTTTTTTTTATTATATTTTTTATTATTACTTTATAACAAGGTGCTATTTACAGTACGTTTTGAGTAAATTAATGTATAAAAAAATAATCATATTCACAGTTATGAATTCAAAAAAATTTCCATGTATTTTTTTTTTTGTTGAAAATTTTTTGATTGTGTAGTTGAAATAATATTTTCCACACTTATTTTTGCTATATTTTCATGTTTTTCGTTAGTTACACACCAAATTTACGATCTTTCTTATTCATTAACTTATATCGAATCTTATATTTGTAAGGTTTTGGGGAAGCTTTTAAATACTATGCAAATCGAAATATTTCCATTTGGATATTGCTCTTCTTTTTAAATAAATTCTCGGTAGGTAGTGAACGAATTAAATTGTTTTACAAGGAGCAGGCGATGAGTGAAGTTGGCCCCTGGGGAACGGCAGAGAAAAGACACTGAAATTTACCGATATCTCTCATAGGGGCTTAACCCGAGACCTTACAAGTACCTTTTCTTTACTTTACTTTAAAAGTCTGTCGACTAGGGCAAGCCAGTACTTTATATATATTTATTCATTATTTCCAGCGATAGTTTTGCTACTTACATTTGCTACAGTTAAGTTATGTTTAAGAATTATTTCTTACTCGCATAAACGTTTCACTTGGTTTATTTTAGTATTATTTTTGCTATTACTTTGTAAATATAAAAATGCTATTTAGGATTTATTTTAAGGTAGCATTTTACTTTTATTCATTGAAACAATTATATAAGGTTGCTTAGATATAAACAGATGCACTACCTTATCTAACTAAGTTGTTTTTTAACAATGCATATTTTGATATATTTCCAATGTCAAAACGCTATGATTTGAAAGCATCATTGTAGAAATAATGTGAATAGTCCACATTCTATGCCACTCATTTTTTTACGAAAGACATTTAATTACTTTTTGGCTCTTTTAGCTTGAACGATCGATTGATAGACTATATTTAAAATACCCGGAGGTCAACAATGAGACAAACGAAATGCGCAGCATATCGAAGTCTTTCGGCCATACAAACTTTGCACATATTATTTCACGTATATGTTTCATATTATGTTTTTTTGTATAAATTTACCTTATAGGAAAACTATTTAAGAAAGCGTAATTTCTAAAACACATTTGTATGTTAAATGAAACTGTTTGATTTTGCTGGTCACATTAGTAGAATTTTAATATTGAAGATGTTTTTAAGCCTAACCAGTTGACCGTAAGAATAACAAAGAATAATACAAATAATTTGGATATAGAAAACACCTTTATTTATATTTATTTCCATAACAGGCTTGACCACTTAAAATTTCTCATCAATTTTAGCAAACGGAGGCAGTCGAGCTTATTGTTTTGGTTAGATTTTAATTGTTGTCTGTCAACAATCAGCTCAAATTGTTCTGTTGCATCCGTATGAAAAAATACCTGAAGATGACGAAGATCGTTGGTGATAAAGCACGTGGAATTATACAAAGTTTCAACTATTCAAATTTTATATTGAAATTCCATCAAGCACCTTCAATCGATATCATAAAGTATTTGATAAACGTTTTGCCTACGGTGAAATAGTAAATGTTGTTAGCTTCAGTTGCAGTACTCACGGGCCTAAATCCCAGACCGGATAGTTTAATAAATTAATTTTTTCCATTCTTTAAATTTTTTTTTCGAAAACATATGATATCGAAATAGTGTTTCCTTGTGTTAAAAATATATAAATTAGTTAATGCATATTGCATTTTAAACCAGCTTTTCCCATCCCTGTTTTCAAATCTATTCCAGTAACAATAAGAATCCTTCGTGCAGCGCACAGTGAAAGGGTCGTTGGTCGTGTGATCGTTTTGTGCGTAACCAGAATCTCTTTCTCGATTGCTTTGATTCGATTCCCAAAGACTGACACTCCTCTCAAGAGGGCAAGGCGCCTCAGGGAGGATAAATGCATTCACCGCTAGGTACCACCCACAAACGTCGCATCCCAATCTTATCTACGGAGAAAGTGTTATATGATATTATTCGCTCCAAAAACAAATGAACATATTGAAGGGATTTCGATAATAAATGAAAATTATATATATATTCTTTATAATGTTGAATTTATGATATCGACTGAAGGTGCTTGATGGAATTTCAATATCAAATTTGAATTGTTACAACTTAGCATCTTCAGGCATTCTATAACACGAATGCAACAGAACTGACAGTTCAGTCAGTTATGTTGTATCCGTGTAATATAATGCCTGAAAACGCCGAAAGGGGAAACCCGGATCGTTAGTGACAAAACATGTGGAATCGTACAAAGTTGTAACAATACAAATTTTATTATTTTTGGTTGATGACACTCAAAAATATAAAAGTGGTTAATTTTGTGTGTGAAAGATATTTTGTGTCACTGTATACGTGTTAACTGTCACTTCTTGATGAAAAAGCACGATATTTTAAATAATAAAACACATTTCTAAAACTATTTCCACACAATATTTTATGATCAGAACCGGTTTCGTTCATTGCGGGCATTATCACATGATCATTTGATAATGCTCGTGATGAACGAAACCGGTCTTGTGCACATGGTGTGGAAATAGTAGCAAAAAATGCGTTTTTGTATTATTATAGTATTAAAATACAGCTTATTCAACACCAAGATTGCAAAAATTTTGTGAAATATTTTTTTATGTAGTTTTATTGGGATGTTACGAAAAAAAATTATAGAATGTAATTGATCATATTATTTCCCATAATGAATGCCGTGATTTATCGAGAAGAGCAAATAAGACGTTGAGTTTATTTCACGGCGCACTTAATGCATCCGCTTCAAAAACTTCACTGAACGTACATTAAAATTCAGTAAACGTGGCAAATAATTATGATTCTCCTTTAAAACTCATCTCTGAATAATGGGGCCCCAATAATGCTTGGGTGGATATTCCTTAAAATTATAATCCTATCTATAGGCCGACCACTCTGTTGTGCCGATTTTTCTTTCTTTTATATTATATTATATTTTAAACTGAGAAACAGTCTATTTCTTAATTAATGACTAAGCATACTTAATTAAAAATGATTCACAAAGGAAAAACACATCACTGTTAGAATATTTAAAAAAATATTTACCTTAACTAATCATTTTAATATAAAATATTTCAAGAGGATTTAAACACTGGTATAAATAATATTTTAAGGCGATATGCACAAGTTTATCTTTTATTTTAACGTATTTTAGTAAAATATTCAGTTGTCGTATCATTTAATCTTGTGTTTATTTTGAGTGACGTAACAATACGCATTAAAACATTTATCTTATCTTATATGTTTAACATTAAAATAAAATTGTGACTGTAATTATTTTAGCAGTTTTTATGAACGTAAATCATTGCAGAGTTAAGAACTCATCTTGTTTTTTAATTTTATCACACTGTGTTTTTTTCTGTTGCTAATCCGATTATCTCATATAAAAGAAGAGGCTTAAACATAATATATATACAGTCCAAAAAACATTTCTTCAAAATGTTAAATAAGTTGTGCTGATTATTTACTTTTAAAAAATATAAATAAAATCATGCCAACTTACAATATTGCAGCTATATCTTGCTTCTTGCTACGTTCTATACATATTAATTACTGAGTAAGCTAAATGAACGGCTCGCGTTTAATTGAATGTGAATTGAAGATAAAAACTTTTACGTGACTAATGGTTTTGAGGAGAAAACTTTTCTCAAAAAACTGTGGATTTTGCTTCGTGTTGTGAATAACCGGTAATATAATAAAAAAATACTACCTTTGACTTCTCCCAGATATGAGTACCACGAAATAAAAACTTACGATTATTTTTTTCATACGGTTTTTTTTTTATTATTTTATAATAACTTTTATTACTCTGCCACTGTGAAGGACAGTTGAATTTTTCGTTTTTATCATTCTATAAATGACAAAGAAAAAAGTAAAACTGAAAACAGTTACAGTAGGTACCGAATAACCCATTTTTCATGAAAATAGAATAGATTTTAAGCAATTTTTGAGTCTTAAATGACCAAAAATTACATTTGTTTTTCTTTGATATATTGAATTCAAAAATGAAATTTTAACATCTCGACAAAGCACTATAAGCCACTTTGACACATCCTTAAAAATCAAACTTGTATTTTAAAAGCAGTAAGTAAAAAGGTGTTGATACATTTCTTTTAAAAACAGTATTTATTTAGAAAATAAATAGACGATGAACGTCAGAAAAGCGTTAATCAAAAGTAGAGCAAAGCACGTGTAAGCCTGACTAGAAAATGCGAAGTCATTGCTTACTTTAATTTTGCAAGATTTACAGTGTATTTTTTCCTATTATATACTTTATCACATTTACAATATGAGCACAGACAGCGTGATAACTTTGATTTGTCATTAAAAATGACTTCAAGTGTTACATTGTTTTCAATATAATATTGTTCATGTTTATTTCTTATATACACAGAACATTAGTGTGATAACTATATTAATAAATTGTATTCTAGGAAGAATAACGCTTGTAAGTACTCTATAAAAGTTATTATAACAGTTTCACTGAAAAAAATGGTTATGTTATAATATATCAGAAACGTCAGAAACACATTTTCAATTTTAATTTATCAATATTGATAACTTGGTTATTCCACTGATTACAGCCGTGATGTGTGCTTTCTCTAAGAAGCATCATCAGGCTTGCGTCTGACGATACTTTTCGATGAGGTGTAAAACAAGTGTCACATATATGAATACTAACAACACGAATAATCAATGATTGTTTCAGATTTTTTATTAAATTTTACTTATTTCCTTTTGTATGTGAAAACTTCTCTCCTCTTTATATGTTTACTTAAAAAAGTTTTATTACTAATAATATATGTATGTTTACTTTTTACAAAATATAATATGTAAATAAATATTATTTGTATTTTTACTGTATGACCAATAAGATAATCCGAAAAATTGTACTTTAAAAGGGACGATCGTAATTTACTTACATCTACAAAATATTTTTTTCTGCAAAAAAGCATTTTTTAATAGTATCTTTATAATCATGTCGGGTTTGTGGTGCAGTAGTCAATGTTGTCGCTTTCCGCGATAGATGAAAGTGTTCATTTACCGATACAAACAACGTTTTTTGCAATCGATTTTATTCGACGTTTTTTTAATGTTTTTAACACCCTTTCCATGTTTTCGTTCCTAAACCGTGAGTATAACGAGAGCGATTAGTTAGCAATCGTTATATCCTTGACATTTTTTTTCTATCCTTTCTATCTTACCATAAAAAAAATATTTTTAGATGACTCCATTAGGAATCCATATGCTTCAAATTGGGGTTGAATATGGGTTAATAATATAACAGTTTTATGTATACATATCACACATATTTATCATGTGCTTATTTAACTGTGATATTTTGACCAGTTCACCGTCATTTCTTATGTAAATAACCCCTTCTCGTAGGAAAATATATCATTCAACGCTGAGAAAAAATATTAAATGCGATACATTTACCATTATTTTTTTCTGTTACCCTTTCAATTTTATCACAAAGGCAGCGCTAAGCGACATAATAATATCGCCGAATTCAACCATGCGGTATAAATTACTATCACATCTTTCGCATGACTGGGTCATGAATCCCATCACCATCTGACTCCGCCACGAGACACTTTTGGCAAAGGCATTTATTATTTTGTGCGGGATATTGCAAAAGACTCTTTAAATGATAATACTTAATAGCCGCAATACTGTTAGACAATACAATAAAATTTAAGGCTGAATCGTCTACAATGTACAGTTACCAATTAATGTCACTTTAAAATATGTATTTATATTCAATATTTTATTTTAATTGTAGTTTCTTTTGGTGATTTAAAAGGTCCAAATTTAAATAAAGTGACAACTTTTAATTATTATTAAAAACATCTCAATTAATTTATGATATCTTGATGGAATTTCAATATTAAATTTTAATTGTTAAACATTTGTACGATTCTAAATGTTTTGTTACTAACGACCCGGGTTTCGCCTTTTGGCATTTTCAGGCATTCAATCAAACGGATGCATCAGTTCTGTTGCTTCTCGATTTATTAAAGACTTTTATTTTTAACTTTTTCAATAATACTGTTTTATTTGTTTTAATTTATACCTTTAAGTTTTTTTAATTTAAAAATCCGCAAAATGTAATTATATATTTAAATTTTATTAAATATACAGCAAGAACTGGAAAACTTAGCAATGCTATCTGCTTCATCTCTTTTTCAAAATCAATCAAAAAATAGTTCACATAGAAAGTATCAAAGTCAATAATGGAATAAGAATAGTTATGTTATCTATACTTAAACAATAGATCGGTACTCATATATAACATTATATATTTAAGAAGCATTAATTTGTTCAACTGTTATGGTAATTGATGATTTCCCCACTTATTTTCGCAGCTGCTATATCATAAATGTTATCATAAGTGACATTGCATCCCCTGGCTACTGTCCAAGTTGTAATAATGGTTTTGGTTTTGAAACGACACCGTCGGCGTCATGACGTCGCGATGCCCCCAGCGGCGGTCACGAATCTCGACCGCGCCGATTGTTTCAACTTAACTGACAGTCACTGCTCTGTTGGCCGGTGGCTTGTGATCAGTAGTAAGCAGCAATATGCTACGTGACTTATTATGTGACAGTTTTTGCAACTTGTTGCCGCGCTGTAACAGCTCTTGCGGAAATTAATGTCAATGCTATACTAATCAAAATGTAATGTTATAATTAACTTGTGCAGGTGATAACTTTGTTAATCCATACGGTGTTACTTGATGTGACTAGACTAACTGTATCTACTAATACTATTCATTACTATGATAAATAGTAAAACTAATGAATGACGATACGGTTAGTCTGACGATTTTTTACAGAAATTATCAAGTAGCACACTAGGCTTAGTTTCAATTCAATGTATTAAAAATTATGTTTCAAAGAATTATAAGCTTATTGCTTTTGCAGCGTCGAATTATGTAATTATTTTATGTTGAAAATAAAAGAATTTAACAACAAAACAAAAAACAAAGATAGCATAAAAGTCAACCAAAAAAGTTCATGAAAAATTTACTTTTAATACATTAAAAAATAGTATTCTACTGAACTTACTTTCGTCCACATGGAATATGTCGATATTCGTCGATTCCATCAAAAATAATCTCGGCTATTATTATACTTTCTTTATTTTATTGATAAATAAGCAAAATAGCTGTGAATCCAGCAGCAAATCAAGATCTCGAAGAAAAATGTATCTTGCCACATATATATTATATTTCGACTCATTCGAGGCTATCCTAAATAATATCAAATTGTATGTTCCAAATAATTTCTTGAGAAATCGCGGACATGAATTGTTTCTTCTTCCAAAGTCTAGAACCAGTCTGCCAATGAGAATGACAATGGTAAGAGCATTGACAATTTTCAACAGTATTGCTTCAGATGTCCACATATTCCATGTGGACGAAAGTGAGTTCAGGCGAATACTATTTTTTAATGTATTAAAGTAGATTTTTCATAGAATTGCTTAGTTGACTTGCTATTTTTATGTTTTGTTGTTAATTCCTTTAATTTCCAACATTAAATGATTAAATTCTTCGACGTTTCAAAAAATAATTTTCAATATAATGTAACATGTGTTTACCAAATTTACTTATATAAGTCAAATTATGTACCGAGATATCTATTTTAATCTTATAAAGTCAACATTGCTATTGTATTTAAAACTCTTCGTAACCTTTCATAATACTTTGTTTTTTCTTATTTATTCTGTATAATTTACACACGCATTTTTATTAGTTTCATACGATCATGGTTTTATTTTTGTAAATATTTAGTAACACTTTCCATCTTCTTAATGTTATCATTTGCAATGTACTTATTTTATCGATCTGAAGCACTTTAAAAAATCTTAAATTTTAATTAATTGAATATTCATGCTTTAGAAACATGGCTCTAAAACAAAACTCTATGAAAAATAACCTCTGTTATCAACATCGTGTACGTAATTGTTTATATTGGGTTTATATGCGTCTCTTTGGTGATAAATGCCAAATAAATTTTACATTTCTCAATCTTGCTTATCATTGTTAAATGAGAGTAATGCACAGGAGCATTATAAAATAACATCATTTAACTTATTGTTGCATATCTAAATGGTAGTTTATGTAATGATAATATTTTATAAATATTTAGAACAGGTTAATTAATAAACATACGCAAACGAGCATATTAATGTCTTTCTTTTATCGCACACTGATGTCTGGGTCATGCATACAAGTATTTAATAAATTGACGTTCATTTAAAGATTTTATCTTGCTGTAAGCCCATAAAAGCCCTGCCCATTAATAATATTTGCATAGTTATAATATGATACTTGATTTCTTATTCTAAAGTTGTACAACTCCGTCGTAAAAGACGATTGTACAATTTGCATTACGGTGTTCGAAAACGACATTCGCATAGTTTCAAACTCATAATGGTATACAATAGGATAAACTACGTCTTAATCACTGGCAATTAAATTATAATTTTGAATGTAGTTTATGATATTTAATGAAGGTGCTTGATGGAATTTTAATATGAAATTAAAATTATAGAGTCTAAAGAACGTTAACCGTGTAACATCCTGATAGAAAACATTTTCTTTTTGTGATACTGCTACAAAGTCTAAGCTCGAGTAGGTAGTGTTCAAGTTTAATTATGAATGTAGTCCGATATAACCTTTTTGAATTATTGAAATAGATTTAAAAATAAAAAAAGTGATTTATATGCTTTATTCAGCACTAGAAGAAAAGGTTTTTTTTTAAAAGATGTTACGTAGATATATATATCTCTCAACTCTTTCATAAATAAATCTGCTTTTGTTTAAATCGCTAAAAAAATATTACATGTTATAAAGGTATGTTTGGTACTTTGCTGTTGTGAACTGGATGATTAAAAAAGTATTAAACTTTTTATTTTATTAACTGAGATAAATAGCACTACACACAAAAGGTGTGCAAGACATTAATAATCCATCTTGAACACAGCATTATTTCCGGCTCCACTCAGTAACCGCTCAAGGTTTTACAATCATCAATTTAGTGTTTCTGTGGTCATTTGGTAGCAGCTGTAAAAATATTATTGTAATGGGCGCAAAAATTCTAAAAATAATAATAATATAATAAAAATAATGTAGCAATTGGTCATTCAATCACTGTAACGTATTTATTCTATAAAATATTTAAAATTTCTAGTTTGCCATCAGGCCACCTTAAAAATGAAAAATTTTAAAGAAATCGTATAGTTAAAAACTTAATATTAACTTTAACTGTTTAACTACCAAGCAAATAAATGATTGATATGTCTCTAATACCGCGTATTTTTGAGAGTTCAAATAATATGGTTAATGAGGTTAATTATTGAGTGTATGCAATTTTTACAAAATGGATCCTTGTGTGTATAAGCTTTTTAAGCCATGTCCATTCTTAATACAAGATATCAAAATAAATTGTATCACCTTTAAAGTGTTAACTGTCATTTCTTGGAGAAACTATTAAAAAAAGAGTACTATTTCTATAAATTTATACTTTATTATCAAAACCAGTATCGATCATGGCGAGCATCGTATCAGTTGATAATACTCTCAATGAGCGAAATCGGTCTCAACAATAATAAAAATAAATTTTGGAAATAGTAGAATAAAATTTCAAAAATGCTACATACCACCTTAAAACTAATGGTGAAATAAATTTTCATTTACCATGATGACAACGACGATCTTTGTTGTCACAACCAATTTATTGTTGTTCAGTAGTCAAAAGATCAACAAAATTTCTAAGTTGTTAACTTTTTTCATTATCGGCTCTCAGGAACTATGAATGTTCTAAAAAAAAATTTGCATACATTTTAAAAATTAATTTAGTTAGAGTTTTATTTTTAAAACAATGTTAATCACACATTACATCGAAGAATCAGTGTGCCACACATCGCATTCAATTTTTTTTTATACATACCTACCGATGTAACCGGTTCTTTATAAACAAATTCCATATATGATTGGCCGCACAGTTCATTGTGACGTTCGACCAAGATCGGTTGTGACAATCGCTTATTCCCGTCGCAATCATGTTTCCTTTTGAAATTTCAGTGTTTAATTTCATTCTTTTAATTAGTGTTTTGATTTTTCTAGTCTACAAATACTTTACGTTGGAATATAGTTACTGGAAGAATCGTGGAGTTCCATATGTCGAACCGAATTGGTTTTTTGGGAATATACAAGATTTTATGCTGATGCGTTCAAATATTGGCTCAGTATATAAAACGCTGTATGATAAATTTCCTGGTGAAAAGTTAATCGGTGCATTTAAATCAAGACGTCCTGACATAATTGTAAAAGATCTCGACTTAATAAAACACGTATTGGTGAAGGATTTTCAATATTTTCCAGATAGAATGACTGATTTAACAGACGACGTAGAGCCGTTAAATATGAATCTATTCAATGCCAGTAGTATGAAGTGGAAATCGTTGCGGCAAAAATCAACACCCATATTTACTTCGGGAAAACTCAAAAACATGTTTCATCTTATTGTAGAAAAGGCCAATGAATTTGAAGATTATGTAGAAGCATCAATACTTAACAAAGATGAAGTGGAACTCCGAGAACTGATGGCTAAATTTACAACCGAAGTTATTGGTTCCTGTGCTTTTGGAGTGAAAATGAATTCCATGATGGATGAGAATGCTCCGTTTAGAAAAATGGGGAGAAAAGTATTTGAATCATACACCAGAAAATCGTTAAAGTTATTTTTAAGGCTCATGTCACCTTCGTTATTTAATTTACTTAGAATAAGAATACATGATTATGAAATCGAGGAGTTCTTTGTATCTACTGTCAAAGATATGATTCGAGAAAGAGAGGCCAGTCAAATAAAGCGACACGATTTTATTGACTTGCTATTAGAGGTTCGAAAAAGCTTAAGTAATGAAAAACCGTCTGATAAAAAAGATATTTCTCAATTAACTGAGGAAGATTTTACCGATGTGTTTATCACAGCCCAAGTATTCATATTTTTCTTAGCTGGATTTGAAACATCGTCAACATTAATGGCCTTTACTTTAAATGAATTGGCTTTCCATCCAGAGATTCAACAAAAAGTTTTAGATGAAATCGATATAAACTTGAAAAAGCACGACGGAAAATTAACCTACGAAGGCATTTTAGAAATGAAATATCTAGAAATGGTTGTATGTGAAACACAGCGAAAATATCCAGCTCTTGGGACATTAACAAGAGTATGCAATTCAACATACACATTCCCAGGCACAGATGTGACA
The DNA here is from genome assembly GCA_028555115.1 of Himalopsyche japonica. Taxonomy (NCBI): domain Eukaryota; kingdom Metazoa; phylum Arthropoda; class Insecta; order Trichoptera; family Rhyacophilidae; genus Himalopsyche; species Himalopsyche japonica. The sequence goes on along the minus strand of JAHFWJ010000449.1, from coordinate 745,219 downwards.
ATTGACAGTGGAATCAATGTATCAATTCCTTTATTGGCGATTCATTATGATCCGGAATACTACCCTGAACCAAAAAAGTTTATACCTGAACGATTTTCTCCGGAAAATAAGAGTAGTAGACATCCAATGGCATTTATGCCATTTGGAGAAGGACCTAGAAACTGTATAGGTAATTAACTATTATGTTGATAAAACAGCAAAACTTCTGTATAAAATTACACAATATTAAACAATCTTCAAGGGTCGATCAATATTTCGTCCAATTTTTCACCATTGTTTATTTAAATACCGTTACATGATTGTTTTATCTTCTTCCAAAATAAAAAAATAGCTTTAGATTCTAATAAATTTACTATTTCCATATATTCAATTTTTATCTATATATTATATATACTCTTTTGTTTTTGAGTAAACATGTATTTTTTAGAAATGGGAATTCTCAAGTTTAAATGCAAATCTATTAAAAACAAATGCTAATATCAATCGTGATTCAACATAATTATCAAGAATGAATTTTAAATGCTGTTTTTAAAATAAAATATTCCTAATAGTATTTTTGTTTATTTTTTTTCAAAATTGCATATTTGTATAGCAAAATTGCATTTATAAAATTTCCATTATTAAATTCAATATATGTACACTAATGTTGCATAAGTAAGTTAAAAGTCAACTTTCAAAAAATACTTCTTCCTTTTTCGAGTGATATTTTAATATTTTGTTTATTATTTACAGGATTAAGGTTCGGAAAAATACAGAGCATGGTTGGGTTAGTATCGTTTTTAAGAAAATTTTCTGTTGAACCTACGAAGAAGTCAGAAAAACAAGTCGAAACCGATCCGAAAGCATTCGTGACAGCTCCTAAAAACGGTATTTGGCTAAAAATTAATCTGCGAAATCCATAAACATTCAAAATACATAAGTGAACAGTGATATTTGAAAACAGGTTTCGAAATATTTCAAATAATAAAGAAATAAATTCTTCCACCTTGTTTTCCTCGAGAATTTTAATTTGTAACAAAATCATTCCATTATACTTAATATTTGTAATAGTAAAATACACATTATCATTATCTATTTATTTATTTATATAAATAGTCCTTATGTGATTATTACATTTCTATGGTGTTCATTGATTTTTTAATTATTGGTTTTTATAACAAACTATGTGTAAAATGTGTATCTTAGTCTTTGAAAATAATATAATGTATGAATATATTTTTAGTGATATGCATATGTTTTATATCATTTACCACGCACTCTTCTCTTTCGAAATTTTATCATTAAAAATGTAACTATTTTATTCGATTTCATAACAATTTCTTATACGGTATAACAAACGTTATATTGTAATTTACTAAAATTCTGTGATACTTATAAAGCCATCACACAAACAAAAAACTTTTTACAGTTTCCGTAATCAGCAGTGTGTTCATAATTGTTTTGTATTAGGTTAATAAACACGTCTTTTGTGATAAATTCCCAGATAAATTTAACGTTTCTTAAGCCTGCTTATCATTTAAAAATGAAAGTAATGCTAGAGTACAATTTTTAAATTATGACAGTTATCTTATTTTTCTCAATCTTTATGGCAATTCGTAAAATGAGATTATGTCATAACTCATTAAAAAATGTTTAACTGAAATGATAAGAATTCGCAACCAAGCATATTGCTAACTTCTTTTCTTATATCAAACGCACATGTCTTAGCATAACAGTTAATAAGTAATTGTATATATTATATATATATTGCAAGAATATTCACTATTCTTCATATGCCTTGGCTATTTATAGTGATTTGGTAAGTGAGCAAACTATCATATTGTGGGTATTCTAGGCGAAACCATTAAGTTTATTTTGAAATAATGGATGGTCTGTTTTTCATACCGTTTAAAATAAATGTCATATGCTAACTTTAGAGATATGAACGTTGTGTTGTTTTCATATAAACATACATATGCATAAACATGAGTATATTCGGACAAGTTTGAAAATCGATTTTTTTAAAACAACACAAGCGTTTCAAAACTTAACATTGTATGTATTATAGTTATATCAAATACCTTATTTGGTTGAACGTGGAAGTAAATTATTCCTACATTAGATCTATTGCATAAATTAATTGGTTTTTTTTATGTCTACGTAAACTATGTGTGCTATAAATACAAATCATATGGTTCATAATGCTGTTTATTTTAGAGGAAGTTCTTATATTAGATATGTCTGTTACCCAGTTGCTTAACGTATTTTAGTAGTTTTAAAAAAAAGTATTGGTGGCTGAATAGACTCGATACGAAAAAATCGTATTATTGAATCATCTCAAACATACTTCAAATATTATTTTACCAAACTCTATGTAATATAAATTGAACTTGTAAGCACTCCATTCGAAGACATGCCTGTAACGACTTGACTCGAGAATTTCGAATAATAATTATAAAAAAGCAAAGAAAAGTTTTATAATGGTTTTTTTTTGGTGTCATATAAACCATCAAGTCCAATAGTTTTTGAGTAATCACTACTACTTGTTATAACCTTAATATAATGTAAATATATATATCACTGAAATATTTTTTCGGTATTCCAGCCGAATCTAATTGGAATAATGTTTATCAAATCTACTATCAAATTACTGTCGAGTATTTTTTATTATTATTTTACCTTGTGCGGCAATTAAATTGAGCTGGAAATAAAGTTGTTATTTTTTGGTTCGAGATGCAACTCATTGTCTATGTTTTATATGCAAAAAATTTATATTTCGATTCATTTATGATTTTATAAAACTTTTTAGCTCAGGTAAACGTTTCCTTCCATAAAAACAGACATATTGAATTTGATTAACAAACTTTTGTATTAAGCTCTTGGCTCCATTCTTTTAAAAATCTTAAAACAAATAACTATTGTAGAAATCTTTTTTTAGACTATTTGCTTTAATTTGGAATTATGTAGGGCTTAAATTATAAAAGCAATATAACATAAATACAGAGTTAAGATATTATGGCAAGAAAAATTAGTTGAATTTCACCGTCATCTTAACTCCCAGCGTTTGCTTCGAAGGCGTAAGTAAGCTACTCGTGGTTTCATCTCGTGCGGCATATGTTTTTCGAACTACATATATCAGCGATATCATTTGGTGGGGCAAATAAAATATATTTTCGACATGGCATTCGTGGGCCACCCACAACAAAAAATATTATATCACTTACAACTTAATGTAATATTTTTTTGACAATGTAATCTGTATTGTTTAATTCGTTGGCCGATAATTTAGTTAACGCGACAGATGACAACCCACATTTCATTGTTGTGATTTTCCGTTTTTGTCATTTTTAATATCAAATGAACAACTTATAGCAATTAATGTCCCAAGTACAATTTTATTGGACATTGTTAGTTGCTGCGATGCAGATTTTTCGAATCGATTTGTTTTTTCCTTGATTGTGAATAACGATATGCGGAATATAAAGAAGACATGAATTTTAAAAAAATGTCATAGAAAACTTCTAACAAATCGCATGCGTCTTCGGGCTTAGTTCTCATAAGAATGTATTTTCACGCATAGAAAATACTGTTTCATAATAATAAATAATATCAACTGATGATAATACAATATGATTAGATATTGTAAGAATGCGCTAGAGTGTGATTTTACTGAAACGCCAGTAAATATACATTTTTACTTGAAATATAAATATATCGCTGTAAAATATATTTTTTATACATAAAGGTCTTTCAATTGGGAAGTTTTTTTTATTTATACCGGCCATAGTGTTAATGTGAAATCTGTTAAATTTGTTGTCAGTTGTTCAGTAGAATACGGCAAACCACTATGGAAGGATATAGCGTTCTGCATGAGTATTTTGAGGGCAATGAGCTGGTCATCGAGTTCGCGCAATTTAACGCGCTTAGAGTTATTTCTTAAATCTTCGTAAATGAACCGCAAACAGTTGACGCCCTCCAAGTCCATACAACAAACGCTACTTTTTACAATTACAATTAATTCAGACAGATTTTTTAAATTCAAAATAAAGTCTCTCGAATACGTACCACCAATCAAAACATTTCACTCTTCATGCCATAAAATATACTCTTAAACAAACAAAAAACAGTGAATAACTCACACACAACTTGTTTTATGAAAATTTTTACAATTTTACGAGCATATCTATTGGAAACCCTATTTATTATAGTATTACTAGTCTACTAACGAATAAAATCAATGACATTTTTATACTACAAGTATAAAATAATGCTCCTTATAATGATACAATCACAAAAATATTATTTCCGAAATCAAGACTGTCGTAAGTCTTTTTAACATAATTTAAATGAGTACAAATTAAAATACTTCGCTTATTAAACAGTTAAATAATAGCTTAAAATACAGTTAAGGCAATGATTTTCAATTTAAATGATGAATATTAAAACCCCATCATTCTGACGATTCCACATATTAACAAATGATTTTTATGTCATAAAATAATTGTGTTATAACGGTTGTGTCATTAATACGAGGTAATCATTTTTTTATTGTGAGTATGTGTCCGCTAAGTTATTAGCTGTTGAACCTCCTTTAACAGTTTTAGGCATGTCAGTAATTGTTATTGACGTTTTTTGCACATGTGTCACTCTTCTGACCACGATAATTTATATAAATATACCTCATGTATACTTGATATGACAAATGCAGTTTGAAACCATTCAACTGGCCAGTAATATAAAATACACGAATTAGTGTGATCATAGTGTAAAAGAACGTTTATTCAGTGGTTGTTAACACTTACTGGCAGAAACATTTCCATAGCTCGAGAGATACTGAATAAAAATGATAATGGGAAAAAAAACATTTAAAAAAATTATGAGCAAATGTGATTGAGCCTCAAACATTTTAATATTTCTTAGCTTTTACATTCAAAACTTTTGTTTTGAACTTTTATTCATATACTTAATAATAACACCTTCAACTTAAATTTTAAAATGTTTTTTTTTAATACTGATTAAGACGATTAGGATTATTTAATATTAAATATTGTTTCACTTATTCAAATATATTATTATAACTAGTATTTATATTTTAAATATATATTGCTTAAATTTGTTCTTTCAAAATTAACATTAATGGTATGATCATTAAAATGATTGACAAATCATTAAAACAATGACGTTCACGAGAAATCATTTCGTGTAATTACGTGAGCTAATTACCTAAGCGTAATTAGTGACGTAATTCATGATTTAATTAAAGATTTGGCATACTTAGTATTTAAAAGATATAATGATTTTTAAACATTTTTCCATAATAACAAAGATTAATAAACAATAGTGAAGAGGAAAAAACTATTTTCATTTCAGTTTGAGTGATTCATTAAAAATTGGACTGTCTCGAAGTAATATTTTATGTAGATTCAAAGAACAAACACTGTCAATGATAATAAAGCAGATAACTTTATTATCACTTGATTCACGCAGTGTACATACTAGACATACAAACATTTGCAATCTTATAATAAAGAACCATGGCTAATTTGATATAATCAAATGCATTATCTTTTGAATCCGTGCTTTCCAAACTGGAGGCCCGGTAAAATTTTCATATCAACATTTTTGTTTAAAATTATTTTTTTCAAATCTAAAGGATCGTGGCATCAAACATTTTGAGAAACACTATTCCTAATGACCCAACAAATATTATCATAAAGTTGCATGCATTTTATAAGAATAATTATATCTATATTAAGTGAGTCTCAAGCATAGTTTATTGTTTTATTGCTATTTGCATACACAAGCTAACAATGCGTTTCAAAAGCCAAGGTGAATCATATGTATCTGTATTATATAAAATGTATAATATATATATATTCAATAAAGTTATTATTCAACTCAATTATAATCAAACTCAATACTTTAACAATCAAATAATTGATACAATATGTTAATATACTTTATAAGAATAATATAATTAAGGCAAATTTTCAATGAGTGATTTTTGGACATGTCAAAAAATCTTTTGCTATGCACGTGCTCATCACTGTTATTATATTCTACAGTAAAGTAATACTGTGATATTTCGAACACACATAAAATTATTTTCTCATAATCACAAATTTTCATTAAATAACCATTTCGGCTTGTTCAGTTAAAAGCATTTTTTCAGCGTATTTTTGCCACTTTATTTTAGCCAGATTGGAATCAGTTTAATTGAAAGCTTTTTGTTAAATTTAATTACATGTTCACAAACAACAAAATAAAATAATCATTATTCATTTTACAACCATTAGCGTGATCATGTTTTATTCAAATTAATTTGTAATATTCTATATGTTCTGTATAGATACGATAATATTCCAGCTATCATAATATTATCATGTATAGTTCAGGTAGCTTTTAATATATCTTTTATTTAAATATAGAGCATATATTTAAAATATGGTAACAATGATTTTAGTATTCTTGATGGATTGGGTTGAAAATATTCTAGGTTTGTTGATCTTATTCCACTTATCATGTGATCAAAATGTGAATAGATAATGATAAACTACTAAAACTTTCCTGTTTTTTTCCATATTCCTTCGTCTTTGCCGAGTAGAAAACAAAGTGATAGATTGGCGTCCAGTTCTCTTTCGTAAACTTCCAATATTTATTTTTAAATTATGATAAGAACTTGTATAAAAAAATATAGAAGGCTTTTGATACGGTGTACTGAAGTTATCTTGAGATATTGATCTGAATGATCAACTATTGAATATATATAGTTGGTTGTCCCACCTTCACCCGTTATGTGTATGCAGCCGTTGTTACACGGCCGCCTTCCATAACGCAATACTAATAAAAAGAATCGATTTTACTCCTCATACTCTTGGCCCGATACAGAGCTGCACGGACCGATCGTTAAACCATGCACTATTGTGCTTAAAAGAAGAGAAAAAAAAAGAAAGAAAAAGAAAATGTGACTTGCTCAGCCACTTAGTCTACGTGATATTAGGTATCCTGTGTATCTGCGTACTGAAAATCCGCCGTGGCGGAAGAGTTTAATGTGCTACGCGTTGAATCTAAAGACGAATCGAGAATATGTCGTTCCCCGTATGATCTTGCAAATTTATCGAATGCCTCAAAGTTGGCCTTGGTTGATACTAAGTCAGCGTGGCCTATTGGGCCCGTATGAGGACGGACCACAGCAAACAGCTCTGTTCGTTCGGCCTTCATCTCGGGGCAGTCCCACAGTACGTGATTAGCGTCCTGATGGTTGTGTCCACAAGTGCAGTCCGGCCTTTCAACCAATTTGCCCAGCCCAAATAATTTGCCGTTGAACTTGCCATATATATAGTTGATATGTAATAGCGGTAAGGCTATCAGAAAAATGTTTTTGAACGTTATTCATCCGTTTACTTTTCCTTGACATACGGTCAAGCTGAAATATTAAATGGTTTTTAAACCACTGTGTTGGGTCAGCCTACTAAAGAGGGTATTAAATCTTACCGCCTTATCGAATCTAAAGTACGGAACTGAACTCTCTTTAAAGTGTTTTACATTTTTTAGTCTTTCTTACGTCTTTCTGGCACTTTTATTTCATTCCCTCTCGCGTTTTAGTTCGATTCCTGTGTTCCGCTACATGTGGGAACGTGACTTATAGAATTGTGCGCCGCCAATTGCTTTTTATTGAGTTAACACGTTGAATATTATATTACTAGCAAGTTATACAGTGTCGAACGTACGTCTAGTTCTTTTAGTATGCACCAGTTTTCACTCCGCGGTCTGAATTCTAAATTATTTCCAGGCAACACTGTAATCTAATGCAGATACCAACCGTTTCTCTGACCTATCCGTTTAAAAAATATAAATATTTATACCAAAACATATATAACACATTTTTCACACTATTTCTACAAAATAATAACATCATGATTACAACCAGTTTCACTTTTCACGATCATTATCAACTGAACAAGAAATATTGCTTTCCGAAAGGAACAAAAGTTTCGGAAATGATTTCAAATATATAACACGGTGAAAAAAATAGCAATGTATTTTAGTTCTACAAAATTATTTAAAAAAAAATAGTTAATCAGAACTATGCTTAAACTAACATTCGCTTATCTATATATAGCTGTGCAGAAAAGGCACACAACACATCCTCTCTCCTGTTCCAACGGCCTAGCTTGTTACTTTAACACAATGACACTAAATTTACAAAAAATCTAAATGAAAAAATAGGTGTCTATGACAATAAGTTTCTATATGGGACGGAAGTGGTCATTATGGAAGCAAATCAGACCACCCCTTTGTAATACGGTTGGACTAACTTCTTTTTAAAAATTTTGTAGAACTAAAATACATTGCTATTTTTTTCACCGTGTTATAATGGAGTTCTACCAAGTGAATGCCAATTCAATCAATAAATTCAAATATATATCTGATTTATTTATAAAACTTTAAAAAGTATATTTTTTTTTACTTTATTACGAAATAAAACAACAAGCTACCTTTTTCTTTTATTTTTGATTGACAAAATCGCAATGTTAGATCATAGAACATATTTTAATTAAGCAGTGATAATTTTCTGAATCAATAAAATTAAATTCAAACATTTATATACATAATACTAAAAATAATTTTTAATTGTCAAAGGATCATCAACCAGCAGTTAGGCAGTACGAAACCATGAAATTACAGGTTTGTATAAAATATAATATTTACTTTATACGGCATTTGAATCGGTTTATATTCGTTAAGGCTACGTCGACACTCTTTATCGCTAACACCTATACTGGCTTTCCAAAAGTACGTAAGTATTGATAAAACAGAAAAAATACTTTTATGTAAATATGTTGAATTTATATATAAAAAACTGTAATGTTATAAAAGTTCTCTCGACGATTACTTCGATAAACAGTTTTTATTTTGCGTATAATTGATATTTTATTTTCTATCGTATATTCAGTTATGACAAAGTTAATCATCAATATTATGTTTTTCACATTCAATAATGTAAATTGTCATGCCGATAATAGAAAAGAAAACATTCACCAAGAAATAATGCTTACTTCAAATCACTTTTCCGTTTGTTCATAGGTTAAACCTTAACAATGAATAATAATACTGACGGAATTGTACCAAAAATATAAAATGATCGTAACTCAACATACGGTCCAATCCACTACAACCGAACATACATTATTACTTAACGTCTGAATTGGTTCGGATGTAGGTTTCCTACTTTATTTAACTGCTAAGTAAAATATTGAGTCAGCCGCCAGCTTCTCTCTTTCCCTCCCTGCATTCATTGATTTGCAAAGGTACGTATCGATGGAAATTTAATTAGCCAGCTTAGAAAATATTCATGCGGGTTTCTAAATGTAGTAACTCAACTTGCTTTGAGACTATTTTATACACTTTTAGATCAATACGATCCGTTTGACGCAAAAAAGATTTTTAATACTTAATTTGTTACGAATACAACCCAAAATCGTAATAGTTTGAAAAATGTGTGCCTAATTGAGAACAATGAGTAAATCACGCCCGAAACAACAATTATTTAGTCAATTTTGAATTATTCCAACTTTGTACGATTCCACATTGTTTTGTCGCTAACGATCCGAGTTTTCCCTTTCGGCATCTTCAGGTATTCTATCACACGAATGTAATAGAACTGAAAATTCAAATGATTGAATTTGATATTGTAATTCCATCAAGCACCTTAAGTCGATATCATAAATTATTAAGTTTGTGTTGTACACTAAGAGCTATTTGTTGCCATATATTTTATAAAATTGAATTAACTGAAGATGCTGAAAGGCGAAAGTCTTCAGTGACAAAGCAAGTGGAATCGATCAGATTTTCAACAATTTAAATTTAAAAAAACAAAGGATTATAGGAAAATTAATTAATACATAAAATCAATCCAAATTTTGAAGTATGTTAAGTAATATGCTTTTATTTAAATTTATCTTTTAAAAGTGATAAAATAGATTAGTTAAAAAAAATAATAATAATTAATATTATTTGTATATCTGAATGAAGTCAACATTTCCGAAAGAGGTCACGACTCATTTTTATCATGTATCGGCAAATATTAAATATTAATTATTTTTACTGACTTAACAATTCAAACAAAACAATTTCCGGGCAACAATAAAATACCTATCATTGCTCCAACGACGCTTAAATTTTTTATGGAAGAGACATCTGTTTAATACACTACAAAGGATCAACAATATCTTTATTTGGTTTGTGTCATTGGTGCTGGAACTGTTATCAAACGACTGTAGAGATCATACTTAAGAATTTTAAAAAAACATATATATAAAAAAAAAAAATGGGCAACTGGTAATTTATAATTTGAAATAAAAATATTTATGGATGTAAAATCTACACTGACATTTTTAATAACAAATGAATTACGTGCACCTATGTACAGAATTATGAACTACTTCATTTTTACATCAAGTTTATGCATATGACAATAGATGTCAGAAATTCTTATAAAAATGTAATATTTAGTATAAAATTATTTGAGTGTACACCCAGTCCTTTTTTTACGCGATACATTGGTTCCAGAAAAAGGCGCGTAAAAAAATGATTTCACGCAATTGCATTATATTTCTTTACACACCCTAAAACATAAATTCGCATAATATCCGATGCACTTGTTAACATTTGGCAATTGTATGTGTATTTAAAAAAATGGAATGCTTTACAAAATTAAATTTTAAAAATACACATATTTTTTTTAATTAAAAAAATAATGAAACGTACATGCCTAGCATCATATATAAATGTCTTCTTTAAAACAAATTTGGGGAATAAATTACGTAAAAACGAGTGAAGCGCGTAAAGAAATGTAGCGGTGCCGTCCAAAAAAATCGCGTATAATCGAATTCGCGTAAAAAAAGGACTGGGTGTATTATTTAGTACGTATTTGAAGAAAGGGTCTAATATTTAATGGATTTTTTTGTGAAAAATGCAAAGATAATAGTTTTTATTGGTAGATAATATGTCGATATTAACAAAATGTTGGTCAGATAATTAGAAAATATGTATGATAATAAATTCTGACAATAGAAAATGAATTTAAATGGCATATAATACAAAATAACCACGGGAACAACAAAATTAATATATTCAAGTAAAAACCTGCCTGGTAAAATGTGAAATAGTATTCCGCAGAAACTTGGAATGGTATTATATTTTTCTGTATACACTGCATCAAACTCAAACTTTTTTCGAATGCATATTTAAGATTCCTTCTCACCAAAATATTCAAGCAGTTGACTAAGATTCAAACCTTTAAAATGTAAGAATTGACAAAATGTTCCATCGCAGAAAAAGTTTGGTAAATCTGCCGTTAGCATTGAAAAACTGATTTATTGAATATAGCTTATTAATGAAAATTTTCTATGAAACAGTTAAGAGAGTTTATTTTTATAACTAGGTATTCCAAAAATAGTTTTCGCATCAACATATAAATTGACTGAAACCATTATTTATATTTTCGAAATTAAACAGTTCACATATCAACTGTGCCAAAATGTTATCTCTTGCAATATTTATTCAATTCGCAATGTTCAAATCATCAATTAAGAGAGTTTTAATGGATATTATATAAATATAAGTTTTTTTCAGGGCTGTGGAATCGCTTAAAAAACACGACTGCGACTAAAAAAACAAAAAATATTTCATCTTCCTAACCTAGTTTTAAAATGTTTTTGAAAATAATAACGATAATACTTAAGACAAAGAAGTTTTTTATTTTAAGTGTTTTTTCTACATTTTTTATTAATACTACTACGTAAGGATTGCATTAAGCGGTTAATGGCTCAAAATGCACCAGCTGTAATTATCGGTAAATTGACAAATTTACCGGTGTTTACCGGAAATTGTTTTATCGCGAATTAATGCCAGATACAGGCATATTATAACTATTATGCATACATGTATAAAATAAATATATACTACATCAATAGGTTAATGGATAAAATAATAGTTTAGTGTATGAACTTCTTACAGGCAGGTAAACCAAATATTACATAGTCGTAATTTAAATTAATCAATCTTTGAGTGGCCAATAATAAATTATGTGATTTATTTAAAAAAGTACATTTAAAACATACATATATTCTCCTGAAACATATTTAAAGTATATTTTATGACATTACTATTCACCTAAAATGTATTTTAAATTATTTATGTTTCAATCCAGGATACCATTTTTTTATACCTATTTACCGTTTACCGGTTATTGAAATTTTACGGTAAATTGCAATCCCTACTACTATGTAATAGAGAATAACATAACCATACAAGTAAAAAATTGCATATATGAAAAAAACTGTGATTACATTGAAATCTTCGATGGAGGTTTTCTATTTCAAATGCTAACGGGGCCATTTATTTAATTTCGACAACTGTGGATGAAAAATAAGAGCTTTGAGGTCATAAATACACAAGAGCGCCAATATCTGTTTAGCCATTTCTTCAGTACGGACGTATGCAAAAAATAATTGACATCTTCAGTAGTATACGTCATTGTGTCAGAGAAGCGAGGGTTTTGTTAGGTAGTTAAAATGAATTTATGGCGCTGCCTTTCCATAAGGTTATTTTCATTGACTTGAAGAAATCATTTTGATTGTATTTGGTTTCCTTAAACTGTTTCACAACTGTACCTAAGCAAACAATGCCGATAAGGAAAAGTATTTTTTAAAGCGCTTAGTTTCAGACACATAAAAAACCATTTTTCTTGATAAAATTTGAAGAAGCTTATTATCAACACTTTTGACGTAAACTAGAATTGAATACTAAAAACAATTCTGTTGTTAGGTTTTCAATTATAGCGCATATAAACTCATAGAAATAGCTTTTTCGACACTCGGAGACCTATTTTTGTATGATTAATTTAGTGAATGAGGTAAGATTTATTATTATTTATTATTTATTATTAGATATATTGCGATCATGTGGACGAAAGTGAGTTCAGACGAATGCTATTTTTTCAGTTAAAGTAGATATTTCATGAGCTTACTTGGTTGACTTTTTTTGCAATCCTTGTTGATTGTTTTACTGTGTATTTGTTGTAATTTATGATATGGACTGAAGGTTCTTGATGGAATTTCAATATAAAATTTGAATTGTTGCAATTTTGTACTATTCCACATGTTTTGTCACAAACGACCCGGGTTTCGCCCTTCGGTATCTTCAGGTATTCCATCCCACGGATGCAACAGAACTGACCTGCTTCTGTCGAAGGGCGAAACCCGGGTCGTTTGTGACAAAACATGTGGAATCTTACAAAATTGCAACAATTCAAATGTGCATTTGTCGAATGTCCAATACTTTATATGTAAATATTTTAATGTTGCAAAAGCAATGAATTGATAATTTGTAAGTTTTGTAACGTGTAGTTATAAATAAATAAATTACAGACATAAATATCATTGAATATGAATCGATAGATAGATTGAAAAAACAATTTTTCGCCCAACGGGATTCGAGCATATACCCTCCTTGCCAAGAACAATAGAAGCCTAAGAGCTTTACTTCTCAGATACGTAGTACGTTCTAAAATAAATCGCTTTAGTTTAATATTTTTGTTCGTTATTTATGAAATTTTACTTCTGATTTAAGGAATGCCCCATAAAGGATTTCACCGTGAGATGTTTTTCCATATCTGACAGGCATATCTTTTCCCAGTTTAATTTAAATTCAGCTTCTTTGTTTTATCCCATTCCGAAAGACTTTGGCCAACTCAGTTTTAAAACAAAACTGAATATATTCAAAAGACTTTCAATACATTTAACGTATTGTCATGGTAATTCCTATGACTTCACGTAATGTTATATTGTCCATGTACCAATGGCGTACGTAGCACATTGATTATTGAAAGGGTCAAAAGTAGGCTTTATAGACAGCAATTTCTTATCTTGCTCTTATGAAATATAAATTAAATTAAACAGTGAAAAAAAATAGTGGAAATTTGTTGATTGAGCTATTCCAGCCGGTATTCACATTCTGTTTCGATATTTATAGAGTTCATACGAAATAAAATTAAGTGTAATAAAACAAATAGTTTATAGTTTTAAAGATATAAATTTAGGTATCTTTTAAGTGGATTAGATAATTGATCAGACTAAATCGATAAACAAAAACGAATGATTAATTTTAATATCTCTTTAAAACCTATTCACCGGAAACTTTTGGGCTACACTAGTGGGAGTGTTTATAATTATATTTAAATCTTTTCAAGTGATTTCTCAAAATTCTAAATTGAGTTTAAAATACAACAAACGTTTTTTGCATTAAACTAGCATACAGTTATATTTTACATCGCAAAAAAAATGGGAAAAGTGCTTATCATATTTATGTGCGTATTTGATCATCAGGATGATCAGAGATAATTCTAAATTGTTTATTCCTTACTGTGTTTCATTTTCATCAAAACAAATAAACTTCTCAATAGTTCTGACAATGGTGTAATGTCATCGCCACTTCGACTTCACACAATCATCAGAACTACGCAGCGATATAATTCTGACAGTGAAAATTTGCCGTAATATCTTTTTGGAAGAACACATATTATTTTTAACCTTAATAAAAATGGAATTCCACCAAATGAAAATTTACAATTCAATTAATTAAAAATGAACAATTTTTAATTAACTTAAATTTCATTTGGAGTAGAAAAATCGTTTCCCTACAAGTAAGGTAGTTCCAATCAGATTAACAAGAAAATTTTGATTTTGTCAATTGTATTTTTCGATCTTGACAAAAATGCTTGATTTGTCTTCTTATTGAGTAAGCCTTGATTGACTTTTTAAATTATTATCAAACTTATCTCAGTTAATATAAGATTTAAAAAAATATATCAATATAACTTTTCGCCTCTCTAATATATGTCTTTTGAACGTCACTGCGACCCTCTGACAAGAGATCTAATTCGGAGCAAACATTATGCGGTCGCCATGTAGGAAGATGCCTTCGATAATGGGAACCGAAGATCATTAGGCCTTGATACTGTCATGTCTACATCTATCGAATGATGGATTTTTTGTTTCGCTGAGTGGAGTAATACGGTTGTGTTTGTTGATGATGTCTGGTTTATGTCATGTTTCAAATTCACTGACACAGTACCAACAAGAAACACTTAGCGTCTCGCTTATACAAATATTCTAATGCGTATTTTATTTCTTACTTTTATTTGTAGTTCATGTTTTGAATAAATGTAGATCATCTTCATAAAATATTGAAATCTTATCTAATAGCAACATCAACAGCAGCCGACATCGAGCATTTGCATTTGATTAAAGATATTAATAATTATGAAAGCATCAAATCTTCATTAATTTTCTTAATAAGTAATATAAAATTATTTACCGACAAAAATAAGCTGCAGAAAAGAGTAATTTCTTATTACATCACCCTTTTTCGCTATGATTTTTTAAATTTATTTGAGTAGTTTTGAATATATTAAATTTAGCATGTAAATATATTTTATGACATTAAATCATTATACCCAAATTGAAACTAAAATACCTTCTTCTTATCCTTTCTTATTATATTCTATCTATACTATTCTTATTATGTTTGTGAATTTGACATAATAAAATAAACAAATTTTACTAAAAGGTTCTTTTCGAATCTCAATTTAACAAACTTTATAATTTCTTCATTTCATCTAAAATTTACATATGTTTAATTGATACTTAATAAGCGTAATCATACAAACCATGATATATAATATATTAAATTTCTATTCTATGACAGCAAATGCTTTCTTCGTATTCGTTTGCTTTGAAATTTTATTTAATTTTGATGTCAATAACTGAAATTTTAAATATTTAAAGCATTGTCAAATACAATATAACACAGTACGATATACTATTTCAAAAACGTCACACATTTTCATATTCTTTAGGGATGATATAGCGTTGAATTACCGTAAATTCGCTGGACGGATGAAGCGTCATAAAACTTAGTGCAGGGACCCGCTAAAAACTGCTGCCTAGAAATTTAATTTGAAGTAAACTTGACTTAAAACATCGGATAAAGACTCAGAGTGTACTGACTGACTTAGCCAAGCTTCATCCCATATAATAATTTCCCATAGAAAATTTTTAAATTTTGCCGACAAAATATATATTACAAGGGAATCTTTTCAGGTTAATCTATATATATAAAAATGAATGTCTGTCTGTCTGTCTGGCCTTTATAAACTCCTACACCATTGATCCAATTACGATAAAACTTTATCGAATTATTGCTTAGACTACCGGGCAAAAGATAGGATACTCAGAATTTGATTTGATTACGAAAATTAATTGAATATTTACGAAAAACATGTTTTCATACGAGACTATTGTAAAACAGAATGGCCATTTATGAAGCATTGTATCCATAGCAACGCCGAAAACAGAAATCTGTCACATTCATTATGGAAACAGATCGAGTACGCATAGATCGTACCAGACGTACTCTGCATGCTGATTTAAATCATATTGCTTTCCATTTCGATCCTAATTATGATTACAGTCTGCACCCAAGTGTTGTTATTGGAAAAATTGACAAATTATGCGTGTATTGTAGTGCGGTATTGGGTGATATAATTGAATCAAAACATTTCTTGACAAACATACGAAAGTACAATTCAAGTTTCCAAGTGACATCTTTTGGTGCAACTAATATCGAAGATTACATGCCAACATTTAAAGTGTAAGGACAAATTTATTATCGTGCACGATCATTACTACCACTACCGAACGCAAATCATAAATTTATTTCATGGGAAACACTGACAAACAAAATGGCCAACGTTGTCAATTCAATACGGGTACTAAACGAGAAATAATTGCTCAATTACAAACTTTATTCGATCAGAAGAACAAATTAATTAAATTATTCAGAACTGCTCTCGAAAAAATGCCATCTGATGATTACAAAGTTGTCGTTATAGTTGGTGAAGAATTTAACTCGCGTGATATCATTCTTCATCGTAGAAATGGCCATGTTCAGCGAGTTTCACACACGCATCGATCGTACGATAGATTGCAATATCCGATTTTATTTTGGCAAGGAGAAGATGGATACCATTTCAACATCCCGTTGAGAAATCCACAAACAGATGAGGAAGCGAATAAGAAAGTCAGTGCCATGAATTACTATTCATATCGATTGATGATTCGCGAAAACGCTGATAATCATATCTTAAAATGTCGACATTTTTTCCATCAATACATTGTCGATATGTACGCGAAAATTGAAACTGAACGACTCCTCTACATTCGATTAAATCAAACCAAGTTGCGTTCCGAAGAGTATATTCATTTATGCGATGCAGTTGTTAATGATGGCAATGTGAATACCAATGATTTGGGGAAAATAGTCATACTCTCGGCCACATTTACAGGAAGTCCACGTCAGATGCATGAATACACACAAGATGCAATGACGTATGTTCGGGCATATGGCCGCCCAGATTTTTTTATTACATTTACCTGAAATCTGATATGGGAAGATATAACAGAACTTTTGTTACCCGGACAATCATCATCAGATCGTCATGATATTTAAGCACGGATGTTCAAACGCAAACTCAAATCTTTAATGGATTTCATTGTCAAGCGTCATGTTTTTGGAGAGACACGCTGTTGGATGTATTCAATTGAATGGCGAAAAAGAGGATTACCACACGATTACGAAAAAACATTGCACTAGCTATCGCATCATCTGGAATTGCAGCAACTCTTTTGGATGGTGGCCGAACAGCGCATTCAGCACTGAAATTGCCATTGAATATGCAAATAATTTAGCACTTCATCGCACACTAAAAGATTTAAGAGGAGATGAACAACTTTTCGGTGACGCACTCATTTTATTGTTTGGTGATTTTCGACAAGACAAACTCTACCTGTTATATCACGTTCAACAGTGGCCGATGAACTTAATCATCCGTTTTATGGCGATACGTACATAGATTCACTTTGAAGACCAATATGCGTGTACAACTACAACATGATGCATCCGCTGAACGTTTCGCAAAACAATTGTTGGATATAAGAAATGGGAAAATGGCAATAGAGGAATCCACACAATGTATCACATTGCCAGCGAATTTCTGTAAAATAACCGCAACCATAGACGAATTGGTTCACAAAGTTTTTTCCAAATATTGCACACAATCATAAAAATCATCAATGGCTCAGTGCACGTGCTATATTAACAGCCAAAAACAAGGATGTCAATTTAATCAATTTCAGCTTACTAAATGAAATACCTGGAGAAGCGACAACGTATAAGTCAATCGATACTATAACGAATCAAGACGAAGTCGTCAATTATCCAACAGAATTCTTGAATTCACTTGATTTGCCAGGCATGCCACCGCATGTTTTAACATTGAAAATTGACGTGCCTATCATTCTTCGAAACATAAATCCACCACGACTTTGTAACGGTACCAGGCTTTCAGTGAGAAAAATGATGAACAATATTATTGAAGCTACAATTTTAAATGTAAAATTCAAAGGAGAAGATGTACTGTTGCCACGCATCTCAATGATTCCGACGGATATGTCATTTGAATTTAAACGTCTGCAGTTTCCAGTGCGAGTCGCCTTTGCAATGACCATCAGTAAGGCACAAGGACAGTCGTTACAAATGTGTGGACTAAATTTAGAAAATCCATGCTTCTCACACGGACAACTGTATGTGGCCTGCTCACGCATTGGAAAACCTTCTGATTTATTTGTGTACGCACCAGATAGAAAAACAAAAAACATTGCGTATCCAAAAGCACAATAAATAAAAACACATACGGCCGCCAC
Source organism: Himalopsyche japonica (assembly GCA_028555115.1). Lineage (NCBI taxonomy): Eukaryota > Metazoa > Arthropoda > Insecta > Trichoptera > Rhyacophilidae > Himalopsyche > Himalopsyche japonica. The sequence goes on along the minus strand of JAHFWJ010000449.1, from coordinate 726,413 downwards.
TGTCAAATTTAGGTAAGAAAAACATAACCTTAGCTTATCGCTTTTAATTGGCTCCGGCCTCGCCTCAAGTCCGACTTATCCAATCGGAAGGCGAGAGGCTCTCGACGTGGCGCTTCCGTAAAGTCGCGGTTTCTTTTTTTTTCGAGTGGCATTGCAACGCATGCCGGGAACACGCTAGTACTATATATATATATATTTTTTCATATAGATCAAACAACACTTTGAGATAGAATTTTAGTTTCATAATCACTAATTGATGATAACATAAAATGTACAGAATGTTCACCGGGAAGATTTACTACTTTATTTTTATACATTTTTTTAAAATAAAAACATAATAGTATAATATAGTAAATACAAGATGAGAAAATAGCATTTTTTTAGTTCTACATTATATAATTTTGTAGAACTAAAGTAAATTTCTATTTTTTCATCATGTTATGAATAAATATTTTCTTGAATTCTGGAATATCAGCCCCTGCTAATCGAACAAATCCGAGGACGTTTTATTTTATTTATCTTCAAATATTCACACATTTCTCGTATTTCATTAATCATTCTGTATATGAGACATCATGAGACACATCAAGCCAAACGTGTCCAATTCTGTTAATTTATCAATTATGCTACAACATTCTTGATTAATATGTACTTTAATGTAACGTTCCTCGTCGAAAAATTTGAAAACCAATAATTTCTTCAGACTAAATTTCTCACTTTTCACATATGCGAATGTGAACTGATGAATAATTTTAGAATTTTCTATTACTTAGAACCGACTATATTATTTATTAACGTAAATATTGAAAAGAAAATATGCCTAATTACTCTTTATGAATTTTTCATAAAAGTTAGGGTTATCATGAGCAAACTGTGATGTTAGTGGCATATGTACGGTTTCGAAAATTATTTTGCAATTAAAATATCAATTCATATTTACCAAAATGTAGCATAGTAATTCTTCCCGAAGAACACACTGTACTTTCAAGCCAGTGACCATTCAAAGTAATAGTACCCACTTGTCTACTGAGTTACATAGTTTCTTTGAGGCAGGAAACAATTGAAACATTATGAACAAGCTATTTCCGAAGAGTTTTTTTAAGTCTTAAATTGATACCAATAAAACCAATAATCCATAGACACATAATTAAATATGTATACTGCCAGGAAATGGTCTAATTTCGTTCATACGTAAATAAAATTACATCTGGAACCAATTTATTTTTTTATAAATTGATAAAAATCATACTTTATAATTTAATTGACTTGTTAACTATGCACACAAAATGATCTTATACTATGGATTTTTTTTGGATATTCATATATAATTTATATAATCTTGTCTGGTCACATAATCTGTAGTAATGAAGAAGAGTAAATGTTTTATTTGTAATATAAAAAATTGTGAAAACACTACTCATAAAAATATTACATAACGACTCACGTTTGTTATTTGTATTTTGTCATTGTAACAAAACGCTTTTACAATTAAGAAAATATATATATATACATAAAAAAAAAATGTTTACTCCCGAAGAAGCTTGTGTTTTATCCTCTTAATTCAAGAAAATAATTTTTGAAAGATTTAATTTATAACTCCTAGGAGAAAATTTTGCCTTTTTTTCATTATTCACTTTTAATGTGTTAACTGTCACTTCTTGATAGAAAGGCATGATATTTTAAAAATCATCAGTTGATAAGGCATGTAATGGGCGAAACCAGTACTGATTGTAATATTTAGTGTAGAAATAGTACTACAAATAGGTTTTTATTCTTTAAAATTATTTTTCATTGTTCAATAGACCTGAAAATTTACATTTCCCTATGAATATTTTTTTTTATTATGTCTCAATGATGTGATTATGATTTTTGATCTGATTGTGGAAAAAAAACTTTCAGCTTGGATTTAAAAATTTAAAGTCTTGAAACGTAAAAATGAATGCATGTAGCCTGCCAATCCAAAAAATCTTTAATATATTGCTGGTAATATTTACTATTCAAATAATTTTAATACCATTAATTGGTAGTTTGCTTCGCAATTTTATATACATATTTACAATGCACGTGTATTTTATTAAATTTACATAAAAACATGTTTTTATTCAATTCTGAACATGTTGATATTGTTGGAAGATTTTTTTGGCGGGAATTCAATATTCCCTGTGTTAGCGCACTGTTTAACAAAAACCTAGTTTTAAAGCTTTTTTTTTTAATGCATTGTTAGAAATAAAATTTGAAGGACGTTTGGTTTCTGTAACTTATGAAATATATACATTACTCTTTTTATCATACTTTCTCCCTAAAAGTCAGCGATTTGCTTTCAACAAAAGCTATAAATCTTCCAGATTTAAAAAAATCTCTATTTGTAATATCTAACAATACCCTATATTATAAATAATATCAGCAAAAGAAAATACACAATTACAATTGTATAGCGCGGTAGGCAATGAGCTAAAAATAGGGAGATATATACAGCAAAGACCATTTGGGAGGTATTTTATAATTGATATATGTTAAATACACACTTTTCCCATCTATCTGTGTTCTATTTTTCTCTTATTGTTTTATTGAAATAGATTTTCATCGTTACTGTGAATGTTAAAAAAACATTAACTAATGTATAATAGATATTTTTTATCGAAGGTGTTAATAAAGCAATACTTCTTTTGCATTCTAACGAACAACCTGTGCTTAGTTACATATTCAAGCCCGAAATGGTGGTCGATTATCTTTTTTAATAAGACTAGGCGTAATATTTATAGACTTTTGATCGCCACTCTATTGAGATGAATGGATTTAATAATAGTGTTCAGTGAATTTTACGTGGCATAATATAGAACAATGATGTAAGTTTGTGTGTAGAATTATTTGTTGGTTAGAGAGCATACTGTATAAAGGTGCAAAGCTATTTATCAATTTACACCTTTTACGAAGTCTTGTTTAATAATACGTGTTGTGGGTAATAAATAATGAATATATTTTCTTGTTTAACACGAAGACTTAAAAAAATCACCACAACAAGATAAATTCTTATAATTTTTTTTTACATAAAATACAAGAGCAAGAACTAGGAAACGATTTACATAAAATCATACAATATTGATACAAATAAAGTAAATTAGTATAAAAATTAAATGTTCACAATCACTTATTAAGAATTAAAATTACAATTATGGTAAATCAATAATCCATTAGGAGCTCTAAACAATCAATAAGGAAGTAAGGAGTGGGAAATTTTTAATGACGAAAATAACCCACAATCACTACTTAATGGAACAAAATAAATTAATTTTCGTCATTAAAAATTTCCCACTCCTTACTTCCTTATTGATTGTTTAGAGCTCCTAATGGATTATTGATTTACCATAATTGTAATTGTAATTCTTAATAAGTGATTGTGAACATTTAATTTTTATACTAATTTACTTTATTTGTATCAATATTGTATGATTTTATGTAAATCGTTTCCTAGTTCTTGTACCCATGGTTTTGTACACCTGCTACCATTAACTCAAATTAATTTTTTGTTTTGTATAAATAGACTTGTTTGTAAATTGTATTCTATCAGTTGATAATGCTCGCGATGAGCGAAACCGGTCCTGATCAAAAAATATATTGTGGAAATAAGTACTAAAAAATGTGTTTTTATTATTCAAAATATAATGCCTTTCCATCAAGAAGTGACAGTTAACACCTTAAAAGTGAATTCTTATAATATTGTATATTACGAAAACATATATACATGACAGCAAGAGAACAAAATGGTATCGTTAAAAAAACATTATCACTTTTAAGGTGTTAACTGTCACTTCTGAATTGAAAGGCACGATATTTTGATTAATAAAACCATTTTTTTAGTACGCATTTCCACAATACATTTTTTGATCAGAACCGGTGTCGCTCATCGCGAGCATTATCAACTGATGATTATAAAATAAAAAGATAAAGGGTTTTTCAATAGGGGTGTTCGAAATTTGTTAAAATGTTAATAAAACAAGTTGCTTGTGAGATATCCACTCATTTTTTTTTTCATTTGAATGAATATTTCATAATGTTAAATATGGAATTCTATGTCATACAAATGCCTGAAGCGGTTTTGCTTAGTGGCACTTATTTGGGAGGTCCAATTTTCAATGACTTTGTCGCATGAATCTAGTAAAATCTGTTGGATAGCGTTTGATATATTGACTTTGAGGGTGTCAAGTGATAGCAGTTTATTTGCAAAAACTTAAAACGCAATTTTAAATAGTCTAAAAGGAATAAGTCTGAAGGCGTTATATCTCACAATCTCAATGGCCAGTTCCATGCCCTCAAATCACTCGTGCAGAATATCCATCCAAAATTGATGATTTGCATATGTTGTTTAACGCTTTAACTGTCCATAGTAATTTGCCTTAGTCTAGCAACAAAGTTGACAGATGTCACTTTAACAATACGGCTGCTATAACCTAACAAAATTCAATTATCCCTATTGAAATAATGGAAAATGAAAATGAATTGTGGAAATAGTGGTGGAAAATCCATTTTCATTATTTAAAATTATCATTCCTTTCCTTCTACCAAGAAGTCACAGTTAACACCCTAAAAGTTACTAAAAGCCATAACCAACATATTTAAATTATTTAATTGATTTTTAAATCATACTTGAAATATTTTTTGTGTCCATTTAGTATTTATTATCCAGTAGTCTTTATAAGACGTAATTTGAAAAAAATGACAAGAGGCTGTGGTTAGAGGAATTTTTGATAAATATTCATATTATCAACGGTAGCGGACCAAAAATATTTGAGCTACTGTATCGAAGGAAATTAGTTCTTCGAAGGTAGTTCACATTGAGCAATTATTTTTACAAACATTTCTGCCTAATAAAATTATTGATATCATTAAAAAATCACCTTTTATGTGTCAACTGGCAATCATTCGTGAAAAGACATTACATAATTTTTTTTTATATTTGTTTAAGGCTTAATAAAATTAAATACTAAGAATTTTGTGTTGATCAATAAGTAAAAAATGGTTTTTGAGATTTCAATATATGTAAATATTTTTAACAAATGTTATGTTATTTTTTCAGCATGCTGCGCCTTAGAGAGTGAACGTCCCTGCTAAAAGTGTGGCAATTAAATAAAAGTGCTTCTCCATTGAAAAGGGACTTCCTGGCTCATCAGACGCTAAGGTGTTATTATATTAACGATGATTTAGCATGAATGGCCGCTCACCCATACGCTTAATTATAAGTGTGGGCTGAAGGAAATACTTAGAAATATTTATAGAAACTATACTGTCCATTACGAATTCATTGAAAACATTCTTGGCTCTCGTATCATCTTTAAACATTCCCCTGTTTGATTGATTATATTTGACTATAAATTTATAATTTGATCCGGCTGTTTAGTTGAAGTTATATAATACATTGCCTCAAAAATGACATTAATTTTAAAGAAAGACGAAAAAATACATTTATTGAAAACAGTTGATTTGTTGAAGTCTTAAGTTCAGTTCACTGTGATTTGTTTGAACTTTTATAAATATCTGATGAATAAAAATAGAACATACTTTACATTGCATTAAATAATTTTCCATAGATGGCTTTGCGCAGCATTAGCATTTTCATTTGAAATCAGTCTAAATCATTGTAAATATTATAAACAAATAACATATACGATCTCTAAATATAGAACAAATTTGACTAAACACTGTAAAAGTGAAATGACGTCACATGTTTTTTCGATTGTTTTTGGTTTTTTCACGAAAACTTTTTAGGCAATAAAAATCAAAATTTTGATTGTTATCAACATGGACAAAATTTAATTAAAACCATCGTACATGAATTACGATTTAAAATGAATTTTCCTTGAATTCTTTAAAATACATAAGAGCCATCGTTTCAGTAAATGAGGTGAACTCTTTCTTGCTGACAAATTAATTAATTGAGATTTTACTCTCTTTACATTTCCATATAAAATTATTTGTTGTTTTCATCCTTCATATATTTCTAGCTTAGATATTTTGTTTATTATAAGAAGCAAAATACTCGACTAACTTTATTCCAATTTCCGAATAACAAAGCTATCAATTTTTATCGTACATTAAACTGAATTCACTCTTTTTTGTTGATATTGGCATTATAAACATTAAAAGATCGTTACAGCGTGTTAATTAACACCACCTTCTGAATGAAGCCATAGGCGTCAATATTTATGTTCATGTTTGTGTAATAAAATTAATTAAAAAGTGTCATAATTCAATAAATACTGTCACATTGTAAATTCTTTTCACTTGTCATTGTTAACATCAGGTATGAAATGATTGTGTGCTGAAGACGGTGTTAACAAAGTAACTATCCATATACAAACCCATAATAGTTTTTTTGAGAACGAGAAATTAATTTTAAATATTCTTACAATATGTTTTCCTTCAAATATTTATTGAATATTTTAAACAAATTTATATTGTTTATAAGCTAAAATAACATTTTAAATGCATATCGTGAAATAAAAATTTCCATGCAAACAAAAACGATAAAATATGAGAAAAAGAAAATATGAAAATCTTATCCTAGATATCAAATTATAATTCAAGCAAAAATCTATGAATAACCAACTCAATTTCGACCAGACTAGTACAAGTGAAATTCTGACAAAAGGTTATAGAAATAATATTTTTTTACTATGATAGAAGAAGCGTGCTCAATTTCTTGTGTCCTCAAACTAAAAATGTATTTTCTTTAACTCTTTTCACATGAGAATCTGGTGAATAGTTGAAATTATATTTATTTTCATCCATATTTTTATTTTTAAATATGTTTCGTCGATATCCATCGCCCATTAGTTAAAAAATTACTCTCACAATCGTTGGGTCTAAGCTCAAGCCGAAGGAAAATGAACATGAAATTAAGATTTTTTTATACGATTTTAAAATAGTATTTTTTTTTTATTTAGCGTGTTGACAGTTATTGTAGTTCTGCATAATGTTTGTTTAAAAATGTCTTGAAATAAAAAGATAATGTACTATATTGAGCGGTGCTTGATGGACTTTTAATGTCAAATTTTAATCGATTAAGCTTTTGTATACTTTCACATATTTTGTCACTGGCGACACTGGTTTGAGGAATTGTCAATTCTAAAGCATTAAAGCATAGCATTCTACATATTGTAAAATTCCAAATTACATAGTTTGATCGACTTGAATTTGGATTTAAAAATATATATTCCACCTTGATGTTGTTTAATTTTCATTTTTTTATTTATCAAATTACTCACTCCTCATCTATAAACATATTTAATTTTACATTCTTAACCGCTTGAAAGCAAAACATATTTAATGATCAATTGACTAATTTTCATTATAACCAATAAAGCGTACGTCAATAATAATTTACGAAAAACTTAAGGAACTAAGTCTCTGGTTATTTTTCGAATCAGTTTTCATCGAAATGATCGTAAAAATATAACTGTCAGTCTTCCACAATCTGATGGCGACACCTTCTAGTCATCCTATCTAACTAGTCTGGAGACACGCGAGGTGGCAATAAAATTAACCAAAACAGCAATATCGCTTATTGGCCGTGTAAGTAAAAGTCGGCTTGCAATTCCCTTCCAGCGTCCGACACGGGGGCAGTTTCTTCTCCATGCGATTTGAATATTGCAGTTATGATAAACTTTCTAGCTTTTCGATTACACCGTATATCGAACACTCAATGATTGAAAATTAAATAATATTTAATTCTTGAAAATCAATACAAATATGGCTTACTTAACTAATGACAATAAAATGATTAATATTCATATAAATTTAACTTATCGATAACTCGGATAAAATACAATCTATAGAAATATTTTTCTCTTAGAAATTAATGACTTCTAAATAACGGCTATAAAATAGTACCTTTAATATAAACCTTACGAATTGTCAGTTCTGTTGCATCCGTGTGATAGAATGCCTGAAGATGCCGAATGGCAACAGCCGGGTCGTTAGTGACAAAAAATGTATAGTCGTACAAGGATGTAACAATTCAAACTTACGAACTGATTTAATAATGTAGATCAAGTGGGAGATAAATTCAACATTTTTTTAATATATTATTGTATATGTTTTGACGGGTTTGAATCAGTTATAGCTTTATATTATATAAACTGTTTTAATTGTAAATGTCAAAATTGAAAATTTTACAGACTTTTTAAAAGAAATGGTATTAAATATCGTAAATTTTATTGAATTTAACTCTATTTGTATGGGAACAATCATGAAATGAGTAATGGTATAACAATAGGATGTTAAGAAATGTTTCAAAGTGAATCCAATCATAAAAATTAGTGCATAATAATAGTGGTTCACCGTCACTGCAATATTGAAAACGTTCATCCTGTCAGTTGGGAATGAAGTGGCCCGGTGCTGGATACAAGTTAATTGCCTGGTCGGTAAAGTAGATACCCCATCCAGCGACAAGCGATATGCCTCCGCAATCGAAATGATTTAAATTATTTATACCCAATGAATTATTTTTATTGCAGGCTGCATGCAGTAGCACTGAAATGCTTGTATTGTTTGTGCAGAGAAATCTCAATCGATAAGAATACATAATGAAATACTTTCTGCGACTATCTTTAACAAGATTCGTAGTGTCAATATAATATTAATACTAACGAAATGCAAATTGGCGTTTTGAAATACTTTTTTACTATAAATATGTTTATGATTGATTCAAAATATATTGTTGACAAAATTATGATGCGAATACCTAATAAGTTAAGCTACGACCTTATCTTTACTATAGAAAAAATAGCTCTTATTAATTAATAAATAAATAAATTTATTTTCACTTATATACATATTTCATTTGTCATATTTAAAAAAAAGCATTTATTTGTCTGTCAAAAGCTTTTGATGATATACGAAATCGAATTTTTGCGTCGCTAATTTAAAAATTTGAAAAACAATATATTTTTGATTGAATTGGTATTGACTTGGTAGAACTCCATTACAACACGGTGAAAAAATAGCTAAATAAATATTTCGGCTCACGCCATCGTCAGAACTATGTTTGAACCTACATTTACTAATTTACTAAGAAAAGATACACAATACGACTTCTCCTCTGTTTTAACAACCTAGCTTACATCGTGCTCTTATACCTTGTAATTCTTCTTTTAATTATCTAGCTCATATTTTCCTCAGACTTTTATACAGATATCAACTATATTTTATCAAATTTTGTAGAACTAAAATACATTGCAATTCTTCCCTGTGTTAAATATATTGTTATTTATAATATGTGCTTAAATCAATAGCATTTTGATTGATGCCGAAAAGTATTAGCTTTTCTGTCGTATACATATGAAACTAGTGTAATTTATTATATTTTAAATAATAAAAGCACATTTTTAAGTCCTAATTCGACAACATATTTTATGATCAGAATGGATTTCGCTCATCGTGAGTATTATCAACTAATATTAGTGATCGCGTTATTTACAATCAGCTGATAATGCTCGACATGAGCGAAATCGGTCCTGATCATCAAACATATTGTGGACATAATACTAATAAATGTGTTTTTATTGTTTAAAATATCATGGACTTCCATCAAGAAGTGACAGTTATCAGCTTAAAAGTGAATCCTTAATATTTGACATCGAAGGTTTTATAAATTAATCTTTGCTATTGATTGCTTCTGCGTAAATTAACAGGAGTTGAGCTTTTAGAAACTGTGAACGAATAAGACAAAATCCTAAGAACATTATTTTGTTCAACCCCTTTAAACATTTGTGTATCATAGAAATGAATGTAATGCAATATAATATGACACGTATTTTTTTATATCAACGTATATGCTCATGAAGCGATTTCAGTATAGGTAAGATTCACGATCGATTTCTTGTGGTCTCAATGTTTTCCTGTAGCAATATTTAATTGGTCGTCAAGATGCGGCCATGCGATAATGTCACCAAACTTGACGTGAGTCTCCCTGACTCCTTCTACCTGATTGGTTTGTATGGAATAAATAAATATATAAATATGATCTATCATTCGGTATTGATAGCGGTGTGCATTTTTATGGAACTTATTTGGATGATAATCGAACATTTATTTTGTATAGAGGGCTAATGAATCATCAACCTTATATATAAGATGATTATATTTGTATGTTTTACAAATTTTACCCTTATTCACTTAAAAGAGATCTTACAGTAACAGATCTACAATAAATGAAATTTTAAACAGATAAGTCGTAGTGAGCTTTGTGTTCACTGCTGTCTTAAGAAAATCACATATCAAAATGAAATCAAAATTTTAATTGCTTAGGTTTTAAAATTTTCGATGGTGTGATAGATTTGCAGTGTTAAAAACTGCTTAATGTATACTGTTTTTTTATTTTCTTAAATATTTCATAAATACAATAACAACAAAGAAAACGCTCGGTCATTTTCAATTTCTTACCAAAAATATCATATATTTTTTGAAGTATAAAAACACTTATATTTGAATTATTACAACTTTGTACGATTTCACATTTAATGTTACTAACGACCCGGGTTTCGCCTTTCGGCATCTTCAGGCATTCTATCACACGGATGCAACAGAACTGACAAACGGGTCGTTAGTGACAAAACATGTGGAATCGTACAAAGTTGTAACAATTCAAATTTGATATTAAAATTCCATCAAGCACCTTCAGTCGATATCATAAATTATATTAAAAACACTTATACATGAATCAGCTGTCACAATTATTGACAGTCTTTTATATTGAACGTTAAGAATGTAAGCGGCTAAAGTTTTGTTCATTTGAAAGCTTTAAGAACAATGTAGATAATAAAACAATGATTTATGCGTTTCGTTGAAAAATATATGAGTCAAAACTTTCAAAAAAAAATAATATTATAATAAAACTAATTCGTCAATGAGCTAGATATTTTTAAAATTCTTTTGAATTAATATTAATTCATGAAGCTTATTAACAAATAGTTCAATAAGCTTTCTCATAAATCTTTTAGCAACAAAAAGGAGTATTAAAAAAAAATATGAAACATCACTGCTTTGTTTCATATTAATTAAAAGTATACCGGTAACGTCTAGTTTGGTGACATCTTTCAATGCCTTATCGGTTCATGCGTGTATTTAGCTGGAAGAACTCCATATGTCTCAGTTATAGAAATATGGAGATATATCCTCCGATACGTCAATGCAGACCGGTCTTCAGCAATCATTTTTTTTTACCAGAAAATAACGATAACACATAAACGAACACACATGATTCAATATAAAAGACTCAAGGTTCTTTTCTTAACAAAGTTTATGATTATTCCCAATTGACTACGTGTGTGATTAAAAATGACAATTAATATCAATCGATCATTTCTGTATTGGAAAGTATAGAATTTCGAAAAAATATATAATGACAAAGGCACTCATAATCATTATTTTCTTCTCATTCGATATCAATAGCAAATGATTATACTTGATGATGTTATTTCATAGTCTTCAGTTAAAATATTTTATTAAAGATAAGAAATAGCATCGAATTGTTGTACAGTCATCTAGAAAAATGTTTTATTAAAAAATCAGCCCAATATTCATAGCCCTTTATCGAACTGCTATTTTGAAATATATCAATAACATGTCAAGAACTGTCTATTAAAAATGTTAAATAAATATTGCATTGATAAAATATCATCAAGTTTCATTCAAGTTGTTCGATAGTTCGGCTTCATTTATTGTCGTGAACAGTTTTGTTTGTATTCGAGGAAATTATTTCTGTTTAAGCTTTCATCAAATCTTCATACTTTCAATCTTACTTTACATCTTCATTGATAATTTTGAAATTCTAATTTTGAACGTATATTCACAAAATTCTTTCCTACATACTTTTGATAACGCGCTACTGAAATAGCTTAATGTGAAAATTTATAAGTAAAATGCAGTAAATTAAAAAAAATCACACATTTTTAAATTCACAGCTTTTTAAGATCGCTCCATTTTTACTAATAAAATTTGATAGAACACTATTTTTTAATACAATATTCTTTTTCCGTTCGAATAAACCTTAATTTAAAAAATGAACATTGCAGACTTTTATTGTATGAATGAAATCTTGTCAAACTTCTGCATGTGTGTGGCTTGATAATAAATTCACGCCTGACTGGACGAGATATTTTTATCGACACAAGACGTCGATTGAAATCGTCAGACTAATCAATAAATATTTTAACACAGTCCGGCCACAAGGAAACCTCAAAGCTAAAAGACATCTTTGGACTTTTTTGTACTAAACTGACTGAATCATCGGTCAATTTTTACGTTATAAGCATCATAAGGCATGCAATATTTATAATTTAAAGAATATTTCAAAAATAATTGTAAAGTTTAATATATATTTTAAATAAATTAAAAAAGTATTGGAGAAAATGTAACATACTATGGACTTCGACTAGTTTAATATTCAATATTTAATATTCATTGATTTCGTTTGCTTATACGTGTAAATACTAAAATATTATTATTGGCTAAAAGTAGCAATTCATCTGGTCCGTTAAAATATCAAATAGCTATAAGTTATATTTAAGATATAATTATTAACAAAGCAAGATAAATCCAGTTATTCAATTAGCAATATTAGCTGTGGCCAAAGGTAAGTGAAACATGTTTTATTATGAATACTTTAATAATATGCAGAATTGTTACTTCATCATAAGTATTTCTTCTTCTTTCCTAACATGTTATCTCAAAGATTATTTTTACATATAATTAAACTATGGACTTTGGATAGAAAGCTTTTTTCTTCGTTTTTAGAATTGTGATATTATTTGAATAAAACAGCGTCGCCAAACAACGAACACAAACGAAAGTCTTTATCTCTATTACAAATTCATAACTGGTGTTTTACAAGAAATATGAATTCATTAGCTTAATTTCACTCGTAAACTATTCTTAATAATTTAGTATACGTACAATTATGAATGAAACCATATAATTTTTGTTTTCAAAATTCATCATAAGTTAAAAAGTATGCTTTTGAATAGAGCATTTAGAGTTATATTTTTTTAAGACTGTGCTGACATTGCGGAACGTGTAGTTAACAGTACATAAATAAATAAAATATCTAATTTTGTTGTGTTTCTCACTGACTTGAAACTTATTACAGTTACTTTTATAAAGTGCTTTATCAGTAACGTTATAGAAATACATACATCGAATGGTATGTATGTTTACATTCGTTTCCACCCGTTTGAGCTTTTCATCCAGCATTTGCAATATCAATTAATTAATTGTTTCATTTTGTTATCCTTCTTTACCTTTCTTTTTTAGCACTATTATCTTCGTCGTGTAGATGTCGTTAAAAGTATGCACGTTGATAAAAATAGGATATATATAGGAAATAATAAATCAAATTATTTCTTTTTCAAATTACATTTATTAAAAAAATCAATAAAGATAGCTCGATTAATGACAAGTAACATTAATATAATTTAAAGTAGTATAGTTAACCTTATTTAAATAATCATAAATAATAATATTTACATGACCTGTTCCCAACAAGCGTGAAATATGGTGAAAATAGCTGATGAACGGTTTAATTTATTTAAGCAATTTATGCGATATTTTAAAGATTAACAACAAATTATCCAGAATATTAAGTACACAATTAGGCTTAAATCTAAATGCGTTTGTTTTCAATACATGTATAACAAATATATTCATTTTAACAACATAAAATTCTAAGCACAACAAATTTTATTTACAAACAAGCAATGTATAACAGAAAAGATCTTGGCACTTCACATCACGTTTCTTCAAGTAAATTGTATATTTCTATTTTTGACACAAATATTTCATGCATCTCAATCATTAGATTACAATTATCGTATAAGCCCAAATATAATTTTGATTGGAAAAACATCAATCAAATAACTCAAGCTATTATTTCCGTGCCTCTATCTCTATACGATTTTACAAGCGAAACAAACGTTTGTTTAAAAATTACCTTTTTTCTCTATGATTGAAAAATAAGTGCAGAATATCAATAAGACAGCAACTAAAGGTTTTCAATCCACCTTAATATGTCGGGAGAGTCATAACATATATAGTCATAGACGTACATCTCTTTATATTCGGGCTTTTACGGTAATTGTTTTTTAGCTTTGATTGATGCAAAGATGAAAATAAGTTGGATTCCATAATACAGCTTGCAATTTGTATACACGTGTGTATACATAAAAAAATATTTACATGTACATACAAAATTTTAAATATTGTGGTGATATTTTAAATATACACTTTCCAAAATATTTTGTATTTGTATTTTTTTTAAATTTTGATCAGAAAATATCAGTTTATTTCTGTTTTGCATTCAAACTTTAGCAATCAATTTGAATATTTAATAATACATTATTTTTGAAATATTGAATAATGCGTGTTTAATGTTTTTGAAAAAAATTGATAACGCTTAAGCAAAATATTCACACGCATTTCTAGTTGACTCAAATGGTATTTACAATTTGTATTCAATCGATTTATCTAATATAATACTAGTGTTTAATTTAATTACATTATTTGTGTGAAGCATTTATAATTTTTCAATTCTTGTTTAATTAGGAAAATCAAACTTAAGATAAATAATTGGTATAAGATAATGATTTATTTATAAATACACAACTCCAGCAAATATTTACCGATCGTATTAATTTACAGAAAATCATTTTTTGATCTCAGAATTGTTTATCAACATAACTTTAAAATTTTAAAATTATTTTATTGTTTCCTGAAAGAAATACTCAAAATCATATACTTTAGTTTTTTCAGTTTATATCGACTGTTTGTTTAATCGGAGAAAAAAGGTTTAAAAAAAATTAAGAAATAGATGCCATCAAAAAAAATTATATCATGTAAATTGTGTATTGATAATATATAATTGCTCGAAAAAAAAGAAACTTATCAAGTCTTCCATATTAAATACTAGTTATTTTAAATAAAGCATTTAATAACAATATATATACAAATATTTACAGTATATTATTAGCTTCATTTTAAAAAGTTCCCAAAAATTGTATTGGTAAAACTTACCGATTTTTTCATAATGTATATTTTAATTGAAGCGTCCTATGCAGACCTTCTACATGTAAAGCTGTTTAAATTTATCAGCCTGTTGTATTTTTTTTTGTATAAATTACGTTTTCATAAATTTTAAATGAGTATTTTACGAAAAATTTACACTTCTTTGTAAATTTCTTTTATTTCAAAGTAAGCATTTCGCACGTAAAAATAATTGACATAAATTTGCAGCAGAATTATTTACATAAGGCATACACATGGGTATTGTCATTCTCAACAATTACATCATTGTGAAATTTGAAATGTTGTACTTTCTAAATTCTATTGATGCATTGTATAAAATATTATTGTATGATGTTTCATTCAACATGTTATCATCTTTTCATACACTATATTATTGATGATTACACATCATTTCTCGTTGTTCCGTTTAAATCGTTCGGTTAAACTTCGATTTTTATTCACATATACAATCCGTGTGGACCTCTCACGTCAAATCACGCCGGTGAACCTCTTGAATCTTCTTCAGTACACGATTCACTGTACCTTGCCCTTGGAGGCTTTAGGTTGCAAGAGTTGCAGACTCCTGGACTCTGGTCAGGGTTGGATGCCAAGAAAACTTTCCCACATCTTACACAGTCTTCTTGGGGGTCGCCTGGAATAAAATAAGCAATTCAATTTAGTTTTGATTCAAACAAAACAATATTAAATCAATGTAATTGTTCTGGTATTAACTTTTAACTAAATCTTTTTATTTTTTAAACTCCTGTCACAAGCAATATTAAAAATTTAAAACGTCCATTTAATATAGCTTCAGACACTCTCATGATTTTTTTTATAACATCAGATCTGTTCGATTCATTTTGTTTTCTAAATGAATGAATTGATGTGTTTTTCATCATCAGAATCAATCGTTACATTTCTTTAAAAATCATTTACAGTTTTGAAATAAAATTAACCGGATATATTGTATTATAATGAAAGAAACATTATTTTTTTAATGAAAGCCAAAATATTGTTCTTAAAAACTTAGCTTTAACTAGCTCTTAACTTATTTAAAACCAAGAAATTTATATTGAAAACAGGTCAACATGCGTCTGATTTAATTAAACTCTTCATTATATGACTAAGGACTTTTTTCTGTATTAATACTTTTCAAGGTTCGTAATGTCTACACTATTATAGCTTCATTATAAATATTAACCAATTTTCGAGGAAAGCAATCATCCTAAAAGTAAAATGCCGTTTATCGTTTCAAAATGATAATATAGATAATGATTCAAGTGAATTATACAGACGGTAAGTATCGGGTCACTTTGTCATCGAACAATTTTTTGTTCACTTTTTTATTGGATGTGGGCATTATGAGGGACCATTCTGCGGCAGGACTCGAGAATATAATAATGCGGCCGTCGCTAATGTAGTTTAAATTGGTCGTCAAGTCTATGAATACCCCGTGGTCGCCCCGGGGCACAAATATTCAAGGTGAAGCTGTAGGAGACAATGTTGAATAATCAGTTCAGACGCCCTTACAATAAAATTTTAATATTTTAATGCTCACAATACGGCTCGTCTAAAAATTATCTCAATTATTTAAGAATGCATTTCGATTTAGGTGTACAAAAAATGTTTCTTGATGAATTTTAAGCATACATCTAATCGTATGAAAACTGAATCATTCTATTCTAACTCCACTCGGAACACATTATTATCACTTTCTTAAGGAATCTCATTTCATTTTTATTATGAGTTAAAGATAAATATCAATTATATTTTGTAATACTTTACAAAAAATCTTCATTCATTAATTTAACATATCGTAGAATGATATTAAAGCTAGAATTGAAATATTCATAGTATATATATTCATTCATTAGAGTTTGAACTTCATAGAGCAATCAAATAATGAAATAATCATTTTATTATAAACTTCCAATGACTTCTATAATTTAAAAAAGAAGTCATTTATATAGAATATTTTTTTTAAAGAACATATTTCGTGCACAAATCATTGCCATTTGCAAGTAACAATTTGATTTATATCTGTCAATATAACATGACTAACTATTGTATATCAACGAAGATTCCATTAGTACTAGCTCTGTAGCACAATTATTACAGTAAAATTATTCGAGCTTCGCGAATATGGTCGTAGCGATTGCTCAGATATTTTTTTGCCGAGAGCTTTTGTTTCTACAATGTATCGCAATGTCTCGCCACATGGGCGGACATTCATTCGCCCACTGAGGCTGACGGTGGATGACCAGCGACGGGTTAATTGCCGCCCTGTCGCTCCCGCCCAGGGCCCGTGGGCAGGTGATCAGCGATCACCGCTCACAGTGATAATAACACCGTCGGGAGCCACGATCCGAGAACGCTCCGTCACTGCTAGGGATTGCATTAACGGACGCATATATCAATACCGGTATTACAAAAATCTATAACATGAACAGTAAAAAACCATCGTCTAATCGTTTTCTTTTTATCAATTATGATAGAAAGTTGTTTATTAAAAATACTTTACATTTGCTTTGCACCTTTACTTTATACGTTTCAATAGGATAAAATTTAATAAATAGTAAATTTGAATTGTTATGCTAACACTTATTTTCAACAATTGTATGCTTAAAACAATACATATATTTGTCGTTGATTTCTACACAACGCATCAAGAACAAATGATACCTGGTTGATCATTAAATTTAATGTAAATTTGAATACTTACTATTTTTTACGATTCCACATGTTTTGTCATTATCGACCCGTGTTTCGCATTTTGGCATGTTCAGGTATTCACACGAGTGGAACAGAACTGAACAGAACTGCACCAGTTACACCATCAAGCACCTTCAGTCGATATCATAAATTATTAAAGAATACTCGTTTACCAATGTTTATATATACCAATAATTCATTTGCGAATCATGCATGTGGTCAATTGGTTGCGTTAATAAAATATTTTCGGTCATTTATTCAACACCGGAATCCTTGTTTCGGTCATATCGGTATTGCAACCCCTTGTCACTGCTTTGTATCGCCTTCAAACAATCGCTTAATATGTTCACTTATACCCAATATTTAGACTTCTCAGTGTTATTATTATAGTATTGCCAAGCGATAAAAATAGTCTACCACTCTCTATTGTATAGCACCAATCAGAAAGTTAAAGATTATTTAGAAATTGGAAATGATTTGTCAATAAATATTCCATTCGCTGTATTGGATTTCTTTGTGTATTATATATGATTTAAAATTTTATTCACCCTTCTCATTACATACTAAGAAGGTACTTGATATTTTCGGTCAAATAATTATAAAGTTTTTATTGAAATTGTTTAGTATTAGCCTAACACAATCTTTAAGCAATATTTTTCAATAATAAATAATAAATACTGCTGTTTATATTCACATATGTTTGCATTTTGCCTAATTTTATTTTGTATGATACAACTCTTCTTATTATACAATGGTAAAATTTTATTGATTGAATTGGCATTCACTTGGTAGAACTCCATTATAACACGGTGAAAAAATAGCAATGTATTTTAGTTCTACAAAATTATTTTTAACAAATATAGTTGATAGCTACTATACTATATATATACTATTAGTAGTTCTGACGATGGCGTGAGCCGAAATAGCTATTAACTATATTTGTAAAAATAATTTTGTAGAACTAAAATATATTGCTATTTTTTCACCGTGTTATAATGGAGTTCTACCATGTGAATGCCAATTCAATCAATAAATATTAGACGTGTTTGAAAAAACACTATACTTAGCGACATTTTTAAAGAACCATTCTAAAGTGTCAATCAATAGGCAAATATACTTTGTCAATCAGTTATGTTGCGTCCGTGTGATAGAATGCGTGAAGATGCCAAAATGCGAAACCCGGGTCGTTAGTGACAAAACATGTGGAATCGTACAAAGTTGTAACAAATCAAAATTCAAAAAAAAAATTATATGTACTTTGGGTACTCAAATACACGTTTTTTTTTAGATGAATGTGTAAAGTAAATGTGAGTAAACACATATATTATCACATTTTTACTCACAAAATACGTGTAAATAGAGTGTGTTTGATATGTTTCTTGTATAAGTATGTAAAATTTATACAACCTTACAGCGCTGTTTATTTAACAAAATACCACTAATTTTTGTGGGAACAATATTTTTTGCATCAATTGACTAAGCGAATTAAAATACTTCAGAAAAAAACTGTATTTGTTAAATTCAATTACTGGTGTAACGAGGACAAATTAAAAGAGAATGTCAAATCGATTCGGTCGTCTAGAATTCGTAAACAAAAAAGCGATCTATTTTTTTCTCCGAATATACCGCCGCTTTAAATTTAATTACTAGGCAGCGTTGATGAAGAAAAAAAGGGTTTCACGCTGCTATTCGATGTCGCCTAGTAGGCTTGGGGTCAAATATAGTTATACCATAAAGCCGCTGACTCCAATATAGCTCCCAGCGATATATCAAATCTCCTCAATGTTCTTGTGTGTTGAAGCCATTATAGAGAGGCAGGCAATGCCCGCTGTGTCGGTATTCTATTGTTGATATCGTTTCTTCAAGTCAAAACGGAAGACTTCGGTTGATAGACTAGTAACGCAGCTAAAATATTATCCGTTCCAAATAGATTAATGAAAGGTATTTTACTGTAATATACGTCAAACTTATTTTGACAGGTTACTCACTACTTACTGTAACAACAGCCATCAATAAAAAAACGTTGATATCTCTACTTTATGGATAAAATTTTACTGAATAAATGTATTTTAATACAGCTTTCTCTATATTTTTGACCAAAGAAAATCTTATTTTATGAGTAGTATATCATTTACAAAAGTTAAGATTTATTACCACGAAAAGTATGAAAATCAACGGAATAGCTATACGAAAATGACGTGATATTCTTTTAATAAATAACAATGCAAATGAAAAAAAAATAGCTCTTTCAATATAATTTTTTAATACATATTTTATACTAATGATTTTGAGTTTATATCATCTTATAATACACTCAAATTATTACTGATTTTATAATGGCATGGTAGTGTTCACAAACACGTAGTTTTCTTCCATACCAAATAATTTATGTTTTTTATTGCTTTACAACGACCGGAATAATTTGATCTCAAAAATCCTTCTAGATTCCGTCAACACGAATCACAGGTGGAATAAAAATCCAGCAGTACCAATTGTACGGAATACGTCTATCATTATAAGCAGGTAATGATAATATCACCTACCGAGCCGAGGATAAAACGCTGCGGTTTCTCCACAAAGGGATCAAATAATATGAACACTATGAGTTATACTGTTATCGCCCCGTACCTAACATTTCATCTCGTGATGTTTTTATTTCGTACGCATGCGTGAGCTTCTTTATAATGTGGATTTTTATAGGTATCCTATGGATAAGAAGCTATTGACCGGACTAAAAAATTTAATCAATATATTGTGTACGTCTATTTACACCATTTTATCGGCACTTAAGTTATTTATTGATACTATACCGGAAAGGATAGCAGCAGGGCATCGATTCAAAAAACATCTTACCGCTCTTCCTACGATTTCATTGATATGAAAAATAGTGCTAAAGATTCATTGAAACATTTAATCACTTTCAGAGATTTTTAAAAATAAATTAAAACCCATTCTTTCAGTAATTATTGCACAGTATACCAAATTATATCTTATTGTAAAAATAATACGTAAACATGTAGTATCTTTCAATTGAAAAGACTGTTAACCTCTTAAAAATGACTTTCAGAGATATTAAAATTCATGACTCTGTTTTATATGAATATAATATTAATTTTTACATATCCCGTCATAATTTACAATAAATATTTTCGTTATAAATAAGATATGTGAGAGAAATATTTACATCTTTAAAAAAACATATTAACATATCGATTCCTTACAAAGGGGCGTAAAATCATATATCTTTTTGCTCTCTACTTATAGCAAAGCTGAAATCACTCCAACACTTCAACGCCGATCAAGATTATTATATAAAAATAATGAATAAATACTTCATATTCTATGTTTAAAAAAAACAGATTTTGAATACCATATATGAATAAATGTATTTCTTTATTAAACATGAGCAGTTAAGTAATGTTTTGATTATTTAAAAATATGTAACAAGGCACGTCATGTCATTCATCAAATTTGATGACCATTCGTTAACAGTCTATATTTTAAAAATATTTTGTTTTAAGAATCTATTTTATTTTCAGGTTTCGCTAAGCGGTCTAATCATGAATAAAACATCGATTTACTTTTAATGTGCGACAAATAGAATTTGATTCGGGTAATTAAAACATGGAATGTATTTAAACAATTTGATTAAATTAGTAAAGTCAATTAAAATAAAGTTTTGAATTATTCAATAAAAATGAATAATCGAGTCATTAAAAACGCCCACGCTATTCACTATTCGTTATTTTGTGAATCTTTGATCAAAGAGAATCACAACATATCTGATTAATCATTCAGTATCTATTCGGTCCATTTTTTATGATGTCTTATTTCTTTACTTTCATATTAATATTTTTTTGTATTACAAAATATGTTGATGTTAACAAAAATGTGTTAAAGTTACCTACAGAGTAAAAATGGGTGCAATTGCCTACCAAAAATGTTTGTAAATTTAGAAAAAAATCAAACACTAGTGTCGAGTTGTTTTTGGGCAAAACATGTTTCATAGAATTTGCCGAGAGTTAAATATAATTGCCACAATTAATGTTGATAAAAAATCATTTCAATTTCTTTATCGATTATTTGAGGAAATAGTCGTTTTTAGGTTTTGCCGCTGATCGTTTCAAGCGTGCCTTTCATAATTTCACCGTGTAATTGAAGTCGACTCAATACAAAGCTAGTGTAATCATTTATTTCATCTGACCACTGTGGGTAAGTCGGAGGAGAATAGGGTTCTTTTAATGAAAATATTAAAAAAAATATATATTAAACACAAAAACACTCTGATTCATTGTTTTACATCAAAACGTATTATTATTTATTGTATTGTCTAAGGGTACTTGATGACATTTAATATCAAATTGCAAAGTTTCCATGACTTTTGTCACTAGCAACCTGAATTGCAACATCTGGAGTCTTACGTCATTAAATTCACGTTGAACTGGCAGTTAGTTAATAGTCCATATTAAAAAAATACACTCGTTAATTTTTAGCTTTTTTTTCAAGATAACTTTTTTTGTGTTAAAGAACGTCATTTCATAATATTAAAATTAACAATTTGTAATAAAAAATATTCTTAAATATTACAATCAGTTATATGGTTATTTAATATTACAAATATACCCACAATTATGCGAGGTTCCTCAATCACGACTTTTAAATGCTTTCTACTGTACATTTAGGCTGTTGAGTATATTTAATCATTAGTCTGAAAATTCAGAAAAAACGATAAATTTTACGGAAGTCAGTCAACGTTATACGATTTGAAATTTTCAATTAAAATGTCGCACATAAATTTTGTTTCCTAGAATCAAAATTAAAGCTTCAAAGCTTCCGAGAATACACAAAATCGACCTTTTATAAACGCTAACTGTAATACTATTTGGCCTTACAATTTAACAAAATACATTTGAAATTAGAGTAAAAACGATTTTAATGTGTTTTTTCTTATTTCTCGTATTTGAGCTTATCAAATCAGCACTAACTTCATGAAAGGCATTTGTCATTCGAACGCAATTTCGTGAACACAAAGTACTTAAAAATAAATAAGTTAAACCAGTACACACCTTCGTGAGTTTTCATGTGAGCTCTTAAATTACAGGCTAATGCAAACTTCTTGTTGCAAAGTTCACAAGCGTGTGGTTTGTCACCTGAAAAAAAATGGAAACAAACATAAGATTAATAAAATATAACACAAAACAACTATGAAAATAATTTACAACGATTGACTATTGAAGAGAAAATATCATTTAGCGAATGTGTCACAATATACAGTGTAATTACAATATTCTACATAACTTTAAATGTACAAAATTTCATAATAATTCTAAAAAAAACGATATGATAATTTGAATTTAAATGAAATGTTTCAATTGCATATTTTTTAAAGTTACTTAGTCATAACTAACTATTCTATCATGAATAATCGTAGGCGAAAAATGATGAAAATCACTATTATGTAAATGTTATTACTTTGTACTTTTATGGGACTTTGGTCTTTGGATTGAAGATATCGAACAATTATCTTTGAGTTAACGTTAATATTCAACCAATAGCGTCCTGTAAGAGAAAAAAACATATTAGATAATATTAGTAGAGTTTATATCAAAGATGTAAGTTTAATTCAATTGATTACAATATCCAATTATTGAGTTGGCATATTTGTTATGTAGTAATTAGCTGCGACTAAATAAGTTGTATCACTTAATACAACCAACATTTCACAAAAGACAATTGCTTTATCTTTATATACTGTTTAAATTGTTAAGGTAGCCATAGTTGTAAGAAATCCGCTTCCATGAAGTATTACAGTAATGGAATCTTAAATATTGAACAAGTCGATAGGATTAGCGGAACACAATCGATGTTGCAGTGCATTTAAAGAATCAGCAAATCGTGATCACAGATGCCCGGCATATAAATTTCATAAATCTATTATGCCTAGCCGACCAGGACTGTAAAGGCGAGCAGCACAACCTCCCTGGTCGCAGCATTCGAAGGCAGCGTGCAACATACGACACCCATCGTCTGTTTATTTAGCCCGTTGCTTCATATTTTTATGTTCTCTGTGCGGCGTCACGCCCCGTGGAAACAATGAAGCAGTCGTGGCTGGAGAGGAAATCTTCATGTATTGAAAATCCGATTTGTTTTTCTAATGCCCAGATGTAAAGTGGACACGAACAATGTTAGGAAACATCGATTCACATTACGTGCACTCGTAAGAGATATTGCGTGCGTTTACACAATGTTCATTTGAATCTCATTGTCTCATCGGCGATCGATAAAAAATAACGTTCCTCATTTTGTATGCAATATAAAATCATTGCAATTACTATTAACGTAACAATATTTTCATCATACTTAAAAGCACTTACATCAACAAAATTAAAATAATTAATTGAAATAGTTTGCTCATTTATATCTAACTAGTATTTTTGTGAATATTCTCAGTTCCTAGCAAAATAAAAAGCATTTTTTTCAAAATATTCTTTTTTTGAATTTTGTCACTAACGACCCGGACTTCGCCTATCGGGTGACTTTCGCCTTTTCGCTTGACATAACTGTCAGTTCTGTTGCATCCATGCGATAGAATGCCTGAAGATGCCGAAAGGCGAAACCCGGGTCGAATCGTACAAAGTTGTAACAATTCAAATTTGATATTGAAATTCCATCAAGCACTTCGCCAGTCGATATCATTTTTTTTTTGTTCTATCTTCAAAGCAGATCACACTATAAAACTTTGAAATTTTCGACAAACCACCGTTATTGACAGAATATCAAATGCAAATCAAATAAAATTCATTATTAAAATTACTTGCAGACGATAGACGTCGCAACGTAGCTCGAATCCAAAAGCGAAGCAGCCTCGCCGCAACGCACAAGACAGAAAAGAATTTGGACTATAATACACATTTCCCAAACGATGGGGGCAAATGATCGCTGTATGGTTTAGAAGCGGATTTTAATGGAAGTTACTAGTTTCACTATTTAGTTTCGGCGTTGGTAATCGATTTACTTACGTTGCTTACAATCAATTTTATAGCCAGTTGATTATAAATAATTAATATACCAGGTAGTAATTTTATGCAAACAGCTTCGCATACATTATTATTAAATGTTTTATTATATTGTCATGCAAAATAATCAACCTTGATAGTTTTAAATGATTATCATTGTTCTCATTTTATCATTATACATCAAAATGTTATATTATTAATGGAATCATGACCGCAAGTAATCAGAAGGTCATATTACAATATGCTGTATGATTTACATATTTTTTATTGGACAGGAATTAAAATTCTTTACTCATTCTATCATATATTTGCATTCAACAGTAAATGAATAGTTTTTTTTTTTGTTTATATGCTATACATTTTACATAACTCAATATATAATAACCCTAATCACCACAATTTTTTTTTCATATATTTGATTTTGTAAATACATACGGTGTAGTCAAATACAAATTTAAAAATACTTTGTATGCATGTTTCATGTATTTTATCTATTGGTCAGCAATGGATATAAACTGCAAAATTTTGTTTAACTTACTCGTGGAATGAAATAATTTTAATTTAATATACTGGTACTTAATTTCTACTGATAAATCGTCGAATGTATCATAAAATTCTTTTTTTATAACTATAATCCTAATTAAATTTGAATTGTTGCAACTTTGTACGATTCCATATGTCTTATCACAAACTACCCGGGATTCGTCCTTCGGCATCTTCAGGTATTCGATCGCACGGATGCAACAGAACTGACAAAGACATAAGATTTAAGACATATGGAATCGTAAAAAGTTGCAACAATTCAAATTTAATATTGAAGTTCCATGAAGCACCTTTAGTCGATATCATAAATTATATCTATAATCCTAAATTTAATTATTGAACTAAATACTTTATTTCTTGCTGAGAAACTATTATCAAAATATATTTATTAAGAATGCTTAAAAGACAAGAAAATTGTCCGTGAGCTTTTCGCTACAGTCTCCCTAAACATAGCGCGGTAGGTTCAAAAGCTCAAAATGCGTAAGGTAGCCAAAACCGAAGCTTTCGGCCGCCGCTTTACATATGCGCGTATGTAAGAATTATACATATTTAGGGGAACACCGGAGACGTATGCGCTTTACTTCTGCGCGGAGACAGATTTAGTTCGTGCCGCTCTATTGTTCGGCGATCTTCCCAGGAAATATCCATCACAAAAAAAGAATCACCGAGAACGAAGAATATATTCTTTAGGTTAGTAATTCAATTCATGAAATGATTACTTTCGTAAAAATAATATGAAAAATATGAGATATTAACATATTGTTTGCGGTAAACGTAAAGTTATGTTTTTGTCGATCAATAATCAAATAGTCACCAATCATATTGATAATTTAAATATGCTCACAAACATTTTGAAAACAGCTTTCAATTTATTTTAAGATTTTTATCTGCCTATTATATTAAATGTGTTAAATCTTTACCATTTGAATTCATGCGTAATTTAATTAAGTATTGCAAAAAAATAACTTGAAAGCGTTTTTCATCTTACAATCAAACAACGTGATCAGAATTGATGTAAACTTTTTAAAATATCTTATACTTATTAATACGCTTAAATTGCTTTTTTACTGTGTGTATATATGTCCATAAGATAATAATAACAACAAAATAACAATCTGATGTTACTTTGAAGAACACTACACTTTACTGCACATATTTATTATTTGTAATTAAAGCAAATTAAAATTCACTGAATATGGCAGAACTTGATTAATACGCACTCATATGTCGGTACATTTAACTGAAGACTGGTCTCTTCACAATCAATTTTCAAGTACACACTATTGAGTGATAATCTTATCTTTGACCATATTATCTTCTATGAGCATATTATTTGATCAAAAATGCTTATATTTTTTTGTTGTTGTTGCATCATGACCATAGTTATCATCACTATAACTACCAATATTAACAACTGATTCCAAAGTACAAATTTTGTATTTCAAAACAAGAATCAAGTTAAGCATCTTGTGAATTGCTGCGCCAATATCATAAAAACGATCTCACTACTTTACTTCCTCATTTAAATACAATAACTTATTTCAACAACAATAATTAGATACTTTTTTTCTAAGATTATTCTGTTTCATAAGAAAATCAATAAAATAAATACTTGCAATTTACGTCACACCAGAATAATGTAATAACTGGAAATGATTTAAAATAGACGGTAAGCTTAAAACTGATGTTAATTAGCTCAGTTTTCAACGATGGTGGTCACTTCTTCAGACTTATTGTATAATCAGAAATCCAAGCATTACGTTAGGGCTTCAACTCATTTACGGCCAATAATACCCAATTAGGATTTTTTTTGCATCAATTTTGACTACAAAACTTAACAGTGCAATTTTCTATTGAATTATTTAAACATATATATTTATTATCTGATCACATTTGAAGTTATGAAATTACACATTGTAAAAACCAATTGAAAATTACTACGTATATAAATATTTATGATTGTTTAGTTTATTCTTATAAAGAAATATACCACATCAAACATTTACTCTTAATATAGTTATCTAATATTATCAATTAAAATACAATGTATAGTTTATTAATATGTTTTTATTTTGGCAAAATTGGCAAATATTTTGACACGCCCCTAAAGTGGACGAGCTTTTTATACAACAGTCTCATTCGAGTCGTGGCAAACGAGAACATATGAAGCTCTTAATTTAACAGATTGAAGTTTAATTAGGAAATCGGGTGCTGAATAAATGAATGAAACGCTTTAATGAATACGACATGCCATGTTTGAATCACAATAAATGAGATCAAACCGTAAAGATGCATGCGCACAAGTAAAATAGCCTGTGCAACTTTACAATTAATATGTACTTGGCTAGTGCATGAAATAAAAGACTTGTCATTTGCAGGAAATTGAAGCAATTTAGATTATATCAAAATTATTTAGATATTCGCTTTTTGGCTGTAAATATAGAATGTTATTTTGGGTTTCTTAATATCCGTATTATTAAGGAAAATCCAGTAAAACGTCCACAGTTTTTTTGTTCATAAATTTTGTAAAGATTGTCACGAATATTTTTTTGTGTAATAAGAAAGTTTTTATTTTTCATTACGATTTCAATTATTTTAAATACGGATTCGATTTATCTCTGCGAAATCAAAATTCGAATGCAATATTTCAAATTCAAAAAACAGTGGGATTCAAAATACTTATCTTAGGTCGTTAATCTCGTAATTTATCCTGTATTTGTACAAGTCATGAGTTAACATTTCAGCATGACGTTCGGTACGCCCATCGCAAGTCCTCTTTGTAATTACAGATGTAATCGTCGACTATATCTTTTACCAATAAGAAACTTCACAACGTCTGCGTTGATCTACATAGCGCAAGAATAATTAATGATGGCCGGTAAACTTTTTACTCGCTAACAAAAAGAAAATGATGTATTGTATTCTCGAAAGCAATACAGCAATCGTGTGTTATCCATAAAGAGCCAAAGTACACAGTGTTGAAAACTTTTTGCCACTTGTAATTTTTCACATTCTTCGTTTATTAAGCTTTTAAAATACCTACATAAAAAGAAACAATGCAAAAATTATGTCATTTTTATTTAAGAATTATCTTCAAAAACTTTCTCACACGAGGCATCAAAATAGAAACAGTTAATATGATATTTATCGAGCATATTTTTTTTATTACGAATCGCGTATTTAAAATGTTAAGATGTAATTTGAAATAAAAATGAGTTTATTATTTCGCAATTTGATAAAAATGAATTACCATTACGTGAATAACAGACATAAATTTTGGGAGAAGCAATATTTCTAGATGCATTTGGCCAAAGTTTACAAATCTAATTACATTTAGAATTGTATTTGAAATGACATACGCAATACAACACTGTCGCAAAATGTTACGATAATGTAAATCAGCCCTTACTAATACAATCGCAAGCCAAAAGATTCTCCGCTCGTATAAAACAATCACGAACTATAAAAGATTACGAATGGATTGTGGTTTATCTTAATTGGATGAAAATTCTCCTGTGAGTGAAACCAAATATTTACGGCTCCAATAAGAGTAGGCCACTTTTGCGAACCATTATATCGGTCTTTTAGAAAAGACTTCATTCCTTTGGCTGGAGTGTTTATATTATAATCTGGAATGGACAATTGTTCTAAGTTAAGTATTCCGATACATTGAATTTACATAGTTTGATTTATTTAATTCATATTGATACAATAGAGCAAAAATGATAATACTAAATCTTAAAAAACATGCTTTAGACGTCTATTTTCTTGATATATCAGCAAAAGTATTTCTTCACCAGTTACCAATACAGTGTCGCAACATATAAATGAGTTATCCAAAGGCTCTTACTGTCATTAAAAAAAAAATCATATTTTCTATTTGATAGTAAAAAATAATTGTTTACACTTATCATTGTTTCCGAAATAAAAATATACCCAACGTACAGCAAAAATGTCTCAATAAGAAAACTAGCTTGTCAGTTATGCATCTTGGAGATAGTTTAACGTAATTTAAACATAAATACAATATGACAGAAAAAAAGGATTGTTTTCTCTACTCGTTGTGAAATAATTAGATAATTATTCATAATGAAATATTAAGTACACCATTAATATACTTCATTTGTAGAAATGTGTCACGGCAAGTAAAAAATCTTCTTAGTCATTGAATAACATAATTCTTTTAATGCGAGTGTTTCCCTTTTTCCCCCAAAATTTTTTAATTGATTGAAAACTACGAATAATAAACAAAACAGTTTTAGATTTTCTTTTTTAATAAATATATGCTATTTCTAATTTTATAATTATATACTAGCGAAAAGTGTTTTGGTACTTATACTTGAAATATTAATGTCATACCAAGTCTTGTTTAACAACATATAACATAATATAATGTTAAATGTAAATTTTCTAGTATTTGCATACGATATTTCTATTTCATTCAGCTGTTAAAGTAACTCACATTTATTGTAGAAGACTTTATGATTTACGAACGCTATTGAATTTATAAGTAGTCACATATTTAATTGCAAAATATTGCTCGGAGCAACCTTACTTTGCTCTTATGGAAAAGCTTCATTAGAATTGAATAATGGTTATGAACTTTTATTTGAAATAATCAAAGATGTATTTAATACAAATGTAAGATATTTCGATCAATACGTTCGTTGGTTCTTTTTCAATATAACAACCAAAAAGATTTTCTATAAAATAATAAAAGTTATGATTTTTTTTTCATCAATCTATCGATGTTTTCCTTAGGGTATTCCATAGTTTAACTCAAAATATAACTTTCAATTTAAAGTAATATGCAAAAAAAGACTATTGTGTTTGTATTACAGTTGTAATCTTTTGGCATATTTTAAAAACGATGTCTACTTTCTGCTCGGCAACGGGATTCATCCAATTGGTAAAAGAAACAGACTCCAACTTCCCTTGGGCATTCACAACATATGTCCAAGTATGGGCTATCATCAAAAATATGCGTTTCATATTATGTTTGATGTCATTATTCATGCATCCAGTATATTTCAAATAATATATATTAAAAAATCCAAACGATAAATCTTTAATACCTTTTTCGACCTTTTTATATCCATAACTTCATGATACTATCATGCATTTTTTAACAGTGTTTCCATCGAATGTGTTTTACGTGGAACCGTGCTGACTGAAGTTATTTTTATTAGAATTGAATGTCAGTGCTATACCTTCATTTTGAAAATGGGTAAAGATTAATAAAAAGGTTTTGAAAACCTGTCGGTGAAAACTAGTTGCCCTCTTTATGT
Organism: Himalopsyche japonica; assembly: GCA_028555115.1. Lineage (NCBI taxonomy): Eukaryota > Metazoa > Arthropoda > Insecta > Trichoptera > Rhyacophilidae > Himalopsyche > Himalopsyche japonica. The sequence goes on along the minus strand of JAHFWJ010000449.1, from coordinate 695,800 downwards.
CATTTTAGTTGTAATTTAAATCGTAAACGGGTGAATTACAATATATGACTATTAATTACAACATAACCGACGTGATTTTTGATATCATTACAAGAATTCATTAAAAATGTATTCAAATACCATATAAATATGTTAAAAAGTCGAATATAATACACTTATTTACGGCAAACTATACTTTTTCGTTCACAACAAAATCTTCAAATGTATGTTTATCATTTATTGATTTATCTCATGATGTATATGAAATATGATGTAAAGCTTGTAAGAAAATATAAAGCTCACCAAATGAAAACTTTTCGTTGTAAATACATACTCATCTACCTTGATGCAATTCAATAAAGCCCAATTAAAATTTTTAATCTTCTTGCATTGAAAGATCTAGTGTGCTTAAAAAAGTGCAATGAAATGGCTTACATTGGTTAAGCGTAATTATAGTTTGTATTCGATATAAAATCATTAAAAGTGCGTTCACTCATTATGCACGCTTAATGCACAAGACAGAGTAAAGAGGCAGTGTAACTTTTTCACAAAACATTGCAAATTCATGGATAGAGCAATAGAAAAAGGTCTGCAATTTATATTTATTTGATGGCAGCCATTAAATAAAAAAAATAAAGAGTAAATTAATGAATAAAATTGCGAAATTTAGTATGCACCTGGTCAACTCTTAACTAATATTAAAAAATGATAAATTTTAAATTGAAAATTAGGCAAATTTAAGTAAACTTATTACTTAAATATTTTTAATACTATATAAGTACTACCATAAACAAAATTTTAGTAAATGACCATTTTTTTGATAAGTAAATTTTGTAAGTTATTGACAAAATAAATTATTGCTACATGAAAAGATTTCATAATAATTCAAAGATATAGTATCAGAAATTACTATGGCTGAGACATCAAGCTGCTTTTTGTAGTTGACTAGCATCGGTTTTGGGATATTTTGCTGCAAGGCTTACCGATTATAAGTGGTGTAAATTTTAAATTTTGCATTTACTGTGTTGATTTTTCATTTTTACAGTACAGAATCTTAATTATACAGATAACATATTTCTGAATAGTTTTCGTTTGCTACATTCATTTACATCTTCGTCAAAATTAGTTGATAAATTTCCTTACAAAGACCTTTCGTTAGGCAGACCGTTCACATATTTTTAATTCTTACTATAATTTCTTCGTGTTTAACTTAAAAATCTCACAAAAATATTTATTTACAATTACAAGAAGCTTTTTTAAGAATTTCTGTTATAAAGCGAGGAAGATTTTAAAATATCATAGAAATAATTTCAAATATTTTATGATTCAATTAAAAAAACAATAACCACGGGTAATTCTATACTTCAGCATTATGATTATCGAAGGAACAGACTAATAACGATTCAAATGATATACTTAAGTGCATGTTGAGATTGAAACCTATTTATCAAGTTGTATTTAAAATAAAAATAGCTACCAGTAAAAGCTCTATCCTAAAAAGCTTCGGTCTTGAATGAAAGCACAAGGCTGATGTAGAAGCTGCCGCGTAACTCAGTAATTATAAGGCGTAACGTCAATGGACCAATTGCAGGTCTCTTGGAAGACCCCGGAGTTACACATGATGCGCCTCGCATCGGTCATACTGCCAACTGCTTATAAAATCTAGAACCGTAAACCTTTTTAAAATAATGATGTTATATATTTTATTGCGTCTTCACTGATTGCTAAAATCTGCATATTGTTAATAAAGACTTTAAAATATTTCGTTTTATGATATGTTTCATATAAATATATTACATTTAATAACTGCAATGGTCCGTAAAGTAGCCGTTGTATTATTTTATTATTAAAATCAAGCAATTGCAAAGAGATTATATATATGTGTACATATATTTCGTGAAGATTTTTTCATACTACTGTATAAAAATATTAAATATTTTCTTGTTTTTAAACCTGTGATTCTTAATATTTAATTGATATAAAATAAAACTTATAAGCCCCTTTATAACCTTTAATTCTTCATTTTTAATTGAAGAAGGCACGTATAAAAATACACAATAAAACTCTATCCTCATATTTTGTAGGTAAAGAGAAAAACTCAGCTCTCTGAAAATATTCATTAAATTTTCTGTAACAAACCGCACTACTCCAAGGTTTTAATGCTTTATATTTAAAAACCTTTTAAGATCGGTATGAAACTACAATTGATGGAGGTGTGCATCATTAAAGAAATTGAATTTCATATTCAGTATCTTTGAAGTTGGAAAAATAGTTTATTTTCATTTCCACAAACTTTTGAAAAATCATATATCATGTTCTAATATCGCTATTTTTTCGGAAACAGTTATATTGCAATAAAATTTGAATTTTAACAATTTTGTACGATTCCACATATTTTGTCACTAACGACCCGGGTTTCGCCTTTCGGTATTTTCAGGCATTCTATCACACGGATGCAATAGAACTGACGTAAAATAAACAGTAAGCATCGTATATATACTTATATAATAAATATAAATAAAATTATATAAGTTATTAATTACAGGAAAACACTTGCCCCTAGGCAAGCAGTACATTACAGCTAAAACAAATTTTAAAATATCAATCTAATTATAATTAACACAATTACCTGTGATAGTTTTCATTAACGATCTTGCCAATGAGTCATTCTTGAAAGGGGTTTTTCAATAAATATCAATCAAGTGACATTAAAATATAAATGGGTTTTTTTGTTTTTGTTTCTTTCATATAGAGAATACCTATTATGAAACATCTAGTGATGAAACATAAGAATTTACTTCATGAGATTGTCGATTCATTGAACCGATCTCACGTAAAGGGTACAACAAGAGGGAGTTAGGAAGATTGAGTTGATCATTGAGAATGAAGTTTGAATTTAATAACTGGCCTCTATTAATTTCTAGAATATCCTGATAAAACAGTTTATGGTCCCCCGTGTTGTGATGCAACAATTGAACCCCCTCAGACCTCAACATCGACCCCCGGGTCGTTAGTGACAAAACATGTGAAATCGTACAAAATTGAAAAATATCAAATTTCATATTGAAATTCCATCAAACACCTTCAGTCGATATCATAAATTATATGGTAATCGTGAGAAAACTTTTCTTCCATTAAAAATTGAGAAAATTCTTGCATTCTTGCATTGCAAGACTTTTAAGCCATCGAATATTAAAACGATGGTAAAATATTATACAGTGTGCTTTATTCGCACATTATCGAAAGCTTGAGCTTTCCTGCATCAAAAGCACAGGAGTCAAAATCGATCGCGAGCCTGCCACGGGGCCCACTAATACCCACATCACGTACCCGTGTAATAAAGTGGACGGTGAGCACTGCTTCCACACAATCACCGCTATAATTACACCGAAAAAAATCACAGTGCCGGGTTTGTGTGCTCCCGGTAATAACAATAATTTCTAGGAAAAATAATATGGTTGGAACTTGGGCGAGTGGACACGTCACATCAATGCAGTGGCCGCAAGAGTGAAAGACCGTCCTCTTGAAGGTGATATTAGAGTCTTTGATGAATACGATTCGAATTGGCTGATAGCTATTATCCATAAAATAAAAACAATACGAAATAGGAACTCTGATCGCATCAACTCACGATCATTATAAAACAAAAATGTATTTATTATAGACACAAATTCTTCAGCTATTATTAAATAAACATATTTGTGCTGGTATGATAAGTATTGTAGAATTTGGACAACCTTAAAAAATAACTCAGTGATATACCATTCAGTACAATATTTATTTTGGTACTTTATACGATAAATATGTGCTATTTTAAAATTTCGTGCGTAATTTAATAGCTGTCACAAGGATGCAATTGCTCAGGGCAGGTTTTTATAAAAACCATTGTTGACAAAATCGTTCGAGCTTTACTCAACTTTTCTAGATATATTTTTCAATGTGAAAATAAAATCACTGATATAAAAATGAACAATGACGGACAATACTTATAATATTTAAAATGTGTTAAAAATTAATATGGGAGCATACATTTCGAATTCTTTTTAAAAAAAATCATAGAAAAAAAACTGTTTTTCTCATAAAATTCATGTAACTCCTATTAAATTTCGCAATTTTTATGTTGTCATAATTTATCATCTCTTGATGAAAGTTCAACTATTAAGAAAGATTATTTAAACGCTTTGGAATCCATAATATAAATAACCAATGAAATGAAAAAATGGCGTTGTTTTAAGTATAGACAGCCTCTCAGATTATGCTGGATGATTTGACGATATTGCTCTTTTTTATATATTCTGTCAAATCATTTGAAAGCAAGGTACGAAATTACGATACGCATATTAAATTACGATAAATATAATATAATCCGTGCCATAAGATTTTCAAATCTAAAAAAAATATTACAAATTTTTAATATAGCAAAGCGTAGTGTATCGCTTAATATTTTAAAGAAAAATATTTCTGTGAAATTAGTTTACTAAATAAATATTGAGTTTATTCTTAAAAGTTAAAAAAGCTTCATTATTTTGTGTTCATGTTGACATTTGTATGGTGTAAGCTGTGGATGTTTTTTTCTCGTGATTTTTTTTCCTGAGAAAAAGCTTCAGGATGAATATTGAAAACCTAAAGATTAAGATTTAGTTTTTATTTTGAAATATTTCAAAAACATTAAAGATTTGTTTTCATTAACTTACCCAACTAAGATACCGAACGAAAGATTTTTTACAGTCCATGATATTTACTGATTAAATAAATAGTGACTGACTGTGTATGTGTTACCAAATTATCTTCTAACAATAAAAAAATATGATTTTTTTATATTTTTTTGAAGTTAAAATATTCTCGCTTTATTTGACTATGTTTGAAACAAATCTTTTGTATATATTTTAACACCGATCGATGTTAGATCGAAATTTATCTATACATGCAAGTATTCCGTACTTGTTCGCAAAGTACTTATCGTGTGCAAGTATTTTCAGTGCAGCGCCGGGAAAGTAATTTAAAGAGCGCAGTAGCAACTTGAAGGGAGTATAATATATCATTATATATTCATTATTGGTTGAGAGATGTGGAAGAAGGGCGGCGGGAGGGAAGCAGGGCCGTATGCTCGACGGATGCTGAATGGATTCGCCCAAAGGTGGTGCGTGAAAACAATTCGTTCTAATACTTTTATTATTTATTAGTACCTGTCATTTTATCATATATCACATTGTTTGATTATATTTCCCTGTTAACCAATAACCTTAGAAAAATTAATGCTCCAGGTCAATAGTGGGGTAGTATTTTACTATTTTCAGCTAAAAATAAATATATATATAGTTATATATCATAAAATATTGTCTTGATGTCTGAAAAAAACAACCGTTTTTTCAACAAGGGAAAAATCAATCCATTAAGTTAGGTAGATTAAGAATTTAATTCAATAAAACTATTTTAATGATTAAAATTTTCAAGAAATCATTTAAGTGAAATTAATGATACTAAAACTAAGCTTACACTTCAAATACAATTTTTAATTTTAACGCACAATAATCGTGTTTCTTTAGTGATATTCTCTTTCGGTCTACACTTTTAAGTGAGCACCCATATCCATCTCCACGTACCACCTCTGGCAAAGGCACTTCAAGTCCGCACTGCCTCAAGTTGTGCAGTATGCACCTCGCACGAGATGTTCATCAGATAGGGGAGGCTGAACGCACTCCCGACTCCTCTTGCCGGCCACTGTACCCCGTCTTTGCCCTAACCAGCTATCCCAAACAAATTGCCGATCGCCGCCACTGATTAGTTGGAGGCTCGTGAAAGAATTTTTCATAACCCGATAATGTGACTCGACCGTATGGGCTTTTGTTTTTTCTGTGTCACGTTGTTTTTTCCCGCTCTACCATACGTCATTTTACACAGTGCCGTCAGTTATTAAAAAAATTCTTGATTTCATAAATGATGCACTATTATCCATTTCAAGTTTAAAAAGTAAGTCTGTAAGTCCCACAAGTAAGGCTCAAACTAATTACTAATATTTCCAAGAATCAATATTCATTTTTGTTATATTTCAAAGCGTATCATTAAAGTAATTAATAGAAGGTTATCTTTTTTTCTTTTTCTGGTTTTTGCAATACTAAGCACCAGTAAAAAATATTAAATTCATTAAATAATATTTTATTTTTACATTTTCGAAAGCCTATAAATGATACTGCTACAGTATTAATAAAATAATCTAGACAATCTTAAGTTTGATCATTAGCTTTCATCGCATCAATGATATTTACAATTAACAATCCCTTCTAAAAATCATTTAATATAAAAATAATTGCCTCCATACCTTATACTGTTTTCAACCAAGCAAGAATCTATGATTAATAATCTTACAACCTATAATTTTTACTAACTAATATAAAGCGAATTCCTCGCATCAATATTATAATTAAGAGAAACCAAGAACCTTTAGCTTTATTTACTATCAAATTAAAATGCTCTCGTTATCATTGGTAACGTCGTTGAATACCACACAACGGACTTGTATATGGAGTTACGATTTTAAATTACTTTTATAACAGTTAAATATATTGGTATACATTCTTGATACGTATTTACCACTTCACTTTTTGTATCCTTCATAAAAAAGCATAAAATACAGGTAGCACATTGGGAAGAATACATGAAATTTTAAGCACTCTCAGCAATATTTTTTTAATATGGTAATCGATTTTTTTTTTAATTCTCATTTCCCAATTTTTCTATAATATTTTCAAACAACTGCCATACTAAACCACAACACACGAATTATTTCCGTAAAACACAATACATGATATAAATCGACATCTTTTCAGTCTAGATTAAAAACTACCCTTATATTGAATTTCTACCTTTCCACAAATGATTGTGAAAAGAGTAAATATTTTTTTGAAATTTTAGCATAGACGAAATTTAAAAAAAAGCATTTGATATACCCACAGTAAAATTAAAAAATCGAACAGTAAATTAAATTATTAGAAAACAATAAAATAATATTTATATAAAAATAAATAAAGAAAAAACAATTACATTTCCATTTAAATCAGCTCAATGTAACTTTTCAAGCATTTAATATCACAAAAAAGGAGTTATTTTTATCATACAGATATTTAATAATCTAATAATCATTAATTGTGCAAACATAAAAACAAAACTATTTTTGAAATTAAAAGTAGCTCTTAATTGACATATGTAAAACAAATATTTAGATAGCTCACATTATTTTTATTCATATATAAAAAAAAAATATTTATGAATTTCACTTTGAAATTTATACTGAAAAAATAAATATGTGTAAATCTGGCTTATAATATTGTTTTCGTTCGTTATATTCATATAAAAAAATGACAGCACCTTATTTATATTTGAAATGTCAATAATAATTTAATGTATCAATTATAAATCCATAAAATATGTGAAAATGATCTAACGCTTTAATATGAAATTTAATGCGTACCCTGCCTACATCCTGCGTAGCAATTGACCGGTTGTTTTGGCCCGAGGTATTAATTACTGAAGTAAATCTCTGAGCGGAATCTCGAAAGCTTCGAAAGACGCTACCAGCAAAACTGCCTCCCGTATACGTTTCATCCATGAAAACTATAAAATATTTTTGCACTTTTTTTTTTTGCCAACGACCATACCACGTTGAAAGCACCGGCTCTTGTGCGATCACCGAAGTTAAGCAGCATTGGACGCGGATAGTGCTTGGATGGGTGACCGCTCGGGAACACCGCGTTCCGTGTTCTCTTGGCTATGGGAAGGAAAACCCAGACAGAAAACCGAACACCATCCCGCCTGGGCAGCGAGGTGTTGCTATGTCCAAACCACCCCCCTGGAAAATAAAAAAAAATGCAGGGGGAGGCCTTCATCCAGCAGTGGATCGACCCCGGCTGATGATGATGATGATGATTTTTGCACTAAATACAACCTTGAATTTTGTATCGCATTACAATCATCTTTCATTTTATTTATTGATTTATAAAGTAAAGTTAATAGAATTTATATGCATATTCTTATTCACTAAGAGTAATCACCTAATTTAACATAATTTTATGTTAAAGATTCGTTTTGAAATTGACTTTACATAAAATTGTCGTTTATAGTATGAATGATATACGTAAGCGTTTATTACAAAGATATAAATATTAACATTTAACACTACAATTACAATTCCAAACACAATTATTATACATTTAAACGTGAATGAAGTTTGGGTAAATATATTCATTTCATCATTTATGTACAACATCGAATTTTCATGTACAAATATTAATCTTGTGGGTATAAAAAAAGGGAATATAAGTTATTAATACATTTAGTATTATTAAAACTTTCTTTTCGTTTGAAAAAATGTCCTTCCAATACAAATTCGCAAATGTAAGCTTAGTCTTTATACGACATATTTGAAAACAATAATTCTTATGCAAATAAAATTTTACAGTTTAAAAGCAATGAATTATTTTTATTAAATGTAACCAGTTATTTTTGCCTAGAGGTAAAATATTTAGACAGCTTTAAAATAACAATTTTACGGAGCGCGTTAATTTTCACACTAGTTGATCGCACTGATTTATTAGAATAAATTTGAAATACATCAATAAATTCATAGCTTCATTACACGTTATATGTAACCGTATAAGGAATCCATAAATATTATACGTAATAATTTTCTTGAATAAAGCTGCCATTTTATGATTTTTCGAAGGTACCTCAGCGTAGCCGCGATACCTAATGCACCTTGATATTTCACTGTTAAGGAATTAACTGTCACTTTTTGATGGAAAATTATGGTATTTTAATTAATAAAAACCTTCATATTTCGTTACTTTTTATTTAAGTATGATTAAATATATTCATTTAAATATAATAAAGATATGTATTTTTATGTTTTGGTAAGATATTATCAACATGTACAAACATATACTCAATTCAATAAATACTCAATATATAATAGTATTTTTTTTGTTTCGTTGACTTTTAAATACAAAAATAAAATTAGCCTGTTCGGTATAAATTGATAAAAGAACACATCACGGGATAATGATTGGTCGTATTTATTATTTGAATTGAATAATTTGCAAAGCTGTTTTTACTGAAGTAGCTATGATTAGATTTTGAATAATATTCTATAATTCGTTCATAAAACCCATTAACGACTTGGTTAGTTATAAACTATAGGCGTTCCGAAATATTCCTTCTATTATTAAGTATTATATAAAAGATGAGAAGCCCTAAATTATTTGTGTATTTTTTTCAGCAATCATGCTTTCACTATTTATCTTATTATATAATTTAATAAAATAGATTTATGGATTATTTTAAATCAATTTCAGTAGTTCATTAAATTTTTTTACTAAATATTATTAAAAAAAATTGTGTTTAGTGTTTTTGAAACAGGTATTACCAATAATAAAAAAATCCCTGTAATAAAGAGAATGATAATAAATTGGAAATTATACAAAAAAGATACCACTTGATTCAAAATTTTATAAAAGTGTAGCTATGCAATGTTTTCAATTTGAAAAAAAAAACAACTGTCTTTTATTGAGCTCTTAACTTCTTATTTATTTGTACATTGTTTTTTGCATATCTTTTATCTGGATAATTTTGAATAATGTTTAAACCTTGCATTTTTAGACCAATCGTTATACCCAAGAGATTAACCCGATTTGAGAAAAAGGAATGTTATTGACAAACTATTTTCCGTTGTTTTTCCGGATAAGTATGTACCTTGTATCAGTAGCAGTTTGTAGAAGACGAAAAGGGCGCTACAGAAAAGCGTATAATCATGTATAATTATCAAGCATGTATCTTAGGCGTAAACCGACGAATACGTTTGTATTATTATTCTCAAGCACGTCAAATACGTATAGCTATATGTTTTTACGAGCGGGAAAACATTAAGTGGAACCAACTAGACCCAAATAACAATCTGTGTCTACGATTTGAAATAAAATGAATAATTATCATGTAGGTGTTTGCTGTGATGGAATACTTCAGATTTATTGAACGCTTCTTTTTTCGTAATGGTCAGTATACGCGCCGCTTCCGTACATGTGAGCCAATCTCATTAACTATTCATATTGTGATTGTACATAATTGGCTAGAGTAAGAAAATTAAATCTACAGATTCCGATAGGTTAACATAATTATAGTTTGTGGGCTGAATAATTTGCGATAGTCATCTAATCTTATCTTTTAATCTATTGCTTACCTGTTTTATTGGTTGATAATTCTAAACTAGGCTTGGGTATTCAATCGAATACATGTACATAAAACTAAAGCATTAAATGTGGAAAAAAGTACATGGTTCAGATTAATTTGAGAGAATATTTCTCTCTTCATAAAATGCTTAATTAAATTTATTGTTATTTTTATTTATTTTTAAATGTTAAAAGATATGCCTGATCATTTTGCTTTATAATCCAAAGTTCCAGATAAAATCTATATTAAACAAACATACATAAAAAATGCACATGTAGAAGTGCATTATAAAATGGAAACTCAGTATTGCTATGCTTGAATTGTTGAATCTTTGTACAGTTCAACAAGTTTTGTTACTCACGACCCGGGTCTCGCCTTTCGGCACATTTTTTCATTTTTATAGCTATTGATTTGATCTTAATAACATTCGATTTCTATGTGATAATGTTGTAAAAGAATATCACTTGCGAAAAAATTTCTGAATATTCCAAAAACTGAAACCCGTTTCATGAATGACAAAACATGTAGAATTGTATAAAGTTTCAACAATTCAAATTAGATATTGAAATTTTTTCAGTCACTATCGTATAATACATATTATCGTGATTTTTAATTAAAATTACTTATTTTTATATTATGGTATTCTTAAATATTTTCCCAAATATCTATCTGGGAAATAAATATTTTTTAATCAAAATATAATGGATGCACGATCTTAAAAAAATATGGCAAAAAATGTAAAATAATATTATAAAACAAACTCTTGACAATATTATCATAATTAAAACAACAAGAGAAATAAATTTCAAAGCAATCAAAAGCGCTATAAGTACTCGTTCAAAAATTAAATCAATGAAAAAAATCTCATTCCTGAGTAATCACATTTATTCGGAAATTGTCTTGATGAAGTAGAAACACTTTTGCAACTAGTGTCTCATATGAACAATGTTGACACGCTTCATGTATCAGTTATATAACCTAACGAATACAATAACATTATCATAAAGTTATTATCAATAATCCGATATGACGTCAGTGGAATACAAAATAAAACGTGTAATAAAAGTTATATAGTTCTAATATAATTCTATAGCCCTAAATGTTTGCATCTTTGTAGTAAGGGTCGGAGAATGCCGGCTTTAGAACAGCTAGAAATCAATAGACACCAATTATCACAAAAGATTCTTAACGACCAAACTAACATAATAGTATCGCCACTTGTCCAGCCGTTGCACAAAGGGGTGGTCTGATATACTTCCAGAAGGATCACTTCCGTCCCACATATAATTTTATTGTCATAGACACCTATTGTTTTATTTAGAATTTTGAAAATTTAGTGTCATTGTGTTAAGTAACAAGCTAGGCCGTCGGAACAGGAGAGAGGATGTGTTGTGTGCCTTTTCTGCACAGCTATATATAGATAAGCAAATGTTAGTTTAAGCATAGTTCTGACGATGGCGTGAGCCGAAATAGCTATCAACTATATTTGTTAAAAATAATTTTGTAGAACTAAAATACATTGCTATTTTTTCACCTTGTTATAATGGAGTTCTACCAAGTGAATTCCAATTCAATCAATTATATATTTCTTGTTATTACAATATTTATACTTACCTCAGTACTTCGTTTGTACATTTGACCCATACGATTGCAGTTGTAATAATTTTATAGGAACTCCAACTATCTCATAGCAACAGAAATGTTTGTACATCAAATTGAAACTGTTTCCTCTGGAGAAGATGAAGTTCATGTATACTTTGCGAGCATCGAGCATTTATTTCCTAACCACAATTGCAGCTGGCTAGTTAGTCACGTAAAATAAGTATAACATTTTCCTAGCAAATCTTAGATGCTAGTGGTTAACACTTCAGAGTCATTTCACACGATTACTTTATTTTGTTGAAGATTGTCCAAAAATTAAACATTTACATTATGATGAATTTGGTGGTTATTTTGTCTATAATATGTATAGTAATTGTATATGATGTGCTTCTCTTCCCTTATAAATATCATCACAACAAGTATTTGCCAAAACTATAGATTTATAGTCTTTTCCGACTATTCACTTAATTAATGATAAAATTTTCCATTTATAATTATCAGAAGTTGTTGTACGTTGAACTGAACTGAAGTTGACGAAGCATTGTCTATTTCAATTCAAAATAGCACTAAAAAAAATTCGTAATTTTGAAGTAATAATATTTTTTAAATTTATTTCTATTACATTGCTATTTTTCAAATTAAATACTAAAAGGAATATTAAAACATAAAAATATTTTAAAACTTTTACAAATTGTTTTTTTATAATTCGTTAGTAAATGATAATGATCGTTTGTATCGTCAAAAAAGGTAATGCATTATGATCACAATTGTGTGAATAACGCAATGGATATCAGAAGATATATATAGTTGTAGTATTTAGTTGAATGGTTGAAATTTTTGCAGATTGAGTGTTAATACGAGGCTTAAAGAGTTAATAATATGATGTTTGAGGCAGTAGTAGTTAGTATGGTAAGCGTGCCGCGCATTGCGCAAGACAGGAAATAGCTCTAAAGTTCGCGCCTGCGCACGAGTAATGTACTACATTCAGTGGCCAAACACTTTCCGTGAGTCCGGTTCATACCGTCGAACGTAATAATATATGATAGAGAATATATCATTCGTTTTTACGGAATTTAGTTCAAACTTTCTTCTCGAATATTTATCGATAATTCGACATGAGCGATTCTTCATTTATTGATTGATCTTCGTAATTTTCATTAGGACGCGTTCAAAGCATTTCTTCGGTGTAAAAAATGACTTTGAATTATTTTTAATCATTAGTTTATTCCAAATCAAAGTAAATAACACGTCGTTTTTTTTAATACATACTACGAAATAACTGCTGTAGGGCAATTTTGTGGTACTGTGCAGATGATTACTTATTGAAAATGATCATTTCATGAAAACTTGTGTGATGAACAATACGACGCCAAAAACTATTTGAAATATTGTTTTTTTTAATTGCAAGAGTCTGACAATGGGGTGTTTGTCGAAAAGATTAGAAATAATTCATATTAAAATAAACAGTTAATTTCACATTTACCTTATTTTATAAATTGATTTACGAAACGCAAAGAAATAATATCTTATATGCGTTTTTGAAAAACTTTTTTTTTGTTATGTTATGGATTTTTGGTTCAAATTTGTCACTAAAAGACACAAGTGAAATATATAGCAAAAATTTGTAAGTGAATAAAAAAAATTCTACGACCATTTCCTACAAAATAATTGCAATCATAATTCAAAAAAATACTTTGTTATATTTCCAACCCATTTTTTATAATTGGGAATATGATCTGGATTTAATGAATAACTATTTGGCTGCATGATAAAACAGATAGGTTTCTATGTGGTGATTTCAATAATTGTTTTATTTTATTAAATGAAGTATATGTATGAATCGATTCCTACTGATAGATTATGAAAATTTATTGATGTGATCAGTGCATAAAATTATCCAACTTCAATTGCTGTTATACAAGCACTAGTTTCGAAATGAATATTTTAATGCTATAAATAATTTTGATAAATTAATGCTTAGAGTAATTCTCTTTGGTGGTCCGCTATAACAATGTAGATAAACACATATTATATTAGAGAAATGCTATTAATTTCGAGCTACATTTCAGTGAAGCAATAAAATGATTCGGTATATGACCTGCTATGGAGGTCATTATTTAATAAATCTATTAACTCACTGCATCGCATGTCGGCACTAAGATTTATGAATCGAAAAACGCAAGGTGAGCGTAAACGATAAGTCCGACTGGCGAGTCACGTGGCGGGTGAATCGTGAGTCAGTCGTGAGTGCGCAAAATCACGGATCACTCGTTCAGATACACGTCGAGTAATTAATACCGTCGAACGGACGTGCCTTTGGGATTCTATGATATTTACTTCGTTAACTACTTACGAACCGGGTACTTTAAATTCATTTGACAATGTCATTAATATCTCTACATCAACGGAGGCAGTCCGATTCAAATTGATGTTCGTTTGGCGTAGTTCAAACTGAAACAGTTTAATTTTACTTCACAGATACATTAATTCAAGAAAGTTTTAGCATTACTGCTGTTTTTGCTTTGTGCTTAAGAAATATGTTTTGTAATTTAAAGTAGCAATTTTTAGACGAAATAATTATTATTAATAAAATAAAAAAACAAAATATTGATACGCAATAGAAAAAGTCACTGTGCCTATAATATCATTAACTGTACAATTTATGCAATAAAGAAAAAAATTCACATATTTTTTTTGTAACTGAAATAAAGACTTCAACTTTAAGGCAAATTAAACATTATGCTATTATTAACTTTTTTATTGTTGCAGAAATTTTATTATATTTGTTTACTTTTCGAATGACGTATATTATTAATTATGCGACATCTATTATGTTTTGAATTGCTTTAAATCATATTATTTAATATAAAACAATCGATTGAATAAATTCTTTCACAGCTTTTCTTAAGTGTTATAATTTTCAGATTGTTTTCGCAATTTGCTATCTCATATTATAGGATAGAATGGCATTTTTCAATTGTATTATATCAGAAAGCTAATAGCCGTCGACAACCCATAAGCTTTTTATGAGCAAGAGTAGACTTTTATTGAGATAGAAAATATGTTGAAGCTTTGTATTGTTATAGAAGTATATAAACGACCTTCCGCAGCATGGGAGCTTCGTAGTACGGTCAGGTACGTAAAGCTTCTTTAAAAACAAGAAAATTATCATCTTGAATCAGGCACACTCGAGCTTATGAAAGTTTTTTATGCATTTCATTTCGCTAACAATTAAATGCATATATCTTTAAATATTACATTTTAGCTTTTTTTATGTGCGGATGAGAGAAAATGTTATTTTAATAATTCAAACTAGATAAAAGATTTCTTTTTCAAAATTTTCTTATCAAATGTGTAATTCATAATCAAATTACCATTAATTAGGTAAAAATTTTCATTTAATTGAACATTGTGTAAAAATCATTTTTCGAGCATCTATCAATTTAGACATGCCAAAAAAATACATTCAAATGTTCTTTAAAATATTCTGAACGATAAATATTTTAAACTATTATAAGCAAAATAACAATTTTTTTTAAAAGTATATATTATGTCCAGCCTATATGCATGTATCCAATAAACGTATTTAGGCAAGTTCATAAAAATATTCATAGAATCAGTGGCTCTATGCATAGAGAATATTAGTTAATATAAATAATAACTTAAAACTATAGTATTCTTAAAAACTTGTTTCAATAAATAACAATTTGATTAGGAACAAAAACAATATTGATAGTTACAAGTAGCGGCCAGATTTCTTTTTTATTCAAATACGGAGTCGTATGTTTAAAAATATTAAAAGTATAACCCTGCCAACATAATTTCAATTAAAAGCCTGCCTCAAAGAATACTTCCAATACATTCACAAAAGGTCCATAAGACAATACCGATTAAATGAGCGCTACCTTTAATATGAGATTCCCTTGCCTTTGTTTTGCTATTGTGCACTGATTATTAAATGAACCAAATTTTAATGAGATTTTTACTTTTAAAATTAAAAATTACAACGTCATTTGCTGCTTTACTTTAAAAGAGCATAATAAATTTTCATATGTACGTTGAATAAAAATGACATATTATTAATATAATAGTTAACATGTTAATACATAGAAAATAATTATACATCATTCGACAAAACGTTACTAAAATTATCAATTCTCAAATGTGATTGATTTAATTAATCTCAATTCAATCAAAGTGTTTATAGACTTTTTAAAAAGCCTTCTAAATTGAATCTGCACATGTGTTTTTGCATTTGGTTTCTTTAAGTTTTCTTCTTTGTTGTAAACGCTATAAATTATAAAAATATACATTTAAAATGAACTGAGATAACGTTAGGCGTAAATTTTGTATCTAATTTCCTTCCTACTAATAGCAGTCGTTACTTGTAAAATAATTGATTTACTGATCAAATGATTCACCAAGCTTCTCATCAAATATTTACAGTAACTAAAATCTTAAAAATATTTATATATATATATATATAGCAGTAGACTATCGAATACCGTCGCATGTTAGAGATTGGTGTGGTGTATTAGAATGAATAATAAATCTTCCTTCATATGGGAATCCGATCATTTTTAATGCCTTTGTTTTATCTTTATTATGTGCCCCCGAAGGTGAGGCTGGGCCCACTCGCCCACGTTCTCGTTATATTAAACGGTTAATAAATAATATTTTATTCAACACTAACTCTGCCTCTACTGTAAAGGTAAAACGTTTCAATAATCTGGCAATGTCTTGCCACTCGATTAAATTATTCAATCGATCGTGGGTTGGTAATAAAAGCAGATAATTCAATTGTGTCATGGCGTATAATAGAATCAAAAATACACATTAAATTTACTTTGTTATTTAAAATAGAAAAAACGGTAACAGTCTATCATATTTTTAATACTTTATTTATTAAAAATATGTCCACTACCAAAGAAGGAAATTTGAATTGATTCATTTCATCGTATACCGGTGTAAAACGAGTTTGAGATCAGTCTTAATGCGTATGTCAACTTTAAGAATTGTATTTGTGCTATTAAAGATATTTATTTTAAAATCTCATCACCTTTCTAATTAATCGTTCATGTTCATTTACAAACAACTACGTCAGTAAAAAAATCACTTGTAATGTTTTAATTTACTTTGACAATGTATATTTTAAACTCTCTTCTTATCACAATTTAAAAAAAACTTAAATAATTTATCTAACGACATCTTTTTAATATTTGAAATAAGCTAAAAACTCGATATTTTAATTTACTTAAACAGAGCTCTACGATTGTTTGGTATGATTTACTTCGAAATTAAGAATATTCAATGTTTATATCATATATTATATAAAATACTTATATTGAATATAAGCTATATTACACGTACACGTGTCCAAGATCTTGTAAACAAATCACATACTATTTTGAAATCAAAATGTGATATTAGGTTGCAAAGTGAAATTCTTGCTGCTGGGCTACAAACGCAAAGCTATCAAACATAAGATTTGATGATCTGTATGTTTCATAATTAAATAAATTGCGTAATCAAAAATCTATACCGCTTTTATGACTATCATCGTGCTACCGGTCCACAAGTATATCTATTGTGATTTATTATGAAAGATTATTGTATCAGAAAAAAAAATTGACAGTTGATATCCGTGAGTACCTACACGTTACATATTTCAACACAACATATCGATTACATTGTAAACTATTCGATACATACGTAAGACCCATCAAAAAGCAATGTATCAAATCATAATTATTGGTTGAATCATGGCAGCCCTCATAGATATTCATGGAATAATTTATACTGGACGTAACATGGATACAATCAAGTATACAGACCGTTTGGAGGAGCTTAATCCCATTCATACGTGCCTGCCGTGGTTAATGGATTTTGATTGCAATCGTGAAACAGGTGAACTTTGAATAACTTTGAAGGGCAACTTGAAAAATGATTTTTGTAATAATTTCCTATACGTGATACAACGAGTGATTGACTAAACGTGCAGTGAATACAAGGAAAATGTTTATTATTAAAAGAACATGTTTAAAAATCAAAAAATACAAATCAATATTTTTTCATCATTGATAACGTCTATTATTTCAAATTATGATATACATTATGCCAAGTCCAAAAATTATCATGTCAGTCAGAGATACATGGAACAAAAAGTCAGTGTGAAGTCGAGAAACAATTCACCTACAGTTTATCAATGAATTAACAACAAATTATATTAATATTTGAAATCAATCAGAATTAACGATTACTAAAATACTATTTTCGTATTACAATAAAAAGGAAAACTTTTTTATCAAAAGTCCGACCTTATATATATTTGTTTCAATAGTGAGTATTTAATTCAGTTGATTAACTCATCACATGTAACCTAAATAAAATTCCTCATACAATACCAAGGAAAAAAATCGTTTACTGCCAAGAGCTCATAAAAGAATAACGTGCCTGTGTTCGTATTTATCAGCGTGATACTTTCAAGTGCCTACATCGATTCTATTCCACCGATGGCTTCCATTCAATAGAGATTCAATTGGCAGATAAAGTTTATTGCTCCAGCTTATATATGCCATAAACATGAATTAATCGCTCTTGGCATAATCGGTGAAAATCACTTGAAATATCATTAACATTATTTAAACAAAGAAATCTAGGTTTGAAATTTATTTTATGATTTTCTTATATGCCGAATATAGAACGAACTGTAAAGCAGTTTGAAATCGAATTTCAAATATTGAATAAAGATAAATTTTAATATTGAATATAAATAATAATATATGTTTTAATAAATTTAATTTTTTTTTTCTTCAGTGATCTTGAATATTTGTTTACTGCCTCAAGTCACAAGTCACATGAGGTATACGGGTATTATTGAGTAATTTTATATAAGTTATTTTTATTTGTAGATTGTTATATATATATTTACTAAAAATTGATTAGGGTTATAATTAGAAGGAAATTGAATAAATTCAGCAGCTCATAAATCAAATTCATAGGTTTAAAAATACCCTCACACCTATCCGATCAAAAAAACCTGGCCTTGAAAAAGTGATTATCTAATTATCTAATCATTTTTTCTATCTCAATCCTCAACCGTGTAACAAACAGTTCTCGTTGTAAAGAGAATATGATTCACATTTGGAACTGATGTGGATTTATAATTGTACGATAAAACCATAAAGAATATTCTGTGGCTCGTATGACGCCAAGCTTTTTTTTTCTTTGCTTGGTATTAACCGTTTCCGTTTTTGTCACATTTTCAATGTTATTTTTGGCTGTTTAGTTTGATCGAATCAAAAAATATTTTTAGCATTTATAATTTTTTTTATTACAAAGCAACTAACAACAATACGAATTCACAAAACTTTGCACCAATATGAACACATTATATTATATTGTAAATGTCAGATAATATAACTCAAGCGCGTGTGCACCTACAGGTAATAGAAAATTGAAATTAATCGTCGTCCCGTTGGAAGAATTACTAGACAACAAGCCTATATTTAAAGCTCATAAATTATAGTATATTTATTAACAGACTAAAAGTTAAGTGAGTAACATATATTAATTGAAGACAACTTGTTTTTTATTACAATTTCATTCTATCTTCTTTGTATCTTTAGTAGATATAAATAAAATATCTGTATTAGAAATACTTAAACATTATTCCCCTCCAGTGTCAGCAATGTATTCTTCCTCTACAAAGGAAGTCTAGAGTTATCACACATTAAACGTCGGTTGTAATTCGAAAAAGGAAACTTCTTAAAATATAGTGTTCGTACATCATAAACCATAAGATATTAAAATAATATTGATAAATAACGGAATATATTATAAATCAAAGATATAACGAGTGAAGAAGTCATAAAACGAATGGCAATAACGATTTGATAACATAGGCGTGTTGGAATAATGCATCGGCTGAGATAATGAGGATAATATGTTCCTGTTATTATTAAGAAGCTCTATATGTACGCTAACCACACATCTCGGATTAAAGGCACGTTCCAAATTCCCGGCTTCACAACTTTGAAATATAAAAACTACGATTCTTGTTAATTTAAAAACGTACTTTTCCACGTTTTTTAATTAATTTACACATGCAAAACAAATATGAAAGTATTTTCAATAGATTCTAAATAGACTGCGAATCACAATAAATAAAATTGCACAAATTTTTACTATGTATCCACTTTAAGGATTAAAGTGTCTTTACGGTAAATTTAAGCTTCCACCTGTACTGAAATGATAATCTTAGGTTTGCAGAATTCACATTCTTATGATTATGGTTCAATCAACACTTTAGTGTCTATAATAAACATAAATTACAAGTCATTTATGTTAGTCTAATGATTTTGAATATTTTTAGATTTGTGTACTAATGCTTTATATTATGTCATATATTCTGCTTTCATTGTATGATCCTCTTTTTTTGGTGTAATTGAATTAATCAGATAATGAATATTCCTTCTCAGAGGTTGAACAAATAAGTAAAAAACGGTGCAATCGAAGAAAGTATAGTGGGCAAATCAAAAATGTATGACTTTAATATTGCATAATTTCTTAATGACAGCATTTGGCTTATTTCTATTAGTCCCAGATCGGAATTAGAGTACTGAATATGGTTAACCTAAGTGCAGGGACTCTGATACCTCCACCGCACCTCACAATAAGTATGTTCGTTACCATATCGGACTGCTTGAAAGTTACAAGGGTGATTTATCGTCTTAAGGTAGCTATGGAGGATCTCAAAGAGGCCGAAACGGTTTTCTTGCAGCCACTACGAGATAACATTAAGTAGAACAACTTCCATATTCCCGTGAGTATGATATCAGAAGGTACACGGGGCGCTAACATAACATTGCTTTGTTTTTCGCAAATGGACTACAAAGGAAGCTGTACATAAGATAAGACGTAAATTAAGGCGTCGCCAAAAATTAACCATAACGATTTTTGTTTAAATATCTTTATTGAATTTAAATACGTTTTAATTTTGGTACTTTAATTTGTAAAATAGTTCGCTATATTTAAGTCTTTTTAATTTCGCTTTGTAAATTATATTATTTTATCATTATAGAGATAGTAAAGATAGTGAAAAGTATTTTTAAAGAGTAAAGATAATAATCGTAAAAAAATGCAAAAATACAGTGTTCCATATCATACGTATTGTAAATGAATTTTTGAAACACTACTGAATGGTTCGAAATATTATATACGGGTTTTTTTCCGTGAAACTATTTTTTTGAATGTATCTTTAAAAGCCTGCCTGCGTAAGTCAGTAAATCTGCTCGTTCATAATTCATAAACGTGTAATTATTTCATTTACGACCATTTAAATGGTTGTTGGTTGATTGAATAAATTGCCAAATACATTTTTTGTATTATTATTTGTCATAATTAATTTTATAAAAAATGGACTTCAAAATATTGAAATTTATTACATCCGGCACATGTGCCAGCCGATAATTATACGCATACCATTGCGTACATCAATCGGTGGTCAAAACCTTGTTCTTGGCACTGATTTGGTGGCAAAACAAAATGACTAGGCCAGCTTACGAACCGACGCCCCCTTGCTTCATTAGACACTTCATAAACATCACGAGCGTGCAGTTGTGGATGATTTACAAGCAAAATACTTACGCTTGTTTAACTATGATAGAAATTTTATCAGCTGCAGCATCTTATGGTCTCATGCAAATGTAAAATCTTCCGCTTCATAAGTGGACGCTTATTTTCTGGAGATATAAGAAAATGCTATTTGCATAATAATACCATAGATTATATCAAAAGTGTGAAATAGGAAATTATATATAACTGCAGAGTCGTAAAATTTCTCCATAACATTTTCACATTAATTCAGCTAGGTGGAGTTTCATGTTAGCGAATTTCCTATATCACTTTTAATGTGCTAACTGTCACTTCTTGATGGAAAGTCATGATATTTAAAATAGCCAAAAAAACACATTTTTGGTACATATTTCCGCAATATATTTTATAATCAAGACCGTTTTCGCTCATTACGAGGATTATCAACTGATAAAAATTTCATGCAGCTCTATTTATACAATTTTTGAGTTAAAGTTAGCAGGTAAACAAAGCCATGGATTTAAAAACCGAGCAAACAATTTACAAGTGTTTTTATTATTTAAAATTTCCTATATCCACATTCCCAATTATTTAAACGGTTATAAAAAAAATATTTATAATTTACAACGCTCGTTTCCTTTAAAACTTAATGATTAACAATGATTGTCAATAAGTGTAAGCTTAAAAGAAAAATTTTAATATCTGTGAATGATTTAACACAACGCATGAAAAACAAATAAATCTCTTTCAAATGATACTTAGTTGATCAATAATTTAATCAGTTTTTACTTTATTACTTGGCCACAGGCTTAAATCACGGAATGATCATAGATTTTTGTTTTGTCACAAAAATCTGCAAAGCATTTTTTATAGTATTCTCATAACTGATATTAGGGAAAATGACTTTCTCAATAGTAGATATTATTGCTCTATACATGTATTGATGAACTTTTTCTGAAAAACTATTTGGTAACATGGTGAGAGTGGAGTTTGAGACAATCTGCCTATTTATTTTTGACTGCCTTAGAATAGATTCATATACTTCCCAAAAGGATATGGTACAATTATGAAAATATCTCGCGCTAAAGAAGCTTCCATTTAAATATGAGCTTTGTGCAATGGAAAACTTTCGTCGAGATATTGATTTCGTATGGCTGACAACGGCTTTGATTGAGCAATCTTTTTGATAAAGTATCATACTTTAACCAGAATACCTTCCTGGCATTGTTTAATTTACATTTGTTTTTAGTATAATAATTCAATCACGACGGAACGAGCCGAGACCCACGAACTTGGATTATGCCACTTATTCTATTGTCAGCGGCAAATAGTTTTGAGATAAAATATAATACAAAATCCATATAAACATATCAGCTCTCGAATTTAGCATGCGCAGGATTCGTAGAAATAAAATAATATAATAATACAATGCGGAATGGAAACATCGTGACTCAAATAAGTAACAAAGGGCTCGCGAATAGAAAAACTTTACCACCTACCGTCGACCAAATGTTCATTTATGTGTAACGGCTATTCGCGTCCCCTTTTTGATAATACATTCACTTACTTACGTATATCTCATCGACAGGACCAGCCTGAGAAAATATACATATCCTTATGTATACAACCTAACTAAAATAACTACACTTTTTTGTGTTTCTACAGAAATATTGAAATAATTTAAAACGCAGACATTAAATAGAAAACACTGTAAATATGAATGTTCTAATCACAATTGTAGTAATTAAATATCTTTTTTGTTTTACATTTCCAATGTGTGTATTCTTATACAGTGGAACCTCGATCAACCGTTCTCGCATAAACGTTTTCCCGGCTGGAACGCTTATTTTTTATAGTCCCGTCAAACTCCCATAAGAACAATGTTAAATAATCCCGTATTGACCGTTTCCCGATTCCCCGATTTCCTCGATAAACCGTCTAAATATTTTGGTCCCGTCACAAATATTATCCCGATTGACCGTTTTTATTGCATATTCCTCCGTATCTCAGCAAGCAAGTTTGATACAGCCGAGTGCAGGTGTTATGTGTAGAGACGTTGGAATCCGCTGTTCATGTTAAATGTTACGCATTGGACGCATGTGCTATTTTTTGGGTTTAGATCCACCACACGCGTATTATTGTTAATGATGCAAATGTAGAGTTGTTTAAAATTCATGGTAATAATGATTCCTATTCATACAAACTTTTAGTCACAAGTTTAGTAACAAGTCTTTGTTCAGATTAAAGTGCCAAATAACTTAGAAGCAAACTAACATAAAGGACTCTATAAAAAAAAAAATATTTACAGTATATACAAGTAACTAATAAATAAATGTCTTTTACGATTTTACTTGTTTATTATTATTTGAAGCTTTACCGCATTCACCGTTTCCCGCAATTACCGTTATTTTTTCGAGGTCCCTTCGAAAACGTAAAATCGAGGTTTCACTGTATTTACTACACAACGACTTTCTTGTCTTTTTTTAACTTGACATTTTTCACTCTCAAATGATCACCATAAATTTCGAAACATTTTCTTTTCATTTGAACTAGCATTTACGTTAAATTAATAAAAATATCCAATAAATTGTAATTATTATAAATACTTCAAAAAATATTGCTGTTTCTCGTCATTTAAAATATAAAAATTACTGAATAATTCTTGTGGAACTCAAAATTTTATTTTTATTCAAACAAATGATTTAAATATTCAAAACGACGCTTTCTCAAACTGTTTTCTGGACTATGAATGGAACTCATGCTTTTTTTTCATTTACTGTTACCTATAGAAAAGTATCGTTAACTTTTTTATTACCACTAAAAACAATAAATAAAAAATTCACTGAAATGTAAATGCATAATATAACACAAAATTGTATATTTTTTTGGTAAAATAGTACTTATCTCATTTTATTACGACGATTGCTTTTCCGTTTCGAAGTTGTTTTTGATGATTAAACTATAATATAATTTTTAATGTGTTTTGCAAACTTGGAACATTTATGTTCGGCTATTAAAAAAATGTGTAAAAATACGATCGTAAGCAAATATAATTTAAGTCATCTGTAGTAAATAAGTTCAGTCAATAATAATTTTATCGCTTCCTGTTTCTAAGTAAACAGGATCCGTATTATTATTGAAAATGCCACGGGCTCTAGAATACCTCGATCCGGTTCTGCTTCCATTACACCTGTATGTCTTTCCTGTTCGTCTGCTACTCGTTTATTATCCATCTCTGAATATTTATTTATTCATACCGCCTAATGGGGTGGAACATATGCCGCGTCTGCCTTAATATAATTTTCGTGTGGTAGACGCTACTTTCCTAAAAC
Source organism: Himalopsyche japonica (assembly GCA_028555115.1). NCBI lineage: Eukaryota > Metazoa > Arthropoda > Insecta > Trichoptera > Rhyacophilidae > Himalopsyche > Himalopsyche japonica. The sequence goes on along the minus strand of JAHFWJ010000449.1, from coordinate 671,075 downwards.
GAATGCATGAATAAAAACATATTTGCTATGAATGTAAATGGAAAAGAAATCAAATTATTTAAATTTTTTTTTTTAAATTAAAAATTTTTCACTAAAAAAATAGCACATAGTTGTTCATTTTCCTTTTTTTGATAGCGCTCACATTTTTAAATTATCTCATATATATGTATATTCACGAGTCAACTCTTTAAAAACCGTTTTCTTTCATTTATGTGGTGTCTAATGATATTGTGCACGAATGCAATATGGCTGCTTGTATGTATTGCTTTTATCAACAAAAAAAAAGATGGAATATAAATATAGAGCTGTTCGAGTCAATCACAATGAGTTTTTGTATCCTTTTATTCAAGTGTATATTTAACTCCATATGTTGATGAATCCAATAAAAATGAAAACATCAAATTGGACAGCTGAATTTTGTTCATTGACATCCATCTATTGTAGTTTCATACATAAAAATAAATATTATAAAATAAAAAAAATTAAAAACATTATTTTCAAATAAGGAAGATTTTCGAAAAACTCTTTCGTCATTGAATAAAATTTTTCATCAAAAGAATTATATGAAAAATACTAAAAATTCCTTGTACGTTCTGAAAGATCAAAAGTAATCAAACATTACTCCATGCTATAATAAATAGTTTCGATTCCTACTTGGCGTTCCATCTATACCTATTTTTTATAATAAAACTTTTTTTTGGCAATACCAGCGAAAATCCACTGTCTATCATAAATCTTTGCAGGTATTTATTAACTTTGCCTGCACTTTTTTAAAGCATTTGGTGACTATTTTCAGATAGACTTTTTTATGATAATCAAATCTCAAAATGATTTAAATCAATTGATTTTAGTAAACTGAATCTACGTGATTTATTTATGAAAAATCGTGATATTGATTTAATTGACATTTACTTGGTAGAACTCCATTATAACACGGTGAAAAAATAGCAATGTATTTTTGCTCTACAATTTTTTATAAGATATAGTTGATAGCCATCAACTAAATCTAATAAATTTTGTAGAATTAAAATACATTGCTTTTTTTTCACCATGATGTATATAATATACAATATATGTATTATACTTAAATATTGTTTTACTGCTTTCGCAGATAGTGTACAGCTAAACTTATATACCGTTTCAATTACCAACAAAACTTTTTTTTACATTTGAAAAATATAGTATAAACCTCAGTTATGTTTGCTGAATCAAAAACGAAGCATTTAGATTTATAATCATTTCATTCATAAAAATGTAGAAATAATTACCTTATTCAAACATTATGTATTGGGTTTATATTTTTTTTATCCATAAATTTGTAAGAACGAATATCTATGTCAAAACCCATTAACGCAAGCAGGGGCGATCTTTTTTTTATATATAAAGCTATCTAGATTTGAGAAGTAGATACAGATCGAAACGTAAGTGCGCCCAGTGAGTAAGGGGAACCTCACAGTTGGCAGGTGCTCCATTCACCTGTTACTGTTATTTAACAAAGGTACGATCCTTATTATTCGTAAAACATACCTAGGCAAAATTTATAATGATTCAACCGTCAAGCAATTTTGAGAATGACTAACAAGGTAGTGTACGAGGCGAAGAGTCGCCGTTGCCAATCGTGTCTTATTAACGTAAGAAAAGGTGCAACTTTTTGCCTATTTTAAAAACGATTTCTTTAATTTCGAAAAAAAAATCTAACTATAATTAATTCGCTACGTATTACCAAAAAACATAGTTTTAAAAAAGTTCCTGTAAAATTAAAAAAATGATATTTTTCTATCCTTATAAGATTACTTATTATAAATTTCTATGAATTTCTCACCCGTTTCGAATCATACAAAATCACAATTCTATTCAATTTTGTATGCATTTGATTTGTAAAGTATGAAAGAGTTAAGTTATTTTTTTATATTACATATGAAAAAAGTTTTGACGAATAGTAAAACCCCAATGCGATTAGTTTAGTAGGGATTTTATATTCCAAACCAGTTAAGCTTAACCATCGCAGTGTAATGGAAAATATTTTTTAATAAAATAATTATATGAGTGTGCGTATATTAGGACAAATCTACTAATCGGTCAGCACGCGCTCAAACTGATACATCTATGTATTTAATCAGTTACTTTTTATCCTTCAATACTGTTATCTTTTACTTAATGAAAAAAAAAAAGTGTTTTATTCGCTTTCAATCGTCCTATTAATTCTATTTTCATAATAAATTTGTTCTTGGTCGTACTTTCTTTATTATTTATATTTATTCATTTAGATAAGCACATTTTTAACATGCATACCTTTTTATGTTGTACAATTTTTATGTGCTGCAATTTTACTTCGATGTCATCCTCGTAGTATCTGAACCAATAAATTGTCGTAAATAAATATCATTATCTTTGCAATAGACAGACTTCGTTTGCATGCGATATACTAGTCGCAAGTTTTGACATTTATATTCCGGGGCCATCGAGATCATTGGCGGTATTACTGACATAAAATGCCCTGATATATTTATTAAGGACTCCCATAACTGCTCTGGCTTTACTACATCCGGCGCTGGTGAGCTGGGGTCATTACTTTACATCGCTGATGACTTCACGATTATTGCTCGGGCAGTCTCTATTCGAAAGAATTAATGCCGAGCATTAAAACAGCTAGTATGAGATCGTAAAATCTTCAAGAGACAAGCAAATATCTATTTATATATGGCCACGTACAAATGAACAGGGCTCAAAGGAATGTATACGTTTTAGTAATCAATTATGCGAAAAACTGCGCGGAAGTTCTTGTTTTGATTAATTCATTAAAAAAAACATAATACCAACAAAAATCAACACGGTAGATGACTCTTTCAAAAATCAGGTGCGACAACCACTACTATTTGACGAATGATATATTTCAATTATAATATATATCATACGTAAAATAGTACTGTTAGAAAATTTACAATTGCTTGATTAAGACCGTTGATAAAGCATTTTTCATATCAAACACAGCCTTTTTTACAGCACAAACCTTTAGTTGATCGCTTTATATTTAACGTTGTGAAAAAAATCATCCATTTTTCAATTCATTACTTCCATATTTAGGCGTGGCGTTTTATATGTATTATATTACACACAAAACTGATTATTTCTAGCAACATGAAGTATCTGAATAAATAAAACTTTTTTTGACTCGCTGATTCTATATCGAGCTGAACAGAGAAAAATAAAATTAAATCAACATCCCGAGTGCAAATTTAATACTTCACAATGGTAAAAACTTGAATAATAGTATATATCTAGACTCAGTTGCTTACATAACAAATAATGATGACAAGAAATAGGATTCATCGTTCCCATATGACCGTTTAACGACCTACATTATGTCTTGACGTTTTATTTAGAATACATCAAATTATTATAATATCTTCGCAATACAATGGATGCCGCATATGTGAGTGACCACTTGTATTCCGAGTGCGATTTTAGAAATATATTAACTTCCAGTTTCAAACACGTCGCAAGCCTTGCAGTCTGTTTGTAAACGAGCAAAATTATCATATAGAAGTATTTGCGATACGTTGAAACATTCAAATAATTTCACATACACCCTGTAAAATGAAATGCAGTTTCAATATATTATTTCATTTTCTTAATGTTTTCATTATCCATTCAATGGTATTGCAATTTTTCAGATGTTTTTAGATACTCACGATAGAATACAATTCTGAGTACTTTTTATCAAGAAACAAATTTATCGGGGACTATTTTTATGACATCCATAATTGATTTCTGTTATCACAATAAGTAACAAATTTTCAAATTACTTTTACGATTTATCCAAAATTTGAGCTGTTGAAATTTTGTACGATTCCACATGATTTGTCACTAACGATTCGGGTTTCTATTCGTCATAAATCCCGTTGCGTCCGCATGATAGAATGCATGAAGATGCCAAAAGGCGAAAGTTGTGTCGTCAGTGACAAAGCATGTGGAATCGTAAAAATGTTCGAAATATGAAATATTAAAATTAAATTTAATTAGCCCGTTAAAGGTATATAACTTTATTTTATTTATTGTATACAAATAAACCACGCTTACAATTATTTCACTGCACATAATTTTTGAAGAGATATGACTTATTATTGCGTATATTGACATATTCTTTACTTTAATAAAAAAAGTATATCTGTCCTTAGATACGTAACATATTTTATACGCACTTGTTTTAAATAAGGCAAAACGCTGTAGTTCACTGAAATTATTATATTTCTAATAAATGTAAATGGGTTTGCAATACAACTTCAATTAATATTAGTATTATTAAATCGAGATCCGTTTACATTAATTCTCCATATAAATATAACAAATGGAGATATCACGCCATTTTATGTATGTCGATTATAAATAAATTATGCTTCTAAGAAAACTTTTTCCATCGACGATATTTCTTAAATAACAAACGGATTCATTTAAAATTTTGTTATATCATTTTACAGAGTCATTAATTATTCAATTAATAAAAATAGCTTCATTTTTATTCTTTTATATCAAATATTGTGTTAGAGATAATATTCAACAATTAATGTAAATATTTTAGTTTTAATATTAACATCGCAAATTTTCTAAAATGTTCTTATTTAAAATTATTTATTGCAAAATGGCATCCATATAAATTCAAAATATAATTTAAAATATTACCTAGATATTTATATATACATAAACGAAGAATTTTCAGTAATTTAAATACATTCTATTTAACATGTTCAAGTTTGGATGTCTTATTACACAAATAATGTAAAAAATGGTTAATTAAACTTATTATTGTACTACTTACAAGTCTTCATTTTTATTAAATCGAAAATTGCATTTTATAAAGTTGGAAGTAAGGTTAACCAATCGAATGAATAATTTTAACACCGATCTTTGTGTACCAGAAAAATCACAATTATAACAGATGGCCGCTGTGTATTTATTCGTCAAAAAATGGGCGTTTTTTTCGGAACATTTAAAACGAAATGACGTGGGTATGAATTAAGATCAAATTATAAACGAAAGATGTTTTACACCGATTCAACAAACATAAGTTGCACTTAACACGATCACCACAATCCCATAGTAGTCGAATGTGTTTTATTTTATTTATTAAGCGTTCTAAATCATACGATTTCACGACCTCTTTGCACGCCATTTGCTGAGATTTCATTGAAAAATAAATAAATTACTTACTCAGGAAGACTTCGCGGCGCAGGCAACCAACCGCTCGCGCATGCGCTGATCGCGGAAAGCTACAGGAGCGAGTCCTCGCATTTGATTTATCGTCGAAAAATGCACCTTCATTAAGTAAGCATCGCATCATTCTATGATTAGATCGACGATGAGAACATATGCATAAGAAATTTCACACATTTGTCATTATTTTTAATAAGCTCTTAATACTAGGTTCGTTACGACTCTTTAAAGATTTTCATAATAAAATGTAATATTATATTTACTACCTTATCCGGTGTATTAAAGTTTACTTTATAAATTGATGAGCAGTTTATATATTACATCACGCGTAACCTACCTGCTAAAAATATATGTTTGGGATAATATAAACGATTATGTAAACATACAAAAACATGTATATTTATATTCTTCGTTATGACTGTTCTTGTAATTTTGTTTCAGAAGCAGACACAATTTTTTTGTAAAACACATATCTGTAGATATTTAGAAATATCACATAAGCTGACAGCGTTGTGAATAATTATATGTTCTTCAGTAAAAATTTTAATTATCCTGCTTCAGTTTCGCATGTAATTTGCAACTCTTAGAACAATAAATACGTCAAAGAGGAGTCATTTTATTATTACATTGTTACTTTTTCTGATCATATACAAATTGTATAAAACTTCTTTTTTCGTAATCTATATGATGGATATATAATATATATACATTTTTTACATAATTTAATATGAATTTTTCATTGAATTTGCTCAGTAGTTTCTTTTATGGTTTTAATTTTTATCAATTATATTCTCTTGTAATAATTTTATTAAAGAAAATTCTGTTTGTTTTGTCACTATTAATTCTTTTTATATCAATTATATAACAGCGACCAGCGAATATTAAGTTAAAAAAAATATAATATACATATTTCTTTTAGCACGGATATAATGAATAACCGATTTATTTACATATTAACTAGTTTATTTTGTTGTTTTAAAGCTTTTTTTTTATATAATCACGACGCGATATTACAAAACTTAAATTAAAGTTTACCGTCGAATAGAAATTCATCCGGATAAACTATTGTAAAATGAAACATTTTTTTATATACCACTTTAATAGTTACACACAATATTAATGAGTTTATAAATAAACTGTTGTGATTTACTTGAATTTGTTGAATGTTACTCTTGCAATGAAAATATATGGCGTACTTTTTCAACGATAATGTGTAACTCTAACGGACCTGGCAATTCTCGCAAAATTATTAAAGGACGATAAAATGGATTTTGATAAGCAGGTCATCAATAATACTACTGTATATAAAACATCAACGATTTTTCAAAATTTAACGTCTTTAACCCTGTGTCTTTTGATTTTGACTTTAAAAAAATCCTAAAATAATAACATAATCTTATTTAGATACAAATTAAAAAAAAATTATTAGCTTATTACAATACTAATTTAAACCCATTTTCAACAATCAACCGTCACATTATTAGGCGTAATTATTGAGCATTTATATTTTTAAAATGTTTTCATTTTTTTTTATAAATTGATTATTTAATGGTGAACACCTAAAAAAGAACATACATGAATTAATATTATTTTAAATATGTAACGTCGGGTAAGTATGATTAAAAGTGTACAACTTTTAAAGTAGCGAGATTACTACAAATGAGTTCGTGCAAAATTTAATTACAATATTCAAGATGTAAATAATTATTTTCATTAAGGCGAAGCAATACTTCATTCCAAAACTACTGTCTTATTCAGGAAATAGGCACTTACTAATACTAGCTTCTTGTATAGCCAATAAACGTTCATCTCGACTACATTACCCAAGATAATAAGGCCAGCTTCCAATAATCAACTCTGGTAATTTTATTCAGCAGCAAAAAAAGTAAATGGTCCATTCCTTGTTCGTTCCTTTCATCAATCAATTTGTTGCCGTATAACGAATAACGGCGTTATTCAAATACGCTTAAAATAACAACACCGATCTTACACTGATGGGTGGTCTCCCAATGAATAAAGATTGTACTTACACATACTATAGTTAACCACATACAGAGGTGTTCAAAAAACCCATTCAAATATATTAAATTTGAATAATAGTAAGCAAAGGGACCATTCTTTATATCATATGTGATAATGGTTGCAATAAATAATTCTCAATTTCGAAGAAGAATCACTATGTTTTAGGTTTCTTCATCAGGTAGGCAAAAAAATGATAAAAAGCCATAAAAACGTTGTTGCTTACATTTGAGTTTTAAAATTCTGATAACATTATTTATTTAAAAAAAAATTTAATTACTCTATTTTTAATGTGAAAAAAAAATTAATGAATAATAATCCGTTAATAATTTTTGCAATGAGCGAAACCGACACTGATCATAAAATATATTGTGAAAATTGTTCTAAAAAAATGTATTTTTTATTATCCATAATATAATGCTATTCTGTCAAGAATTGACAGTTAACACTTAGTAATTGTACTTACTATGGCAATTGAACAATACACGGGTAAAAAATATTCAGTGAATACACTGCACAAGGCACCATTAATTATTAAGTATTTATGTTTATTATTTTTATAATTTTTCAAATCACCTTTTATATAGCTTTTTTATAGATGAGGAAAGAAGATGCAATTGATAGTAACAATTGAGTGCTATGCATACTACATATATTAGCAATTCATTCACTTACTTTTAGTACTCCTGTATACACAAAAGTAAGCGCAGAACCAATTATCGAAGCCTCATTGTTGTTCACTATACTTAAAAAGCTTTATATTAGACTCAGTAATGCACCGCATACTATTTGACGCTACTCTAGCAATACTATTCCGTCTCTTTTTGTACCTACTCGGTAAGCCACGATATTAAGCGAACAATATGACACCATCTTTGGTATAATATCGCGCACGGTGTCGTAGATGAACAAACGAAGGTAACCAGCTAATTTGTTCACTACGCAAAGGAAGTACTCCCACTTAGGTTAATCGAAATTATACGTCAAACTAGAATTAATAAATCACATAGATTGGGGTATTTTGTTAATAGCCTTCGCTTTAAAATGTATACAATTTCATAATAATTGGCATAAGTAACTATCAAATATTTAGTGTATTAAATAATTATATTGAGCAGGCTGATTATATTTGGATAGTAAATAGCTGATAAAAAATAACTTGGGAAAATATTTACATGAAATATTTTGAGATTCTCATACGCTTGCATATAAATGAAAACAGCAGATTATTGTCGTTCATTAATATGATTAATGTAATATAGATAAATTTTCATTAAAAATCAACAATAGATTATGAAAAGCTTTTTCGATGTTTATTTTCTGTCCAATATTTGAACAAACTCTTAAATTTGACATATACGACACTGGCGAGATCATTACAAACAAAATATATAATTCTATAATTTTTATGTATAGCTTAAGATATTTTCAGATTACTATCTATGCGATATTTTTTCTTCAGTCACATTTTAGGGACTTAATAACATGTCGAAGAAAAATAGTAAATTTCAGATTAAAAAAAAATGTTTTTATATAGTTAATTTAAAAAAGCGGTAGCAAATATAACCGTGTTTGCTCCTGAACTCGTATAAATACAAATTTTGGCATGTATCAATGATAACTACAGATTGATTAAATCTATTTTTGGCTCAACTCTCGTTCAGTAAATACAAGTTTCACAGTATGTTTTGCATTCAAGTTAGATGACAGTGACACCTTTTCAGTATAATACGTTATATAGTTAGTATTTAGAACTAACCATCGATCTACTGAATAAAACCAATCAGTTCGATACTGAACCATTGTGCTCCCTCTTTCGACATTCAGCGTTATAACGAAAAAGTTAATAATAATAATGAGATCAGTTTGGTTGCATATTTGTATAGAGGAGAGAAAAATTCAACGAGTACTGGTATTTTCATCGACAAAAAGTTATCACTGAGGAATATTAACTTTTCATTTCTTTTTAAATTCTATCGATGAATTGTGTTCATTCTGCATGAAATAAATTTGCAACTGTATATTTGTTTTTGGAAAACAGATGGAAATAATAAATGAAATTATTTTTTGTTTTTAATAATAAGCAAATATTTTCCTAGTGTTATAATAGACAGGAAAAAGTGTGAAATTGTCTTTTAATTTTTTCATCAGAAAAGGTGTACTTAGAGTATTCTAATGTGCCTAAGGACTACTGATAAAAATATTGAAAATTAAAAATTCATAGAAATTATAAACAACAATGCAAAAAAATGTCTTAATAATGTAACTTGAAGAATTACTTTGATAATATTTTATGTACACGTCAATTAGTAAAGTTAGTAAAATCAGTTAAAATATTTTCACAATGTTATGACTATAACATCTTAAAAAAATCGATTTATTATGTAATATGAAAAAATACATTTCAACGGAAAATAATGAATTCTTTGTATTGATTGAATTGGCATTTACTTGGTAGAACTCCATTACAACACGGTGAAAAAATAGCAATGTAGAACGAGAATTCTATGTACATTGTAAAATATTTGCAGATTTAATATTAAAATATAAATGGTATAAGAGTATCGATGAATAATCGATTCCAAAGTATTGGTATTCAAGAACGGTAGGCATCCCTATCATTTATGGGTTCGATGAAATTCTATAATTAAAATCTGGGCCGAAGCACGCCTTGCGGGAAATGTCGGGTCCCTGTCACAAAGGCGGTCCGATTCGATTACTGGGTATGACAATGCACTTTGGATGACCGACCGACCATCTACCATAACGCCCGCCGTATCGCAGATCAGCTTCTCGCTATCATCAATCCATCTTCGCGAACAATTCGATTCAATACCTCGTAGTTATTAACACTCAGGGTGCTATAAGCGATTCAAGGTGTGCAGAATGATGTGATTATTACATCATTCACATGGACACGTTTTTATCGATGCATTGTAATAAATATTAAATTACCATGCGAAGTACTTAATGTTCTTATACCCTTTCAGCTCTGCAATATTTTATTGTGTATGGGACGTTTCCTTGAAAATCATTTCAATATATTACAATCGGGAAAGTCCATATAAAACAATTTTGATTCAACAAATGCTTTCCAACTTCCAAGCATATTTCAGAACAAATCATCAGCTTAAATAATCGAGATAATTGTTCTAAAATCACGATTTATATATTTTTTCAACATCAGCCAGTTTGCCGTTGTAGTTTGACAAAAATAAGTAAATATTGTTGTGCTTGATACATTTATTTCCATACAATAAATAAGTTTATGTTGTATACGATAAATGAATGAAAACATTTCAAAGTTCAATTAATTAATCATATATTCTCTCTTTTAAATATACCATCGCGAAGACTCTAATAAATTTGCTTCAATTTATTCATTTAATGTTACTTATGATGTATACTTGTAAATTGTGATTCTACCTTCATGCATGATATAGAGATACAATTTTTCAAAGAAAATATGTACATAAAGCTCAAATTCAATTTACCTGTGGAATCAATGAAGAATAAAATGTATTCGGTATATTTCGAGTAAAATCGATAATTGACTATGCTTTCTTTTTTATTAAAAATTTTCACAAAAGTGACAATTGAAGACTATGAAGCACCTACGCACTCCGATTATATTATAGCTACCTTATATAAGTAATATATATTTAGGAATGTAAGATAATGGTAGTTACTTTGAAGGTTGTTGTTTATTTTCAAGAAACAAAATATTTGATTGTAAGAAGTTCAGCATGACCAAGCAAATATTGAATGTGTTCTTTTGTTTGCTATACAAATTTCCATCCAGTTATTGTCTCGAAATGACTTCGGTAACATAACTGTGAATTTTCGATTGTAAGAAGCTATCATCACATTCTTTCTAAGATCAATCGATTATTGTTAATTCCATAATGATATACCAGATATTAAATTATTATATAAATATACGTTTGAATTAAATGAACGATTACGATTATAACACATCCAATTTATTGATTGAATAGTCAATGATTCGGCAAAACTTCTTTATAAATGTAAAAACAAAAAAAATTTAAGATCTAAAAAGCTTCTGTATTGTTGTAGAGTGATATTTCAGTTTACGTAATTGACTGCGGTTTGTGTGATTCACTATACGCTTGACACACCGCAATAAAGATTTCAACTTTATCAAAGGTCATATGTATACATGATCACTTAATGATAAAAAAACAAATTTTAAATGAATTCACTAAATAAAGGCAACAGACTTCTTAATTACCAAAAAAATGTTCATCGTTATTGAAAGTATTGTACATAAAGTATACTGACGTTTTTACTGTAGAATGAGCATAATCATTTAATTTATTTTGACGATTTATTAATACTACAATTAATGTGAATTTTCTTTGAACACACTTACAAACAAGTATCTATTTAAAATACAATCAAAAGTAATGATATTCGCGTAAGTGCAGCCATATATCTTTTCATCATATTGATAAATTTTAGCTAAATTTCATTTTTGATATAGTTCCGATGATGGTGTTAGCTAAAAAAGCTATCGATAACCTGATTGTTTTATTGAACAAATAATGTAGCGAAAACAATAAACTCTTCTTTAAAATGAACAGCCACGTGCAAAAATTTTAATTATATCGATTTTGTTTAATGAATGGTTATTTCTTCCACTGCCTTTGACGACTTCATTGTATTTGGCGGATGTAAGAATAGCATGAGGTAAAATCATTGTTTTTTCAAAAATTTATGACGTTGTATTGAAGCGTTTTCTAAGTGAAATAATAAGCTTTCGAAGTAAATGTACCTATATCAATAACAAAAAAATCTCACGATCGTTTGAGTGCGGCGATAAAGTCCGCAGAAGATTGATTCATTGTTAGGGTGGGTGTGCGAGAGAAAGATGCGCGCTGCGCGGGTAGCCAATCGCGATTTTGTCTGAGATACGGAACCGACTTTCAGCGTTACCTCACAATTTGCATAGCGATTTTAAAATAAGGAGACTCGGGCAGTGTTTATGCGAGTTCTCAGATCTCACTATCAGTGGAGAGGCATCGATACGATTTACAATATTCCCTCCATCGCAAATCTGCGAGCGGATGTTGCTTAAACAGGGCTGCAAATAGATAAATTAATCCTATGACCACCCATTCACTGATTTGAAAATCCTATAATATTTCCTTTCTTTGTAGAATTTCTTTAATGTCATTCTAATCCAGATCAACTACTATAAGTTTTCTTTAGTATATCCATCTGCCGGGTGATGTAAATATGACCGAAAAAACATCAGTCAAATCTATAAAATTTTATAAATTACAACTTTTTAGGTAATATGAGGTTATTCATATTTATTTACATACGTATTTTTCTAGTGATTAAATGGAAATATGGGAAGATGGGCTCACACTCTGAATTGCGAAATGAAAAAAAAACATAGATGCTGGAAGAAGATGGATTTTAATTTTTTTTTTTAAATAATTTTGAAATGCAACATCATTTTTTATTGGTGATTCATTTGTTTTGTGGAAAAACTTTTTAGTTTATTCGTATGTCAAATTATTACCATAGCAAAAATCAGGCACAATAATTATTAAAAAATCTTTCGATGTTCACGCACACTTAATATAGTTTATCATCTTGCCATAGTCGTAACATGGACGGATAAATATGTTGAAATACCGCGTCCCTTTCCACAAGTGCAATAACTTAAGACATTCGGACTTTGTTGAATTATGAGGACAGTATGCCAGAGAATCTGGGTGTGATTGCTCGCGTATGCCAGCTCGCGAGGGAATGTATTTCATATTATTTTTGGCCTGTCTGTTCCTTAAGCAGGAATACAGAGCTCCAAGCTATGTTATAAATAATATAATATTTGAAGCCAAGCTCAAAATTGTTGTCAATTGGTGCTCGCAAAATAATGACCGTCCTTATATTAGAATATTTTCTTTGAATGGTTTTGTTCCAATTTAGGAATACAAAGCAATAAACCACTATTTTTACAGATTGTTGGTATTAATAAATGCAAGGTAAATGAAAGTAAAATAGGTACTATAACTCAATCAATTTTTAGTGACAAACAATTATTCACAGATTTTTATTAATAAATCAAGAGGTGTTATCAAATATATTTATTTGAAGAAAACACTTTAATCGTTTAGCCTAATAGCTCATCGAGAAACTATCACTTCTCGGTAAGGCATTTTATTTTAATAAATAAAAACTTTTTTTTTCAGTATATGTTTATCAGCAATGAACGAAATTGTTCCCGATCATTATGTTATAAAATCATGAGAATGGTACTCAAAAGCTATGATTTATTTACTTTAATGTGAGCCGATGTATTTTGCAAGGATTTGACATTAAAAAAAAAACATTTTATTTTTTCATAAAAAGTTCAACTTAAATAACATAGTGTACAAGACGCAAAAAATATTCCTTAATTAATAAACTATTGAAATAAGTTCATGTTTTATTTATCTTTTGCTACGACTTCCTCAAGTGTCATGATCTAGATTTTTTAAATGTCTTTGATTTTAACGGTATTTACATTTTAACTTTTCAAAATAAAAATTTTATGGTCATTTCAAGTATTCTAATCAAAAAGGTTCGGTATTTAGATACAACGATTTAATTCAAAGAAATTCTGGCGCCAACTTCAAGAGCGCTATTTAATGATGCCCTTATTGAAATGTTTAGACTGTAAAATGTGACATTAAATCGAGCTTTCTATTGCTATCACATTGAGGGGCAACGATTAAACAAAACGTCAATCGTTTTTTAATCACACCTTTATTGCTACCTTGAATCTCAGCAGCATATTAATATTTGGAGACATCGTTATCAGCTATGTCTACGTTGTATGAGAATTGTTGCCTTGGGTTCGTATCTCGGTTGAACGTAATTGGTTTTGGTAGCCGCCACCGCCGGTGGCGTGTGATATATTTATTTTTACACTTTAATTCGGAACAAAAAATCAAAGTTATAATAGCGTCAAATTTAAATACGCTTTTTTTAACGTTTACATAGACAAAGTGTCAATGGATCGATTGCGTATGAATATAATTAATTAAAATGTTAAATTATGATCACGTCTATCTATGGCAACACCTTCTTGTAGAAAATTTTAAATTTCCTTTTTACATTTTTTACACGGATAGCAAGTAAAGACTGGTGTAATTTTTAATACTATTCTGCAATCTTCAGAGTTTTCAGAAAAGTATTTCCAAAATTCTCAAATAGAGAATTCGAGAATTTTGGAAAAAACACATTTCTTAAAATAATTATTTATATTTAATAGATATGCAAAGCATTACTAAAACCTCTTATGCTCTCACAAATCAAACCATATACAAAATATTATCCATCAAAATACGTACGCAATAATAATATAATAAACTGATCACAAAGGATAGATCATAACTATTAAGAGATTGTTCATAAAAAAATATAAGTCAACCTCAAATTCCGATTTAATATTCAAAAATTAATATATTTCGAAAATACATGACATTTTAAAGAAATATGACAGTTGAACATACATATAAATAATGGTCCAATAAACAAATACTCGTACATCAATTTTGAATGAAATGTATTTGTTACAATATTATTTTAACGAAATGTCAACTTATTTATACTAGTCTGTAAATAAAATATAAAATATCCAGAAGTCAGGCGACTATTTTTAAAGTATTGACAGCATACATATGCTAAAGGTGTGATATATAATAAATTCATTTTGCTCCAATCAGCTCTTGATTTTAATTATAAATTCAAAACAGACACTTCATTTTGGTTTGCATAAAATAAATTACTTTATTTATTGAGAAAAATTTCGTTAAGTCGAACATATTTTTACATGCTTTCAAAACTACACGCAATTTATAATATTATGAATAATAATTGATCTTAAATTATGTTACTTTCTATGGTTATTTCATTCAACTATAGTTATCACTTTTATAGATAATTTTATTTTTACTTGTATCGTGGAAGTTAACTTTAAACAATGATATAGTTAGAGAACTGGTTGTTGGGAAATTCATCCGAAAGCTAGATAAAATCATTACAAACTTCTTCAAATTTAAATGATTAAGAAATATCAGAATATAAAAAATACTACGTATAAGGTAGCGCACGAATTTTTTTAATTAATTATGAACTTGCATAACTAAGACATAGACAATAATAACCTATATGATAACGAGATATGCATCAAACGGAATACATATTATCATTTCTAATATTCAAAATTTCTTTCACGATCCCCAAGCTTATTCTACGACTTCACAGCTTTACCGCGATATTTTGTAACCCTTTTATAACAATATTTTTAAACATTACTGAAATTTAATGATTCCTAAAAACATTCAAAAATTAATTAATACTCATTGTTGATTGACATACTGAAATTTGTTTTTACTATTAGAAAAAAACCAACGTTCCCGTATGAATTAGATTTGTAAAATATCGACTGAATATTTAATTAAAATTTTTATACACTTTATTGAATGACAAATCGTTACGTATTTTTGTTGGTCAGTTCCTCTAAGAATTTTGTACCTTCGTGATACTTCAAGAATGTCTTGCGTACTCGTACGCTTTTCATGCGGTCTATATAATAATACTTTGCACCTCGTGGTAAAGAGTGGGTTGCATGGGGCATAAAATGAACGAGGAACACAACTGATTTACATACAACAACTGTGTAATTCCTGCACCATTAAGTCTTAATTGTCGATACAAAGCAGTGACGGACAAAAAGATAATTGTTTATACAGGAAGTTGTAAACGTTAAACACTACTTAAAATACCAGTCATTATAAATAGCAAAATCGATTTTTAGATGTATTATATTAATAAGCTATTAAATTTAAACGCTTTTAATCTGGAAGACATTTTAAAATTGATTCTAATAGCGATACGACAACTGTGTTACAACAAAAAATGTGATTTGGTATAATTTAATATTTAAAGTCACACGAAAAGAACGTTCATGATTAAAGAATATTTTTGAAATGAATCAATTTTATGAAATTATATTTTCAAGTAATCGAATAGAATAACTATACTTATCGTTTATTTACTGTTGTCACAGCAGGAAAAAATAGGTATTCGAAAAATAGTCTATAATAAAACAAACATTATATTCTAACTACAAAAAAACTCTTTAACAAAATAATGACGATTTTACAAAGATATATTTAATGATATTTATTTAAGATAAAACATACTAACCGATTCAATTTTTAACTGAATAATTTATTCAATTAATCGTTGATAAAATGTGAAACATCATGGATTATCTTCCAACTGAAATTATCTTGATATAATCAGCGCTAATTAGAACAGTCAACGGTAGAAAATTGTTAGTTTAGTTTCTCACAAGTAATCTAAAAAAGCTGTCAAAATACACATTCGATTTAAATCCCGTCAACACGTTTAAAAAGTGCATAAATTAGCGGTGAATCTTCGATTGTTTACCAATGAAATTCATATAAAAATGATTTTTTTTTAATTTGTTGGCAAGTCAGTCAATTTCTTTGAATGTTGGCAACTCTTACATTAACAACAAATGTTTCTTAAAAATGCCGAAAACTATTATTTCGAATAAAATTAATTATAGTTAGTATATTATATTATGTATAGTGTTACAGCGAGTACAGCTACAGAGTTGTATTGCAAAAAGTATGTAAAATAACGTTTAGTTGCGGGGGCGGTCACAAGGAGAGTTCGCATCGCGTGACTGTCGCTACATTACCTCCCGTCGACTGCCTTGCCACTGCCTCTGTGATTGGGAAAAAAATAAGCCTGCTAAGAAGCAATACGTCTGCAAATACGGATGCACCATGGAGTAATGTTTCTCAGGCACGCCGTCACAACTGCCACCGAAAGTTCAAGTTCAATAATATTTCAAACAAGTATTTTTTTAAGCGTAGTTAAATATAACGTCATGGATAAGCACCTGCTTATATTCAATTTGAATATTTTATGAAACTGACAATTTTTTCTGTTAACGTTTTAATAGTATTTTAATAACTGTCATTTTTTACGTTGCCTCGATACCAAACGAGATTATGTGAATAATTAATATCCTCACAAGTGTAACAGCGTTTCATTTACAATATCAAAAATGGTGTTAGAAAAATGTATTGATTACTTTTTTGATGATACGAACAATCAATTTTTAATGGAGTGAGTGTAATAATAATATCACAAACCGGTATTTTTCGGCCAACAAAAACAACTTCGTGCAAGTCAAATTGATGAATGGGCCTGATCTATATTGATTAAATTTGAGATTAATTCGAGTTTAAAATAAAGGATTACGCCGTTGATTAAAATTCCTCGGCAAAAAAGCTATTCGATAACAAAAAAAACTTTAATTGCATAGGGTAATATATCACGGATACCACGCCCACCTGGCCTTTCGTGGGCTACCGACGTCATTTATCATCTGGCTCGGCTGCTGGGTATTTTCTCACCGGACGAAAGACACCCCGGTTCCATTAACACGGGGGTTCAGATAAGGGACCTACAACTTTATTACGGAATCCGGTGCACGGGGACGAGATGAATACGGTAGCCGAGTGGCAAGCAGATAGTCGCGTCGTTCCGGCCTCGCAATCAACTCTGGGGCTACCTCATACTTTATTTTTTTATTACAAATAAACAATACAACAATCAAATTAACCATGCTTTAATAAAAAATATATTTGCTAGAATCAATAATGGCTGAAACGCTTAATAAATTCGTAGTTCTTAAGTTTAACTAAAAATCAACTACAATTCATTTTTCAAGCAAAGTTTTTATGATTTGAAACCGAAAATATGTATCTTTTATAATTGAACAATTGCAAAACAATGACGCGTAATTAGTGTTTTTAGATTAAATCGTTTAATTTTTTTTCAGTATTATCGATGTTCTTACAATAAGTTGCAACATTATCTACATTATATATATGGTTTTTGATTTTTAATAGTGAAGTATAATAAATTAATTGTTTTATAAGATTTAAATTAATCATAGCATTTTACTAACAACAGCATTAATTAAACTAATACAATTGAAATTCATATTAGTTTAATAAACTTCATAAATTTGTATACAAATATAACTTTACATGTAAATTTTGAAGTAAATTTTTCGGGATACATAATCAAGAAATAGTAACTATGAAAAAAGTGAGCCATTCAAGTTGCGAGCGCCCTTGATGGTATAGCGTGCGTATCACCTGTCCACTGTCGAGTTGTATATACTCTCTCACCTTTTGTTTATTTATTTTTTTATTGTGTGTTCAATTTACTTTTTACCCGACCAAGACGGTACCGTTGATTAAGAGCCGTGATTAAGAAATAAGAAGATACGTCTCTCTGGACATGAGATAATAATTAAGCCCTGTACGAATGTGGTAGCAGACGCCTGATACAAGTGGTGACTTTTTTATATCGAACATTTTTTTCAATAGTAATAAAAACGAAATGCCGGCCGAAGTAAAGTGAAAGATTTTTTAAATTAAACTAAGCCAATGATTTTAAAATTAAAAAATTTAAATCAAAACTATGATAATTGATAAAAAATGTATTTAATAAAATACTTTGGTATCATTATGAAAAAACATACTTTTTTAAATTCGACCTACAAAATTAAATATGACTATAGCTCTTTTTAAGTGCAGTTTTTATTTGGTTTTGTTTTTATTTTATGTAAGTCGAAGACATTTTTTGTTTTTATATATACATTCGTTAAAATCAATTAATTTTAAATATCGTATAAGTTCTTCGAAAGATATACATCTCTTCAAATTTATTCAATATATTATATGAAGTTATATTGCTTACCTTGAAAACATAACAATACATAATTTTAATAAATAACATGTGATTTTTTTTTAACACTTACAACATATTTTAATATTATAATAATATATTAAATATGGATTATTGGTCCTGTTCATCAAATGTATTATGGATATTGCACTTAAAAGAAATACAACTTAAAATATCATTTCTTTCATATCGTTATTTAAAATTTACTTTGGTTCTAATCAGCAATCAACGTAATCAACAAATTTTGTTACATTTGCAGTTATTATATAGACATCAGTGTATCAACATAATATTTAAAATTTTACAGAAATGAGCTTTACAATAGTATGGACTTCCACGGTGACATTTTGTCTAAGCCACCATTTAATATCGTCATTCGTATTAAAGTTACTTAAATTTAACCATTTATGGGTCAGAAATGCTACCGTATCAGTTATGCCACTACAGAAAAACATAACCCTCTTTTATTCTCGGTCATTATGAGGACTGATCTAGATAGTCCTTCGATGAGTTAATTACCAATAAAAGTAGAATCAGAAGAGGGAGTGGGACGACTCGGATATGTAACGATTCATCTCATGCTGTCTGTGTTTGTGAATACGAGGATCGTGTCACGAGATCATTCAACGACTTAATTGTCAATGAAAAATATCATTTTGTTCGCATTTTAGTCCTTTCAATCGATCTGTTTACAAGTTTCATCGCGTTAATATTGAAAGAATATTTAGTTCGATTTAAAAAAGAACTAAAATAATTCGTTAAAAAATATAACAAATTTATTATTGTATTTAAAAAAATATTCTTTCATAGCTAACACATCATAACAAATGATTGACTATTGATGATTTGAAATAATAAAAATTTACATTCCACAAATTATTTTGTAGCAAAATTGATGGTTATAAAAAAATATTTTTCAGAATTGAAAAGAACGTAAAATAAATAAAATCAACCCACTTGTCATATATTTCTAGTTTTTAAATAAACCAACTAGTCTTTATTTCATATTTACGATGAACAGTTTGGCTCATCGCGAGCATTATTAACTGAAAGTTAAAAAAAAGTGGAAATATTACTAAAATAGTGACAGTTAGCACATTAAAAGTGTCAAATTTTACCGGCTCACAATACTATTTCAGTTTTTAAAGAAGTTCTAATATTTTTTTAAGGAATTATTTTAAATATAAATAATTTTGTTTTGTTTCATAAATAAATTATAACGCTCTTTTATTAGATATCAGCGAATAACAACAATATGCAAATTCTCTTAGTGATCTGTTATATAAATAATCTTATTTTTCGCCATGTTTTTTTGAATTCCATAGATTTTGATTTATATTTTTAAATTCACATAAACATAATTCATATAGAACTGAAACACTCCTAATGCACACTTAAGAAACTGTTCAGATAAATTCTGAGATTCCACTGTGGATAAGGATCAAATGCTGGTCCATTATGTTAGAAATCTAGGTGGAATAGCCAGGCAGTCGTGTTTCTGTCAGAAATCGATACATTCGCGTGCGGTGCTCCAAGTTATGGCCTCAAACGGGCCATTCGTTTGACTTCATTACAGTATCAACTAAGGACCTCCAAAGGTATAAGATATGCGTATGGTAACGAACCTAAGAATAATTATTAAACTTTCACATGAATATGTATATCGACCGAACATTATTTGTTTGTATTTTCTGAATAATGAACCTTAAAAAAGACATCAATTCTACTGGATCAGTTTTGGATTCTATATTCGTGTGTATTGGTATCTTTAATATCACTAATTGTAGTGCCTGAATGGTATCGTAATCATAACAATGCCTCTCAACCACCTCATACAGTCTTTCAATAGAGAGAGTAATTGTAAGTTTCGTCAACACTTCCCTACTTCTCACCATGAAATTGATCAGATTGAAATAAGTTTTCGAATCGCTGTTTTGTACTATTACAGTATTAACTACTAATACTATTTTATAAGGTCTTCAGTGTAATAAAAATTAATATAATAATAAAAATGTAGATTTATAATCTCTTCGTACTCTATCCGAAAAGCCACTCAAAGCTACAAATTGATAAAAATCTAATTTTCTTATTTAGTGCTTCACATCCAAAGCAAAGAAGTTTTAATCTAGCAATGTATTCTAGTTCCACAAAATTATTTTTACAAATATAGTTGATAGCTATTTCGGCTCACGCCATCGTCAGAACGATCTGGCGAACGAACGATGGCGTGAGCCGAAATAGCTATCAACTGTATTTGTAAAAATAATTTTGTAGAACTAAAATACATTGCTATTTTTTCACCGTGTTATAATGGAGTTCTACCAAGTGAAAGCCATTTCAATCAATAAGTTTTAATCTCTTTATGATAAAATTTGAAAATTAAAATTTTTCTTCGTGTTACTTATTTTCATGGATGCTTTTCAAAAATATTTAATAGTATAGTCACTTAAAATAGACAAGTAAATGATTTACAATATTGTAAAACTATATTTTTTGAAATATCTACTTTAAAATTGAGCTTTCATCAAATAATGAATAAAATCTTCAACGTATCCAAATTTCGATAAGTAAAAAAACTAAATCATTTGATAACTAATTAAAGTGATATTATCGTTTACGTTTTCTTTGTCAGGGTGATTCATAGAGCAATGCTTCTGAATTGGTCCTGGTCGACCGGCCTGATTAGCGGGCAAGCCTCCTTTGGGCCTATATGGAGGAGCCGGCGACTCTCTTTGTTAATGCCAATTATGCGGTGACCAGTGACAATGCCGTTTTTGAAACGAGTGTGAGGAACTGACTCCCGATTTGGAGCGCCAGCCTCTGCGCATCGCATCGCTTTGGAAGCATATCTGAGAGCGTCAGTGGCCGATCCGACGACCGTCTACTCCGCATATCGCATTGATTGAACTGCAGGAATATGAGTCTCATCCACGAGACGTGAACGACTGATTATTTGACCGATACGCCAATATTTAATCATACATATATTTCTAATCTTATCCACTCTTGGTGTGTTTCACGTGCACTCTTGATGGAACTTTTTCAAGACATATTTTATAATAATGCGTGAGAGAAAAAAGCTAAGAAAAAACTTTTCATAAAAATGGTACAATGAAATGTTGAAAAGATTCATAAACAACAAATCATAAGGTACAAAAAATCTTCTTAACAGATGTAAGTACAATAATCACATTTTTAAGGTAGATTAAAGATTTTATGAAAAATAAGTAGTACACATATTGGCATATAAAACTTGTGTTGTTTCCTTCGTGAACTACAGTTTTTGAGATAGTTGTAATGCTTTCCAAAGTTATTTTGATTTAATAATGTGTAGAATGTTATTTCTTTATCAATGAATAATTAGCACTTATAACTATATACCATATATAAAATCACCGTATTCATCTTTATTATATAGTATAATAATAAAACATATGTTTTTTCCAAAGCAAATTTTTTTTCTGCAACAATCTCCATAAATATATAATATTTGGATTATCTTTAATTTTTCTCAATTCGTCAGGAATTAACATTTTGAAAACTAACTTGAAATTACACTCACCCCGCGTTATCACTAATTTAGTGAATTTCACGTAATTGTTTACAGATTTCAGCTATTTAACACCATACTTTTCTTAATGAAATTATTATTTTTTATGATTCGTAGCTCATTCCACATCTGGAGAATTTAATCGTTTTCTCCTTTCTTATCGTTATCGATAGATAAGTGAACTCGATTGCTATTTTGATATGTATATGAACCAT
This sequence comes from Himalopsyche japonica, assembly GCA_028555115.1. Lineage (NCBI taxonomy): Eukaryota > Metazoa > Arthropoda > Insecta > Trichoptera > Rhyacophilidae > Himalopsyche > Himalopsyche japonica. The sequence continues at coordinate 648,260 of JAHFWJ010000449.1, read as the reverse complement.
AGAATGGCCTGTTCTATACTTTCTGTATGGAGAACGAACACCGCAATTGCTAAAGTTTTCCTTATTTATCTTTATTACCTATTTATACAAAGTTGCAACGCTGTACAATATTGTATATATAATAATGTAATGCAATAAAATTTTACAGTCTTCAGATATCGAAATCTCCACATAACTTTTTTTAACAATAATTACTTGTACCGTTTCTATAGCTCGATCTATCGTTCTTTCATTAATCACTATTTGTATGGTCAATTTCTAGCATTTGTCATTTTTTTGGAGGTTTCTATTGTGGCATATATTTTTATTACGTATATATTGCCAGATAATCTTTCAAATAAAATAATGAAATGTCGCTTACCAGTATGAAGAAAGAGGTGGTTCTTGAGGTTTGTGTGCTTAGAAAAGCCTCTCGAGCAGATGTGGCATTTGTGAGGCCACGAACCGCTGTGCACGTACATGTGGGACTTAAGATCTCCAGGTGTTGGGAAGGACTTGGCGCACAGGTTGCATTTATGCGGTTTTTCCTGGAAACAGTAAAATTTACATTAATAAATATTTAACCAACAAAATATGCTGGCACTTGGATATACGCCAATAAAATATTTTGTTCGATAGAATGTTTCAAAAACATCAATTTTAAAGTCTAAATTAATAAATAATGGTCAAAAAACAAGTAATATAGGTACGATAAGCTTTGAGGTCATGACGAGAGAGTTTTATCATATTGAGCGAGTGATTCTGTTTTTAAATTCCGGCATATTTTAAACATATTTATTTTAAAATTTTCATATACAGATATATCTAAAGTAACTTACATGACTGTTTCCAAGTCTTTTCTCCTCAAAATTATGTCAAAATCAATAAAATAACCAGAATATGTTGTTTCATACATTTCTGTATCATATAATATTCAATTATAATAAACATAATTAATATAAATATATGTATATAAATATAATATATAAAAATAAAATATTTATGAATATCCATATATTTTATAAATTGTAAGATTTTATATGAACTAACACTATAATGGGAGAAACTGATTTCTTTATAAATACAAAAATAGACTATTTTAGATAAACGACCTTTAGGGTTTGGTATCAATTATAAAAAAATGTATAGTGTTTTTTTTTCATTAATGACACAATAAATGCATGTTTCATACAGTATATTGTGTAGAAAAGGGGTTGATTTTACATACCCCAAGCCATAATATTACCGCGGTCGGTCGACAACCGTCCATAACAAATTTTCCACGGTGTTGATCCCAAGGAACACATTTTTTTATACCTCTGTATAAACAATCATAAATCAAACACCTCGTATCGTCCGAAGTCGAGACTTTCATGTTATTAAAAGTATGTTACACAAAACCGTGAAGAATGATATAAATTGCATAATTCGTATCGTCGAGTATCTCGGACGCCTCCGAGACATCGGCTATGTTGAAATCAATATCAATAAGATTCAGTGGAATCGAAAAAATGGTCCATCAAAACCACAGGCGACTGACTCTACGGTATGCTAATGAAATGCAAATGCTTGATCCAGTTAATGCAACAAAATAAACTGGTGTTTTGGGCAAAGAATATTATCATCAAAGACGCATTAACGATTTTGTTTAAGTGTCCCGACCATTTTTATTGCACTAAAGTTAAATGTGAAATTAAAACAGTAGACGGTTTGACTTATCGCTTGATCAAGTCGGCCTTCTGAATTCATTTACGATTAGAGCCTTTTTTCAATATCGCTTCAGAACGTTACTGATATATACATTAAATCAAAAAAAATCCAAACAAATAATAAATTTTCGTTTTTCTTTGTATGATCGCTACGCTTGGAAATTAGTCCTGTTTGGCAATTAATATGATATAATTATTATAGAAAATTTAATGCCCCATTCATACGCGCTATTGCGAAACATGGCAATCCACGCTATGTACTTGACATGATAATGTATAAAATAAAATAGCACTATTAAATTATTTATAATATGCTTTTATCGTTAATAATAGTTTTACAGAAAGCTATGTTAATAAATTATACGTATAAATATTGTTTCATTTTGAACAGTAGCAAATATTTTTATTGTTTATTATGCATATATTTTCATTAGTTAGTTTCACCTACGCGATCAAACATGAATTTATACTATGTATCAAGAATGTTTAAAATATTTGTACTATTACCACATTGTTTTATTTTTCAGTTAACATAAAAAAATAAAGAATGCTTCTTGTTTGAATTAAGATAAATTAAACTTAAAAAAACACTTTAATATATGTTCACATATATATCATGACAACAGGGTATTAAAGTAAAAGATGCAGTTTTTAAGCAAGATAAACATGTTCAGCAATCGACATTGTTTAGGCGAAGTTTTTTTTGATAGCGCTTTAATTTTGCTAAAATTTAAATTATATACAAAAAAGTGTTTCTTAACATGCAAATCAGTGTATGTGTCAAATGATATTTTTTTAATTATTTTACTGACTATCATCACGACCCTACATCCAACAATATAGAAGATAAATATTTTTAATAAGCATTTATTTTAAGTGGGTAAATATATAATTTAGGGGTCTCGAGTAAATTTGGAATGACTTTTTAAACATTTATTTCTATGAAATCTGTTGAAAACCAATTGATTTCATAGTATTTACATATTGAACGTGTACACAGAAAAATACTTTTAAAAAAAGTATTTACAATAAACTTTACGGAAATAAATATTAGAATATCATAAGATTTAAAATTATAAATTTAGATCAAATGTAAATATTTTAATCGCTGAGCAATACACTCATTAATATCCACGTCTCCGAGTTTCAAAAATGTTGTAACAAGCCCATGAATTTTAAATTACCAATTCAGGCTGCATACTGCTTTAGTACACTAATGAATTGCTCTATCAAAGAAGTTTAAATGCATGCGTTATTTATCTGGGAAAAATTCAAATGAACCAATACCGAAAATCAAGTCTAATACGCTCATAGGTCTTAGCCACTTAGCCGGCCTTATTTGGAAGTTATCTCAATTTCGATAAATTTCTAAAACAGGATTTTTCGTTCACATATATTTTATAAGATTCGGGTGACAGAATCTGGTTTGATTTTGATATTCCCACGCTGCGTTTATTCGACGATGGTTCTTCGCATAACTGCGGCCAATATAAGAGCATAATATTTCATCAGGCTGGCGATTATCACACAACGGGAGTTTCAGTACTACATCGATATTTTACGATATATTTATCTCATAAATTAGGATGTTTTACTTAATAAATAATAGATATTTAAAAAAAGACCCACTTTTCACAACATTATATCGAGTCGGCAGTTAGCCAGTGAAGTTTTTTTATCTGACAAGAAATATGTAACATAAACATGTATAAACATATTTTATTAATTGAATGTGTCTAAGCTGAGATACTTAGTGAATATAATTTGAAAGCAGTTTTATGTATATGCACATATTAAGTTATTTATATAATAAAACGAATACTTTATTTCGCCATAAAAGTTATTCATTGAAATTTTCATATTAGTATTTTGAGTTTAATAATATTTATTTGTATTTGAATTTTAATTTTTCTAAAAGAATAATTTTCTTTTGTGAGTTTTGCGTCATCTTTAGTATGGCGTTTTATACATATGTGATCAATAAATAAAGACATTGAATAATTATTTATGCACACCCAAGATAAACAATCATACATCAAAATAAAAAAAATAATGAAAATGTACTGTTAGTGCCTTAGTTTGTTAAGCTTAATTGGGAAAACATCTATACATTTTGTTTCTTTATAGATTCAAAACTTTATAAAATAATCTTTAAATATTAACCTCTTCTTTATATCTCAATGGGCGAACATTTTTCAATGAAATTTGATCGGTAACCGATTTATAATCATATTATTGTTTACAAAACTTCACTCGTTTTGATCAATCGTTTTGAAAAATCAGTAACAGTCACAATTTGATTGATTTCTACCAAGTTTTATGTGTTTTAAATATAAACATTGATACAATTTTATGTGTTATTGATCATTTAACTTTAAGTTTACAGTCCAATTTAATTGGTGGTAAATACCGATATGCCTGAATAGAAAAACCGTTGGACCAATCATGATTATAAATAATACGAATTCTCGTGGGCGTGAATATTTATTGTACCATAAAATATAATTGACTTACATTAAATTTTCTTTTATTATTTAAAGTAAGTCGTCTTGAAAACAGTGTATTAAATAATGTATATATTGTAGTATAAGTTTTTCAATATAAATATACGAATTTTTATTAAGTGTATTTTATTACCCTAATAAGAAGACAATATCAGTGAAAATTTGAGGCGGTTTTAAAACACCTAACGAATAAAATATCATTCACTTTATAATTTCAATGAAAATCTTTATCACACCCCTAAAAAATCTTAACTTAACATCAAGGAATCCTATTTTGTAACAATTTCTAAGCTTCAACTCAAAACATACGTAATACTTCTTTGTAAATATATTTCACTCCCACAAGAAAACTGTCAATAGGTACTTAAAAATCAGTTTGAAAATTGTTGTAGTAAAATCGGTTTCAGTGAAAGAAATACAAAAAAGCTTGCAACAAAGTAACTATACAAAATATAACAATATTCTCGATTGTACTGAGGCAAAACTAGAAAAAAAACGATTGTATTAATAATTTGGAATCAAGGTGCAAACTCGTCTTTTTAGTATGTGGTGAAATATCTTCAACAGATATTTATTTGGATTTAATAATCTACTGATAGTTGAATAAACCTTACCAAATCATCTTTAATGAATGTTAGTTTAAACATGAAAAGTTTGATAAATAATTTAATATTTTAGCCAATATTAAATAAAAATATATTGTTTGCAGCAAATTTGGGTGGAAGAAATAACTTCAAGAAGGATATAATCTACCTCTTGAGCTTTCTTCGGCGTAAGTTACAGCCAACGATATAAGCAATATATCATTGCGATGTTACACCTGCTATGAAATCGCTTACCAGTTAATATCCATTCTGCATGACTACTATTCAACTGAGTATACATAACAGTGCTGTAGAAAATTTTGACAAATACATTTTTTACTCACCGATTAAAATTATTTATCAAATTTATATTTTTTCATTTGGCAATCAAAGAATGAAAAATAATATTCAAATAAAACAATCTAACGACTGGCATAAAAATATTTGATATTTTTTGACTGTAGTTTTTTTACTAAATACAATTTAAAAAATCGATAATATTATACATTTTTGAAACGTTTTAATGCTGTAAAATTATTAAATCGTTAGAATTTGTTGATTTAATAAAAAAAAACTTCATATAAAGCATGAATTAATATTATTGATTGAAGTGGCATTCACTTGGTAGAACTCCATTATAACACGGTGAAAATGAATTATATTGTTATATACCCAATGTTCTCTCTTATCTGTCGAATCCAATGAAAGATAATAAATTACAAGCTTCCATAATATTACTCTTACGGATCTTTATAATGAAAATTAAGTATTTTCAGTTTTTAATATTCCATTCTAATATGGTTATTCTTTTATATTTTACGCTATCACCAATCATAATACCTGGGGTTTTCACAAAATTATTTCTTTCGTTTCTTTTTTTTATATCAATAGAAATATTTTGATACGTCCATGAAATATTACAGCAACATCTCACACAGTCTTAGTTTGCCCATCAAATCACCTTAGAGTTGTTGTGCGACCGCATGCCACACTAATCTAACCCTGCATTCTAACCTAGCTCACTACATGCATACTAAATTAGAAGAAAAACTTGCATACCTACATTACTATCTAAAAAACGTCCATTTATAGATCTGTCATTTGAAATAGGAAATATTTCATAAACGTATACGCCTATGGCAAATTTCCGATCTATAGCGTGTGAATCCTTGAACAAATTTTTTAGGTTTTTTTTTATCGATATTTTAATACGACAACGTGGGTGTTTGCAACGTCACGGGCTTAATTAAATAGATTTCGCTGTAATGCAGGTTTGACAATGAATGAAAATATATATTTTTCACTTCAAAAAAATTCTCGTTTTGATTATTGAAGTGACATCACTATAACGGCTTTATATATAAATTAAAATTTCATATAACCGCGACGTCAGTACAATTGCCGTTTTATAATCGCTTGTGTGTTCAAACTTTCAAAATTACGTTTTTATTTTGATTAATATTTCTGCATTCTTTTTTAAAAATGCTTGTCATAACGAGACATACTCTCTTATAACGAGATAGTGTATAATATAACACCCAATTCTCCTTGTGTCCATATTTTGTATCGTTTACAATAGTTGAGGACATGGAAATATTTCGAATTTGAAATTGATTTGCACCATATACCGACTAGAATATTCCGATAAAAGATCGTGATGATGATTCTTAATAAAAATCCTTATAGCTTCTAATCATCATACATCAATCAAGTGGCATAATAAAATATATCAAGAAGCTATCACAGTACTCTCAATGTAATGTAAACATATTACGTTACTATTCAAATTACTGAATAGATAGTTGGGTTTTATAAGTATCTTTGCCGCCGCATTACTCCTCGTAAAGAGCCCGTGTAAGGTCCAAGTTTTTCGATTAGCTAGGTAAGGCGCCATGCCAGAACCAATCTCTGTTTGGATCAACTGTCAATTTCTTTTTAGCCTCACGGTTTTTGTTGTGTGCGGGCGCTCAGAAAAAATATGATTATATAAGGTGCCTTCTATTTACAAACGCGTAACCGACCAAAAAAGCTTCATCTTTTTTCATAACACGACTCAGCAAAAAGTCAAAGCACGGACCTTTGTTGTACATTTTTTGCCGTGAAAACAAATACTTCATTCAATAATAAAGTGGGAAATCAATAAATTATAATCTGATATAATATAGATCACACTTTATTTTAATAAACTTCAGTAAGTACTTATCAATTTTATCGAAACGTATTATCAATACTGTTTGCTATTTCGTTTCTTAAAAAGATTGAAAGAACGATTCCAAAAATTTTGGTTTCAGATGAAAAAATAATATAATATAAATCGAATCCATTCCTCTAAAATAGCATTTTTCATAAAAAAAATAATGGTTACAAGTATGTTGATTTTTTTTGTTCTTGAAACATAAACATTTAACTTGTTTTAATGTTTTAAGGCATACATTTTTTCAAAGTTTCTCTGTTACGTTTTCTCTCTTTATGTACTTTGAAGATACTTCTTACATATTTAATTAATATTACGATTTCGTATGAGTCTTCCATTTACAAATAGTGTTTAATTATGTGTTTAATTTTTTCTGTAAGAAAACATATTATCTATGTTTTAGATCGTCAAATTGAAATCCACGTTTAAAGTTTAAAAAAATGATAATAAAGATATCTGAAATAATAGATTGAGGTATATTTATTTTTGTTTCGCCGACGATGATGTGATAAAATTTCCTAATTCTTTTTCAAGCTTTTCATTTTTAAATCTAAAAAAAATACTTCATAATACACAAAACTGAATGCTTGCGCCATTAATAGTGCTCTAATATTTGAAATTTCTACACCTAGTCCCGGGTCAATCAACTTTGAAGATTGATTAGTATAAGAATTTGAGACAGTTTTTTATGAGGCCGACCCTGCGTAGACTTTTATTTCATTTTTCCGGTTTTAATAGCCGACTCTGTGTTTATAATGGTAATATGAACGTGCTGAATGAGATGGATCGTAAAGAAAGGTGATTGATTTGAAATGATCAATAAACTGGTTTGGTCCAATCAATCGACAAGTTGCCTAATATATAGTAACATCATTTGCATATCTCGACTCTGACAGCAGGTGTACAATCAAAATTCTAAATCATTCCCGGTAAGTGTTTCAAATAAAATCGTATATCTTTTCGGGGATTAAAGAACTCGTATTACCATAAAGCCAACGAAGACAGTTTCCGGCCCATTAAATAATAAATTGAGAGTAAATAATAATATATCTCACTGAAATCAAATAACGGTTTCATTATTCTGTTATATAAAACAATAATTATTATCCACCCAGTCAACTACTAATTCATATTAAGCAAACAATAACAAAAAATCAGCCCAAGAAAAAATTTATTGAATGTTATATTTTATCATACAACCAAATTTTTCAGTAGTAATTGTGATAAATTAAAATAGTATATTACAACAAGCAGCACCTATCAAACATTAAAAGCAGCTATTTTTGTCAATCAATTATCGATTACACTATTTTTCCGATTTATTATCAATATGATTTTCTGTTTTTATAGTTTGGGCTTTTAATATAATATAAAACCAAATGAACTCCCTCTTTCGCAGCTAAACTTTAAGAAAAAATGATAAAGAAAACCGTTGTTAAGCCAAAAACAAACATATTTTTACGTAGTAAAAGAATTTAGTTTCCATTTTTTAAGTCTGTGTTTTTTACAACATTCATATTAACAAAAAACACCTGCACTAAAATTTTATTTACACAATCATCGTTTAATTTAAACAATCTGTTTTAATAGAGATTAGGCAAATTAACGTCTAGATTTTTTATAAAATCTGTCAACAAAATCAGTCGTTTATTAACTAATCCGTATAAATTATGTAAATTCTTACATTATGTTTTGATTCTGTAGTATTTCCAAAACACCTAACGGGGATTTATTATGCGCTAATGTTATTTATTGAAAATAAGGCTTACTTGAGATATACTGATCAATAGCGATTTGTATCAAAAGTAATTCCCACGCGACTGTGTTCATTTTTTTTTAATAAAGGATTGGTTCAGGCAAACTTCCTGTTATACGCATACGACATATAAACACCCACGAACTAACATTGTGATGTAAGACGCTATTTTATTTTAAAGAATTTTCTTGCATTATATCATGAATATGCCAGTAAATTATTTCAATTAATAAAAAATACAGACCTTATCAAGAAAATTATCTCATCACATTGATAAATAACCTAACCTATTGTTAGTTATTAACTTGCATTTGATTAAAAATGGTCACATTTTTTTTTTTGATTTTGTTTGTAAAAATAGAATGTTATTAGTGAATTTATAAATGCTTACGATTTGATCAATCACGGTTTTCGAGCAGTTTATTTTTTACGTAATGAAAAATTTCATATCAGTTGCTTAATATTTCTTATCTTTTCATACACTTTCGCAGAAAACCCATAAAATGGAAAGTATAAATCCGTAATATATCAAGTAATTATGTGAATCACATACTAACTTTCGATTGTTAACTCCAAATCACACCAAAACAATTGAATATTTTTATCTGTTGTGTGTGAGAAAATTTAGAATAAGTCTATAAAAACATACAACTAAAAGCAAAAAAAGTAATTACCTGTCTTAAATAAAAACACAATAATAAAGGTGCAAATTTTGGAAAGATTAAGATCTTATTTACAATACAATGATGGAACATCTTGAATGCTGTAAAATTTAAAGATTATTTTAGTATGAAAGAAAGAATAAAATAGTTCCATCTCTTTTTTCCAATAAAGACTCAAAACCAAAGTCAAATCTTCTCTTATTCATTGTGAGAATTTGTTGTTGTTGATTAGCGTGCGAACCTTTGACGGTATGCCACGGTACGATACGTTTCTTTGAGTAATCAAAGACTTAATGGGAAAACGCTGAGTCAAATTACCATATTTGATACGTTTTTTAAAGACGTTTATTTTCTTGGGTTTTATTTTGATTCCACCTTTTTGATTGATAATGAACTTGCAGTTTTTTTGTATACCTCCCAATTGCCTTAACTTATTTTTTTATTGTACGAATCATAAATAATATAATCGCCAAATTATTTATTTTTCAATTTTTGAAACAAAATTAATTTTTACTTTACTACTTTGTTATTCTGCTCAAATAATCAAAGCAATCATTTGGGCTTAATTTATTAATTGTGTCTTTTTTAACTTTTCTCCTTAACTCAATCAATTAACTGATCAAATTCTCCTTCAAAATCCATAATAATTCCAATTTAAAAAATATATTCTCGATTTTTTAATTCATATTATAACAACATAACATGTTATTACATTGCTAAAAAATGCATGTAATATAGACATGTTTAGATAAATAGAAACTATGTACGTATTTTTTTAATATCAAACCATTACCTAAAGACGTTTTATCAGTACTGCATAATAATATATTTGCCTTGGAAAATCTATGGTTATTCCAAAAAAACTTTATTACTTCTGCTAATCGGATGAATCCCGTCTCTTGGAAGACCGCTGACGACCATCAATATGATCTTTTCGGCTGAGCAACGGGATTCCAAGATAACCTATGAGGTGACTGGCAGAAGACAAATAAATGTGGTGGCCATATACTCCGGTAGATAACAGATAGCGGTTATGGTTTTTAAAAATTTACAATATTATATTGACTTCTTATAATGTTATACTTAATCTATAATAAATATTTAAAATAAAAACTGCTTCAAAAATAGAAAAGAATCGTGTTATATTGTAGAACGGCTGATAATCTTCATACGTATTTTTGATCAAAATTTAACAATGAAATAATCGTTATCGGTACTTCTCGCTTGTAATATAAACGTGTTGAAGAATAGACTTACATAAAATTGGGATAATTAAATTTAAGGAAAAGATGTATCGATTCAAAAATTATTATCTACTGGAAGTTGTTTGTTTTTTTTTCCAGATGGCCGAATCGATTACCCGCCTATATAACAATAATTTCGTTCTAGGAAATCAATTCACGTCGCACATGAATGTTGTCAAAAATGTCGTATGGTATTTTGATTTTTCCGGTTCGAATAAATCTTATCTGACAAAATGTTAACGACCGTTTTAATCACTCACTACATCCAACTTTTAGCGCTGTCATCTTGCTACCAATTTTAAACGATCTTATCTATCTCAGAATTGCATGTTTGATTTATTTATGACTTAATACAAGTATCTGAACCAATTGGAATTTACCATTACAGCTGACAGTGTTTTACTATGTCAGATTCTATGAATGAAATATGTAATAGTTTATTATTATTATATTTTATTATAGTAAGAAATAAAATATGGACGTTAAACAGTTGAAAATTTACTATAAAACATGTTCTACTTTTTTATAGTTCCTGCTGTTTATTTAGAAACGTATTGCTTATATTTGTTTATCGAGTTTGCATATTTCACATTAATCAAAAATGTAGTTAAAAGTCAATAAGTAGAATAGATATATAACTTATTATAACAATATTTTAATACACATATTGCGAATCAAGTGCATTAAGCGAATTTTACTGGCGATATCGTTATTTATTCATTTCTATTTTATATATTCCAATAGTTCATGACGAGAAAACTAAAATGTAAATGTGTAAGAGTTTATTTCGATTAATAATTTTCTGATATTTTTTTCTTCGTGACAAAAATAGGAAAATATTTACATTCATTTTTATTTATTCTGAAACGCTTTCGAATTGTCAATGTATTAAAACAATTTAGTGTTATTAATCTTGCCACACCGTTTGATGAGATGTTTTAATTAATTGTTTAATAAAATCAATATTACAATAATGACACCATAAAGCCAAAAATACAGTAATATTTCATTAGCCAATAATTTTACACCCTTCTTTTGACCGTAAGAACTCACCGAAGCGAATAAGTTTTCATTCTTGACGCCACCCTCGTTTTGAACGGTACTTGACTTTCGTGTGAACTTGCGGGAATGAATAATTATATTTCTTAGCAGTGCTCGAATATAACCAATATCATTTTTAATTACTTTTGTTAGAATACTATTTTTGTTAAATTGAACCACTATATAACAATATGATATTTATTAAACTTATTTTCCAATAAACAAACATTTTTTACATTACTCAATAAAATGAAATTTACTTATTTCAAATCAATTACAACAAAGTGAAATTTTATTTATTCCATAATTCATGACGAGATTAAGCTCATTGCTGTTTTTAATTCCCATAATCTCATTTTGTCGATGGCGTGAGATTCATTTTTTCATTAGCATTATCTTACAATTAATATAAAATTATTAAATATACATTGATAACATAAATAAAAGATTCTCGTTATTTAAACAACTAAAAAAATCACTCAATCGACTATATTAAAACAAAATACAAAGAATGAAAATAAAGGTTAAACATCCTTTTACTTGAGTATTTCAATATACACTTCATTGCATAGTCTCGTATAGACTTTTTGATCGTATTTTTTTTGTATCAACATTTTTTATATATTGTATAGTAAATTTTTGTCAATATTTTTTTTGTATTCATGATAAAATATAATTCACAAAATTTTTAAATATAAAATACACATATTATGTATTATGGATTTAGTCATGAGTTAGAACAATAATTGGGTTTGATTTTTACCACTAATAAATTTTAGGAAAGTACATTACATTATTCTTAATTATTTAAGAAAACTATTTTTTTATCCTGTAGACATCTTTCATGAATAATTCGTACACCACAGTCTTACTTAAAAAAATTATGTTTAAATGCAATGCTTCACAATATGATAGGAGGGTGTTATGGGAAATGAGCATGTAGGTACATTTTCACGGACTGAGGTCATATAAGTTTAACAACATTATGTAAGATATAATTCTTGAAATGGTCACGGCTTGGTGACTGCTCTCTGATCTATGGGGTGACTGCCATATATGTGTGGGAAAAAAATGAAAGTGAAGCTCCTCTAGTAGGGTTTGAACGGTGTATCATTATTTCATCAAAAATTTAATATTTATTCTTCCAAAATTGAAAAATATTACATAAATATTCAACTCTTCAAAAAATTCTAATGATTTCTTAAGTAAATAGTATGTTCCATTTGTTCAAAGGCTTTTAAAGTGATTAATAAACAAAATTAAAGTAAGTTTTGACGTTTTTCATAATATTTACTTATTTATTTTATAGTAAAATTCATAAAGATTTTTGGGTCAAAAACACTACTACATTTACATCTAAATATTTTCTAAATATGATTCTTAATAACATAAAGAAACTATTTATCGCTTTGTACACTTTTAGTTAAATCATGAACTAATCTTTTAATCTATATGTTTATTATCAATGGTTCTGAAATATTTACGTCTAGATATTAATTATTATCGAATGGACGAATAGATGCGTTTCACATGCACAGGTTTCTTACACGACTTTGGCCAATAATTAAAAAAAAAACATGAATTCTTCCATGATTTGGTAAAATGGGAATATTTTCATACTATCCAGGAGTTTATTTTTCAATTCGACACGCACTTACAAAAAATAGCGTGAGAAATCGAGTCTGGTTTCAACATAGGCCCCCATTGATGAATTATAATCTTTGTTTAACATATACAAAGCTTTTTCAAATATTAACAAAGAAAGAGTATATTTTATAACATTTTGAAATAAGAAAGGGTAAAACTTTTGAAAAAAGTTGAAACAATTCTTGGTACGATTTGCTGAAATAGTTCGTGTATTATATATCTTTTATACAGATGCTATCAATAAATAGGAACAGGTCATTTTATCTAATGTTTATTTTTAACGATTTTTATGAATATACGAATTTATCTATAGTGATAAAATTGTTCCATGTGTAGCCTACTCGTTTAATGGGCACTTTAAAACATTTAACTTTAACTTTTTTTCGAACATATTTTTTTCGTTTTCATAGTCGTAGTTAAACGACAAGAATGAAGACTCGTTCTTTTGCACTCTATCAGGGGTAAATATTGATATCATCTCGAGTGGCGTACTATAATCTTTTTGAAATCCTTGAAAACTTTTCTTGAAATTTCCATGCCTTTGTGCTTTTGATTCACGTGAATTCATACGAGTCCAACAATTCAGGCGAGTTCCCGCATTGACCTTAAACCCATAAGACGCGTAATTTGTTTAGTCTTTTTTTCCTTGTTATTATAATGTAGGTACCGTGAGAATCCACGGTCGGCTGAGCTCAGACGTTAACCTGAGGGTAAGGGGCATTCGGTTCGATATGTGTAAGTGTTTAATTTATGCTACCTGTCTTTGTCTAAATGTTTGGTCATTGTCCGCGACGTAAGCGGACATTTATTTTGTTATTTGTGAGAAAAAGTCGTCCGCGTCCAACGACGACTATTAAGACATAAATAGAAGATAAGTGTGTCGTAAAATGGTTGATTGTTGGAGCTTGTTTCGGAAATGGGTTGAATCGAATGACTGTTTATGGCGAGTTTTCTTAAAAAAAGAAACAATCACAAGACAACTTGCATACGAAATATAAAGAAGCTCATCAATTTTTTCACATCAATTATATTACGAATAAATAACAGTTAGAACCCAATAATTTATAGCGAAATACACACTATTTCAATACATCTTAAAAAACGAACTTTCACAAAGCATCGTAGTATCTTGCTCAATTGTCATATGTATCACTAGCAATACACAAAAACATGATTCAATGACATCCTGAAACTATTTTCAGAACTATTTTACAAGTATTCCGACTACAGTTTCGACAAAATGATATATACTTGTTATTAACTTCTTGTGTGTTTTACTTGTATGCACAAGAAATGTGTTTTTCTTTATTATAATGGTGTTCTACTCCTTAAATTTGATTTTCCTTTTCTCATTCCTACTTTATTTTTCTCTCGAGGCTTGACCATACAGTCTCTAAAGGTTTTTTATACCACATCCGTAATCTCAATAAAAGATTCTCTGATAAAACATGATCTTCGAGAGACATGATGCAGAACTAGCAAATAAAAATAATATTTAGAATTGTCTTATCTTTAATCAGTACGCATCGATTAAAACAAATGAATGTCAATGAAAATAAATTTAAATTCTATCACGATTCCGTCGACTGCGGTGCAATACTGATTTTTTTCTTTATCTCGTAAAGCTGTCATGATAAATAATATGTTTGAATATCTTTGCCCCGCGACTTACTTAAGCCACTTTTTACAACTCATACATTTTCATTTTAAGACAATGAGTATCAGTGTCATTTCAATACATGCAAGTATTTATTACATTTAACGGACAGAGAGTCAACCGCGATGACAATCGTTAGACTTTAAAGAAAAGGTATGCTCCTAACTTGACACTCGATTATTCATTTCTTATCAATATGATTTCTGTTCGGTGAGGTATTCCAATGTAGTAGCTTGCATTCTCACATCTATATTATAAGTTTTTGTCGGCTTCTGTTCACGGCCAGTTTTTTCATTGTCTGATTTGTATCTCGTTGATTTTTTTTTTACAATATACCAGCAAAGCCGAAGCTTCGAATTTGTATATGGTAAAAATATAATGCCAATTTGGTATGGTTTTTATTAGTTATTTATTGAAGTTGATTTATATTCTCGCTTGGAAGCGAATAAATTTTGCATTTTTGCTACAAGCTGTGATGGAAAAAAATCATTTTGTTCAAAAATTTACAGCTCTTCAATTTATTTCACTAACATTATTTTTATACCAATGAATAAAAGCCGTAAAGAGTGGTCATTAAAATAAATGTCCATGCGTTTTGGTAATTATTTTAAATGTCTAACGAATTTATTTGGCGTTTTTGCAACATTTATCTTATAATCGCCATTTTACTTATGTATTATTTTTTTTTTGCTGAGAAATATTTCATTTCTATTGAAGTTTAATCATCGGGAAACTATTAAATATTCTAAAGTATGAAAAAAGAATTAAATGCTTGGATAATCATTGAAAATACATTGATTTATCAATATCATAAGTAACAACGAAAAATTTATTTTAAGTCGTTAACTTCACATTTTTTTAAACGCGTGAAAAAGGATTTAGTTATGATGAAGGAAAAAGCCATAAGAAATAGCTGTCAACTAAATATCTTACAAATTTTGTAGAACTAAAACACACAGGATTCTTAACGAACAAACTAATATAATAGTGTCCCCATTAATCCAACCTATTCCTGGGGGGTGGTCTGATTTGCTTCCGTAATGACCATTTCCGTCCCACATGTAAACGTATTGTCATAGCCGCCTTTTGTTTCATTTACAATTTTTGAAAATTTAGTTTTATTGTGAGAAAGTAACAAGCTAGGCCGTTAAAACAGGAGAGAAGATATATTGTGTACCTTTTCTACACAGCTATATATAGATAAGCAAATGTTAGTTTAAGCATAGTTCTGACGATGGCGCGAGCCGAAATAGCTATCAACGATATTTTTTAAAAATAATTTTGTAGAACTAAAATACATTGCTATTTTTTTCACCGTGTTATGATGGAGTTCTATCAAGTGAATGCCAATTCAATCAATAAACTTAAAAACATATTTTTGATTATTTAAAACCATGTTTTAAAAAGTTGATTTTAAAACATCATCAGTTCGAAAATTTTCACTTGGCTTATATCAAACAAAACTTTACAAAACAAAAAATCTAGCAAATAATTTATGAAGTGAAGAACATATTTTAACATTGCTTATTTGCCGCACTGGCATTGAAGTATCCGATATCATTCGACAAGCAAGTCTAATAGCTGAGGCTCTCGTCTGCAACCCTGCTACAGTCAAAGAAGCCTCACCGCTCCGACAGAATACATGACATTATACAAATAATGTGACCGAGCATCTCTCGCGGTCTTCTGCACGCCTGGTACCATCGCTTGTAACTCCTTATCCTTCAGAGTGCACGGGTCGGATGATAATATGCATTCGCCTTTCGTCCGTCCAATGATGGCAAGATTGGCAGCTGGCTGAGATGAGACAATACCCCTGTTTACTGACATGCGCACATCAGTCTCGTGCTGCCACGCCAGTGATTTTATACTGCGTCCTGTAGATTCATACTATTCTGATACTGGGACAATTGCCACGGTTGGAATGTTACGCAGTGTTTATGACCACTGATTTTATAACACACACAGTATACTGCTGACATTCACAAACACGGACATCCAGGAAATGAAATTATGATAATCAAGCAGCAAAATGCGTATTAGTGTGGTCGTCTAAAAGTTCTATATTAACTCCTTTCACCAACCAGTGTTTTTTCAACAAAAACGATTATACATATGTGTGACTTTGATTGCATCATTAGAAAAACTATATAGTAATCAGTCATATTAATTAGTGATTTTGAGATGTCCATATATACTTATTTTCCGTAGCCTATCCAAGTATTTCTACACTTTTATATTTCTGATATGCTTCCGTAATAGACCATTTCCGTGTCACATGTAAACTTATGGTCATAGCCGCCTTTTTAGTTTCATTTACAATTTTTGAAGAATTTAGTTTAATTGCGAGAAAGAAACAAGCTAGGCCGATAAAACTGGAGAGAAGATATATTGTTTACCTTTTCTACACAGCTATATATAGATAAGCAAATGATAGTTTAAGCACAGTGATGACGATGGGTGAGCCGAAATAGCTTTAAACTATATTTAAAAAAAATATTTTTTAGAACTTAAATACATTGCTATTTTTTTTACCGTGTTATGATGGAGTTCTACCAAGTGAATGCCAATTCAATAAATATATTATTTTCTTAGTAAAACTAAAATACCAATTACATTTTTTCAAAAACTCTATTGCATGAAATACTAATAAACGACAATCTAATATTTTATACATCGTTTTTACTTGGCGAGGAGGTGCCTTGAATAATTTTAATGTGATCAAAAGAGCAAATACTCAATGAGCTTTAGATTCACTATCTTAAAGCTTAATGCTTAACTAGTCACATTCATGATTCCCTACCCCTATTACCATTGTTGCAATTGTCGATAAATATCATATTTTTTCTTGTATATTTCAAAATATAATAATTTTAATACATCTTTAGATTCCAAATTCTTCTCTTAACGGAAGAGAGATAATCAAAAATTCGAGAAAAAAACACTTTACTTACATGGCCACAGGTAAAATTTTTCAGAGAAGATAGAGAAAGAATCATTTTTTACACATGCCATATCACAACACACATTCGGTAATTCTATGTCTCAAGCTTTTAAAGATTTTCCGACTGATATATTTTACCGTCATCTCCGATTTGTCAAAAGAAATTTGAATTATTAATAAAAAAAAATACATGCAGATTTGAACAAAAGATTTGAATGTTAAATGAAGCTTTAACTAGATATTACAGTCTTACGCAATAGTTTTATTTTTGGTAAAAAGGCGTTTTTATAATAATTATAATAATATATATGTTTATTTTGGAATGACTTGACAACTTCTTTGTCTATCAATTTACATTTTAATCTCGTTGGGTTTTGCCTAACTAAAAATACAACATTGAACACGTTTCTTTAATTGAGAATTAATCCTTTAGTGAATAAAAACATCTAATTGAAGCAGATAACGATCAAATACAAAAACTGAATATATTAATTCATATAGACCAGCGATTTAACAACGGGCGTAGCTCTAAAGGCGTCGAATAACAAGTTCAACTATAACCGAAATATCCGGTTTCAACGCATCACCAGTTCAGTGTTTGGTGCTCTGTGATCGCGCCCAATAAATAATCGCGTCTGATCCGCCCTCTGCTATCCATCCGTTAATAGATCTTCAGTACGTGAACATCATTAAATAATCATAAATCTTAGAATATCGAAGATGCTAGAATTTAACGTCACCCTTTTCACTTATAATACATTACATGATTGATTCCAATGCACGTACTAATTGTAATCCATATGTGTCTAGGAAAATCGACAAATAAAAATTTCTTTCTTTTATTGTAAAAGAAACTTACTAATGCTAAGTATAAGTGAATTCAGCATATCGATTAAAAACATTTTGAGTTGAGTATTGTTTTAAAATTTATTTTTAACTAATTTAAAATGTTCATTATTCATTGATGAGTTGAAATATTTCTGCCTATTTGCAATGGACCAGAGATTAAATTACTGACAACTTGTTTCCAGAATATCACTCTCATCAACTTAAAAATTAAAAAATAGATATGCCTAAATTAAAGCGTGACATTTTAAATAGTAAATCATTATACTATTTATTTTAAAATTTTTGTAAATTTGTACTATTTCACAACTTTTTTCAACTTAAGCTCGTGTTTTGTCTATCGACATCTTCAGGCAATCTATCACACGGAAGCAACAAAAATGACTGAAGATTCCCAAAGGCGAAACCTGGATCGTCAATAACAAAGCCTTCGGTGTCATACAAAGTTTTTACAATTTAAATTTGATATTGAAATTCCATTTACCACCTTCAGTCGATATTAGAAATTAAATTGTATGTTGTATGTTTAACCGTTATTTTAGCGTGCAAAAACTCATATGAAAACTGTGTTTATTTTACATTCAATCAAATTAAATTAATATAAACTAGCTGCATTATCGATACTGTCGATCAACAGCGCAAACTGTATAAGAATAGTTGCATTAAAAATATGAAAAAAAAACTAAAGCAATTCAAGTGCCAAGGTAGATTAACGTGTGAACAGCGAAATGAAACAATACCGGATGCAGCGAGTATCTATCAGATAGCTGGCTTTATAATAGGCTACGGCAATGAAGATGACGACTTCTTTTATTGCAAGTGATTGAAAACCAATTTAAAAGAGAATTCAAAACTGTCATCACACGCCAAAAAGTGACAAGTCATCATTGCTCGTCACTGATCGGAAAAATACGAATCTACTATTACATTAAGTCCAAAATTTTTAGTTAAGTACTTTCTTTGGAACAATCTAGTTTACTACGATATAAGTTACTTAGGTGGTTTACAAAAAAAACTTTAAAATTACCATTAATTTTACGTCGACATCGTAACAAAGCTATACTAGTTAATTTCTTGAGAAAGAACCGCTAATTTAAAATTCTATGTATTGCGAATAATGACTGATTTCAAATATGCGATAATCTGCACATGATTTAGGTTCACAATAAAATATCAAAGAATATTTTTTTATTTGACAAAAACAATCTTAAAAATAAAACAAATTTTGCAATAGAAGTCAAAAGAAAATTTCAGTGATATTTTTGGTGAGTAAGAAAACGTTTCGAAATCGAATGAAATTTATATTTGATTGAGATAATAATTTTTATAAATACGTAAACCTATTGACAAATATTTTTTCCTTAGATTTGGTTATGTCGTGTATGAATCTATTATGCTACAAAATAAGCTCAGCCAATAATTATATATGATGGACATAATTGATATAAAAATGATTACTCAGCAAGTAAAGTCGAGGTTAAACAAGCAATATGGTACATTCAACATCGCCCACTTAAACGTCTTGGCAGGCAAAGCAATATGGTATCTGAGTGCCAATAACTCTAAACCGCCCGCAGCCCCTTTGCATGAGGGCGGAAATGAGGTTCTAGACAGAAGACCATACCAGTGATGGCAGCGGAAGCTCTAAAACCAATTTTATAAACGGCAAATTTACATTGTAGACTATTATTATGAAATACTACACACAAAAAGTATATTACATTGTAATATCATTTAGTTGTATAGAAAGATAGATAGAGATTTTTTTACGTTGCTTTTTTAATAAATATAAAAAATAACATCTAATTAACTGAAGAATTACGATGAATCTAAATATTTGAAATACTAAATTGATTGAAGTTTTATTATTAAAATAAAACGATCACTATGGAAAATTTATTGAATAGTTAAAGGAATAAACACATGGTCACAAATCATTTGGAAAAATACTTTGTTGCCTACCAAAATTACAAGTAATTGAAAAAATATATATTGTAAGTCTTTTTTGATATACAATTAATCTTAATCACTTTCAATAAACCAATGTTAAATATGACGCTTTAGCTAAATAGAAATTGACATTGACTACAATATAAGACGAAAAAGACGATTACATAGTAGTTTAAAAGGAATAGTTATTCGAATTTAAAATTGTTTATTCTTCTATTTTTTCTAAAATATTCTTAATGATCAAAGAGACAAATCTCTTTGAGAACTTCAAAATATGTTTTGGATTCATTTTCGAAGTTCTTTTAGTACTTAGTAATATATTAAATTGTAAATGGTAATTAAAAATATATATAATTGTTCATTTTCATAGAAGGTGAAAATACACAATTGTAAATGAACTCATTACGATACCAAGTTAATAATGCAGAATAAATTTAAAATATAGCTTTTATCTGAAATTATTCCGGCCGTATGTGAAACATTAAGCTACCATAACAGAGTATTGTCCGTTAATAGGTTGTGTGCGCGGGTGTGAATCCGCAACAAATCCAAACAAAGAAAAGACTGATACAACACAAGGTGGTGTGTTCTGTTCGGTGCGTGTGTCCGGCGACAAAGAAGAAAGACAGACGACCGGCCGTTAGGTGAGGTGAGTCCACGCCGAGTATGCGGGAGGACAAATAAAGCAGGTGCTGCGCTTTATTGTTGCTTTTGATATTCCTTGCCTCTCAAACGGTGAATTAAACAAAATAATAAAACATTTACACAACGCGAAATTTTTTTTTTTTAATTTAGAATCGGAAATATATAAATTAAATCATAAAATCAAAGTGCCGCATTTTATTAGCACAATATAAAGCTATGGTGTTGAAACAGAAGAGAAGAAGTATTGTGTACCTTTTCTACACAGCTATATATAGATTGATAAATGTACGCTTAAACATAGTTCTGACGAAGGCGTGAGCCGAAATAGCTATCGACTATATCTTATAAATTTTGTAGAACTAAAACACATTGATATTTTTTCACCGTGCTACTTTAAAATAAATCCAATTTAATAGGTCGATTATTCTACAAATTCAATCAATTTCCATAAATTGGTCCAGGAACATTATCTCTTGGCGGAATAGCATATTATATGTAAATTCATAAATATTTTGTGGAATGAAAATCTTATATTGATGAAACTTACTCTAAAGAAAATTGTCCTTTAAACCTTATTCAATAAAAATTTTAACATTTAATAGATTATTTTTTCTTCATTAACACTTTTTTACTCAAGAAGATAGAAATCTTTTATCTAAGTTTTTTGTTATTTTATGTGTGTTTTATGACAGTACTGCTTTAGAAAACCCTTACAAACTTCTTCATTAACCCTTTATATAACTAACTTAACGGCATTTACTTTGTAGAATCCTATCACAGTATAGTTAAAAATATAATATTTAGCTCTACATAGACAAACTTTTGTTATACGAATGTTTACATATATACACACACATTCTTGTTATAAAAGCTGACGATTTTATGCTTTACAATAACGGCTGAGGTATTAAATAATTAATCTTCAATTATTTTTTTCTAACTATACATATATATATGTACAGTCATAGAAGTGGTTAATGTTTGTCAAAACACTATTGCTGTGTTTTATTCAACGCAGTTTAAAGCTTGTTTCCGTTAATAATCATATTGTCTGTTAAGAATCTTCAAAGTAAACATTTTTTAAATAATCATATGTATCTAAATATGGTATATATCATAATGTTCTTTTTTCTACATTATTCTTTGCACTATGGTTCGAACTTGCCTTTTCCTGTCTTAAACAAAATACTCATAGATAGAGAATTATTGTATTTTTAATGTAAAAGGTTATTACACTATTACACTTACTCTCATTTGATGATCGAGAGATTTTTTAAGGTTTTTTTTTATGCACAAATGAAAACACTTATATATCCTTGTTACTATTCGACTATGTGCTTAATCTTAAAAAAATTCTGATTAAATATTTACTGAAACTACGATGAATTCTATTTAAAACTATCGTTCGTTATCGCTAATCACGTCATTAAATTTACCAATATTTTGTCAAATATCGTGATATTTAAATGAACTGATTTTAACGTGAATATTTATTTAGGCTATTCAAACGAAAATACAAATTTATTTCATCCAAATTATGCAAATTACACCGAGAACCTTTTCTAATACACTTCACTGTGTAATTGCGACTTTCTGTTTACAATTTATTTGTGGCGGCTACATCGTTGAATTATTGGGAATTTCAAGTGAGGATTCGGATTAATGTTTGAGATGAGAAAGTTGGGCCCGCCATACAAGTTGTATTATGCCAACATGATTTACAACATTCTATTGAAGTATTTCGATTTTTAAATATTGTGGTTCACTTTATAAAAAACATGTTTGTTTATAAATTAAAGCAAAATCAGCACTCACTTAAATAAATCAAGCCAGGATTGATAATAATTAAAACGATAAATAATTATTATAAGTAATCTATATTCAATAAACTTTATTTTCTATACCGAACGTTAAACATAGCTTACTAAATACATTTTATTATAGTTACTTTTTTTTAAATAATTAAAATACATACAGATAAATAAATTGTGAGTTAATTTATCAAATTGTAGCTAGCAACCATTACACTGTGGAGCAAATTCTCTTTAAGTTTCTGTAACCTTTTTGCATACAATGACATATGTATGCTTATCGTTCGTTTGATTTTATTTCTAATTGTAATGTTTTATGTCTTGTAGAAGTGAATTAGTACAGATATAAAAAAATATATGATTGAAGTTTGCCGAGTCTCGAAAAATGAAGACCTCTTATGTTTTTTCATAAAAAATAAAAGAAAGGTTTAGATTTTTCATCAAATGAATCATTAAAATAATATTATCCCGACCTATAACAATGTGTTCGAAGAATCCGTTAAAGAAAAAAATACGTAATTTGGCTGTCAGCGTTCTTTGTTTCCGCGACATATGGGCTCCCGGCTGCGTTTTAGGGATAATGATTATAAAACAGTTTTTTTTCAATTCGAGGAAAGGTCTCGTTAAATTCTCTACAGGTGTTTTATGCATTATATTCTTTCAATTGTATATAGCTTAGGGTAGCAAGCTTGATAAGAATTAGAAGAATGTTATTGATGAATTCCTCAGTGTGTATAGTATAAAAACGTGAAGTCATTTCAGAATTTGTTTTTTTGTTTGTTTCCCTCATAAAAATAATTTACAGCTTTATGAATTCAGTGACTTGTAAAAAGTTTGCCGAAACTGTTTTATGAAAGTAAATATTTTATTTGTCTTAAATTTTCAGTAAGGAAATATGAAAAACCAATTTGTACGGCAACTTGGTAAGATTAAAAACCAGGTTTCGTTTTGAAAAGAAAACTGTTCAAGTGTTTGGCCACATGAAAACTAAATGGCAATTCTACCTACTGATAATATATTTTATAAAATATTCACAAATTAGCTTTGCTTCAAAGATTTTTTGACATATGTACGTTTTTACACATTCACACTCAAAAAAATCAGTTTTTTATGTTTATGTTCCAGCAAAAATATTGAATTATATGCCACTGATCAAAAAGTGCTGTATAATAGATCCGATTAATGTTTAGTGTCTATTAACTGTTTTTCATTGCTCATGTTGTAGAAATGTGTATTTTCTTGTATGCGAATTCTTCATTTCTACAAATCAAAGATATCGAAGTGTTCGCCTACTGTTGCAACGCGGGCGACAATGTCGTTCCGTCCATAATGGTCGTAGATAATCAGTGTTTGTGCGGACACTTCGCAGCGTCTACGGAAAGGATCGACAAAGTGTTTTTACTGCTATAAAACAAATTACAGTCATACCGAAGCGTACGATGTTTTATTACCACTAGCAACGAGACTGATTGTCAACTGGCAAAAACCGAGAAAACGGAACATTTTCGCGGCGGAGCCCTCTACCCGCAAAGCCGAGCTGTAAAATCGCGCAGAATCCAGGCACATTTTATAGGAGTTGATACAATAAATTTCGGATGTAGCATTAACGACGCCGTAAATTGGCGTCAAATGAACGCATTAGATATGTTCATTATACAGTAAAAGATATTAAATTGCGGAATGTAATCAGTACGCGAATGCAGCGGGGGCTTTTCTCTTATTTAATGGGTGACCTGACCAGTCTGAGGCCATAATCTTTATGCTTTATATGGAGATCTAAGTGGAACTTTTGCGGTATATTTATGGATATGCCAATAACACCATGCCCGAAAGCTATAGTTATGTGACACGGAGCCAGCAATACGACAACTGACCCGTTGAATAAATTTACAGTCAATGTTGTAATATTTAACAAGTCATAAATAATCTTTTTATTAAAAACGTATTTCAAGCATTACAGACTGTAGCTTATACATACTACTCAAAATTGTACAGAAAAGATTTTTTTTTGTGGAATAATAATCCATAACCAACACAAATTTATCTCCGCCAATATTAACAATTTTATTTTCAAAAAATAAGAAACAACCGGACATTTTCGTTTTTCCAATTTAATTGACGTAGTAAAAATTAAAAAACCCACAAGTTTAATGAATTCATTATTTTTATTCTCCATTATATGGTGCCCAGTGCACATTATAGCTATCTTATAATGAGTATAGGCGCTGCTTTTAAGAACTAGTCAAATTAAACTCTTTCCAACATATGGAGCTTGATAAAAACATTTAAAGTGAGTCAATTAATATTCAATAATTAAATCCGCTCACAGGCGTAGGGTTCAATATGAAGGGCAAACACGAACGTCTACTTCATAATAAAAATTAAACAGTTTCGATAGAGGTTTCCAAAGAACCGGTATATTACTACATTATGAAATGATTTTTGTGTATAGTGTAAAGTAAACCTTAGCTTAACTTTTTATTTACTTTAATTTAATTTTATTTACTAATTATACTGTTATTGTGACGTTTTTTCAGAAATATAGAAAATTATAATGAGAAAATGAAATAATCACTGATGAAATGTTGATTTATTGAAACGAAAGTTTTGTGACTTATTCCTCAAAAGTGAATCAAATGTCGTCTAATAAAGTTGAAAGATCTCACCTACCATGAAGATCCCCCAGTTGATCAATAAAAATATTAATATAATATATGTATTTTTACATATTACTTACCCGAATTTAAAATACCGGTGTGAGTCTCAAACTTAACTAATGGAACCTCATAATAAAGTAATAAAATTTTTACGCTCCACTATAAAGTTGTCATTTATGAAATTTCGCACTCGATATTGAGCACTGATATATTTTATACAGTGACTGCTAAAAATGGCACTTTCGGCTTATCGTTAATATCGTATTTAGATTGAAATTTTCAGAATAAAATCAAAGAGTTCATCTTGTGACAAATAAATAGTACAAAAAATAATACAAATCATACCCTCGAAATTTCCACTGCATGCGAGCAAAATGAAACCTAAATAACTCATTACAATCGAATATCATTTAATATTTTTATTTTTAAAAGACTTACTTTGATATGTGTCATTCTGTGGTAGTATAGATTTGAGCTGGCTGTAAATCGTTTCCCGCAATGTTGACATTGATGAGGTTTCTCTCCTGAATGAATCCGTCGGTGTGTGTTAAGACTGCTTGAAGTACTAAACCCTTTACTGCATACCATGCAAACATGGGGCTTTTCTCCTAAAAACACAAAATTTACTTCGTGGTATCAATTTGAATAAAATCAAAAAAACACATTAATACATCAATTCAACTGCAGATTTGTTTCGTTTTACTGTGACTAAAAAACAGAAAATATTACATAATGTTTTAAAATTAAATAGCATAAAAATAAATTATTTTTAGTACAGTAAGGACCTTTTCCAATGTCAACAAACGAGGCTATTTCATTATTTTTGAAGAATAAGCAATAATTCACATGTACAAGTATTTAAAAAATCGTCAGGAACATAATTGTATACATCGTCAATGAAGACAGAATATTCATTCTTAATTTTTTTAAATAGAGTAGTGTTTATTACTAAAGCTTCAACCGCTTTGAAAAAGAATTTAATAAACACTAAATAAAGTTTATTAAAAAAAAACATTTATTTTACCAATACATTATGTTGATGAACGGAAATTTAAAACTCACAATTGTCACTGTATTTGCTACTGGGTTTTCATTTTATCACCTTGTTCTATAAACGCTACTTTTTACAATCTCGTTTAATTTTATTACGTACATGTTACAAATATACAAACTTGAAAACATATTTCAAACGCCAATCGTAAATTTCGTTGACATCTAACATATCAATACAGCTATTATTAGGAAGCTGAATAATAATAATTATATGACGTTGAAGTTGTTTACAAAAAAAATCAGATAAAATTTATCCATTTTATGTACAAATGATAAATACATTTAGTACAAATTGACATCATATGATATTGTGTAATTTATAATTGCTTGATTTGAATATTTATTTACTCTGTAATATTTAATTTATATCACAGATTTATAGTAAGGAAATTAAAATATTATGTTGAAAGCTGAAATCCAAAAAATATTTAAAATTCTCCTGTTTCAGCAGTAATCTCATGAAATTTTGTCAAAAATATTGAGTCTACTACTGGATTTTTCGAGTTGTTTGTTGAATTAGCGAATGGGGATAACTTGCCATTCATAAATCAATTTCGTGTCTAGTTTAACACATTATTTACTAAGGAATCCCCAGAATGCATTTATCCATTACTAACTATTGTAGAGTTTTTTGAGTAACGTGTAGATATTATATGACATCCCTCTACTTATCATTGTCAGCGTTCGAGCTATTGAAAAGATTTAACAAATTGTTTTAATTTTCTCAAACTTATTTTAAGGTCCATACCTGTATGTGTTCTCATGTGTCTTTTGAGCAGTGAAGGTCTATCGAAAGCTTTCCCACATACTTCACAGGGTAAAAGGGCTCGTTCTCCCCGCAGTGGTCTTGCTTTTGGAGATCGTTGGACGTTCATTGCTGCTTCAAGGATATCACCTGAGGAACTGGCTGCAGACGACGACGCTAATGAGTCACCAGAAACTGACTTGTGTTCATCTTCCGTACCACTTGGTGGTGATATAGGAAGAAGTACTCTTGAAAGTAGTGACATCGACAGGTCGAGGGGTGAATCTGTCAAAAGAATATGGATATTTTAATATTTTTGATTCACTATGTACATTGAAGCATATTTATATAAAAAGAAAACTCGGTACATCAGTAACTGAAAATAACTTTATATCCGTTGTGATCAACCCTTCAGAAATGGTAAATATTGACTGATTTTTTGATACTTTTTTTAATAAGATACAATCACAATTTTGTTTTAAAAATTCAAAGGAAGTTTTCGTTTTGTTATAAATGAAAGTAAATATTAAATTAAAATTCATATTATTTTCTCAATCGGCTTGTTTCCTGGCTTAATTTAGTTTTTTTTATACTTGGAATATTTTTTTTTAGAAATGACTTAGTATGCAGCTTACTAATTGTATTTTTAAAAAAATTAATAATGAAATTGTATAGTAATTTTAACGCGGTGATAGTCTTTTTTTGTTAATAGCCAAGTATTGATTTTTTAATATTATTATATTTGCCATCTAAGTATAGAAATACTTTATGAAAGCAATTGAAAAATAATATGTACATTTCTAAAAGTGTCTCTTATTGAGATACTGAAGCAAATGGGCAATTGTGAATTCTCACGTAGAGCAATAGAAATAGTATTGACACTAAAACAGCGGGTGATTTTTGATTAAACGTGCCTGTAAAACTTTTGGGCTTAAAAAATCGATTGTACTTCATACTTATATTATGTCGATCTCAATAAAGACCAGGTAATTTTCCAGGTGGACCATATTAGATTATTTTGATTGCCTAGTCTTATTGTACGCTACAAAACATCACTTGCTTCTTTGAGAATTATACGTTTTCTTCACGGCGTATTTGATTTTTCTTTATACATTTTTTGATTTGTACAACTCCACAGTGAAGATTAAATCCAATGAATGATAAACTTGAAAAAGGGTTCCATGAATGACTGATGAATTATTCTTAGAAGCTTACGAAAGATTTTCTCAAAGATATGCGTTTCAACAATCGAATTTTATTCACAAAATTCTTATTCAAAATTATCACTGAATATTTTTTTATTCTTTAAGTTACATTGATTTACAAGATATTTTATTATATAATGAATAATATTTTTATCATTGAACCTACCTCTTACTACAACCATTGTAGCACGTAAAAAGATATAATTTTTATTGAGCGTAATGTTTTTTTGGAAAATATATACAATATTTTAAATAATAAAAACACAATTTTTGGTACTATCATTATACATTTTAATCAGTTTATTGTGGAAATAATTACTAAAAAATGTGATTTCATTATTTTAAATATCATGCCTTTCCATCAAAAAGTGACAGTTAACACCTTAAAAGTGATATATACAATTCTAACTCACAATCCTATTTGAATAAATCTTACAAAATAAAGCCCAAATGGTATATTGTCAAACGAAAGTGAATTCTCTTTTACAAAACACTTGTAATAATGTCTATTTATTTATTTATTCAAAGATGAAGTTTCGTAGTTCCGAATAAGTTTTTAAAATAGAAAATACTTATATACACATCCCTATTAAGGGAAACCACCAATTGGTTAACAAGGTATTTTTAAATTTATCGTACAAACGGTATAAAGTTGGTTTATTTCTCCCACTTATAGTTGATACTTTATCTGTATCTTACATGACACTTTATTTATATTGGTAGTCAAACTTTGAGTATTTGAATAAATAATATATTTTCAAATTGTGTAAAGCAATATTCTTACAACGAATGTTTTTGGTTGTTTTGCCTCACGTGTGGTAATCTAAGATTCCTGTCCAATAAATTTTGAGCCTTGTTTTAGATTATATGTACAAACTTTCCTTTTGATGCAAACCGTAAGTCTTCGATCGATTATCTTTTAAAATGTAAACAGACGGACGTCAAATTATCGCTGACCGTATTAAGAAACTGTTAAGTTTAAGCTCACGTTGCACAAGAGGGAAATACTCTTAAGAATTTAATGTAGCAGTAATCACGCCAGGTGAGCCATAACTGATGTAATTTATATTTTTTTCATGAAAAAAGATTAGTCTAGAATACAAAAAAACCGTCCATAAATTAGAAAAAAAAATCAATGTTGTAACAAAATAATGAAACAATCTAACATAAAAGTCATTTTAAAACGAGTCATTTGTTAAAAATCATATTATACTTAAATCTTATATATTTTCTTGGCCCTTGCTTCATTGACGAATATTAATGATATTTCTGTTATTTTTTATATGTTGTTTACAAACAAAGATATCATTGTCTTGTAAGATTATTTAATGTACCACAAAAAGGTTTAAAAATAATAAAAAAACAACATTAGAGAGATAATTTTTGACAGTCGATTTTTTATTATTTGCAGTACCAAAACCTGTCTATACAATTTTCATACGAAGTTTTAAAGCCATATGATTTCTTTCCACCACTATTTAATATGAAATAAAATGACAAGTACTTTCATAACAACTGTTTTTTTATTATTTTAACTTAGAAGATTGAATCATACATGTTTTCAAATTTGTTTTCGTAAATTAAAACCTGAAAAATACATGAAGTTCCATAGACAACGCTCATTTCTTACAAATTTTAGTTTGCTCAGTGAAGTTAAGTGTTTTTTTGTGTAATGCTCGTTGGTCACTTTTGTATGCAGTGATCGGATATGTGATTTTAAAAGAACCTATGGATGCCATTAAGATACAATTAACGCATTAATGAACTAAAAACATATGCTTTGTAAATAAAGTGATAGATATATTGAGATTCTTACAATTACCAAGATTCTAAGGAGATTGTATCGAACTAATTGCGCTCTTTAAGTTGTCACTATGAAAATGAACGCCTCAGATACAGTTGTAAAGAAAAAAGCTTATAATTTTATGTTAGTGCTTTTATTTATATGTATTGTATATACTTTGAATGAAATGAACATACGGAATATTTTTTTAAATAAGCCTTTAAATAAATACAGCATTTTAAATCTTTCAAACCAAATATAGATATAGTAGTCAGAAAAATTTTAAATGTGAAAATAAATATTAACAAAAATAGATAAAACGATTTTATTCTTTACCACCAATAGCATTTTTATTTTTTTATAAAATCATAAATTGTGTGTGGCTTTCTCATATTAAAATCATTAATAAATAATTTTTAAAATTTAGTTTACTATGTGTGAACTTACCTTCCAAAATTGAGTCCATAGTTTGTCTATACAAAGTGTTCCTCATTCTGACGAAAAATAGTTCTTCGGGCCTTTCCGGTAAATAATACACTACGAGCTCAGTGTGTGGAGCGATGGGTTTTACAGCTTCGTAGATTGGCTCTCCTTTAACTTTCGTGCAAACTAAGTTTACTTGAGGTCCGTATTGATCAGATACTCTAAGGAATCTCACCCAATTACAATGCCGGACTTGGACACCTCTGTTTGTTGATATTTCGTCGTACAATCCGAATCTGTGTCGAACCTGAAAATAAGTAGAAATAAAACATATTAAAAACAAGAATAATGAGCATAACACATTCATTTCATAGAATTTCAGAAAAAACAATTTGATATGGGTGTCGTAACCTTAAAAATAATAAAAAAATCTAATTATTTTGTTACTCAAACGTTTTAAAAATCGAATTTTTAATGGTTTCTATTAAATGATTAAATTATGCGTAAGATAATATTTCTCTTCAAAATATTTTGAATGAATTATGATAAAATAATATTGTTTAAGTAACCATGTTTGTATTATATTTTTTATGTTATCAGTTGATAATGCTCACGATGAGCGAACCTGGTCTTGATAATAAAATATGGTGTAGTAATAGTACTGAATATTGTTTTATTATTACAAAAAATAGCCGTTTGGTTATAGTACTTTTAGTGAGGTTTGCAGAACATATCAAATCATTGTTGCATTTCTTTGAATTAATTGAATATTTTTCAGGATTAGAGTAGAAAATGTCATTGCATTTTATTTAGTGTGAAAATAGTTAGCCATGAAATCAATTCCATATGGATGCTATGGTAACCAAAAAATATACTTAAACTTAATTTTAAGCTAAAAGTAAAGCTTTCGCGGATCGTAACCATGATTCACTATATTTACTAGAATTTTCCATTTCTTGAAGTTTAATGCTTCCGTTGAACACAATTGACAGTTGCTGAGAAATCTACTACCAGAATAAGTTAAGCGACGTTTATCTGATTAATGTTTGTATAATATAATAGAACGCACACGTGAACGTAAGACGCGTCGCCGGATGTCGTAGCTCTTCTTCACTCAATGACGCGTCTTTCACTATACTTTTGCGAATACATATGTTTTCAATGGCATTCACTAGAATTGCTATCGATTGTTACTCGCATTCAATCTAACATAGAAAATTATGACGTCGAAAATTTAATACTCGTATATTTATACTCATACCAATTTACCGGAGTTTAATCAATTTCACAGTATTAGCTTGATTAGAATTAAAATTAAAATAATTTAACTTTACATGAATACATTTAATTTTTATTAGGGTTTTCCAGGACTATACCATCGTCAGAAGTAAGTAAAATTCTGATAATACAATAGATTTCAACGATCTTCCAACCTTACCGGATTTAAAACTTATAATCGTAAATTATTGTTGAATAAAATTTCTTAATCAATTATTTAATTGAAATTTATTTACAAGTCAGTGTTTTAATCTGAAAATCGTTTCCTTTAACTAACGTCGCATCGTTGAATTTCTTTTAATATCGACAATCGGTTGCACTATACATATATACAATTGATACTCTCGGTTTCGCTCAATGAACTAGATATTACATAATACAAAAAGTTTTATATATTTATGAGTAATAAATTATATTTACTATAGTACTAAATCAATATAATAAACTACTATATCACTATAATAAAAGTATCATTAATCAAAAAAACGTATTTATACATTGCTATTTTTTTCACCGTGTTATAATGGAGTTCTACCAAGTGAATACCAATTCAATCAATAAATTTATTTACTCAATATATAATATTTTATTTGTGCTGCTTTTTTGATTGTATTTAATTTAGTCTGTCCATTTGTTATTTTTGTAATACATAATATCAAAGAAATGTTCTATAATCAAATTTAAAATGCGCACTGTGTCATCATTGCTATCCAAAAGCTAATCATATTATGGACTCCCGAATATAAAGCACATCTATTTAGAAAACGAACGGCTGTTCAGCTTCAAACGCTTTCCTTTTGAAGAAAACCTATCAGCGGGGTTCCGAACCACTTTTTATCCCCTCAGCCCCATCTCTGAAGCGCGGCAGATAAACTGATAAACACCACGGAGACTTTTTATCAAATGTACAAGACGACTTGTCGCAGTATTTTGGCAAACAGAGCAAACATTAATTTTGCAACGAAAAAACGTCTGTTCGACCTGATACGAAATAAATACAGTCCCGACTCGCAAGACGTAGGTATAATATATTTGACAAAAAGCGGCAGACATAACGGGATTGAAAATGATTTCTCACCGCTAATTATTTCAATCACCATTTCCTAAACGTAGTTACAACTACATGTTAATTGAATAAAGTTTGCTGAAATTCTCGCAATATTTACAAACACTACACAGTTTTGTTAACCGTAAAATTAAAAAATCTCCAAAACTCTATGACTTCACCGTACTATAGAAATATTCAAATAACTGAATAATGAAATATGACTTTTCACAAATGGAACAGAAATCTATTATATTTTTAACGCTCCTCATTCTACTTGAAAACACAAACGGGAAGGTGGAAAATAGCATGCAAAAATCATGCCACCTAGACGAATTTACCATTTTATCTGAAATGGAAGACAAAAGTCAATAAAGTTCTTACTTAAACATATATATATCTTAATTTAAATTTTATTTCATAATTTAAATTTTTAAGTAATGAATTTTTCGACCCCATGTGATTTTTAAATTTATTTCTTAAATTTTCTATTTTTTGGGTCAGAAAATGAATTAATAAAAATATTTATCATTATATTTTATTCTAAGCCGACCCTGTTGATATTGCCATGTCATTTGAATTAATTTGCCCAAGTCTGTATATGTTGTTAGTATTTATTTAAGACATGTTTTTTTAATGGTTTTGTCGCATTATAAAGCATAATATTTCGAAGTTCTCATGCGTTTAGGAATATTTTTGCCATATAAAATATCGGTTTGCACCACACGTTGGTGAGGTTAAAAAGTTTCGCTTGTAAAGAGTTCGGCACACCATATCACGGCGGGGTGCTTCACTGAAACTGGCAATACGAACACCAGCGCGCTCTTCGTTTATACTGGATCTGCCTTGTAACGTATTTATTTAACGTTGCTGGACGGACAAAAACTACTGTTGCAATAAATAACATTTATTAATTTATTCTCATAATTGAAACGTTACCGGAACGGACGCCACATTATTATTCCTGTTACTTTGAAATTGTTTTATATTTGTTCGCAAGAATTATTCACACTTTCTGCGCATTATTATGATACTAAAAATAAATTTATAAATAAATACAATACATATATTTTTCGTTTTTAATTTTTTTAACATAAACCAGACCGCGATATTTTTTAATTGAGTGATTTTAAAGAAAAACTCAATTCTTTGTAGACTAGACAACATCATAAATAAATTCGAAGTAAGCTTCATTTAAAAAAAAAACGGATTCGGATTTTCGAAATTTGCTTTTAGTTTACTATTTATGAGTTTAATCGACAAAGAGTGTATTTCCAAGTCACCGACGACATTACTTTCAAATAAATATAAAACGGTTTAAAATGTTATACTTTTATATAATTTTTCTCAAAACGTAACTTCACGTATGAATGCATGTCTATTCAACTCTTTATAAAATGGATAAGTTTTTGTAGTGTTTTATTCGTTTATCTAACTTATATGATTTTTGTGTTTTTTTTTTCAAAAAACTTCATTATTAACTTAAATGAATGTCAGAAAATTAATTTAACTAACTGGACAAGTAAATAGAAAATAATTCGTCGATCACAAGAGGTATCACGACAACAATAGGCGTAGAAATAACAATAAACGTGTTTTAAGACATTATTTAACTTTATAATTTATTAACTATGCAGATTCATAATTGACAAAATAGTTTTTCCATATTTTTTTTCCTTCATCGATATATGTTAATGAGTAAATATTGCTTTACTGATAAACATAAAACCCGAAAGTCATCTTTAGCGAGCGTTATTATTCCCTCAGGTGGTTATTTATACCACAATTAGTTTTAAAAGTTAATTGTGCTACTGGATCCTTAACAGCCCCAAGACATATCAAATAATTTATGTTGATAATTTATTCAGGCTTTTTTCTAACCATTTTACCATTAAAAATCACTACAGGGTTGGGTAAGTTCATAATTTAGTACAAAATAAAAATTAATTCTGCCTGTATTTCATCATTTATGTAACTTTATTCTGGTATTTTTTTAACCTTTGTTTAGTATATGTATAGCTACAGGTACATATTTTGGCTAATGAGAATTACAAAATTACTCTCTAAACCCTTCTCATAATATTTTCTGTTGTGTATTTTAAGGATATAATGCTTCTTTTATTTTTTATTGTAAATAGTATTCTCAATTTTTTTTCAATGTCAGCTTCTAATGTGAAGCATTTGAACATGTTTTTCCACAAAAATCGCTTATAGATCAGTTGTGTAACCACTCTTTAGCGAAAAAAGTAAAGACAGAAGATAAGGTTAAGGTCAAGATCCGTGAAGAGCTAATCACTCTTGCGTTTTATGATCAAAGAGGTAGTAGAGACAGACATCTCAGATGTCCTCTATATTAAAGATATTCAATACATCTATTTATTTTTCAGATTCGAAGACTGTCTGTACAGGATTTCATTAACTCATGACAACGACCGCAAACATTTTTACAAGAATTTTAATCACTATATTTATAAAAATTTGTTAACGCTTCTTAGTCGAGCAGTTTTTTGTATATTTTAGATGTTTATCGAAATTATACTTTGAAAAACGACTTACTGTACGAGAAAAACAATACGTGTATAATTATCAAATAATCGTATTCCATAAGTAATAAAAAAGTTCTGTATGTATACAAAGCTCGCGAGAATAAAAATCGTCTGCGGTTACCTTCTAAGCTTAAGGATGATTTATGACTTCTGAATCGCGCAGAAGAGGAAAATTTTAATGGACGGTTTTTATTAATAATAATGCGTATACGTATTATTAAAAAACATATGTGGATACGTGATGCATTATAAAACAGGATGAGCACGAGGACCACACCAACTTGGATTTTTTCCAGAGTCTGCCTGTTTTCTGACAAGTGGTATATCCTTTTACGCGTCTCACAAAGTAATGTCAAAGCGAAACTCATTTTTTTAGAAGCGGATGGATGGATGCGAATAAAGCTAAGCTTTGGTTTTGGAATTAGCATTTGTATTTGGAATGTGTTTCCAGAGAGTTGATTTAATTTTACAAGAACCTTCAGGAAAACATTTATTTTCACTGAGAAATTTTAAATTTTCTCTGAAATATTTTATGTGATAAAACTTTCATGACTTTATTTCAATTTCGAACGCATGTTTTTCTCATTTCAAACTGATTTTGTTGACGGCTACTCGTGATATCCAAAAGTTCTATATTACCCACCCTATCCTAGAAAAGCAAAAGATAAATCATCGTCATAAAAGATGCATGATATGCACATGATGATATCACTATCATGCATCTTTTATGATGCATCATAGCATCATAAAAGATGCATGATAGTGATTATTTGACCACTCATTATATCCCTTGTGTTCTTATTCTTTTCGAAGCAAAAAAATCTGTTAACATACTTTCATTAAGTGTTCATTTTTATGTTTGAACTTTTTGCAGAATAATTTTGGATGTTTTTGAACTTTTACTTAGCCTGTCAGAAGACAGGTGCAAGACGCAAGATATCTCATTACTTTTATTCAATTCAGTAAAATTTTAAATGTGTATTTTATTTTTCTTATTGTTGTTCTTTTCAATTTATAACTTTATCGTATTCACTATATTACTTTGAAATATTATATCTTATATACAATACCTTTTTGATGTGTTGAGTGTTTATCATTCAAAGTTTTAGACGAAGCAATAAGTGAAACATTATTGCCACCACAAAGAAAAACTCTCATTGAATTGATGAATTCATTTAGATAAAAGACTTTTTTTTCAGTTAATACTTCATCCTTAGTCGCCACTCCACAATGACATAAAAACTTGTCCGTTATATATTTAAGTGATGGCTTTGTTAGCAATTTTTTTAAGAACACTAAGGTTTTTTATTCCAATACCAAAGTAGGTACACTAAAAGAAATTTCTATTTGCTATTTATAATAAAATGGTTGTTAATATTTTTTTCAATGTCCATGAATGTTAATTTACAAAAAATAACATAATAATCAATTAGTATAACGAATTCTTTTCAAACGGCAAGCCATGTTTAATTACAACAAAAAATAAATCATAGTTTTTATCGTTGTACATATCTGATTGACTAATCGAGAGGAGTTATTTTTGTATGGTTACAAATTGTCGATCGATCTTACAGATAAGAGAGATGCTTGCTCGCTTACACGGTCCGTTACAGCTATATACGAAACAAATAGTATTATTTAATTTACATTGGCATGCTATCAAACCGTATCGAACTCAATACAACAATTAAAAGATATTAATTTTTCACACGATCTCCGGCGACTTGGTTGATTGCAGACCAATTACACACCATCGTTTCTATTTTTTGGTATATAAATCTTACAAAACTCTTTTCGGTAGCCACGATTTAACGATGCTTCTTTGTTATTATGTAAGAAATTAAAAAATAGGTAGCCATAAACAGCTCCGAAAAAAATGGGTAGCCATGTAGCCGGTAGAATAAAATTGGTTTTACGGATATTGCCTATCAATATAGGCCCGGAGGCGGGTGTTTCTGTTGGTAGTCGAGCCCGGACCGCCCTCGCGCGCCTTTAAATTGGAACCGCTAGATCGAAAACGTTAATTAATCTGATATTTATAATATCGAACTAATAACAAAGAAAGATGAATAGTATCTATTCATAATTGCATTCCGAGTATCGGTGTCAATATCTCGAAACAAAATCAGTAATCATTTTGTAACACTCATTAAATATTCACTGCCCAAAATACATATCTTGAAGCTGTCTAGGTATCCTCTAGAGCATTATAGAAGTCATTTATAATTTTCATGCTTAAATAAATATTTATGCAAAATTCATCGTCGGGATTATAAAAAAGTTAGCTTTTATTGAAAAAGTACATAATACATGTAGAGAAAAAATGTTTGTAAGTCAGACATTTACAAACAAATGTGTAACTTTTTAACTCGTAACTAGCGAAAAATTTTAATTCTTCCAAAATATAAGAACATTTTTCAAACATCTTCTAGAAGGAAATATTATTATTCAATTTTATAAAAATATATATATAAATTTTCCTGAGCATTGAAATATATTTATACGATTCTCGAACACATTATGTGACTTTAAAACGATATTTATTCCATAGATAACTTTAAATATTGATTACTATTATATT
This sequence comes from Himalopsyche japonica, assembly GCA_028555115.1. Taxonomy (NCBI): domain Eukaryota; kingdom Metazoa; phylum Arthropoda; class Insecta; order Trichoptera; family Rhyacophilidae; genus Himalopsyche; species Himalopsyche japonica. The sequence goes on along the minus strand of JAHFWJ010000449.1, from coordinate 609,771 downwards.
TAAGCAACTTTATTCAATGCATTTGTTTATAGCCTAACTCCACATATTAGATATAAATATTTAATGCTGTATATAAATTGAATTGTAAAAAAATACCCGTTTTAATTAAAATTTTAATATTTCCTAATGTTATGATGTGTTTAAAAAATAAGTAGGTAAATGTTTTTTTATATCACGATTTTTATTGTAATATAGATAAATCATCAAATTATTTGTAATATTGTATTCATTTTTTTACTTCATGCGGAATGAACATCGTGTAACATTAATTAAACAAATTTGTTTCCGTAATATTATTGCTTTCTTCTGCATAATTTATGTCTTAATCTTTATTTTTATACCTACTGTATCATAAATAATCGACCACGCGATACAATCGTTTTACAAATATATTTCGCTTGAAACTAATTTCATTTCGATGCGAAAAAAATAAACACCTGCAAAGATGCAGTAAAGATTTAATCTTTTATGCGTGATCTAGCTCAACGGGTCATATTAGTCTACCGGATGTAATACACAATTTGTTTGTAGGTACAGAGTGGCATGTGAAAGCTCAATTAACGTCAGGTCTCCACTAGACTGCCAATATTTTAATCGTTTTATGTGGAAAACAATCACATTTCTTACGGACCAATTCATCGTCCATATATTGAATTTCATTCAAGCTAAATTAAATTCACATAATTTATATACCTTTCTATAGTAAAAACCTTAATTGTAACACAATAAAATAATATATGATATTACGCTCTGAAAATTCGATTCTTAATAGATTTTTATTTTTTGAACTGAAATATTTTTATTCTTAATGATGATAATAATTTAATATCTTGATGACACACTCCCGTGACATCAAAAAAGGGTGATTAAAATTTGGGATAACCTGCTATACATGGTTTTTTATCTCAGTTTTTACAGTCTTCGAAATTATAAGACTGGAAATAGAATTACCAATATTTATACTGGGAAGAATTTTAGTCAACAATAATTCATTAATAAATTTCATATACTGAATATTATTTTGTTGACATCGATATCAAAGTATTTCCACCCGAGACCAGAGTGTTTTAGTCACCAGTAGAGCTTTATCTAAAATCACTTTGACGGAAATCAATAAAAAGCTCTGACACTTTTGTCTTAATTCCAGCTTTGAAGCTGTTACAACATATTCAAAATTCTTTTGAATTCCTTCATTCCGTGCGCGTTCGTATAAATAATCAAAAAGCTCGGTTGTATACAATTCGTTGGACGTTTCTATCGATGCGCGAGAGCGCTTTTATTCCGATGCTTTATTGTCTTAAAACATCGTCAGAAATCGCGTCGGTAGCTGAATACTGCACTCGGCCTAGACATTTTGTTATTAGGCCCACAGAAAAATCAAAACAAAAAACTTATATACAACAGCGAAAATATCTTAGCAACTAAGTATTGATCTTGCTATTAACAGGAATCACAAAAAGCTTTGTAACAGTCAAGTATCGCTATTCTAGTTTACTTTATTATAATATTAATTGTATAAACAAAACTTATTTTCCAAAAATTCTGCTTTGTATTCAGTCAAAATATTTGGTTCAATTGTAATTTAAAATGTATTTTTCTTCGTATAAAAAAATATCTGGTATTATAACTAACAGCCAAAGTAGAAGATATTATACGAGATCGTTTCAAATATGACTTTTTGTGTAGTTATTTGAAGTTATCATCCATAATTAGCTCAGAAAGTAAGGCTCACAAACACTCATATCCTAGCAATAATAAATTTTAATTGAAAAAAAAACATTAAATTTCAAATATTTTGCCACGGTGGGACACCCATATGATCATCAGGTGGAAACCATTAGCAGTGAACTACATAGGTTAAATATTTCAAAAAACAAATTGGTGTTTATATACTCATTTGCAACTTTATAAGTAGTAAATCTCGTGAGAAAAAAACGTAGATTGAATGGAATTTCCCAACCGTATTGCCAATCGTATAATTAGATAAATACCTAATATTGACATACTGCCTTATACTTTGTTTATATTACAATATTTTGGTAGCTGAAACCTGTACACAAAATAACAAAGTATCAAAGGTTTTCCCGATCATAAAAAAATCATGATTATTATATCATAGTTAAATCGCACAAAAAAAAATTCAATATTATGATTGATATATTTATTTTTACCATACCGAAATTGTCAAGCTCACGTTTATGGTTTTTCGATGTCCATTACAAAATTGCATCTTTTGAAAAAATTGCTGACCAAAAGTTGAAGGTTACTGAATCATCATTGTAATGATATGTCATGATATCGAGCAGAGATCGAACTCCCAGTAAATCTGCAGAGTTGTCACTCGAAGCTCCCGTTAGACCGTGGAGTAGTGTTATGTTTTTTATTTTTGCCCAAGTCCGATATTCGGGCGATTGTCGCGGGCGGCTTTATCAAACAAAGGGCGGTGGGCGAGGGTAGGGAACGGGAGATAGCGAGGGCGGTCGGTCACAAAGCCCGGCGGGCGAATTCCTGCGGGACTCGACACCGCGCTCTGTTGCGCCGCGAGTTCGAACCCGGGACCGCCAATTACCCGTCGCTACAAATAAGTGCCGTGGTAATGTCGCGCAAGGGTATGCGCGCGCGTACGCGTTTTTGATCACGCGATGTATCCGGATTTGAACCCATTTTGGGATTTTCTGCTGTGACTACTTTTATGAATAAAAGATAAGGAATATTTATGAAAGTGAGAAGCTATTTGCTTATCTCTTCTCTGAACCACATTATAATATAATGCGAGTTTTTTCTAAATGAAGCGACCACACTTGAAACTCAAACGTCAAGCAAAACCAAAATAATATACAGGTGTGTGATTTTTTATTGGTGAGCATCAATTTTTTGAATGAATTAACAATACACACGTCTAATAAAAATAAATATGTGCTTGATTGGTTTCATAAAGGCACATGAAATTGGTATGAGTAAGTCAGGTGATACTGTGACAGGTGTAAGTCTTCTACACAAACTTTTTACAGGTGCAATCCACATTACATTTTTAAATATCATCGCCGACATATAAAACTGAAAACTCGACAGAAAAATATATTTTGTACATTATGAAAGCTATTAGTTATATATTTTGTCATTTTGTTGAATATGGGACGTTTCTTGAACAATACTTATTTTTTGCATGCATACATACTATTTTGAAGCCAATGATATTTTCAAATGTTTAAAAATTGTGAAAATTATATACTTTTCCACCGTACTATAATGAAATTCTACAAAATGAACTCCAATTCTATCAATTATATATTTACTTCAAATATTCAACAAATAATTGTTCAACGAACTTAATTTCTTCAATACTTATTTTAATTTAGAAAGTCAATCTAATTCTTCTGTAGTAAAACAAAATCATTCTTAATTAATTAAGAATTAACTGCTATATCAAAACGATCCCAACAAGTAATAACGGATAATGAGATTTAATTAATTAAATAGATATTTTTCATTATTTGTGAGGGTTAGGCTTTAACATGGAATAAATCGTTCACGTTTTGATTACAGGATCACGACTGGCTAAGCTTATTGCAATAATTATAAACCAGCTAAAATTCTAACGATGTAAAGAAACTAATTCCTGTATTTTAATTCTTCGATTCAATTGTAGAATAAGTTTAAAAACAAAGCTCTCATCAAAAGAATTTCTTTCCTAAATGAACAGTGAACAGTTATCATTGTAGAAGTGACATAAAATAAATTAAAAGTTTGATCGTGGGATTCATGAGTTTATATAATCCACAGAAAAATTGATGGAAAATGATAAAAATTATTTTGTCTCTTTTTGACTCTGACATAAACTAAAATACGATCAATAAGAGGTCAACATTGCTACTTTTATCGATATGTTTGATCAAAATGAAAATATATTTTAATTAAGATAATGTGATACATAAAAATTTATTTATATCCATGATATAATACTGGTATTTATCTCTTAAAAATGAAGAAGATGATTTAGATTTCACAGTTATCCATAAAACGTCCCTGTACAGCTTCAATGGAGTAGTAGTAACTGTGTCAGACCACCGATCTTGCACACTATGGCAATAAGTTTGGTCACTCTTTGTTGATGCTTTCGCCGCCTGCGCTCCCTTTCAGACGTTCTTCTTTATACGTAATACAGATCTAAAACAATAAATATCGGTCGTTATTTCGTAAAAAAATACGATGGCTTGTTTTTCGTTTGGTATTTTGGAGATATTGTTAAAATATAATAAATAACCATAATTTTAATAAATCTATTTTATCATAATTATTCATGATTCGTATTGTTAAAATTATTACATACATAGATCAGACCTGAAAATATGTGAATTAATTAGTATCTTACTATCAATAAGTGACAGTTTATACCTTTGAATATTTAAAGTGACTTGCTTTTTTTATCAATTTTACATACAAGTGTTCGCCGGAAAGGCGTAATTCTGTATTTTTGTGTATCTTTGTCTAAAATTAAAATTTTCTTGAGTGCTGGTAATTAAGTATGGAAGATAATTTCAGCTAAATATGCACTTGTTTTAGCTTCACGAATATCGGCTCTTTTCGTAACGTTTTTCATCACATTTTCACACATCAATATTTCATTAAATGCAGCATAATTAGTTCATTGTTCAGTTGGGCATTGTTCTTTTATCAATTTTACAAAAGGAATAAGGGGCTGTTATATCTGCTCTGACTGTATAGATTTACTGACATCATCACTTTGTTTTTAATAAAACTTTGTTTTTTGGAAAAAGTTTTCTTAGTAATAACACTGTCTGGTACATTGATATGAGAAGTCGTACTGTATTGTAGGAACCACGTGTCAATCAAGCCCAAAGCATCCAATTCTAGTGTCAAAAAGTTATTAATCGTGTTACGACAATGTTTTCTCTTTGTTCATCTACAAAAAATTAGCTGCCAATGATTCTTTCAGACTTCAAAGCACACCATAATATCACTTTTTATAGTTACATAGGTAACTGAAGAATAATTTTAATATTAAATTTTGCCCATAATCGACTGTTTTGTAGACCGACCAAACAAAGTATTTACGTTCCCGGTAAACACTCTGCAGATAATATTTTGAGTATGCTTGACTCCAAAATTAATCCATTGTATTATATAAAAAAAATGTTTTAAGAGAAAATAGTTTCCCAAATTCTTTTCAGTGAAAAACATTACAAACAGTAAATTGCTGTGTGAATTTTTATTCATAAATATTTTGGTTCGATGAGTTTGGATGTGATATTTTCTATCTGGAATTTGAAATATTAGGTTCTGCTTGTCATGTCGTTTCTCTTTGTGTGATTTTATAAATTCATATGAAATTTATATGATACCATAAAAAAAATTAAATTATAAACGCCTCTAGCATTATGAGTTTAACAGTAGTTATTTCATCATAGCAGTATGGAAAATACCTACTTTTTTAAGTATTTATATTTGAGGAAAATTTTAAGCTTTGATGATTTTTAAAGTGATTTACTACAGAACTTAGTTTGCGTGAAGCTATTGGTTTAATTTATTCTATGCGTAACATGCCGGTAGATTTTTTTGCAAACTTGATATAAACTTTATAAAATTTATTCGGTTATATTAATGTAATTACTTAATTTGGTATTATATAGATGTAAACCAACAGCGCAGTGAGATCCCTTTCCTGGCTGTGGCGTTTCAACAAATAATGAGGGAAACGAAATAAAGGTGAGGCATTTCCAGATTTGGACTTTGAAGCATTTCTCTGCTGTTTTTGTGACAATGGAATCGAATGAATTTGATAGTTTTTGCCGCGGTGCGGTGTATGTCGGTACGCCTAGCCAGGTTATTCGAACGGTATGCTGGCGTGTGATTGCAGCCACCTCGTTAAAGACAACCATCCCATTGGATTGGATCCAGCAAGGCCTGGTGATTGATTCGTATTCCTCGAAAATTGTAACCTTCCAAAATAGGATTTTTAGCAATTTATTTCGATACTAAACAAGAGCAATGTTTTTATTGCTTTTTAGTATTTATTTGCAGTTGTTCTTCTCATAGGAGATTTCTACCAACAATTTCGATATTAAACCAGTTTTATTTGGATGACAAATTTATACATTCTACAAAATTGAATTGAAATTTTAGAGCCGATTTAAATAACTATAGAAAAAACAATTGGAAAAATGTTTCTTCTTTTCAGTTTTGATATAATAAAATATATCAAACTAGTTTTAAGCAGTAAAAGATCAAAAGAAAAAATGTTATTTTTCATTCTCTATATGCTTTAAAATACTAATTATTTCTAAAAATTTGGGTCATAAACTGATCCTAATTAACATTTCAAACATAGGAATTTTGTGTTTTCAACACTGAATATCTATATATTGTCACAACAGTTTATACTTTTACATTGAGTGAGACACTTTTTTTGCACACAATAATACGATATTTATAAAGCTTAATATTATTTCCATCATTCCCAAAAACAATCATACAAAGAAATCATGATTGGTATAGTGCCATATAAATTACTAGCAATTTTTATTATGTGTGCACTATTCAAGTCGTAAATTGTTAATTAAGACACTCATACATATTATTATGTCATCGTAACACTAATTCGAATCACATTTTTTTGTTTCAATTAATTTTAATGTCAATCAAAACAATCAATTTAGATTTATACAAAAAATAATAGCTGAAACCACATTGTTTTTTGTTGGAATGAATTATTTATTATCTGACATTATTTATGAAAGAATGAAAAACGGTCACAAAATCATTCTATAACAAAATAATAATGCGCACAACTACTGTTTATTTGAGAAAACTGTTAAAAATATTTAACTAAAAATATTAGTACAACATAAAGTTCAGCATAGCTCAAATAAAATATAGACCATGATTATAAAACTTCATTCCAAACAGTTTAATATAAAAACAAATTGACTATTTTCCGGCTATTTCATCAATCATGTTATCCAAAATACCGGTACATCATCACCATCAGCAAAAAGCACCGAACAAGTTAGATTTCCGTTTACATTAATCAGCAGAGCTGGACTAAGAATCATTTTCCTATTATTTTAACCATAATAATATAATTGTTTTTTTTATAAAATTTAATTATTTCAATACCGATATAATTCAATTATTATTGTATTTTGTATATCAATGTTGTATCAAACGTGAATTATATTTGAAAAAAAAAATTTTAACATATAATTGTAAAAATTGTTTATTTCGATAGTACAAGTTATCCTCGACTTACGACCGAGATACGTTCCTGGACTTTGATCGTAAGTCGAATTTCATACAAAATATGTATGTACTTACGTATTACAATAAACATGTGTATTTATTTCTACTTTTTTATTGTTAAATTTAAACTTATTTATTAATACAAAATAAAATATTCACTTCGTCTTTTTAAAAAACAAATCCAATGTTAGTTGAGTTGTTTGTTGTTTTTTCTTTCCTATATATTTCCTTGTATGAAGCAAGATCCTCCTGAATACGGCGGTTTATACTCAAAAATCTTTCGTTGTCCGAATCCATTTTTAAATATTTGCATTACTTGGTTAATTTGGGGGAATTTTATTTTATACTACTTTTTTTTAGTCGTAAGAGCGAATGGTCGTAAGTCGAACCGTCGTAAATCAAAGACTACCTGTATAGTCATGTAAATCCATTTTAATCGCTTTCGATTTATTACTTGTAAGTTTTAATTTTATGGATGCTATTTTAACCTTACCTCAAAGTGACCAATCCTTTATAGTGCTATTTTATTTGAAGAAGTTTTTTTTTAATTTTATTATTACTGAGTTTGGTGTGATCACACATGTTTGATGCGTTTGGTATGTTGTTAAATATTGGCAGATTCTCGGCTTATAATTTTTCGAAATACACTCCTGATTGTGGTCGATCGCTTCATACGTTTGCACGGTTGCATTATTTATGCAGCCTTATGGCTTTCCGCCGAAGCGGTCCATTGAAAAAGAGATAAAGAGTCGATGCGAATTCTGGATCACACAATGGCTTTTTATATGCGCCATTGTCAAATTCACGAGAAATCAGCAAAGGTTTGGACAGCCGACGAGGCTTACCGCTCCGTGACAGTAGACTATACATCACCAGACAGCGGTCGATTGTTGATTTTCAACGGCTGGACAGCAGCAAGAAGGAAATATGCCCTGCGCTCAAAATTCTTCATGAAATTTTGTTTGATGGCTCATGTGATCACCGTGCAACGATATGAATTATCACTCAGTCATATTCAATGACCTTCAAACATTTTGTGCATTCTTATTTCAAATTTATTGCATTTCGATTAGGTCATAGCCATTTAATAACGTTTAAAAAAAGCATTTAATCATATCTTACTGGATACTTTTCATTATAAGCACTAGTTTAATAATTAAATAATTTTATATTAAATATTTAGTTGATCAATCGACAACCGCTTCATAGCGATGTTGTGATATTTTAAGAAATTACCCAAAAAAATCAATGTTATTAAGTTTTAATACATGTACATTTATAGGGATTTATCTTGCTATCTACAAATCTGTGCTTCTATCTACTTGCTACAAAAATTCCTCCAAATTTATTTATACAGCCTCCAAGAATCCTAATGCTCTTAAATAATAAATCAAATGTTTTTCTTTCATACATTTTTTTTTTACTGATTTTTTTCTGATATATTTTTCTGAAAAATAAATTCCATAACCGAGTCCGAATTTAAATTAACTTTACCCGTCCAAAAGCTCATGGGCCGGGCCGTTTAGAAGCCTATGGATCAAGTCCAGACTCGTGTAGACCTGAGTGTACTGTGTGCGTTCTCCACAACGATATATCATGATATAGACCATTATGCTAAAAAGAGTTATTTTATTATTTTAAAATAAAAACTGTAAAGCTCAGTGTGTTTTTTTTAATGAAGTGACGTAAAAAAATATCCCGGTAAATTTTATCTACCTTGTAAATTATTGAAGTTGTGTTGAATTATAATAAATATAATTTAGTCATATAATTTATTTGAAATTTTGATGAATGTTTTAATCTTAAAAACAAGAACACATAAGCTGCGTGGGCGTTGAAATGAGGCTTTACAACACATCCCATTATCGAGTATTTCTTCATCTCAATCTCTCGAATCACCACAAATATTTTTATATCCACGATTCCATGGTCAACCGCTCATCTGTCAACGACTTGCAGGGCTTAAATTGAGCACGCACGCTCGTGGTACAGAGGCATCAGGTACAAAATCATACGGCACGACTTTCTCGAGCTGTTAGGCCTTAGGGTCTCACTCCTGTCTACTGTTCTACCAGTAAATTAACCACTGACTTCTACCGACTTGCTCGCTGTAATAAAAAAGGAGTAAACGCTTTTTGCCTCGGGGTGAATGGGAATGATCAACGGTCGGTCAAAACAAAAACCTGAATGAATGAACTTACATTATTTATTACGTTTTTTGTGTAACTTATGATGCTTTGACGTCGCTTTAGATTTATGTTGAGACTAATTAGATGATTAGCATGCACATTTCAGAATATAGGCCATTTTAAAGATGCTTTGTGAAGAAGGGATTTATTTTAACAGAGAACGTATCGTCCAATTAATACAAACTAACGTAAGTGGGTTTTGGTATAGAGGTAAACCAGGAGTACTTATTCAATATGTCGAAGTATTTTTAACAAGAGATAATTTGGTGCCCCTGCTCTCCTAAACTTTATTTATGATCTCTATCGAAAACTCGACCGAGAAACCTTCATCAATTTTAAAAATATTTTTATAAATTTTTAAAAAGAATTTCAGTTCATGATATTGTTATTTTAATCAATAAGCGGACACAGATTCATTACATTTTGTTTGTGTGTGACCATCTGAAAAGAATGGTTAGTAATTCCTTTTAAAATGACTCATATTATAATCGGTACTCTTTATTATTGTTATAAATATTTGAAATTTATTAGTTTTTTAAGAATGAATTTAGTTTTCATAAAAAAGAATTTATTTTTTGAATTTTACTATGTTACAAGAATACAGTTCAATCAGTATATTGATCAAAAATTTAGTATGGCAGTTTACATAAAATTTTTAAAATTTATTTCATAATAAATAACGTGTGTTATTCATAAGACTTTTTGCACTACTTTTAATGGCTGGTTTGATAAGATAAGCCGACTGGTTATAAGTAGTGCAAATTGAGCGCACAAATTTTTAATAGCACAGCCAAAATTATACTAGCTGCCCACATAGATTTCAGTCAACGGTAAAATCTTGAATCTCGGGTGTTAAATATACATTTATCTTTATTGCTAAAATAGTGTGAAATACTTTGTCCGTGCGATAAACGCGTCGATTATAAAACAATTACAGCCATCACGACATACAAATGCTACTTTAGCATTTCGAATCTATTAACAACGCATGATTATACATACCGTACGCTTCAAAAACTATGAAGCATTTAATGAACTCATTTTCATACCCATTGATGTAATAATGTAATTTTTTATTACTACCATTCATTATTACAGCTTTTAACACATCATAATATGTATTTAATTTGTTTCAAGTTAATAAACTTTTATTCAGTCTAAGGCAAATACTCAATATATCTTTACACACTCTTTATTTATTACATCGATTTTAAACCATGAAAAGCTAATACGTAAACCGCAAAGGCCTGTGCATTAATATGCCAAATTATTTATCATATTGGAAAAATTTCTTTTGAGTAAGAAATACCATCTAATGAATAGTCCTACCATAAAACTTTCTTTACTAAAAGATAAATTGAGCCTCTGAAAAGCTACAATTTTCATTTAAAATTTTGCTCCAATAGAAATGGCTTGAACACCTTAAGAATCTATTGCGTATCTGGAAGTAGTTTATTTGCACACCTAATTCATAAAAATATACATACGCACATCATTTTTACTTCGTAAAAATTGTTCAATTTTTAGTAAAAAGTATGCTTTCTCTAGTCATAATACTCAATCCTTAATTATAATAACTATGTACAGTCAAAACTTTTAGATGTATGTAGTTCTGGGATTGCATGTACATATATAATTTTATTAGCTTTATCGCAATACTGGATAAAGTTTGCGTTTATTTTTAAATCATACCTATATCTTTGTGTATTGACAATGTCAATAAAAATTGAATATTTATAATCAAAGAAAACTTTTTGATTTTCATATTCAACCATTTTTGTGTTCGATTTTAAGGATAAAATTTATTTAACTTAGTTCTACATATATGTTCTAACTAAATCCATACGTGAATACAGGAATTATAAAATTAATTTGTTTTGTGAATATTAGGAATAATTTATAAATATAGCTTTTCTTCGATAAAAAAAATACCTTATGATTTCTGAGCGCTAAATTACAAGTCTTTAAGTATGCTGTATAAATATTTTTCAATTGTACGTCGATTTTGATAAACATATTACATATGACTTTTATTCATTTTCAGATTTAAAAAAAACTATTAAGATATTTACTGATACGTCCATATTAAAAATGGATATATTACATCGTCATCTACTCATATCTTGAAATCAAATACATGAAACATAAAAAACAAAACTCTGAAAAGGAATTTGTAAATTAAAGCAAAAAGAGATGCTAACGCACACTTCATATATTTAACTCGTATGTGCCCATTTGATTGCATGCCAAAAAACATAGCGGTCGCCGCCGCCTCTGTAAAAGTGTAGCACATTCCTCGTCGAAGCGATCCGGCTACCATAATGGTAAAATAATTAGCAGCTTTCATACGCGTACTTTAAGTGGGAGGTAGGAGGAGAAGGGGGCGGGAGCTGCCCGCGGATATTCCTCGCCTCTCTTTACCTACCCGCGAAAAATTATCACGCATTCAATAGAGGGTTATTCTATATTTGAAATTGCATTTGTGATATACCAAAATCTTCTTAGCTAAATATTTCGTCTCAAACATGTACTGCACTGATATTTTCCCAATGAAGTAATAGGAAATATTTAAACCATCGCTGAATTAAGCAGATTCCTAAGTTGACACTACTTTCACTCTCATGTTTATTGGTAAAAATACATGAAATAATGAAAAACATATACAGTACTTTATCCAAAATTTACTGTACAAATTCAACAAATTTTTAACAGCCAGACAACAGAGATAATTAATATTTTTGTAGTTAATGAAAAGTTCACTAAACGAAACCGGTTTTAATAAAAATATATTCAAGATATGTTCTTTTAGTTATATCGGTCTTATATGATTCAATAAACAGCATTAAAACCCCCATTATACAGAATAGAATTCAATCTTTCGAATTTGCCCTGGTTTGATAATTGAATACATGTTTTGAGTTATAAAATTCACCAAAGCAGAATGGTGTGATTAATCGGTTAACTTTTAAGTGATTAATTTAATTGATTAATAAAATATTAAAAGAAGTTTTCATTTTGTTACTGGTTACATTATTGATATCGAAGATCGCACTTTCTACTATAATCCGTAAGTATTAATTAAAATTTGTTATTAGCTATTTGCTGTTTGTTAATCGATTTCTAGAAAAATCACACGATACCGGTTGTGGTCCGTTGTTAATTATAGATATTACCATTTGAAAATTATTAACAATTCGTGTGAACACTATTAACAATATTTTTCTGCCATTATATGATAAAAATAGTTAGAAAAAAATGTATTTATTATCAACGACAATCATTTTCATTTGTTAGTATCATCTTTTATAAAAGCTGATCCAAATTGTTTGCTTATTACACAGTGAAAAAATTACTAAGTATATTATTTACACAAAATTCATAATACATATAATTCATAGCTATTTCAGCTTACGCCTTCATCTTGGAGTTCTACCAAGAAAATGCTAATGCAATCTATAAATGCTTATTTTTTATATATTAATATTAATTAAACGGTTTTGGATGGTATTGGTAAAAGAACAAACGATGATGTAATTTTTTGGTGGGAAGGCATTGTATTTTCATAAATCAGACACACTTTGTTAAGTATAACACCCTCATTTTATAATCTATTAAAAGGACTCTAATAGATTATTATATTATTATAAAACGATTTATTTTTCGATGTAAATTAATCATCTTTTTATAATTAAACTATTGAATGGACGTTTTCTGATTTTCCTTTGAAGACGCAGTGAAAAAATATCAATTTATAAAGTATATAATTGATGGCTATTTCGGCATATGCTCTCATCAGAACTATCTTAAAATTCCTTTGAAGTTATTAAGATCATATTGTCTTCAATAGCTTCCTTCGATTTTTAACAAAAAAACGTTTCGTTAATATCAATCTTAATGCATTTTTTATTTAATTATGACTTATGATAAAAAGACTTCTTATTTTTGACCTATAGAAACAATTAATGTTATGTAAAACTTTTCATTGCTGTCTGTACTTATATCAACTCTATACTTACTGTATAATATATTGTGAATATTTTTTTTTTCATTTTTGTAATAACTTAGATTATTATCACATGTTCGCATGACACATAACAATAATTCATTGTTTATAAATATTTTTCAATTAGCTTACCTTAAATTACTCGCACGTCTATTTTGAATTATTCCTAACCTGTTTCAAAAACACGTTTGCTAAAAACTAAAATTATCTTTAACTAAACGGAAGCAATTAAAACACATCTGAACATCAATTATTTGAAAAACAAAATAAAATTCAATAAAAAAAAAAAGCTTTACCCATCTGCTGTTAGGAGTTTTATTTTATTCAGTGGATTCTTTCATCAACAATAACCACATATAAAGAGCAAACGTTTTTAAAATATTCTATTTCAATATTTTTTCGTCACATTATCAAAGTGTGCAAATAATACACCTAAATTAATTGAAATTTATTTAAAACTCTACAATATGGTTCAATACGTCAATGAAATTTGAATGTTTAAATTCTGTACATTTCCATAGATTTCGTTAATAACGAACTGAAAATGCCGAAATACAAAAATAAGATCGTCGGGTACGAAGAGAAATGAAAATATACACAATCTCGGGGATTCAAAATGTAAAGTTATATCAAATCGAATTAAAAGTTTATAAAAATATAAATTTGTTTCAATCTTCAGATTTCAATATACTTTGAATAAAATTTTCATGAACCGTGTTAAAAAAATCCGTACAAACATATTCAGTTTCAATTATAATATAATTCTAACTTAATTATTTTTAAAATATATCAGTGAAATATATAAATATTTTAAAGCCAACCGTGTGATTTTAAAACATATTTTTAATTTTATTTCACACCTTTTAACAAAACTAACTTAACAAAACCTTTTTACAAATAAATATATGATCTTGATTATACGAAACCATATAATATTTTGAAACAAAAAAAAAATATATGAAAACTTTGCAGAAAAATGATAGATATGAACATTTAAAACGTCTGAGTCTTACATGAAAACATCAGCATGTGTCCTCACGCGAAAGCGAGTGCATACACGACTTACATAAAACTGATTTGTCAGAAAAGTTTGACCCTACCTTTTATTCTTTTTTTTAATTATTATCTGCATATCACATACTAAACCATTCAAACAAGCAAAATATGATTACATACATCCATGATAAACTCGAACGCCTCGCTTGATTCATAAATTGTCTTGAATGACAGTAACGCGTAACAATAGAAAATTCTGCAATAAACGTTATGTGAATTCGATAATATATATACTTTTATAAGTCTTAATATAAATTTAACTCTTGTAATTATATAGTTTAATTATTATTGCATATAATTTAATAAGATTTGTTCATTTGACGTATAAGATTAACCTCTATCAATTTATACGCAAATTTATTAATTGAGCATAATAAAGTTCAATAAGCATAATAATCCTTCAGCAATTAATATACATTTCAAATAACTGATAGTACAGTTGAACGTTATTTTTATAATTTTTCTAATAATTAATATTTTCATCCCGAAAATAATAATACCTAAGCCTGTTCAGCTTTATTGGGAAGTTTAATCAGTAGAATAAAATTGCTTTTTTTTAATTCCATTGTTCATATATCACAAACCCGAACACGTTCGCTATTTTTATATAAGTCTGGTCTTTTTTTTTATGTCATTTAAAGGTAGCTTTACTATTTCTTAATTACAATTTCATGTACACATATTTTGTATGAAAAAACGAATCGCCAACTCAGCATCTTCAACATAATTTATTTTTTGTTAAGTACAAATTATATCAAGAACATTTCAAGTAGTTTGTAACAAATTCATTATATAAAAACTACTTGTGAGTCTAATCTCAAATGTCCAGTCAAATGAGCGTCTGTCGCCGAGTCGTTGGGGCAGATTTATGACTTCGTTTAAAATTTCAACAACTGCTTCTTTCCTTGTCAAATTAATGCCCGCGTAGATACTTATTAATAAAGAACTTTATTGCTTCAAATGCCATATAAAAGGATCGTAAATATTTTATTTTTCTACGCATATTTTATTGAAATAAATTCTTTCCATCGGATTGAAACCCCTTCTAATGAATTATGTCGAAGAGCTTGCATTACGTTTTAGTGGTTACAATGTAATATTTTTTTGGTTTTGAACTGCTTTTTTCTAAAATGAACCCGTTACTTATAAGACTTTTACATCAATTATACATTTTAGGTTTACAATACAGTCAAATATCCCTCAACAATATAGTCTTTGGCATAATCTCGTCATTACATCAAAACAATCGAAAATGACATAAAAACAACCATGATTACCATTGATCATATCTGTCTCACTATTTTAATTCAATAAAAATCACAAAAGCTTAGATATCGATACTGTTTGCGACCGGCTTTTATTGGATTTTTGTGCAGTAATTTTACCATCGAAAATTGTAGTTTCTGTTCTAAAACTACGACAATGTTGAACTGTAATACATATATGCTATGACCCAAACGAGTGATAATGCCCAGCAATAAATAGTAAACTAAAAAAATAATAGCGTGTACAAATTGATGTTGTGGGTACATCAAATCAAATCATTATACTGAAGATATTAAGATTTAGTGACTCACAAATGCTCCGGTGTCGTGTGTACATTTTTTTACATTGTTATATCTAATGATTCGGAAGAAGTAGTCGCGTGTTAAGATAATGAATACCTGGGCACACTCTCAAATGTTATAAGTACAGAACATGACTTATGCGCTATTACATCATACGGCCGTACTTAAGAATAAGTCGAATACAAGAAAAAAATACCATTTGATACAACCTTTCTGGTATATGATACATATGACCATCACGCAATTTTACCTAGTAAACGATCTTTTGAAGGAAGCTTATAAATTCTATTCAATTGAATAAACATGCATGTTTTGTTAGCTGTCATTTTTATTTAATAATTAACATTAAGTATTTATGAATAATGTGTTATGTCTTAATATTACTTATATGAGGACATCTTTTTCGGGAAGTATACAACATTTGTACAATAATTTTGTTTTCAAAACAATGCGTGCTTTCAATCTTACTGCCAAGACATTAAGAAGAAAAAAACGGGATTTTAATATTTATATTATACAAAAGCTTAAATTTGTATTAAAAAATGAATTCAATAAATAAATAAATAACACATCAATTCAGAATGAATATTTGCTTTTTTGATTCTTGAGTCATATGAAAATTAGTCTTATTTTAATATTTAATTTCAAAGATATTATTTTAGATCAATCAGTCGTATAAACTAATAAGAAACAATAGATTCGTATTCTTATTCATTTAAATAATATATTTTGATAATAAAATGACAATAAGTGACATAGCCATAGGAGTCAAGGCGCTATCCATTTAACAGATATAATTAGAATAGTTTACACATATCAATAACGCTGATAAAATATCCTTTGAAATTGATAAAATACAAGTATTTGTCTGGTATTTCTATATGACAATTATGTGCTTTGAATCAGTTTTATTAACCACTAAGTACTTAATTTTCAACCGGTGTTTCACTAATTACAAAAATAAACAACAGCCACCATTGGTCCATTTAAATAATTTGAAAACAATTACTCGGAATGACTTCCTAATCGCAAAATAATTTCAACGTTTTTTCTTCTGCTCAAATTCCTTTGAATTCGCCAGAAAGAAGCAGCATCTCGCGCACAACATCCTCGCCACTTTTGCAAGCAGCCCGTGGGCAAACGCTAAGGCCTGTGTAATTAACGTCACGCCATCTACCATAGTATGCTGGCAGCTGCGCGCGCAGGAAGGAGCCAAATCAGAAGCCAGAAAAACCAAACAATAAAAGCTAAAAAGCTTCCAAAGCATTCTTGCGTGCAAGTTGTAAACAAAATCCATTGCAATTATTGTACAGTACGCAATATAGACTAACACCACTTAAAATATATTATTTTCTATAAATTTTTGTTTTGTACATTCCTTTCTATTTGAATAAAAGTACAGATAATGTACAAAAAAATGTCTTTATTATCATCAAATGTATATTTTCAATTATTATACATCCAAATTAAATTAAATTTATTAAGTTCTGTGCATTTCAACATCGGCATTTTCAGGATTTTTATTACTCGATATTACTCCAACTGTCCATGAAGAGTTTGAATGATTCAAACTTGCTATTGGAACTCCATCAAGCACTCTCAATAGTTATCTTAAGTAAGTAAATTAAATTGCTTTCCCATAAAAAGTGGCTTAATAATATTATTAATATTTTCTAAAATACTTGATTAATAATATATAAAATAAATTCCTTCATCTTAACACAAATGAATATATAGATATTTTATTTTTCATTTTTTCAGCCATACATTTTTTGAAAGTCACTGAATTTTTATATACTAAATAAAAAAAACATTGTAGTTTTAAAATCAACGCCTGTATTATAGCATGTGTTTATATTGCAACGTATTAATTAAATATGATAATATCCATAAAATTCACGTAGTAGACCGACTGTACTTTCAATACTAATTGAGATAGCTAACGTGCAATTAAAACCTCGTGTTTTCTTGAGGCTTTATGGCTCACCATAAAATCTGAAACAAAGCAAATCCTGAAAAACAGGAGATAATTTTCTTAGCAATTATTGAGGAATTCCTTTGGAGTTAAAATAAAAAAATAATTTTTTCAATACTTTTACTGAAACAGCTAAGACAGTAAAATTGTGTTGTTTTCAAATAAACTAACAAAAATATGTTGGCAAACAAAAGCAATAAAGTTATTTTTAATCTATTTATAAAGTTATTTAACAAATTCATAATATTTTGTATGTATAACTGTTTATTAGGGATTGGCATAATATTTATCACTGTCTCAACATACACATATTAAACACGAAAAAATCGTTTTTTTATTTTTAAAATGTTAAAATTTATGAATTAAAAAAATGGACATGCCTGTCTTGATTTAAATTTTATTTAATTGATTTCTATTGATTATAAAAAAAATCTATTTACTTAAATGTTCAATGAAGATCAATACCTGATAGTTTGATGATACATATATTTTTGTATCATCATATCTTACCTTTTAATATCAGGCATGTATACACTTACTTGTATTGCTAAACTAGGATAACATTTACGAGTTTATTTTATTTCATGAGTATTATTTGTCATTTTTATCCAAATCTATCAGACTTTTATTATTCATAAAAAAATCAATATACTTTGTCATACATTACCATTTGGCTCCACAATCAAGCTGGAGCGTAAAACTCTCGACTACACAGCAAGCAATTATGTAAATACGTGTAATCAAAACATACTCAGCTTAAGTACTTAGTAGAAATATTAAAATAGAAATACAAAGATAAAAATAAAAATTAATTAATTATAATAATATATAACTTATGTCGATTCGTCAAAAATTTTTAAATATTCCTTTTCCGAATTCAAAAACATTTCTACTTTTTCAATTTATTAAACTAAAGTTTCATTATGTCTCAATGACGTCTATTCACAGTTGATATTTAATAAAAGGTATTTTTGTTAAATTATTATGAATTCTTAAGAAAACAATATTTCTTCAGAAGGGTCACAGTGCTTCTCCTTTAAACACCACACTCTGCAGTGCAGTGGCTCCGATTTGAGGCACCACTGCACTGCAGAGTGTAATCAAGAATATTGCATGGGCGAGGATAATACAAGACTAACATTTATTATGTTATCTTTTACTTTATTCCTTTGACACCACTGCTTTCAATGTGATCATTATTTACTAAAAGATTTTTCATCTAACTAAATCTTTTAGAAATTTACAATTATTTCCTATCGCTTTATTGGTAAAACTTTAAGATATATTATGCATGTAAATTTTTGTTTTTAATATTATTAGTATCGTATTTATACAATGTTAAAGCAAAAATGTTTTTTAGTACTGTTCCATGTTTAATTCTTTTCTGTCGATCTTATCGATCCACTCTGATGGATCTTTCTTGAAAAATAGAGGAAAGAGATGTAATGCATTTATCATCATTTTTTTTTATTAATGCCTCATGTGAAATACACAGAATATCATGTTCCAGAAAAACATACATAAAATATAAAATCTTCTTTGACACTATTATCAAAAAATACGTAACAAAAAAAAATCTCTTATGAAATTAGGTTGACATTTTTGCGACACATTTGTAGCACTGCATTAGTGACCCAGTGTAATAACAGGCAGAATATATGGATACATTATAGGTACATATGAATACTTCGTACTTTATTCAGCACAATGAGTTAAGTTTCCTGTGATTTTTCTTAAGGCGTACAAAATTGAACGATAATTTGTTCTAATCATCAGTTTAAAATGTTTATAAACTTGCTACCAAAGGCATAATGCAGTTTTCAGCAATAAAATTAGTAACACTACGTTGTTAATAGCACCATGATAATAAATTTAACGCCTATATCACAATAGTGTGTTTTTTCGTTTCTGTATTAAAAACAATAATAGGATAAAGATCCGAGAACTGTTGGATAAAACATTTATGCGATTCACCTTAGTAACCAGTTTTATTAAGATATTCAAATTATATTAGCATCAATATTACATACAAGAATTACTAAACAACTAGGTAAGAGGTAAAAATAAATAATTATTTTTGTATTATACATTAAAATAACACAATCGTTTACTTATCAACAAGTCATTTTCAAATTGATGAAGATTTGTTAGTTATTATGGATGATATTTTTTCCAAATATAAATATATATATTGAAAAGCAACAAATGTATTATTGAGTATAAGCTTCAATACGGTCAAGTAAAATGAGTAGAATCAGAAACACGTCAAAATTACTGATGCACTTCTATTCAATTGGCAATATTTCACTCTCAGTTTGGGTCGATGGATAAACATATGAGGGAAATGATTTTTCTTTAAATATATTGTATATAATAATTTTGTATAATTGAAAACAAAACAAAAATCACACTGATTTTTTTATGAACAGGTGAGCATATTTCAAAACCTATGTGAATTTGTATAATCAGGAAAGCGTGACAAAGTATTGACAACAGACACCCTTCCGTTTTTCTGGTCGAACGCGCAAACTCTTAACCACAATTTACACGCTTCATGCTCGTGCGATATGGTCTCCTGGTAGCTGAACAATTTAGTTATATTACTACTTACCAACTTGTTAACGACACCCTTTCGTCGCGCATTGTTAGCAAAGCGTGTCTTCAATTTATTGAAGTTTAATGAATAAACCAAAGCACTTAACTCGGCGTGATAAATATGCTAAGTTGTTGAAGGCGTTAAGTTTATACCATATAAAATATTAATCATCAATCATAATTTTTCAAAAATGTATAAATAAATACTAGCCTTATCTATTTGAATCATTGACGGAAAATTCTGTGTAAATCATCACCCCAAATATAAAGATAAAATGTAATTAAAAGAGATACAGCAATTTCAGCAGCTAATTTTATAACTCGCTCTATCTACGCTTTTATAGCAATTAGTATTAATAAGTCATGGTGTGAATTGTAAAATCAAGGGTATATAAGTATTTTTGCACTGATTGAGAAAGCTGATAGGTATTTATTATTTGTTGATTATGATGTTCTCAAAATATCACTGTAAAGTTTTGAATTCAGTTGAAACAATACTAACGCAAGTAAAGATTGAAAAGAAAGTATTTGTTATCATTGATTTTTATTAAAAAGTGAAAATATCATTAATAATATGATTTCTGCATTGTAAAATTAAAATCCGATTGTATTTATAATATATCTGTAATATACACAAAAAAAGTTATGGATAAAATGATCAATTTTTTTATAGATTAAACTCTCTCTAATGTATCGGAACATGCATCGCATATCGAAGTAAATGTTAATGGACATCAGTTTTTTTTGCAAAATGCAACACAGCGTGTTACAATTCAGTATTATTTATAAATTTCTTTCGAGCTGCTCAAATTTCTTTTCTTCTGTATCTGTCAATCATGTATTTAACATATTTTTTTAATAACGGACCTCACAGAAACTATGCAAGAAATTTTGTTTGATAAAAAATACAGTGCATATAAAGCTGTCAGTGTTATTCGAACGATATCGGTAAAGCAATAAAGATAACATTGTTTTTCATTTATAATGTTTGAGCTGTAACATTAATTGCTACGCTCATAAATTATAAATGAATTATGCTCCGATTTAAGGCATCAGCCTCCGAATAAATACATCTGTGTACAACGTAAATCACTGTCAAAATTAGATTCCACATAAGATTTTACGTTTTCTCCTATTATGAAGGTAGTAAAAAAAAATAAACCGCTCAAAATCAACGAGCGAGCTTTGTTATAAAAAAAATAAACTAATTTCGATCATTACATACACAGAGGCAATGAGATCGTGAATTTTTCAGGGCGTATATTCAGGCATGCATTTCGCAGTATGGCCATATAACCAGTCACGTTAATCCTATAAAAGTCATTCATAGGCCGCGTGGCAAATAAACACCTGCTCTAGAGGACTTCTGGTTGCGTCTGGGATATGATTATAGAGTCAAGTGTTACCATAGAAGATTTTTATTTAAAGTAACTACCACGTCGAAGTAATGTACGTTCACCATTTGATACCACAGAGCAGCGCTGTACCATAAAACCCGCAATTTAATGAGAATACCACCAAATTTAATGATAGGCTAACCCACGCCACTTTTTTTACCAAACAGCGGCGTTAAAAAATTACGATCTCGTATTTCACGATTAGAGACGTGTATCTTTATATCTTCTCGACATTCTGGAGCAGTTAAGAAGTTTATTGTTGATCGCAGTTTTTTCAATTGATTTTATTATACATAAATAAGATTTGATTGAAATATTTGGCGGACATAATTATCATCAATACTAACTAGTTGTTATAAGTCGATTTACACTGGAAAAAAATGCGCAATAAAATTTCTACGTGAATTGTATGTGATTAGAAAATTTGCTACCTGTATAACATATTCGCCGCACTTATTTTTCGTTAAAATAGATGTGTATTTAATTACAAAAAAAAAGTTAAAATAGTTCAATCAATGATAAGATAACTATGTTTGAAATATAGCTATACTCTAGGATGAAAAAAAATAGTTTTAGTTTGTTATATTCTCTATACACTTTATGTAAATGGTCTATCAAAGAAACCTGTATATTTTTTACAATTAAAAAATTATCGACTCTTCAATGTGATGATTTGTGATTTTTTTTATAAATGTATCACGGTAACTTTCCACAGGGAATTTATGCTATTAAAATTTGCCCGATATTTCAAACAACATATAATACATTTTTGTTAGCAAAATATTGTAATAAATTAGTTTTATCTAAAATTCAATCGATCTCCATAAATAGATAACTTATTATATATGTAGACTATTCAATTTTACATACTCGAAAAATCGACAATGTAGGAATATTTCTGTATGCTTGTAAATTACACACATTGAATAAAAAACTGATTTTACTTTGAAGTTAGCTGACAACCATATTTTTCTACTGAAGCACTTAGCCTACAAATTTTACTCACGAACTTGATGTGAACACAGTAAAAAGAAAGAAATGTTTATTTTTAACATGAAATTCGTGACCGAAAATAAACTTTTTCTTTGCTGAAATCTTGACAAAATTAAAATGGTTTAATTATGACGAGTAAGGTTGTTGATCATTCTCAATAAATTAGAACCTTTTACTGGACTGATATTTGAAGCACGATAGAGTTATAAATTTCAAAAAGCTACAAAACAAAATCGTTGAGATCTCAGCTATAAACCAATCGTTAAAAAAGAACGCTTTCACCAACCGTATAGTCTAAACTCAAACCAATCAACCAAACCTGGATGTTATATACAATAATTTCAAATTTAGTTATTTAAAAATAGTTTTTGATAGAGCCAAATACATTTTTCCAGAGAGAATCTCTCAAAATATACTGCGTATTGAATTCTTATGAAAATTTCTTAGTAAAAAACAATTCTGCGACATCTTCAGTTATTGCACCTCTTTTAAACAAAAAAACAACGCCCCGTTTGTATTATCGGGATGGCGGGAGGTAATATTATACAACATTGAGATCTATGAATCTATTTATAATATCATCCATAATATAATAGAATTTAGTCCCGTTAATTTCGATATCGAAACGAACACTATTGTATATACGCGGTGAATTATTTGTATATTTTTTTTCCACATAAAAAATTTAAATTTTCAATTAAAACAAAATTTATTAGAATCTCAAATCGTTGACTGCTAGTGCTACTCTCAATCAATGAACGATACAGTTTTATCCTCCCAATATTACAATTTATACTATTTTTATGAACTAAGAAAAATGAAAAATCAATTGACCGAATTCGTGTCAAATCTTAAGTGTTTGTATTCGCTCAAAATTCACTATTTATATAAATTCTTTTTTTTTCAGCGTACTGATAGGTACTAAAAAAGTTAGGTAACTAAATTTATTTTGAAAGCATTTAGACTTCAAATACCTATCTGATATTCATTCCATGTATAATATATAGTATATATGCGTTACTTTCGAAGAACTTACAGCCCATTTCTACTAACACAAGTGCCTACAGTAGATAATTGTTATTATTACATTCAAGAAACTTTATCACGATGTTTTTAATTTTCCGGTCATCATTTGAAACGTGTTTTAAAAACTGGAAGTGAAGATTATGGTTATTTTTGTACGTGATAGATTATTTCTTATTTGTAATCAGCTTTTTGCAACACCAAGAACCTAGTTTCGGCGGTTAAAAAGCACTATATTATTAGCCACTTCCTTCAATGCCAACGAAACTATTTAATTAGATTCACGTACATATCGAATAGGTTTGAGCTTTTCATTCTGATTATATTCGATATATGTACTTACTTACGATACATTACTGCATATATCAATAATTGAGTCTCGGTATTTATTTAAGCCATTTCCGCTCCCAGAGTGGATCACGCACAATTTTTTTTTTTTTACAATTGAAATTGATAACAATGGCCAAATATAAATCAAGAATTTAAGGAATTAGAAAACAGTTCCATGAAACATTTTATGAAATACTAAAACGATTTTACAAAGATCTAGTTAGAAATGCCAACCGCTTTCCGAAATAAAAAGTCATTATAAATACAATTAAAAATATATTTCTACACAATAATATCAACAAAAATTCACTCCATATATTTTATCATTATTCGTTGTTAAAAATAACATTATTATTAATAATGAATTAAGCATTGAAAAAACCTCTATACCAGTATATAAAAATATCTAAATGTTTTAAAATATATTAAAGATTCCTGTTATCATTTATGACTTAAATGTCTTCATTAAAATATTTTATCAAAGAGCTCGGTGTTGCAATTCAAACTAACTAGACGACCTTGTTCGTTGTATTCTAATATACTGTATGTACGTACTCTGGCAAGACATTCGATCAAAGCGGCGCGTTTATTTCTAATAAAGCTCATAGATTTATTTTACTCCAAGAATTCCAAATACAAAATAAAGCCATCATACACAGAAAACAAAGGCAGGTATTTTTGTATAATATTAGTAATTCAACTCAATTAAAACATTTTAATAATATAATTTATAATTCATTATTTTATTTGCATTCTTTTATATTTCCAAATGTCAACTGAAAGTGAATCGAATTGCTCGAATCTCGAATTGTCAAAAATTTATACGATTCCACATTTTTTTCATTAACGACCAGTGTTTCACCTTTCGGTGTCTTCAGACATTCACACGGATACAACGAAACAGACTGTCAGTTATGTTGCAATCGTGTGATAAAATGCCTGAAGTTGCCGAAAGACGAAACCCGTGTAGTTATTGAGAAAAAATTTGGAATCGTACAAAGTTTCAACAATTAAAATTTGTTAACTTAGTGGTATTTTTTGCATGTTCGTCGTATACACTGTGCTCTTTAGAAAGTAAAATTTTTAAAAAAAAGCCGATTATAGTGTTATAAAAAATATGCATAATACAACAGTAAACAAAAATAAATATGTGCAAGACAAGCTTAATGTGTACGAGATTCGCGCTAACTGTCATGTTTATTCACAGGAAGTCTTCTTACGGACTGCCCTCCCGCTCTCTTTTTGACCCTTCTAGGAAGAAATTTGTAGCAGATGCGGTTTTTATACCTTTATTATTTACTATATTAACAGCGAGCTCACGACCGCTGGTGCGGAGAGCAAGCCAAGACACACAGTCCTGGTCTTGTTCGGCAATCCACTCTACCGACATATAACATACCTACTGAATCATCAGTGAGTTACTTATGGGAGGGGCACGAAAATAATAAAGCCATATTTACACAACCAAGGTATATTAATAATAAGGTGTTTATTAGTGTGCACGTATAACGGTTTCATCTCGAAACGTTGGCAAATATTATGAAATAATCTTTTCATGATGTGTTGAATCAAAATTATTTTTTCACGATAAAATATCTTTAAGACTGACTGTATTGTCAGACTGTGCAAATAATTTCAATATTTAATTCATAATATATATAAAAAATGTATGGTTCCGTATTTATTTCTTAACTTCTAATAAAGCTAATAAAAAAAGACTTCTTTTCGGCGATCGTTTTACAGATACACCAAAGAAAAATTTTGAAATAATGAAATAAAAAAACGAAAGTGTGGCGTAACTTACAAGAATAAAGCTATTCAATCGAAAAAAAATAGTCAAATAATTCTTGAAAAAAAAAATTAAATCTTATTCAAAATATTATCGTAAACGAAATATTTCATCCAAGTTCTAAATAATAGACCATATGATATTTCAACATTGGTATGAAATAATGTTAGTATTAAATTTAATATTTAAAGGCGAAAATTTGAACTAAAAGCATACGAATATATGCATGACAATGATACATTATCATAAAATGCAATTGCTCATAATTCATCATTGGCATAAAATATTAATCCAAATACAATTATAGCGATAAGTGGATATAATCTGCTTTAGCCTATATTGTTGATTTATCGAGTACTTCACTGTATGCTCTACTAAATTAACCGCGCACGTTTCCGATCTGTAGATAATTACTTGGTATTTTTCATTTTGACAATGCCATTTCCAAACGATTGGGTAAGACTGGAATTTTTGTATTGATCGGTTCATATTATTATATGAATATTTCCAACAGATGACCGCTACTTCATTTATAACAACATACAGATGCAATACAAATATAGCGAACCTATTTATCATGGAAGTTCTTATTAAAATAAACCCCAAAACAGATGTTATTCTATTGTCTTTTAATTAACTAACATTAAGATATATAATTTAATTATTATATCACTGTTGCACTCATGACTACACAATTTCTTAAAAAATGTTGAAAACAATTGTGGTGTTACCAAAAATGGTCAGCTAGTATTTTACTTTTCTTGACAACCTTAACTCACTACTAAATTATTATCATATACTCAATATGAATGATATTTTTGTTATTCAAATATCGTTTTGTGTTAATAGAAAAAGAACGTGAGTTTCAGTAACCATCCAAATAAAAAAACCTGATTTTTACTAAGCTTCTTTTTCTTTCGTAATATTGCAACTATTGCTTACAGTACTACATTCTATTTTTTCGTCTTTTAAACAAAACAATGAACAAAATAACTGTTTTTCTCATCATACACGATTTTTTACTTACGTCAATGAAGATAAACCAAGAAACTAGCCAATACGTGTACAAATTAATTGTAATTTTTTTGGTCAATCAGTTTTGGAAATATTTTCCCTACTCAAATAATTGAACCAAAATTTAAAATTATTTAACAATCACATATTTTTGAGTGTTAAATAATCATAAAAAAAATTCTGGTATTAAGTATCCTTTTAACAAACTATTTACACTGTTAACATCTTCTGCCGGACTTAACACCGATTGATTATCTCAAGAAATTAAACTTTTACATAATTGAGATAAAATCAATATCGTTTCACACCTACCAAAACAAGTTGTTGTAAATTTTAATATAGATTCAAAAAAATTTTAACCAACTGAATGGATTTATTATGTAAATTAATTACTTCAACATTCGTTTTATGTGAGTTTTTGTCACAATAGTTGGAACATCTCATAAAAAACTAAACGACAGTTTTTACAATAATCATAGATAAAGAAAATTGAATATGTATATTTGTTGCAACTTTAATATATATTGAATAATTTATACGTAAAAATGTTAGCTTTGCATAAACTATAAGAAACTATATTTTTAGCATGTGATAGAAGTATTTGCATTGATTTTTCAACAAATCTCGTCTTTCTCAAATTTATAATTTGGTTACTCTTAAGCTGCTAGAAAATTAATAAGATCTACGTTAGTAGATAGAGAAAGATTAAAAGCTTACTAAATTTATGATATCGACTGAAGTTGCTTGATGGAACTTCAATATCAAATTTGAATTGTTGCAACTTTGTACCATTTGTTGTCGGAGGGACATTCGTTTGACGCGGATGAGGGAGTTCAATTATTGCATCATAACACGGGGAACCATAAACTGTTTTATCAGGAGATCTTAGAAATTAATAGAGGCCAGTTATTAAATTCAAACTTCATTCCTAACGATAAACTCAATCTTCCCAACTCCCCCTTGTTGTACCCTTTACGTGAGATCGGTTCAATGAATCGACAATCTCATGACGAAAATTCTTATGTCTCATCACTAGATGTTTGATATTAGGTATTCTTTAAATAAAAAAAGACCCATTTATAGTATAAAGTTACTTGATTGAAATTTGTTGAAAACCCCTTTCAATAACGACCACTCATTAGCAAGATCGTTAAAGTTGTTATAGTTAATTATTATCGGATTAATATTGTTACATTTGTTTCAGCTGCAATTTTTTTGCTTGCCTATTGGTAAGTAGATTCCTGTAAATAATGACTTTAATATATTATATATACGATGTTAACTGTTTATTTTACGTCAGTTCTGTTGCATCAGTGTGATGGAATACCTGAAGATGCCGAAAGGCGAAACCCGGGTCGTTTGTGACAAGACATGTGTAAGCTTACTAAATTCTTCCGCATTTGCCGACGATGAAAAATATTAAAGCATATCATTAGCAAGACTATTTATTTCTTCTAAATAATGTATAGCAATTATTAACCGAATACAGCTGCAAACTTAAGTCGCATTTTTCTCAGAGTAATATATAGTAAGAGAACCCAAAATTTTTTGGATCCTTTTTTGGATAAGACAGAACTTCCTGCAATAGTAAATATACAAAACAATATATCTTCTAAAATTGAGGAAGAATATACTTATGAGACAATTCAATCTATATCTCTAACAGTGAATACGTTAAGAAGCATTATAGTATTTAATAAAGTCAAAAACTTCTTCGCAAAATAATAATATTATTAAAACCATATGGCGCCGGAGAATGTGCAAATGCAATGATCGGAATAAATTATTTTCACAAGTCAATCAAGAAACGTCATCGCAAATGGTATGCAACTGTAAAGTGTTCCGTAGGTATGGGAAATAATAATATGCATATCATAATGAAAAGGTAACCTTGCTGGTATTACAATCAGCCTTTGGAATTTACGACGTATATTTTATTGGATTAAAGCCCATCACGACCGCTACAAGTCAAACATCGTGAAGTCTAGCATCACGAAATTAAGTATGTGTGTTAGAATTTGATAGGAAATGCATAGTTATTTGCCACTTATCAAATCCGTGACATGGCATCTGCCATAATAATTAAATGATTTGCCCTTAACATCTACGAATAGTTGAGCTATGTCAACTAATATTTAATTTTCAATTTCACAAATTTTCATATTTTACGAAAAATTTTAAATTATTGTTCTTTCTTTTTTCTTTTTCTGGGTTGTTTCCAATTTGACTTATATATTTATACTGTAAGTTGTATGTAGCTCTTAAGCTTTTCATACGCTATATGATAACATCTATCGAATACTTTGCGATTCTCAACAAACATCTTTCCTTTATGTACGAATAAATTAATATTTCTTAATAAAATTTATACAAACATAAAAAGAGTTCCGCGTGTATATTTTATAATCGTAATAAACTTATTAAAACCATCCTTTTAATATCGTAATAATATTGAATATAAGTCTACAGACGACGCGAATGGACATCACAGTTATTTTTAATTACCTAATCAGATGAGAATGGTGTAAATAATACGTGAGGATCAAGTGCAACGAAGCAGCATCATTGCAAATTTTGTGCAATCAAATGAACAATTTAACACAGTGACAGTTGTAAAATGGGGCTAATGCAGATATACATAAAATACCAAAAATGTCACACCGAGTTTGTAATGTGCTATCAAGCAAACTAATCATTTTTTTCAATCCGAATTATAGAATTATATTATATTTATTCCGAGCTTTCTTCTAAGTACACCTTTCATTAATTCAACTAAATATAGCTTATTGTAAAATACTAACAAAGATTTACAGTCAATTATAATTTATTATTTATTAATAATTTATTAAAAATATACAGAATTAATTTAAATTAATAACAAGAGAAATCTATTAAAACATTAAAAAACGAACTTTCTATCAGGGGAATATATTTTACAACCTTTAAAAAACATCTTATTTATTAGACTATTTTTAAGACATTAAATATCTCACAGTTAAAGAATATTACAAAATAAAAAAAACATTTATTTTTGCATGATAAGTTATGGAAAGAGAGAATAATCATTGATGTTTATTCAATTATCTTATAATATAAAATAATCTGATGCTAATTTAAGCACTGTATCCCGTCAACATAATTTAAATAATTGTTTGTAATAATTGTTGGATGTTTCGATTATAATTATCGATGGTAAATTTTACCCCTAAACATGATTTACGTGTAACTACCACTGATAGGTTGACTGAGATCAGAGGTTACAGAATAACCGTGATCTTACTCCATCGTTATAGAGCTAATTTATTTAGGCTTTCCGCATTTATTGCTACTATCACTTAGACGTTTGCGCAACGTTTTGCACAAAAATAATTAATATAATAACTTTTTATTTAACCACACACTGTTGAATCTGTTTTTTGCTCAAGTAATATGATAACTTCAAACGGTTCATTAATAAATTTACCTGTTTGATCAAGAGCACATATACGCTATACCGCACAAAGAGAGTTAAAACTATTTTATGAACTTTTTCATCAACTATGAAAAGTTTTTCTAGTTTATTTTTGTTATCCGGGTAGTATCTTGTAACACTAATACATCTCTCTTTATCAAAAATTTATTTTCCAGAATGTCATTTACAATTTATTGGTTACTAAAATATTTTAAACTCAAAAAAATCATGCATTTTTTCACAAATGAAACTCAATAAATATAAAATGCAGCTGGCTTAAATTAATCGCATTACTATTGTACGCACACTACTTGTGGCATTTTACCAAGTCAATTAATCATGTTAGTTATGATGTATTCATGTCTACAGCTGAGAAGTTATCATTTATGGCAGAAAAAAAATTATAATATAAAAAGACGCAAATTTTCTAATTTTTTTAAGGTCTTCATAATTTTTAATAATGATTTTCATGATTGTAATCAAATATATGTAGTAGTCCATATTCCTTTCAATTATCATCATTTTATAAGTTGTATGATTTCGGTAGATGAAAGAAGCTATCGATAGGCTTCATATGAAGTAAAAAATGATGTTTATAAGAGGATCTCTTTTAAAGAACTAATTGAGGTCAAACATCAAATCGTCTTTTAAAACGCGTTTTATTTAGACGCCTTCTTTGCGGTTAATTAAAAGATAGAAATAAGCTTTGAAAAAAAATCTCCGCACGCCTGAAATTTTTCAAAAAATTAATTTGATTCAATGATAATTTTTATGACGCCTCGTTTTTTGAACGACTTTTGATTATTTTGCGTAGGTAGTTAGGCCTGTTAAAATTGCCCGCTTATAAATGCGGGATTCACTAGGAAATGCTTTGCGCGAGAAATCCTGCTGCTACAGTTGAAAATAAGCCATACAAAAACTTATTCTACCATTAATGTACAAAAGAAGTTCTCTGTTAAGTGTTTCTATAGTTTTTAAATGAACATTTTCGGTCATTCATTATTATTTAATAAAGTAATGATTGTATAATACATCTGATAACATGAATTTATGATATGAAATACGTCCATCCATTTTTAATTTCTTATCCACTTCTGAAAAGAAAAAACTTTAAACAGCTAACAACACCCATTTTCTTATCTCATTTCATCTTTATCAATTGAAATGCTTTTATAATAATGTTATATTAACAACTGTTACGAGTATTAAAACGAAGAAATTCGAAGCTCTTTATTATTTCCATGAATTAGTTTCTAGTTTATATTCACTTTTGTCAATGTGTTTATGTATCACCTCGCAATCCTGACCATTGAGAGATTTACTTTATCAAACTATACATACATAATTTTTACACACAAAAAAAACAAAAATATAGATAAAAGGAACCAAACTGTATGATTATATTTTCTCACCGTCTTTTTTATAAATCAAATTATTTCGTAGCAATTTAATAAATAAAATAACAGCCACCAATTTTCAATAATTATGTCCATTTCAAAGAATTTTCTGGCATATTGGCACTTCTCTCAATAATAAAATCTTGCAATAAATACGTATCACGCAGTGCGTCGCGTAATCTCGTATCTATAAAACCTGGCCTAAAGTAATACCACCAACAAGTTTTTAATGATACAGTTTTGAGAAGCCAAGTCAATGAACCGAGCTTAAGTCGTAAATAAAGAACATCCAGTGGCATGCGCCATGCCTGATGGATGATATATATTTAATTGCTTTCTTGAAAAGAGAGCTTTTTTTCCATTTATAAGAGTAATCATTCATACGTTTACGTAGATACAAACAAAATTTGACATGTTTATTGGTGAACAATGCAATAAGATCTTAATTCAAACAGACACACCATCTCGTACTTTCCAAATGCCTTTCCTTATGATCTCATTTTATATTCAGAGTCAGTATACTAACTGATTAGTGACCAAATAAAAAAATAACAAATCGATTAAACATGTTCAGTGGCCCATAAATGTTTTGTTTAATTTTTCGCAAATTTATAGCAACACAAAATATGATTGTCGAATAATTAGTTACTCACTACCGCGATACACTTTGACGTTTTTGGAAAATGAATATAAAACAGATAAAATTAATATATAACAGAACTTACTAACGATAGTTGATCAATTTTAGGATATTGATTACTTTGAGAAAATATTTTAGATTTTGAACATATGTTATGTGTCTTCTCTTAAAATTGCGTTGTATGAATTTTGACGATTGGAATTGGAAAATGTATGATGCAAAAAAAAAGGTTTAAATTTTGTCATTAAATATAAGAAAGAATCAGCCCGTCCGACAAGCAAATATTACTGATTTTTTGACTGTATATGTAATCCTTAACTTTTAAGTCGAAAATACTTGCATCTTTCAGTCACAAGAACTTTCAAAGGACGAACCTTTAGTTATGACTGACAACTTACTATTTTCCGCTAATAGCATCTTTCGCTTTTCATATTTGAAATGCAAAGTCGAAAAACCAGAATCTTAATTCCAATTACAACAGCTAACAAAAAATAGAAAATTATTATGAAAAGATGTTCGCATTGTGATGACTTTCAACATAACAATTCTTATGATTAATTATTAATCGACTGAAATTGCGCAACTTCGGCTAAATTTAGATATCTATAATTACGTAAAAGCGATTTTGAAACATGTACATAGTAAAGGAGTTTAGTTAGTATGTCACGCCTGGTCAACGCAGCGATTTGAGCTGATGGCTTTTGGTATGAAGCCTGTAATCTTCGTCCAATTATCACACCGCAAAAAGACTACAGAGTTTTTCTTACATATCTACTTAGGCGTTTTTTTCCTCATCTTAGGCATATTTGACAACACTCCGTGCACGTTTCTATAACGCCCCGAGCCTCTCATAATTTATATTACAAATTGTTTTATTAACTTATGCTCACTTGAAGCGGACATCGGATACATTTTATATACTCCATTTCGCGTGAAAAATTACGGGTCATTAAACTTCCGTCAGTCTTCATAACTAGAACTGATAAAACAAAACCAATAAATAAAAAATATCTT
The DNA here is from genome assembly GCA_028555115.1 of Himalopsyche japonica. Classification (NCBI taxonomy): domain Eukaryota; kingdom Metazoa; phylum Arthropoda; class Insecta; order Trichoptera; family Rhyacophilidae; genus Himalopsyche; species Himalopsyche japonica. The sequence continues at coordinate 576,077 of JAHFWJ010000449.1, read as the reverse complement.
TATTCGTACTAGCAAGACAAAAGAACGCTAATCAAATTTAACATTTTTATTTGATACATTTTGGTCAATCCAAATGATAAGTTAGCAAATTTAGGTCGTTGCTTTTCCAAATGTTTTGCCTCTTGCGATTTAAGCTTAAATTTCGTCATCTTCAGACGTTTTAATACTAGCACTGACGCAGATTAAATGATAATCGTAGTTAGTAAAAACTGTTTTTTTTATAATATATATTAATCAAATCGAACATTGAGTCTTGGAGCTAAATTGACATATAAATTTGGTTTAAAAAATATCTAAAATAACAATGAAATACCTCAACTATTGCAAACATTTTTTAAGCCACGATAAATCTCAATGTATATAGTCTTAGAATGGAAGTATCTCAACTGGAACTATTGTAAGAAATATTCATACAAATATGTTCAGTTATATACTACTAAAAAATAAAATATATTCACATTTCATCCATTGTGGCGAATTAACGACAGCTATGTTTATATGCAGTATTGTTGGTAATAATAAAAAATGAATTCAAATAAATTTGTAAATCACCGGCTATTTATTTTAGCGTTGCCCGTTTTTTACCGATCGTCATTTCACAAAACCATCTCTGCCCAATAATAAAATATGGTAACAATATTCAAAAACAACGTGACTACTTATTCTAGACCAAATTATTTTTCTATTCGAATGGTTTTATTAAAACCGGTTGCATATTCAATTAAAAAGAAGGTTGTTTATATTTGAAACTTTTCGAAATTAGCACATGATATACAAAAATGATTATTAATACCCGCACATTCTTTTTATCTAAAAAAGCGAATGCTTTCTTTTTCCTTTGTGTGAATCTAATACCTCGATCAAAACAAATAAACTCTATTTACGAAAGTCACTCATTTATGTAACGATACATTTCGTTTTTTTTTTAAATAATTGAATGATTTGATAACGACTTTTATTTCTCGTACGTATGCTATTGCGCAGGTATTATTCTACACAATCAAATATATATATAACGAAAATATTTTGATTATTCAGGTAAATAAAACGTTAAAAAAATATTGAATATCTTGATTGATTTTTCTTCCCCGTGCCATCATTTAGAAATTATTAATTTATTTTAAATTAAATAAATCAATCATAACCAATTTACTGATTTCTATTTACGATGTATTAATGTCTTCTCACCCCGACTCCGATCCTTGACAGAGTAATTCATAAGGTATTCAATATATTATCTCACAACTTTTTCTTGGAGATAGTAAAATTTTTTTGTAAATATTTTGACACATTTTGTCGAAGATCTTTGTATGAATATGTTGTTTACAAACAATAATCTGCATACCACAAATAAATCGTTTAACTAATGATCATTTAATCTTAAAATCACTGAATTGATTCACGTGAAATACACATCATGAAGTTATGTTAGAGAAACGAAAACCGGTTAAATTTAAATGCTGAACTTCTTTTAGACTTACGCAGGCAAAACATTAATTCAATTTCCATAAAACACAGCTAAAGGAAAGCGTAATGAGAATTTCCCGTTCGATTTATGGCTTCATCCACTTATGCAGTGTTGCAATATGGAATGAACGTAATAAGTGCGTATAAGAAAAACTGCACGCGAATTGTACTCAACGCATTTCTACTTGCATGCTGCGGTGCTTTAAGTGAAAGTTGTCATCAAAACGATCGCAAAGGATGGTATTATAAAATATCTCACCCGGCCAGCTAGTAATCGAACCCATATTATCAAGTTCAAATACCTATACGGGCGATGTTTCTCACAGTGGCGTGGAATATATACATAATTACTGACAGCCAATTAAGTCAAATAATGGCTAGACAAATAGATTTTCATTTAAATAAGTGAAATTTAATTTAATAAAAAATAAATGTGATGGTTTTTATTTTTAAAATTAGTAATTTTTTAAATTGTTTTAAGCTTACGTTTATTCATATTCATAATTGATAATGTCTTTTTTTATCCATAATTTTAAAACTAATTCAAACCATTTATAAATGATTGTTTAGATAACACAGCAACTCTAAAAATATGTACTACATCAAATTTATTTTGATGGAATCGGCATTTTCTTACTAGAACTTCATGAAAATAAAGTGAAAACGACTGATCAATATTTAACTTAGCTTAACTGTTTTATGTACTGTTTGTAAACAGATAAACTAGTTATTGCCTTGTTTATTCATTTTTCACAAATAAAATATTCTATATCAACATTATTTCGACTTGTTCAAGTAAATTAAGTTTTTTTTTTCTTTATAAATTAATTAAAAAGTTGTATGCGTAATCAAGAGATTTTTTTGAAATGTCTTGTTATTTATACGATATTAGATTTTATAGAACAACTTTCGTGACCAAATAATATTTACACGGCGTAATGGTCTACTTTTTTCCCTTCCCTTATCAATCTTTATAATTTTAAAGAAGTCAAACACAATTTAAACTGGTAGTATTGCTTTACGTATAATTAAATATTTCAAATTGATACTAATAATTTTTAATGCTACCACAATCATATGTTCACCCATCACTTTTTATGAATAATTATTCTTTTGGTTGTAGCTACAACTATCTCCTATACGAATCGTCAATTGAGTACTTTTGTGATGTATAGAAATGTGTCTTTATTTACGATTGATATCAATCTACTTCGTAATTGAGGGGTATTTAATGTTTTGTTTTATTTGAAAAACTATTGATATGAAGTCTATTAAAAATCCTCGCTGCAAATTGCAATCTGATGATTTTTTATCCGACTTTCTCCCGTCCGATGTCAATAATTATTGATGAGCGAGCCGATCATTGCTCTACCTGTGATCAACGATACAATTGACACTTCGCTTTTCTAGTAGCAGTACGACAAACTGCAATAAAGACTCGAGTGAAGTGGTTATGTGGTCAAGTACAGTAACCGGTAACCATTTATCTATACCAAAGCAAACGTTACACTATCGGATGTTAAATATGTCATTAATATGAAGTATAAATACAACATTAATAATTTAGTGCAACGAAAATAGCTTTTTCAGAGAGAATAGAAAATAAATATTTCTTGTTGTGTAGAAAAAGATTATTATGAAATTATGTGAATATGAACTGGAGAAATTTATGAATCGAAATATTTATTCAAAACAATATAAAAGCATGTTTTACTACTGCATTAATACTTGCTGCTTTTCGTGACAGCATAATTTTAATAAAAATATTAATATGTAATCAATTTACTAAAACTTTAATATAATTGTGAAACAATATCGTCTATCATAAAATCTAAGAATATTTTTTTTCATTTCAATATAAGTTCAGATAACCATGATGTATAGTTATATTTTTTTGGAAAATTATATGATATCAAAATTCAAATCAATAATATATCTTATAATCACATTTTTCTACAGCATAAGTTGGCATTGAAATTTTAATTCTATGAAATGTAAATTTTTAATATTTCGATTTAAAATTATCATTCATTCATTTGATTGTTGTACACTCTATGATTTATAATATTTATTAGGCATTTATTTACTTTTTAATTAATACAAACCGGACGGTTTTTGTAAATTTATTCCATTGATAAATCTTTTTATGTATGGCTATTTTAGATGCATGCCTTTTACTTATTTTCAACGTCGAAGCTTGCACTTGATCGATCATTTTAGTGTGAACGACATTAGCTTTTTTCTTTTCAAATTATGAGCAGTATGCAAGTCCCATATCATAGCCTCACAATCCAGTTTTATAAAATTGGCGTACAGTCTACTCTTAGTACTGCCGAATTTATCTACGTGATTTAATTATTTCATAAAATCTTCTGCTTCGATTTGAATCAATTTATTTTAATATGAATACAAAATCGAACCATCGCCATTATTTAAATACTGCACCATATTTTATGAATGCAATACTTAATAAATTTTTGACCATAATTTCACAAGTTTTGTGTACTAATCATGTCCTGTTATAAATTCGAATTGTTTTTTAAATCACATCTCTCAAGAATGATTGCGTTGTACAAACCAGGTACTAATAGATTATTTTGATTTTTGATAATTACAAGAAAAGATGTTAACATAATGGCAGTTATCAGAAGAAAATTCTATCATATCGTTATGAATTCTTGTTACTTTAACATTTATTAAAAATTGCAAGTTTTCATAAAAACATCGAATGAAATAATTGCTATGATAATAACAACAACGACACTCGAATCAAAAAAAAATCACGTGCAATGACTTACAGTTATATGCATAAGTCGTAGCATAAAACGAGTTACAAATATATTTATAATATGAATACATTTACGTTAATTGCTTTTGAACGACATTTATCGACCAAGTTCATATTGTGATGTAAAATAATATTATATATCGGCATGTGATCGTGTGCCGCTAACTAGAATTGACACCAACGCAATGTCGTCTGAGCAGAAGACTTGTTGGACGCTGGACGTACCCATTCCTTTTGCTATTACCAACACTTGATCTAGTTTAGCCAGTTAAAATGCAATACATGTGTAGAATTTCTTTTTACTACTTTAATTTTCTGATATACATCTGACATAAATCATAACCAAGCATTGCTACATGTTTCCCTAATTAAAAAAATATACTTTATTATCTATAGAGTTATTGTTGATCTATAAGTAAAAACAAAAAATATTTAAAGCTTACATCAATCACGTGGATTTCGATGTTATTCAATATCTTGGGCTCTATTACTATGGCGAATAGATTAGAATAGTTTCCTTAATCTCGATTAACGAAACCAATCATAAGTTGTCTTTTTACGAAAGTTGTCAAAAAAATATTTTGTGATAAATGTATACCTATATATTCTATTTAATAACGAATTATTTCCAGATTTGTATATACGTACTTTTAAGGTGCTATATAGTGATCAAAAACTTGTAACTCAACAACAAGGGCATGAAGTTTTTGTAATATTTTAATTTCTCAAATGGTCTCGTTTTAGCCTTTTTATCGTTAAAATGATTTTTGATATCGTATTTAGACAATGAAACGTTCAAATTAAAAAAAAAACCTAAAATTTCTTTGCCATATAATCATGACGAAATGATTACAATTTCTTAAAAAATAATTTGATAAAATACTCATAATATATAGCTCATATAAAAATAATCTGAGATTTTTAACCAGCTATAAATTTAATACAACTGCTGATGATAATGACTTATGAACTAAAATAAATCGAAATGACAGCAGCTACACACATAAATTATTTTTATTTATTTTAAGTTCATGGACATTGTTTCAATACCACATTATTTTCATCTTCCATTTATAAAGCGAAATGTTTGTTGTTTCTATGACGTCTACAGAACTCACCCTTGGGCGAAATCATAAATCATATTATTTTGCGGTTAGAATTTCAAATCACGTACTATTACGTAATTCCTAAGTCGTTCGATATTGAACTGTGAAATACCAGTAGATTATGTACATTTTTGTTTTATCTTCTATAAACAATTACTGGCCTTGCCGTTTATTTATCATTGTGATATATATATGCATAGTAAATAAAAATGTGTTCTTTTGAATCTGAGGCAATAACTGTAATATCAGTTATGTGTTTAGTATGTTGACTGTGTAAAGAACACATATCTTAGAAACAAATATACATATGTGCATGCATCACATCATAAAATTATATTTCACATGTACATGAAATCCTTGTAGTAAACAATATTTTATTTCATATAAACTAAATAATTAACTGCTTATGCGCCTGAAGCATATACTATCCAAATCATGTGCATAGGCGCTAGACGCGTGTTCCGCGCCCAACGTGTTACATTTTGAAGTAAAGTTTTTTTTTCATAATAAAGCAGCATCTGCAGTTTTATGTTTATTTTTTTACAATAGATATTGATATAATATCGTTACAGCCAATACACACAAGCCGTGGGGTTAATAATAGCAACATTAAAACACGCTACATGTCTCATTTTTACCAACTTTAAAGGTCAAAGATGAAATTATCACATATTTCAGCACGTTGCAATAGTCCATAAACGAACTGAAAAATCATTACATGAACATTTCCGTTCAAACATTTTAGCTCTTAACTGCGAAGGTTTTTTTCAGTTGACTACTAGGCCAAATAAGTAAAAAATTGTGTATTATATAGTAGTTGATGTAATAAACTAATGTCTTTGAGAGTCTCAATGAATTTTATTTTTGAGTAAAATATTTTTTACTAAATCGTTTCTTAAAAGGGTATGGCGTCACAGTGATACGCATATACATGCACGTGATTCATCACTCCAATACCCGGTAAGTCGCGTCTTATCATGTACGTGAGTTATTAATTTGATGGGAGAGAATATGTCAGACGGTCACCCGGCGCTCGTGACTGGGCCTGACCCCAAACCCCAGTCCGGGGTTAAAGTTTTTGGGAAGAAATAATTTCCTACGGTACGTGGTGCGAGCGCCCCGCGCGCCTCAGGTTCTATTCTGTCCGTGGCTAATGGTCCGCTTTATAACCTATCAATAAAATGCCTTTGATCATGACTTATGCTATTACTAATACCGCCTGCTTCGATTTGAACTTGCTAGAATTCACGGTTATCACGTTAATTAATTAGATCCATGATTTGATTTGGGACGTGAAGTGTTTCCAATATTAATGATGACTTATCGTCACTTTCATATTTATCTTTCAAACGCGCCAAATATAAATATATGCTTTATAAAAAGAACATTGATCTACAATTACTGAAACTATCTATTATTTCACTAAATAAAAGAATATAAATTCTTAGACTAAAATCTAAGTTCTTAGTTTATAAAATTTCACCATCATCTATCTCCTTGAAAAATATTGCATTTGAGAATATTTCCAATCGTTTTCGAGAACCGCAAGTACTCACATATTGTAACTATTCAATTGAAGATTAATTTGAGTTAATTCATTACACGATATTAAATTTAGAAATTTATTTTCATGCAATATATTAAACAATACAATACGCAAATATTTTGTTAAATTACTTAAGACATGACTAAGGGTGTAAATTTATGTGTAGTAATTGTGAATATCTTTACATGTATACTTAATATCAATATTATTAACATGGTCTCAATGATTATATTTAATTATTAGATACATCTCCTTTCATTAATTAGCTTGAAAGTTACAAACTCTTTCGAATCCCAATAGACGCTACGTTCTCTGTTTATCTAAAAAAAATATCCGTTATAAGAAAAAAATGTGTAGCAAAACCGTTCAAGTGTGACGAATTAATTACTTATGCTGATTTATTATTTTTAAATAAGTGTATTGAATTAAATATTGTTTTTTTATTGACTTAAATATTTACATTGAAATGAACAACACATAATGACATTGTAATTTTTGAAGCTTAATACGATTCCGCATGTTTTGTTTCTAACTATTTGGGTTTCGCCTTTCTGCATATTCAAGATGGAATGTCTGAATATACCGAAACGCGACACCCGGTTCGTTACTGACAACATATGCGGAATCGTACAAAGTTTTAACAATTCATATTTGATATTGAACTTCCATCAAGCACTTCAGTTGATATTATAAATTAACAGATAATATCGTTGTTTGCTAATAAATTTGTCAGTCAAATAATTTTATAATTCAATAACTGTTAATTTTAAAAGTTATCGTTTTAATAACGGATATAAAGGATGGATCATTTATTTCTCGATAAAATCGTTTTGTTAAAAAAAAATACATAAATTCTAAAAATAAAGCAGTTTTTTGAAACATTGCAAATGTTTTATCTACAATTTTAGATGATTAAAACAATTTGTTTTTAAAAATTTCTCAAAAAAATACTTAACATGATCAAATTACGTCTAATGTATTATTTTAAATGGCTTTAATTTATTAGTGAGATAGTTGTTTGTCCAAAGAGTACAGGATTATAAAATTATCCAAACGTAAACCACATCCCAAATGCAATAACATCATCCACCAAACTTGGCAGATGATTGGATATCCCTGCGTATTTTGAAATATCTCTTTGAGATAATGGGTTGATTTTTTTATGACAGATTTAGTTTTATACGTGAATTCATACAGTAAGATTGCGTGTGCTTCTTCATATAACGAAATAATCAAACCTTCAGGCTCCAAACTTTGCTGTCTTACTAACGCTATTTTTAACATGATTAATTACCACCGACTAACTCTTCGGTAATTATTTCAATTAACTTGAAAATTTAAGTAAAGTAATCACTATAAACTGTACACATGGATACACGCATAATAGTTTAGGTCAACGAAGTAGTTAGGCTTTAAACTGCTTTATATGTTACAGTTATAAGTACCTTACAGATGTGTACGTATAACTCATTTGTTTCAGTGTCTCATAATAGATAATAAATTCTTTATTCTTATTGGTTTCTAATCAAGAAAACTCAATGGTTATATTGTCCGCTTCGGTATTTAAAGGCAGTATTAATAAGTATCCATAAATAACTGACAAAAAGAATCAAAGCAACGTGTTAGTCGTGTACAAATTAAATTAAAAATTTCTATTATGTTTCCAATACGTATACGGCAAATAGAACAGTATTTTTTTGATTTATTTAATTTCATTGTTGATGCAAGGAAATCAATTAATAAGGTTTATTGCTAACGAATCACGATTTTTATATTCAACACTTCTTGTATAAAGTTTTACGGCTCACTTTATTTATTATAATACTTTTGATATCGCTTATAATATTAATGTAATAAAAATGAAAAAAAACTAGTGCCTTAATCTATAAAACCTTCAAAACATGCAAGTTTTCATACGTGACCGAGAGCTAAAACAGCATATTGATACCTTTTAATAGTATCGTACATGCCGATTAAATTTATATAAATGTAATTATGTAACATTCACAAATCAATCATAGTACAATGAAAAATAAAGCTTTTTTTTAATTCTTAGATATTTTCGTTTTTCAGACTTTTTATAATGATTACTTTTCAAAAAATCTGTTTCTTTAAAATTAGCACACAAAGCCTTGCAAAAAGTACCAACAAACGCTTCTAATTTTATGTGAAATCATTCAGAAGCAAGGCTATTTACAACACTCAATAAATTTTGTAATAACACTTCTATCTTTCTAATAGTTATTATTATTATATTTTAAAAACACATTAAAATCAGGGCAGAATTCCTCATTCTTATAACATACGAATTATTAATATATAATAAGATTGCGACTTTGGCGATCAATTTTGGCCGATATTACTTCAATAAAACTTATCAAAAAAAAAAAACATTTCATTGAACTTCTATTAATATGGAAGTTTGACCATAACACTGAGAGCTCTTTGTAATTTTTGCTCTCAGAGATTCACATCATTGACTTTGTCTCTTATGAATCCACGGTATTGATTTCATAACTGCGCCGATCAATATTTCTAATGACTTGAAAAGCAAACTCTGACATCTACCAAAATAATAAAAAGATAATGAATTGGAATATCAATCGTTTTTCTGTAGATAACTGCACTATTTTCTATCTTGTTTACTCAAAATACTACTACAATCACAAAAGAAATCTTTTTTTAAAATGAGTTACCTTTTCAGTACGATTTCCACAATTTTAAAATATAACGATCTAGACTATCGCAATATCACAACTGGTCGTGATCATCGTGTCATAGTGTTGTAGATATAGTATTATAACTATAGTATTAAAAAATTTAATTATCATTTCCATCCGCGCCGTCTTTACGGTAGTATTATTTTCTTTCCACTAAGGTTTTGCAGATATCAATTATACGTTCATAATATAATACTGCTAATTTAAATCAAGTTATTTCAATGTATTACATTTTATTTTCTACAAGCTTAGTAAGTAGATAAGAATATTCAGTTTATATAATTTATACGGACGACTTTTTCCATAGCGATCGATAGTTTTTTTTTTGTATATAAATTTCAAAAAAGTTAACGGTACCATTACGTAGGTATGTATTATATTTAAGTAGGCGTATATAGTATTCTTAGAGAATTCTCAAACCCGATAATTTGACAGTGATCGACAAGACAAGATAGAATATTATTTTCCGATTTGAAAACCTAATACTAAACTTGATATTCCAAAAGCTTGACATAAGTGTCTCTCGAATACAAGTTCAAGTATCGTCACTTTTTTATTTAAGTATTGTCAATCAAAATTTTAATTACCCTTAGCGTCTTGTTTATTCTATTTCCAAGTCATTAAAAATTGCAAATAATCATCCAAATATATATTTTATTCAAGTTAATTCATTACACATATATTACTAGCGATATGAATCTATTACACAAGTCTTAATATGAAAAAAAATACAAAATACTTTACTGGAAACGAAACTAATTTTCTTAATATGTGTATATTTAAAAAATTTATATAGTTCATAGTTTATTTACGAGAAGATTAAAAAAAGAAAAGTTATCTAAACGTGAATCTAGTGAAAATAAAAGTAATCAGTAAATTAATTTTTCATATAAAATGTCAAATGTTTACGTTTTTTTATATACACACTTATATAACATATTTATGACATAAATTTATTTAAATTTAATTATATAATATAAAATGAAGCATGCTATTTTTTTCCAAAATTAATTTATGTGGCTTAATTAATTTTAAAGTATTTCTGGGAGACCTTTAAAACATTTTGCGAGATCGATCGGTCAAACTTCTTTTGATCGGGATCTGTAAAAAAAATAAACTGGTTTACATATGATACGAAAACATTATCTGTACGTTCCTACGCAAAACCATTCTTTGCATCAGATATGAAATTTATCATAAACCCACAAAATATGAACTGAATTCATAAGTGCTACACATGATAAATTAAAAAAATATTTACATATTCTGTTTCGATGCCTGTTTGGTGCATAAATTCAATAAATAAAATAATTTTAATAACAATTTTATCGTAAAGGAATATGAATTTTCAATTACCCCGTCTATTCAAATTGCTTAGTTTTTATTTTCAAAAACATATCTTGCTGAACGTCTACAGTTGTTTGTTTATTTACCAAAAAAATACTAAAACTTTATTTGATCTACTTACTAAAAAAAATCTCTGATAGTTTCATTAATTAGTCAAACTTGTGAAATTTGTAAACGGTTTTAAAAAGCTGTTTAGGAATATTTACATTAAATTAAGTTTATTTTAATGTTAATACAAAAAAAAACTTCAACATTTTCATTAATATCAATCAACGTATCGCTTAACTTTTCGTTTTGGACACATCATATAATAATTAGAAACATATTTTCTGTTTACATTAATATTGTTAATTGTAAACGTTTGTATGAACTACATGACAATAATTTGCTTAATATATTATGTTATTCATAACGAAACTTCTTTTGAGATTTGAATAGCTTTTTTACAATTTATAATACGGCTGGAGGAGCTTGATTGAATTTCAATGTCAAATTTGAATTGTCAAACTTTTTTTTTTCGTATTGTGGAGTTTTACTATGACGATTTTATAAACAAATAATTACTTGTGACATTTATATGAAAAGACAAATGCTTATTATCCAGAAGCTTAATCGAACAGATATTATCGGTAACTTCAATTTCATAATGGAAAACCAGGTTATATATTAACTACACACTTGATACATAAACATCATATCCAAGAACCATGAATGGACCAGGTATCAATGATGCAAGTTATATTGCCATATGATGATGAGTTCATATAGTATCTCACGGGGAGCGGATTGCTGTCCACATTCATTGACTACCTGCTCCCAATATCAAATTTCTTCGCGTCTGGTAAGTGAAACCAAAGCGCGACGTAAAGATGCTGCATTTTTAGTGACGTGCATCTAAATAAAGCAAAAATGGACTAATGTAATTGTAAATAACAAAAATATTAAACATTTATTCAATTTTAATTTTCAAAAAGTAGATGTTATAGAGTCATGTTATAAAAACTGAGAAATCACTATGTGTTTAAGTATTTACGTCGATGCCTGTTTTTCTAAAATAATACATATAACAGTTTCCAATTTTTGCATTCAAAATTATATCAAATAAACGTTGTGCATAAAGGCTCTATTCCCCCACTGTATAACATTTACAATAAATACAATAAAAAGATTTTTGACTGAAAAACTCTTTTGATTGGTGTTTGATTTTCTGTCGCTATAATTCTATATTTGTATGTATCATCACATTTTACCAGTTAACATAAAAATGCGATTTATTTTTATTTCAACTCTGAGTTGTGGACAAGTGAAGTGTTGAGGACACCACTGTACCTATTGTATGCAAATATGTAGTATTCGTTTCACATGTAGCGAAGTGCAAATTCATCATTTTCATAATCTACCGTACTTAGTTTCTACGTAACTGAGATTTATAAAGAATCTCTTGATTCAGTCAAAATCAACAGAATTAATGATTTTTTTAGGAAGTAAAAGAAGCGATGCAAAAAATATTGATGTCTTTTAAAACATTTACCATATCATTTTTCTGCACCTGTCAATTTTAATCAAATATAACTTTCAAACAAACATCCAAGAATATTAGTTTTCGCATCAATTTACTTTCTGATTTCGCCACACTTTGAAAACTTCATTAATATATTTTTGATCAATCTTCAATAACGAGAAAGTTTCATCACAATCACAATGTTTGATACTATTTCTATATTATTCAGATCAGAAACTGTTTTCCTTATCAGTTGATAATGATAACGAGAATGGAAAACAGTATTGATCTGAAATACATAAAATTTTGAAAATGATATCAAATATTATTTGTATATTTTATAAATATATTACATTTCCACCAAAAAATGACCATTAACACATTAAAAGTAAAATGTAATGTAAGCTTAGCGATATCAAGAATATCTTTTATATTTTTAAACACATATTAGAAGCTTTTTATTCAAATGTTGAAAATAAATGTTAAGTTCTGTTTACTTAAATTAAACACAATATTGTAATTGGTGGAGAAATTTTAAATACCTTAATATTGCCTAAACTTTCATTCATTCCGACATATTATTTCTTCAGTAATCAAACAGATAATAGCATAATGTAGCCATTCTATAACATGTGACGCAGAATCATTTATTAAACATACGGCAGGTAAGTATAGTACTGTTTTTACGTTGGTAACATAAACAAAACTAATTTTCAGAATGTTTTAAAAGTGTGCAATTATCCAGAAGTTTAGAATCGAAATTACAATACGTAAGTATACTTTGAGATACGCATAAATGCCCAAATGCATGCAATTATCTATTAAGCCACTGATATTTCGCTGCTGGCTATAAACAAAGCATCGTAAAGGTACATTATCTGTAACCGAACACTCAAAAATAATTTAATAGGATCTTTATAAAAATTATTAGTCCCCCGATGTACACTACTACTCTATGCGGATATCAGGTTTTTGATGGAAACCATATATTACGACGAACTATGCTGTGGTCAGACCATATACGAGTACTTGATACAGTGGTTAGATCGGGTATTTTTTTGGTTACTTGGGCACCCAAATTAGTGGCTGATCCGTCAATAAAAGTTATTACGAAAATATTCAATGTTTTTCTTAGAAATGGTTGAATTTGAACATTGATTTTAGTTTTACTGTTTATAATATGACTTCAACAATCTTTGGACGATTCAAATAATCGTTTTGAAATTGCTATTTGTATTTGACTATCAAAACATACATCATTGTAACCGATTTTTTATGAACGTATTATGAATCGATCAAAATATTTATCAATGAAACATTTTTACGTAATACCATATATATTTCAAAGCTTCGTTTAAAATACAAGATATTTTTCTTAATCACAGTATATTGTATGATTTACGATAACTCATTCGTATACTTAATATTGATATTTATACAATTCACAGATTTAATTATTTCTTAATTAGTTCATTGTGTAAAAATTAGTGGTCGAATACTTTGAAAATTTATAAACTCACTTCACTAAAAGGTATCTGAAGCTTTTTCATTAATGGATCGGCGCGAGCTTTGTCGAAAAGCACGAGTGTAATTTGCATTTAATTGTTAGTTGCGGCAAAATAGCCTTGAATATTTCACCGTACAATTTCAGCAATGCACCCGCTTATATGGGCATTAAAGAAGAAACATTAAATCCTAACAGCTGCTTAAAGCATTTTGAAAAATACCATTCTTTCACTTTATCAACCATTGAAACTTTTGCTCTCATATTAATAGTCTTTTTTTTAATGAAATTGAGTATATGTTATATTACAAGTGTTGGAAGGTTTTATTTGTCTGCAAGTTTTTATAAGCTGTGAACCTGTTTCGGTTGACTGAAAGTACGTGAATGTAATATAATCCCTTTATCTTCATTTTACCCACGGTATATTTATTATTTGGCCACGGTACCGCTAAGCTACATTTTTCAAGGTATACATCGCCTTTAATTTCATCAAATAAAAACATTTTGAATAAAATGGGGTATACTCTCAATTTTTAAAGAAAAGACATTACAGTTTTATAAAAATTACATTTTCTTAAAATGTTATATCACTAAAAGAAAATTTATTTGTATTATTACACACCAATCAAAGCTGCCAAAACTCGAGCAAAACACACGTTTACTTGCAAATTCTCTCTGTCTTACTTTTTTTATTTTTCGCAAGCGCAATAGTATTCTCTCCTTTACGTTTAGACTGATAAATGTAGACAAATTAATATCATTACTTACACCAAACATTATGATTTATATTATACTTTCACTTATTTAAATATGTGCTACTGTATATGCACCAAGGAGCTTGAATCTAAAGCATAATCAAGCCCAACGCTTTTTAATGACTAATTTATGGCGAAAATAAAATATACACCGTATAACACATTAGTTGAAAAAATATATATTTCCTCGACAAGTTGACTTGTTGATTTCATTCAACAATGAATCTAAAACGGCAAACTTTGACTATTAACTATTAACTAGTATAAAATTCATTTGTCTGATCGAAAAAATCATAACATAATTATTACTACTCCACTTATCTATTTGTAAAATATATTTGACAGTAAAAAAATATCGAAGTGACTTTGTCAAAGTATCGATTAATCACCAGCTGATAATAATTTATTTTCTCAAAATAAACAGTTAGTTCCCACTTGTGACTGGAATCGCAGTTAAACCCGTTTTTGGATTTCATTTCGCATAATTCAGTGCCATAGTTGTCTTCGATATCTTAACGTGATGTATGTTAAATTTTGGCAATATTTTAAGAATGGCTTTAAAAAAACAAGAATTATATGTGCGCTTATTATGCATACATCCACGACTCTTTATCTTATCTTTATTCTGTTCTACTAAAGTGAATGCTTACCTTTAAAACACTTAAGTTGAAATAAAAACGTGATTTTGTAATAGTAACATGACTTTTTCGATATATTCTTAATTTTTTTATATCTATTAATTATTAATTATATACCTTTTTTCATACTTTGAGTGATAACGCATTGTAAGCAATTAATTAATTGGTGCAAAACTTGTATTTATTTTTTAATTTAAACATTTCATATCCACCTGAAATTAATTTTAGCTTAGATCCAAAAAAAGCATTATTTTAAGCAAGAGTTCAATAAAATAATTTATAATACATCATCTCTTTACAACATACAATAAAAATGTACAAGAAGCTTCTTTTACAAAATTATTTAAAAACTTTTATTTAGGAAAAATAAATAATAATGCATAATACGGATTGTAAAGCCGAGATAATTTTTACACACACATAATTTTACTTGCAATATTATCTTTAGTAGAATTAAGCATCGCTCTGATATCATAATTTTTGCTATAATAATATGTAATACACCCTGGCTCACCTGCGCCGACCTGACAAGGCCGTGGGATACGCTTTTGCTAGGACCACATGCACAGGTTACGGATAAATATGACAACGCATCATCTCCGTGAACATCAAAATGTCGAATACGTGAAAACATTCTTTTTGCACATCTTGTACATGCTTTGGTTCAGTATCGGCCCATATCACAAAAAAATACCATACTGTTTTTCCTTAGGCATAAACCATTAACTAACATATTACTGAGTTAATTATGTGATGAAAGTACTTGCTCTACAAATATTGAAACATAGTACGTTATACTTTGAAATTTTCGTGCTATTTTAATATTAAATAGATATATTTCCACTAAATACAAATTCAATCAATATTTATAAACATTTTTGACCAACAGTCTCCACAATTCTTGGTAAGATTATATTTTAGTCATCCTTTCTAATTACTTGAAGATTTTGACTATTCACACAAAAATTGATAGTTTAATACAATTTTAAGTACAGAATAAAAGTTGATAATTATATTAATGCACTGACTTTGTTACTTACTACGTGTAATTCAAAAGCTTTATTTAGATGTTACTTTGAAATGATTTATGATAGAGTAATTCTAGCTAAGTTCATAAGTTCACCTTGGCGCTTCATATCAGTTTCATGACCTTTGCACATCGCATTGTCCAGATTCATACAACATATAACATAAATTTTATAAAAATCTACAATTAACACATAAATACCAAATATTTCGGTGATATATTCCGACCGCTTTTATATTTTTTTATATCGAAACTAGCGGGTATTTATGAGAATTATTTAGTTACGAATCACCAATTTGAACCTATGACCTGGCATGAAATCAAAAATACTATACGTCTAAAGAGTTTGCGGTCAATCAAGTTGTTGCGATTTTGCTTTTTTCTTTGTAATTTTATCTTAGACGAACATACATGAGTACATAAATTTACACTTTAAATATTTGTATACACAAGTATCAAAAATTGTGTATTCATTTTTGTCCCTCCGTTTTATTAGTAAGTTTCAATTTGATTATGAATCATTCAAGTCTATCCATTGAACCGATTGGCCGAGCTCTCTTCGTGGCCATGGTGAATGAATAATATACAATGCAAAATACCTTCTGATGCCATACGAAGAGGTCTTATATATTAGTTTTACTCGTCAAAAATTTCCATTATCCAGTGCATTTTTCACAAACATACTTGATTGTCTATTGTAAAACCATATCTAAAATAGTCGCTTCTGAGACACTACTTGTTATCATTTGATAGCACTTTATCTTTTATTGAATGATACTCTTAATGTAATAGGATAGCTACAAATACAACATGAATAAATATCCTGAGAATATGATTATTTGAAAATTAAAATTAAAACCATTTTTATATTTCAATGCTACTGTAAAAAAAAATAAGAAAACAACTAATCAGATAGAAATAGCTTTTATTTTTGTTATACTGCAAAGATCATAAAGCTTTATTTAATAGTATTTTTTATTTCTACAAACGAACATTATCTCTTTTTGGATAATTATCTAAAAATAGAGTCAGAATTAAATTAATAAAACTCTTACGAGAAGCGATACAATTCACATCAATAAAATACTAGTTATATGCTTTGATTGTGGTCGATATAATTTGTTCCGAGACTGAGACTTTTTTCATTATTTAACTAATAGCCATGAGGCATTTTTTCTACTGATGTTTTTTTGTCTACCGCTCTTAGATCCAGGATCATTATGGTTCAATGGGCTGCATCCTATTCCTTTTGTGAATGAACAAAATAAAACATGTATAAAAAATACAGAAATGAAAACGTAGGTTAAAAAATCATTAACAGATAATAATCTGACATTCATTCATTCAACCAAATAGTTACCGAATACCGAAAAATTTTAATTTAATAATTTCGTGTTTAAAGTTAAAATAATTCTGAATGACAAAAACACATTCTGTAGTACATATTTCCACAATATATATTTTTGATCAGGACCGGTTTCGCTCATCGTGAACATTATCAATTGATAGAATTTAATGCTCACGATGAACGAAACCGGTTCTGACCAAAAATATACTATCGAAATAAGTACAATAAAATGTGTTCTTGTTATTTAAATATTTTGCCTGTCCATCAAAAAGTGAGTGAGTTAACACCTTAAAAGTGATTAAAAATATTCAACTGTATTTTTTTATTCATACGTTTTGCGAACTAAAATAATATATATATTTTTAAATTGTGATAAATTAGGGGGAATATTTATTAATCTTGAATGATGTAAGCCTCTTAAATTGCATACATTAAAAAAATGTTTATTGTCTTATATTTTATAGTAATATTACTTAACTGCTATGGTTGTATTCTGTCGTTTTCTTGTTTTAAGGGAGCGCATCCCTCAACCACACCTTTACTGCTTACAAATTAGATCGCTATTTTTAATAAGGTTCACAAAAGTGGTTCAAAAATCACCTGTATTTTACTTTTTTGCTGATTCCGTACCTTCTCCATTATGCGACTTCCTACACAAAAAAAAATCCGATGGATTGTCGATTTGTGAAAAAAAAATATAAATGTTACACAAAATACTATTATTATTCAACGGAACGGGGTTGGTGATATTTAAAAATTGAATTATTGATAAAAAATACTTTTTGTTTTAACTAAATAATACATGTATTCATGCAGTTATTGAAAACAGGGTATAAAAAACACAATTTAATTCAAACTTTAACATATATTTATAAATAAAAAAATAATAATGACATCTTTTTTTATCTTGAATTGTTGAAATTTTGTACGATTCCACATGTTTTGTGAGTAACGATTCGAGATTCACCTTTCAGCATATTTAGGCATTCTATCACACGAATGAAACACGACTGACTTGGGTCGTTAATGACAAAACTTGTGATGTCGCATGAAGTTTCAACAGTTCAAACTTGGTATTTTAATTCCCTCAAGCACCTTTAGCCGATATCATAAGAAATCACATTAATGATTGTCAATAGTAAAATTTGAATATTTTGAATAGCATATATGTTTCAGATTTTAGTACGGTAGTAAATTTTTCATTAAAAAAATCATGTTTTAATGAAGTATATTCGTTTTCAATGTAGAGCAACATTTTATAGATCTTATTCAGGAAAGTATTTTTGAAGTAATAACTATAACCTGTCGTATATTCAATTAAAAATACAACATTTAAAAGATGTAGAATTTTTTATAGTCTATATTTCGTTTTATACTTCATTTTTTAATTTGTGATGCTACTTTTAATACAATTAATTTACTGCTTACTACAATAAATTATCAATAACGAACTATATACAAACTGCTTAAAAAAACGTACGAAAAACCACATCGACATTGCTGCGTTCATCGCTTGTTGTTTTTGACAGCAACAATTTTTTTATCCTCAATCACTTGTTGATATTTAAATTACTAAAATTTCACCTGCATGTAGCCGCATTATGATACAAAAAGCGTTCACCTACATTTTAAATGATTTTATCTATCAACTGTCAGGTCGGCTTTTGATAGAAACGGCGAAATATTTAGAATTTCTTGTCATGTTCGCTTATAATGTATTAATATCGATGAATTTTATGCAGTAACAATATTAAAAATAAAATGCTTATTAAGTTTATAAGTGTAGCTCATTTCACTCACTCATCAATATATATAACATGAAACAAATCAATTTCTAACATTTTATGACAGGATGTCTTCCAGTAAATTCAAGTTTCGTTAGTTAATTGAAGATGCTAATTCAGTAAACAGTCCATACAATTAACACGGATAGACAGCACTCCGAAGAAATATTTTATATTTTACTTCCCGAGCTAAAGAGTCAATAATTGCCATTCGAGAAAATAAAGTGTTCCTATTTTTTTGTCTTAAAGTTTATTGTAGTAACAGTCAAATATTATTCAAAAATAAATTGAACATTAAATTCTGATAAAAAATAAAACTCGTGCGGCACACAATGTTATGTATAAAGCGGAAAGGTAAGTTTATGTCATGACATTTGGTTTGCCCTCTAAAATATTTTTTTACAAGCCCTGTTGACTGATGTAAACATTACTCTTTTTATCTTAAAAGTAACTAAAAATATTTTTCTGCCGTTGGGCTATAAACGCTACTGATATACAGAATAATAAATAATATACTGTCATAAAATTAAGCATTTATCTTCTCTATTAATTTTCATACTAACTGAAATTATTTTATCTTTATTACGATTGGACGTTAAATTACTTGTGCCATAAAATTAATGAGGGAAAATTATTAACATTTAGTAAAAATATTCGTTTAATTTGCTTAATGCAAATTTTATCATGCGCCAAGACCAAGAAAGGCATGATAAATTCAAAAATAATGAACTGGTATAATCTTTAGGTCGAGTGGTATGCGCCTTCAAGCTCGCACTTTGTGATTGCAATGGAAGGCTGAGTAAACAAAATTACCCTTTCAGGTCATTCAAAGTATTTCCATCATAACTCATAGCAAGATAACTAGGCATCCTTAGTTCAACTTTGAATAGTTGAACACTGTACTACGAGATTCTGACCTGTCACCATTTCTATTATATTCATAAATCTGTATCATATTTATGTGATATATTTTTTTAAAAATTATTATTACAATTATTTGTAATAAAATACATATTGTCCTGTCATCGAATTACTTGATAACAGTGTCAGCACTCAGCTATAAAAAGCTCCCTATAACTTCTTATGCTATACGAGGCGTTATCAGAATTATTTCAAGCAAACTGCATGGACCCTAGCCATTATATCTAGACTTGAATAAGATTAATGATATTAAGAGTCATATACAACCCTAACTTACTTTAAAAATGTACGAGGAATTTATTCATACCTAAGCTTTTACGGGCTGAATGCATATTTGCTAAAAGCTTTTTATTCATTAAGAAGACAATTTTAATCAATATCATATGTCACAATTTCTGGCAATACAGAAAAAAAACCATCAATCGATATAAAAGCGTACATTCATAATGTTTTGATGTGCATTCATACTTATTAAATTTACTATCAATGCTGCTAAATGTCTTAATCTGCCATGTACATTATAATATCATTATTTTGTTTAACTTTCATATTTAGTTTTAAAAAAACATCAAATATTTTATATTTAACAACATACAGTTTTTCCTAATGGTATCATTGCCAATTTCGTGGAATCCAACACAATATTCTGCGATATAGCAATAGCGACGGCTTTAATTAGAACACTAAAATCTATCCATCAATAAAACATCGATATGTACATATATTGGATATATTGGGCATCAATACATTGGGTGGCTTATTGAATAACGGGTTGATTTATTCTTCTTGCTAGAAATGATTTTCCAGTGCTCTAAGATTTTCTCTTTTTGTACCGCTTAATCTTGTTAAAGCGCAGGTTCATTGATCCTCTTAATGAATTTATCAAATGAAAATGAAACTAATTCTCTTTCCCATGAATTTCACACACGTTTTTATTATAAAACCGAAAGTAGGTATCCACATTTTAATAGGCATTGTTATATCTTGCCAAGTTATCGCAAAGAAATGCATTTCACTCGGTAAATCTCAGATTGATGAACATTATAATTACAATATTTGTGAGAAAATATCTTGTTGAATGTAATTGATGTAATATAAAGATCAAAATTTGATACGCAAAGTACTCTTTATAATATTATTTTTAATGGGCAAAATAGAATTAGCATTCACACGTATATCTGATTTTTTGATATATTATATTTTCATATGCATCATGAGGTAATTTCTTAAGTAAATGTGCTATTAATCATAAGTCCTTTTTTTAAGTTTATAGCCATCTCATACAAAATATCCTTTTTTTCAGTAACGGTATGAAGCGCATGTCTTTGTTGATTAGATTCATTTATCTTTCGTTTCATATTCAAATAATTACCAATTTAACAAAACATTCTTATGTTATTTGATGTAATTGAAAATTACAGTAAGTATTAATCATTTGTCAAATTTTAAAAATCATCGGAAAAATACACTTCATTCTAGACCCATTCATTGACAACAATATTGATTTTTAAGCACAAAACAAAAATACTGAATATGTACATACATGTTTGATTCAGTCCTAATTTTAATCATTCATACTTGAACTATTTTGAATGTCTTATCGAAACAATCTGTTTTGTTATGATTTGGAATTGTGCTTTTTTATTTGAAAGTATTTATTCATACAAATAAACAACTAAAACCGTAATTACGATAAGTTGACTTTTATTAGTTCTTGAAAAAATCAACAATTACAAGCGAAAGTGCATCAAACAATCAATGATAGTGTGTTGCATGGTGCAAAGATGTCTTGCAAAAAATGAATCGCCGTTTATAGCAGCCAAACAATTGTTCTCGCTAATTCCCAGCGCCTCACTCGATTCTCCGTAACCGCTGACATATGAATAGCTTGGAAAAGCCAACAACACTCATAATATGTACAAGTTTCTATTTCATTTAACTGCAATGTCAAGAACCAGATGAAGGTTTTTACTTTGATTCTCGAGTATGCAACTGGACTAGATTTATTATTACGACCATAACGGCATCAGGGTTTTGACCCGATTCGATTCATTACCAACAGAGATGCAGTTATGCATTCCATAAGCTTAAAAGAATTTGATGAATAGATAACGTCATTTTAAGGTAGCAATAAATCAATACATTTAGTATACCGCCAACTACGAAGATACGTCATCCAACTAATACGCAATCCGTCAATTATTTAAGATATGGGCTGAAGATTTAAAAAAAATTACAATATCAACATTACATAATAAATTTAACAAATGAATACTTGATTGTCTATCTAAATTCAAAATCTGGCCAAAAAAATCTTTTTAAAACATAAATATCTTAAAAAATAAAAACTTTGTTATAGAGCGGACGGGCCTTAATTTCTTTTTTCTCTGTATTTTTCACATTATATATGCGATTTTTTCATTTGGCAACATTCACCAACTATCTAATCCTTAAAATTATAAATCATATTATCCTGTAAAATTCATCTCTCAATCCTTACTCTCTCCAACAATAGTGATAGAGTAAACCTCGAAGAACAATTTATAAGAAAGATTTGTGGAATATATTCTACAGATAAAATAAGTACTAGGTGTAAAGAAGTTATGAAGCTTAAATAGATATTTTGTCATCTACGTTTCGTTGCAACAATTTAGATCATGTGCAAAACTTTATTAGATTCGTTTGTTTAAAATATCATTACAAGCTTTTGTTTTTAATATTGGTTCATTTTATGGAAAACATAATATGGATAGTCTAGTATTTTTTTAAATTAATTTATGTAGCCATTAAGCGCACCACTGAGAGAATGTGCAAATTGAAGTAAAAGCAAAGAGCATTTTCTAAGACAAAAAACTTGCTTACCCAGAGTCAGCCCATTGAATTGCATAGAAGCACTCTGTCTGGCAACTGGCAGTCACTCTACTTTTAATTATATGGTTTTGTTTTCAAACTAGTTTAATTAAAATTGTATGCAATTGTTGTATGAAGAGCATCGTGATACAAAAATGAAAATGGTATTATTAGTAAACATTTTGAAAGTGTTGAACTATGATGCCAAATTAAAATACAATCTTTTTAATTTATGCATTCAACTCAGTGATTCCATTAAATTAATTTGATAATCTTTTATACCGAGAAGTATTTTTAACTTTCATAATGATTGTTACGCTTTGGTCATAAACAAAGTGTTACTAAAACACTAAAACATATATAATGGCATCATATAATACAAGCATTGTATACAATCACAAAAAAATGGACCTGTAATTTGTTATTGTAACAAAATATTCTATGATAAGTATTCAAATCGTTCATAACTATCTTCCATTTTGAATAAATATTTTTCTCAAGAATTGAAGATGTTTTTAGCAAAAATATCTATAATAGATTCTAACACGGTGAAAAAATAGCAATGTATTTAAGTTCTACAAAATTTTACAAATACAAGATTCGTAAGATATGTAAGATTCTTGCTAGATTTCTAAAAATAGGACCGAATTCCTCGGTGTTATACCAGAAAATTTTAAATGTGTATTATAACATCGATTTTTTCACCGACTGGATATTTTAGCTGACTTATGAAAGTGTTGGAAATGTGGTATTTTTTGAAATTGTTATGGTAAAATAGATTGAGTTAATGCAAAAAAATACAATTACTCTTGGCAACGACAAATGAAACTATTATTTTTCTTTATTGATTCCATTTATATTAAGCTTAAATGCTTAAACTCTTTATTTCAATTATTATGAATTAAAAGAATCAATAAAAGAATAAATTATTGAATATGCTATAATTTGATACGGTACATAGTTAACACAATGTGTAAAGTGATTATACATTTTATTAATGTGTATTATTACAGGCGTTGCCTAATGTAAAAACGGTCAAAGCGGAAAAATCATTCACCATAAAGCGCATATGAAACCCTAGTCATTTTTTGATAATCCGTCATAGAAACATAATTTAGTAAGATAGAAGATGTTTTTTATTCATTCCAAGTCCATATAAATTTTAAAAAAATAATACAGTTGTAAAAGTTATATAAGCACCGCCACAAAAGAATACATAAATAAAAGAAAATATTACACACGAGGGATTTATCAGGCTGATACAGCAAAATCAATTTTAAATACACAAAATTTTCTACTTAAACATATTTTAACATTCGCAAAATTTATACATATTTTCGAAAAATATTGAAACTATTTTACGTGGCATCACCATTCTCATGTTTCTCATTCATTTCAGCTCATTTTTCAACATTTTAAACGTCATTCGTTTCATAGTAAACTTTCACAGTTTACTATTTCACTATATCAGAAAAACATATTTTCAAAATGCGAATAGTTTCCATTATAAATCACACGAACATTGAAAATCAATAGATCTCCTTATTAATTATTCAACTATCAAGTTAATTTTAAAAATACCGGTAGTAGTAATTTACTATAGATATCAGGAAGAGAATGATGGAAAAAATTATCTCCTGAGGATGTTTTCCAGTAACTTAAGCAATAATTTCCAAATAATTTGAAATAAATTTTTACTCTTCTACCAACTTTTAAAAGTATGCTAACCCCAACGTTATATATATAGTTGATGTAAAAAATAAAAAATCTTTACTAAAAAATTATTCCTTACTATATATGTAAGTAGTTTAATTACCCATCTTTTTTTTTGTACCCTCGTTCGTGCAACAAAATTTATTAAAAGGGTCATTTCGTGTGGTCAAATGTTTACATGTTCATGCATGGATACCTTACGTTATTTTTTTTACCTTCGTATTTATAAACAACTGCCTGATACTCAAAAGTAAACTTCTCTTCTTTGAGAATGATATTTTCGATCACGTAATAGGTGCAGGTGAATTAACTTCCTTAAAAGTTTAACGGTCAGCAGGTGCATTTTAATGTTCGCTCTATCGGATGGATATATCATTTATATTAGGTGCCCGCTTTACTTCCTGTATGAAAACTTAATAAGGGATTAAAGAAACATTTTTATAGTCTTCTTTTTATTATTATAATTATATTGTAGGCAATCAATTATGTGTATTAAATCGCTTTTTCTATAAATTCATAACATTATTTTAATCAACTTCATCCCTTGCACATTTTTTTTCGTTGTTTTAAATATTAAATAAAAGTAACGTGAAAGTTATATATAATAAGCCAATACATGAATCAAGAAGTATTTTTTAACTTATAATTTTTCAAATACTCCTTTTATTAATTTTATAAAAACACCTATATTCCATTCAAAAGCTATAATACTCAGCGGCGGATTAATATCACTTGGGATGCCCCAGGCGTAATGTAATTTGGAACCAATGTATATTAGCTTACAAAAAAGTGTAACATTTTTTATTCGAAATTCTATGATTATATACAAAAATAAAATTATAAGAAGCTCTATCTGCAATCTTTTGCTATTGCAAATAGGTTGCTATCAATGTTGAGCGCATTCCAATGAATTAATTAGTAGTTAAGAAGTTGAATTAATTATTTATCAACCAAAAGCAATCGTCTAGAGACTAATATTATAAGATGTTTTCAAGTTATTTTCTGATAAAAACGTTTTGTTTTAGATTTGCGACTTAATTTTTCATCATTTTTTATTACTCTCTTGTTTTCAATATATAAATCAACTAATAGTTACATTAATTTATCTTAAGATCTTGTCAATTGCTATCAACTCTTTCAATTATAATGTCTTTTCATACTTATTGTTAATTTAAATACAACGTTCATAATAAATATGTACACATTATTTTTTCTTAACTCTTGAAATTTGAACTTAACATGTTTGACTATCCATTCTCATTCAAATACAAATCCAAATTATGCGACGGAATCTTTTAATAAATTGATACCCACATAAATGCTACACTCATACTTCCATTTTACAATATAGGTACCTCACTTAAAATAACAAAAACTCTATGTCAAATTACTCAAAATAAAATAAAAAATGTTAAGAAAAACACTTACGTCATCATCAGCAACATATGAGTAGACTTCCAATTTATCTATTCTGATAGTTCCTTGAAAGGGGTAGCAAAGGGTGCCGCGTGGAACAGTAGCCGTCGTCCAGACGCTGGCCGGTATTTCGGGAATCCCTCGAGGTATTCTGAGCCTCGAGTGTGCAGCTGGGGTCACCACCAGTCCGAATTCCTGCGGTATTAGCACTAGTGTCTCCATTTTGATACGATTTGTAATTCACAGCACAATATAAATAGCGAATAATGTCAACAAATTAAATTTCAACTGTCATTAGCACTAAAAGTCACTCTATAATGTTCAATACTAAAAAAATACTTTTGTACGTAATACTTCAAAAGTAAATTATTTTTTTCAAAGATTGTCTTTATTGTCTGTTTGTTTATAATCCTTTTTTAGTTAGTGGATTGGATTGTGCGAGAATAAAAAAATAACACTGAACCACTTTTTGTCGGTGTTTTATGATCTAAAAACGCGTATTAAAAAATGTCAAGTTCAGACGATATATCTATACCAAATTAGGTATCAATTAAAATTATTTGTGTATCGCATTGGGGCGATGTCGCATCGAGTGACAGCCGAGCTCCAACCACTTGTTACCTCACTCTCGTTAGGCTCTACTGATAAATCAGGTTTAGTTTTTTTTATTATTATTATTTAATTATTAATTTCCACCTTTTTATGTATCTAACTTAAGTCTGAAGACCAATTATAAAAGCAAAAATTGTCATATCGCATTAACGCCTACACAGAAAGACAGCGTAGGAATAAACAAAAATAAAAATGTTCATATCACGACAATTTTTCAATTCATTTATTTTCAATAACACTATCGTTTCTTTTTTTTTAATTTGAACAAGTTTTGCTGCAATGGAATGCCAGTATTATCAACAAATACACTTGTTTTAATGTATGCGGTACGCTTTGATTGAATATAATTAATTGCACCAATCAGTGAGTGGTGATTAATGAGTCTAATACTTTGAATTGTATTGGGCACAATGGAATCATAATGTGATGTAGCTACACATGATATTATCCATCCGTAACGGGACGCACTTATATTAAAGGGTATGATGAATTACATCTTATTGTTCGAAATACTTCTACCAATATATCATAAAAATGAACGCTTTTAACGAAAGAAAACCAATAGATGATCAATTTATCATCGATTTTCGTATCACGAATGGTATACCAA
The DNA here is from genome assembly GCA_028555115.1 of Himalopsyche japonica. Lineage (NCBI taxonomy): Eukaryota > Metazoa > Arthropoda > Insecta > Trichoptera > Rhyacophilidae > Himalopsyche > Himalopsyche japonica. The sequence continues at coordinate 548,424 of JAHFWJ010000449.1, read as the reverse complement.
CAAAGCTGTTCGCTTTAGATTATTTCAAACAATATTTCTTTAATACACGAATTGTTTTATTCACTTATGATTAATGTCACTTGTCAAATAATATAATTGTTCACAATTGCTTTTTATATATTAATTAATGGAAGTCGATCAATGTTTTAAATAGATGTGGTCTATGCATGATAATTCGCAAAAAACTATATAATGTTTGGTTTCGGTATTGACCGTGCGTTGAGCTTTTTATCAACTGTCAAAAATTATACGAAGCTTGCTCGCGGAGCTTTTAGGTTTGCATGTGTACCGCGCGTCGGTGTAGCGGCGGCGCTATAGCGACCGGCTGCAGGTCGGGCACTGAGGATAGCACCTCGCCGGCTCCTTAACATTGACCTTCCAGCGGGCGCGCCCCACTTCGGCCCTCCGGAGCGGTCCCATGCGAGTCTCGGCAGCTCCGCCCCGTGAGTCCACCTGTGCGGCGAGTAGGCAGCGTCAAGAGCAGTAGACGTGCGCCTCGGGTGCTTGCGAATGCCCGCGAACGCTAGCTACCTGTCGTCGCTTCTGCGTGAGGTTACCTTCTACTCATGTTTTATCTTAAATACAAATCCGAAGAATATCTATTTTGATTGGCGATTAAGTCGCAAGTAATTGTCACCAACAAATCATTGTTATTTAAAATGATTAAAATATTTATACGTCCGTTAATGAAATATTCTGTTCAACTCTTCAATCAAAGTCAACTCTTAAATTTTAATGCACAAACAAAAACTTTGGGTTCTATAACATTTTTGCAAAGTTTGTATTGAATATTAGTTCAAGCACTCTCTTCAGAAAAAATAGAAAATAAGATTGTGGTCAGAAAAGAAAAGGTAGTTGTTTATCAAGTTATCAAGCCTTGCTTGTATAGATAAACGGAAAGGTCACATATTAAACATCCAGCTTTTTTAATGGAACTAATCTAATATTTAATAAATCAAAGTATGCATATTTTCCTATGAATGTCGAATTTCTAAGCCCCGTAAGCAACCGAATCGATTAATGTTAAAGAGATAAGATCACTCAAAGACAAGAACATATAGAGTTCTATATAATATTTAATTGTAACCAAATAATACACACCAATTTTTCTATCATAGATATTCTTGTTAGGAAGACAATATATAATATTTTAAAATCAGATGTTTATACCCACGATGAGTCAAAACAATTCTGATCGTTATAAAAATGTGTAAATAAGAAAAATAAAATTATTCTGTGTGAAAAATAAGTATAATAATATTCACATATTGTACATATCTTTACATCACATGTAAAGTATTGCACAATTTTGCAATTAATCAGTTTTGACAATATGAAAGAGCTTTCTCAGTGATGATGTTTTCCGTAGAACTTACCACAATAAACAAAGTATGTTTGTCAATTTACTATTTTTTTCTCAACGTCTCGTCAACATATGTTATTCATTTGCAACCCTTAAGTTTCAAAACGTCGATCTATCGAAACGAGTAGGTGGTTCTAAAAAGCTTCAAATTATCATATAAAAAAATTATTTTAAAATAAACATGAAATATTATACTTACACATAAAAGTTAGCGCTGAAAAAGGAAATATATTTTATCTATAATTAGCTGTTTATATTTCCCTTTGATTTGGTACCTTTTTTTTAGCAAAGAAAAAAATATATATAGCACAAATAAATAAAAAGAGCCGTATAACTCGAGCTTGCGCCTTAACGCGCATTCAATATTGGTTCATTCACGCGCACCGCACCTTACTCCCAACCGCCACGTGTTGCTCTGCTTTGCACGCGATACAGTTTGATTTCTTTGCCGACAAGTCAATGTCAAGTGCTTAGCCTTCGATGTGCGTCATTACGTTTCATAATTAATAATTATCTTGCTTTAATCTGTGAAAATACCAGTATTTATTGGATGATTGAGTTTCAAACAATAAAGTAATTATGCAAATATGTTAATAGTTTTTCAAATAAAAAATATTTTTCTTTAATAGCGAATCGTAATTGTAATAAATATGTAGTAATGCTCATCTATTATAAATTCATCTCAAGAATGAATAATATATATTTTGTATTAATTGTTGCAAAATTTATAGTTAAAGCAATATGCTCTAATTATTCAAATACTGATATAATTTTTATGATATAATGTAAAATATGGAAAATATTTGTTTAGTTAAAATATTTAAAAAAAAAAAAACGTTTTTCATAGATACATAATTGTCAATAGAATAATTTTCTCTTTCTCTGTATCTGTGCTTAAGAACTCTTTTTATTTGTTATTATAAACTATCTCAAATAAATAAGTCTAATTACACACACAATTATATAAAATGTATACTCATTCGATGCGAATAAAGTTTATGGCAGCATATTTAAAGATTTGCTCTACATGTATTCTTTTTTTTTAATCCAGCACGAGTTTCTTGTTGACAAACAAACGTATTTTTCCATAAAATCTTGTTATTGGTTTTAAATAACATTTTGCATTTTATTTATTTTTTCGTTATTGTATTCATAAAATGTTATGGGTTCAATAACGAAACATAACTCGTACTAAATTGAGAAAATATTTCTTTATATGTTTTTGAAAAATTGTGCGTCCTACTAGAGTATAATCAAAGAACTATGAAATATGTGTTATGGTACATGTGCGAAAGTGAACCGTTTTGGTTAAAGCAACAATGAAACCAGTATTGTATAATACCTCTCATCGATAGTGTCTCTAGCAGCGGGCGACTATTTTTTATGGCCCAGTAAAATATTCATTTACGTAGTTCAATGTTACAACTGTCGGTCCGCCCGGTTTGTTTATTATTATTACACGTAACAATGTAGCGAAAGCATACGTCTCGAGCAACGTCGTCAGGTGAATCATGCCACCTCTTTTCATCGCGCACCTGCCAAAATGGGCGTGGCGTCGACTCCTCAAACCAATCGCGGGCCTCAAATACTCCCATAAAAGCTCTGTCGACCAATGATAATAGTGAATCAAAATAAACCACCTAAATATTTGGCAAGTATGAACTTTTGTTGTTCATATTCGGTATTGATTTCGATTCACGAATTCCAATTTTTTTTTTGTTGTTACAATTTTATTATGTGCCATTTTATGTTGCATAATGACCAAGGTGATGTGAATTTGATAAGAGGTTTTATTCATTGTCAATATTTATATTAAGATGACTTCGTAATTAATAAACAAGCATAGCGACAGGTGAATGGGTTATGTACGTTGTCATTCATATGATCAGATACCAAGGCCAATAATTGTCAACTCAAACCAAAAAAATCATGAAGTATAAATATTTTATTCGGAGATTTTTTTATACCACACAAATAATTTAACCTATCATTATTATTATTTATTTTTTTTAAATAATAAAAACACATTTTTTAGGACTAATTTCCACAATATATTTTTTGACCGGGACCAGTTTCGCTCATCGCGAGCATTATCAACTGATAGAATACAATTTACAAACAAGTCTATTTATACAAAACAAAAAAAATATTTGAGTTGAAGGTAGCAGGTGTACAAAACCATGGGTTCAAGAACTAGGAAACAATTTACATAAAATCATACAATATTGATACAAATAAAGTAAATTAGTATAAAAATTAAATGTCCACAATCACTTATTAAGAATTACAATTATAATAATGGTAAATCAATAATCCATTAGGAGCTCTGAACAATCAATAAGGAAGTAAGGAGTGGGAAATTTTAATGACGAAAATAACCCACACTTACTACTTAATGGAACAAAATAAATTAATACATGAGAATTTTAATGATAATCAATTAAAGATGAATCGATGAGATGGGAAGATATGGTCAGTCAGGGGCGTTCCAATATTTTCTGTAAAAAAATAAAGTAAAAGGAGGCAATATCATTTTTCAAAAAAAAAAAATTATATTTATATGAAATATATATTTATTAATCTAATTTAATGAGTATAACAATGGTGACGACGCAAAATTAGTTTGTTCATTTATAAGGTTAGAATTAGGCAAAAATTTGTATCGATTAATTTCAAGGATTTCTTGTTTATCTAATTTCAGTGATTTGTTATTGAAATGTAGGATTTTGTAGTTTATAGTAATATCACATGAATGTTTATTTTGAAACAAATGGTTTCCAAAACTAGAAATCTCATCGCCTTTTTTGGCACAAGCTAAATGTTTCTTAAATCTAGTATGAAACGATCTTCCTGTTTGACCAATATACCTAGCCTCACAGGAATCACATTTTAGAAGATAAATACCACTTTGGCTTAAAATATTAATTTTGTCTTTCGTGTTAACTAACATTCGACTAAGATTATGATTGTTATAAAAAGTTACATTTTATCGAGATCGCACTTAACAATAGATACGATGCAAAGTTGATTGATTGACTTGTCTTTAAAAAAACTAAAAAATTAGCTTTATTAAATGTAACCTCGAGCTTGATGATTGATGTTCCCTCCGTTGAAAAACGTTGGGTAAAACTAAGCTATTTAGGCAGAGTTTCTGAAAACATATCCAAGAAGATAGACAAAAAACATTTTAATGTAACTTTTACTAATTTACTTTATTTGTATCAATATTGTATGATTTTATGTAAATTGTTTCCTAGTTCTTGAACCCATGGTTTTGTACACCTGCTACCTTCAACTCAAATATTTTTTTTTGTTTTGTATAAATAGACTTGTTTGTAAATTGTATTCTATCAGTTGATAATGCTCGCGATGAGCGAAACCGGTCCTGATCAAAAAATATATTGTGGAAATTAGTACTAAAAAATGTGTTTTTATTATTTAAATATCATGCCTTTCCATCAAGAAGTGACAGTTAACACCGTTAAAAAAACTATCATTATTACACATACCTCTTAGATTTTTATTTAGAAAAAAATTATGCTACATTTTCAAATTTAAATTTGAAATATTTCTTAAGGAATAAATAAATAGAATGAAATTATATAAATTGTTACTAAAAAAAATAGTCAACATTGGAATGTATTGTTTCCAATTCAGTGCTTGAAAAATGTTGTCTGATTATCCCCATAAATAAATTATGTTCTCTTTTGACTAAAACATACCAAAATGAAAATTTTTTAAACCTTATTTATGTTTGATAAACTATATATATAAAACATATGTTTATGGTTATATATTTTAATTTACAAATACAGGATTTGCGTACCTACACCGTTGATAAGGCTACAATAAATAATATGAAAAACTACCGGATAAAAACTTCAATACCGATATTTTGGTATTTGATATTGAATACCGGTAATATCATATTTAAGTTATATATTAAAAAATCAACATCGGGGAAAAATATCATAATAACTTCCAATTAAGATCAAAATCACTAACAAATCTATACTGTTTCGATATTTTAAAATTAATTTGTATATGCAATCATAAATATATAATATATTAACAGTTCAAAGCTGATCGCATACCTTGGTGCTTCTTTTTAATAAAATTTTAGCTTACACAATAAATTAACATTTTTTTTTGTTTCGTTTGGTGTGCTCACTTCTTAGTGAATTATATGCAAAATCAAAGACATGAAGTTCGCATCGCAATGGAATGAAAAAGTTTTCGTTTTTACTTTGATATGAAAATGAATTTTCAAAAGGTTATTACTTAACCCATAAAAAATATCAAAATTCCGCTATGATTTTGTCAATCGTTTTCGTATCTTCAAACGACTCCAGGAACCTTACTACAGTAAAATTTACTCCACTTCCTCCTCTGTGAACTTTGGGTGCACATATGATCTGCTTTAAAAAAATAAAACATGAAATTCTTTTTTTACGGTAAAATCTTTTTTTAACTGTAATGTAGGCTTTAAGAACTTGGGTGACACGTTATGAAATTGAAAACGAATCAAATAAATTATTTGTGTTACAATTAATAGTCTGATATCAATGTTAAAAAAAACATTTCCATAGATAATATGGAATATATGGCGGTATTTAAACAGAAGTTTTATTGCGAGAACTGACTGTCATGTTCAACCATTTTTATTTTTGAAAATTTTAGAAACAGAAAGAATAAAGCAACAAATTTAGGACAAAAAGAGTAGATTGATAATAATGCATGCAATAACATGCTGCACTTTTAATAAATTATCAACTCTTAATCACCACAAACACCCGAGCCTTTGAACAGAAGTCTATAAATCGATTTTTAAAAGCTGTTCATACTAGGACTCGATCAATCCAGTGGGATCCGTTACGGAAGTAATATATTTATTTTCAACGAATTGTTGATTGAACATATGGCTTTTTTAATCCAAGTAATATATAGTAGGCTCATAGCAATTTATCATCAAGCGTTTTCAAACGACTTTCTTAACCAGTCGCATAAAAAAATGCTTTTTCTTACGTCGTGCTTTCAATAATAATTATCGCATTCAAATATAACATTATATTATTTGCAATACAACGCTGTATGAATATTGAACAGTAAGCATATACAAATCACGTTATATTTCTACACGAAGATTCTACAATCAATCATGCCGATAATTACACTACTAAATGACTACGTTGCGTGTTACGGAGAACTTTTATAATGAGAAAAAATGAGTTCTTATGTTTGTTACTTACTGCATATCAATATACTTAAGTAGTCAGTGATAAAAAAGCATATGATTTTGCTTAAAATTAAAATTTAAGTGAATTCGTATGTTTTTAATCAATATAACTTCAGTCAACCAATAAAAAGTGTGAAGTATTTATTCAATTCTATGTATTCTTTTCAATTTCATTGTAACATAATCACTTTGGTAAAGTGAAAAATACATTTATAAAAAAGAATTTATTTATTACGGTGCTTGGCTTGGTGTCTTCGTTAAAAAGTGTAAACATCTTATTATCTTTTGAAATTTTGATGTAAACGTCAAAATTTTTAAGCGGTTAATGTTGGAAATTAAATAAATAAACAAGGATGAGAAGAAAGTTAACCAAGCACGAGCTTGCAAAATCTATTTTAATATATTAAATATTAGTCTCTCAAAAAACTCGCTTTCGTCTATATGGAATATGTCGGCATCCGAAGCAATATTGTAGAAAATTATTAATGCTCTTACCATTGGCATCCCATATCATATACTGAATAATAAACTGCAGTTTGAAAACAAGCGAATGAAAAAGATAACGTGCACATATATACATGGCAGAAAGGCAACTCAATATATAAAATTCTTGATCCCAGATATAAATATTATTTACATTATACATAAAAATATTTTTAAAAACTAAATAAGAAATTAGTTTACTTTGTTTTCGTTTTGAATTAAATTTAGCATAGAAAAATATATTTGGTTAATCTCCCTACCTGATAATAAACATATCCGTTTACTGCTATTTTTTTAAATCTCTCTCTCATCCCAGTAAATATTTTATGCATGTATTGATGTTACGTAATTATGAATATATTGGCGACAGATAGTGCAACGAAATTTTTTGATAAATATATACATATTTCTGCTCATTTTTCAATCCGTGTTTAATATTTAATAATTTTTATAAGCAAAAAAAATCAATGAAAAAATAATCGGTATTTTTGAAAATCAACCCAGCAAAAATATTATAGGGTGTATATATTTTATCTTCAATCACAACCAGCAGCGCCCTGGCACTGTTTAATTAAGCACTTCGATGTGTCTAAATAAAATTGTTGCAGTGATTACTAGCTCCCTTGTTATATGTGCTTTGCAATGTTGATTTGGTCTTAGTAGTTGATTAACAAACAACTTTATTACGATTTTACTATAATAGTTCTACTTTTTTCAATCAAGTCAAATCCAATCTTATTTAAGCGGTTAATTAAATCATATATCTCCCTTCGCTCCCCGCTGAGGCAACGCAGTCATGATAAATATTAACATCCTGAGATAGACAAGTATATATACTTTTTTTATAATGGAATAATTAGATATTATAAAAAAGGAGTTTCACACATCCGCCATGACGCCCAATGAACCCAAAAAGTTGACTGTGGATAAAGCTTCCTAAAGGTGTACTTTTTACACACGTCTGTCAAAACACAGACATTACTGTGCTTTTTGATAAGAAGATAAACAAGTTAAATTAGATTTATTGTAGCGAAATAAGATTATTAATTTATTCGCCTCGTGTCACTCGATAGCTAAACACAGAAGATCAAAAACATGTTACCTACACAAAAAAATGTCGCAAATAGGTTTTCATCATAAACACATAAATCATGTTCTAATAGAAATAAATTTTCAATTAAAAATAGCCTAATATATCTGTGTCGAAATCGTCCAGTAGATAAAAACTATCACATATACACGCATATCTAATATGCACCTATTTAGTTTATTCAATATCGTATACATTACGACATCGATCATAAATATATCCTGCGCTACAAAAAAACGTGAGCCAAGATTGAAGAATGATAAACTTCAGAGCAAATAAATAATGAAAAAGCACACAGAAGTTGGCCCCCTATGGTTTGCAACTGATTTGACGTAAAGCGAAGACACGAAATTGATTTTGACATTTAATTTCGTTTACTGACTTGCTGAATGATGTTTAGCTCATTTATTTATTTTTTCAACTAAGACTTAACCCTTCATATACTGGATATTTTATACCAACTTAAATATCACAATAAAAAAATAAAATTTATCATTTTTATCGATTTTTAGTTCTGGGATATTTCATTTCTTTGCAGTATTTTTTAATTCATTTAAAAATATACTTAAACGACATGTCTTAATCTAAGTCACATAATTAACTAAAATTAACGATTTTCATTTGTTGTAGAAATATATATATTGAAATGTTTTTTAGATTTTGAATATGTAGTGCATCAGGATTTTTGTTAATTAAAAAAAACACTATAAAACACAAATAAAATTGTGATATTTTTAAGCTATGTAAATCATTTATTTAATACCTTTTTGTGTGATTTGGGTTAAACATAACCGAACATACCGACGTGTCTTTATCATACTTCCCTGATTGTTCACATTCAGACTGTTAAGTTCTTCCACCGTTCAATGAAATTAATCAATCACGTAACGACTCAAACAAATTCACAGATTTAAGTCGTCAGTTACGAATACGAATCAAATAATAGAAACAATTATGATTATTGACAAATAAAGGGTAAAACTTGTCTAGCTCAAAATGATTAGTAGTAACCCTGGATATAAAACAAATATGCAAAATTTTGCATATGCTGCTTTTAATCATTTATCGTGGAACAAATATAATAATGTAATATGTACCTACCGCTTAATTGTAGCCCAAAGCGTATTTAATGCTACCTGTCTTAAAATTTATTTCAAAATTTCCATACGACTATCTTTTAATACAATATATTTTCTAATCTATCTTTTACTCAACACTCACATACGCACTCTTTATGATTGCTTGCGCAGAAAGAAAGCTTTAATTAAAATAAGCCACAAACTAGTTAAGTTCTGCAACAACGTTTAGTAAGCACTCATTATTAAAACGACGGTAGCTGGTAATTAAAACATAGCAAACCACACACGACTATCATTTCTTCATTGAACAGGGCCGAACCAAGGATAATTAGCACTTTTTTTTTAATATCTGCTGCTTCATTCATTTTCACTGAAACATTTGTATTGTATCTATTCGATGGCGTCCTTCATCTAATTTTCGAAGAACAAGTTTAATGTGCCCATTACTACCATAAGATTTATACATTTAAAAAGATTATGGAGTGTCTTAAAATTAAAGATGAGAGATGTTTAAAATAAACCGAATTCATGGTATGATATACGTAATATGAAATGGAAAATTCGTAATTGAAGACATATAATATCTGTTGCTATCACATCTGTATACAAATATTCGACTTTATAGCCTGAGTCATACAAAATTTAATTTTTATTAGAGTTTTATTATCTAAAAAATCAATTATTTTATTGATCATTTCATTTTTACTAGAACGATATTGAAAATGACTACACTCAATAGCTGTAATAGTTATACTTCGTAAAAAAAACAGTGGAATTAATTTAACATTATTCACTTTTAAGGTGTTAACTGTCACTTCTTGATGGAAAGGCATGATATTTAAAATAATAAAAACACATTTTTTTAGTACTTATTTCCACAATATATTTTTTGATCAGGACCGGTTTCGCTCATCGCGAACATTATCAACTGATAGAATACAATTTACATTCTTCTTTATTATTATATATCTAAATTATAATTCTAAATTGAAATTTGATTCTGTCATAGGAATTGTCAACAAGCGATGAATAAAAGAATGAAAAGTTGACAACTTATGTGAAATGTGGTGTCTAGACGAGCTACTTATGATATTGTCACTAAAAGTCTCTTTTCTGTAAATACTGAAAATCACTGAAATTAGATAAACAAGAAATCCTTGAAATTAATCGATACAAATTTTTGCCTAATTCTTACCTTATAAATGAACAAACTACTTTTGCGTCGTCACCATTGTTATACTCATTAAATTAGATTAATAAATATATATTTCATATAAATATATATATAAATGTCATTAAAAATTTCCCACTCCTTACTTAGAGCTCCTAATGGATTATTGATTTACCATAATTGTAATTGTAATTCTTAATAAGTGATTGTGAACATTTAATTTTTATACTAATTTACTTTATTTGTATCAATATTGTATGATTTTATGTAAATTGTTTCCTAGTTGTACCCATGGTTTTGTACACCTGCTACCTTTAACTCAACTTAATTTTTTGTTTTGTATAAATAGACTTGTTTGTAAATTGTATTATATCAGTTGATAATGCTCGCGATGAGCGAAACCGGTCCTGATCAAAAAACATATTGTGGAAATAAGTACTAAAAAAAATGTGTTTTTATTATTTTAAAAATTAACATTATTCGTTTTTTAGCCGTATTAATGTTGTGCTCTCCTCATATAACTGCTTGGTCTGTCCCTGGTAAAATTGAATAACATTATTTGCTAAACATGGCTTTGAAATGTATCAATAATTTTTATTTCAATATTTTTACGTTATGCAAAAAAGAAATATTGTTTTGAATAAGCCATGAATTAAAATAACAATTTATCACTCTATGATTAATGAGTATTTGTTCTCATTAAAATTAAAACGAAAACACTCAAAAAGTCGTTGATCTTATCGTTGTATTAAAGAATAATTGCTATGATCTCATAACTATGCAAAAAAGAATTAGAAATTTAGATTGTATTTCAAAATAATATGACTTTCTGTAGGAAGTTAGCTGCCGTAATTATTTAATCAGTTATTATATGTCCTAGATTAGTCACATGAATGGATGTAATTGTAGATTATTTAAATTTGTTATTATTGTTTGTTAACTGTCTTTTGTAAATAAGCCTTGCCCCTCTATAAACATATTTATTGAAATGAAGACATACACGCTATACAATGAAATTTTTCGGCTTTTTTATTTTAATTTAGGATAACGATTTTCACTCAAGTTTATCCCATTCAAATTTAATATCATATTTTTCCGAATTAAATTAATTGCTATGAATTAATTAATCAAAGCTATTAGATTGAAATTCGTTGACGTGAACTATAAATAGTGTAAATGCATTAAAGTAACTTTTGTACACACTCAGTAGATAATGTTGGTTTTATGGTCCTATACAACTGAAAACTCTTAAGATTGTAAATATTTACATTAAAACCTGCCGTCTTGATTCAATTGATTAAATTGACAAGAAAATAATTACTTTTTGAAATCACAATGTATCGAATTGAAAAAACGTCACCATTTTAATTGGTACACTTTTAACCAGCATCAACAACGTTTGATTCAAATAATTCCCTGCGATTAGCAATAGCAAATAGTCTTATTGTTCATAAAAAGTCACCCAAATTGTTCTAAGAATATGTGGACAAACAACATTATTAAAAAAAATACAATGTTTTACAAAAAAGTGAGTGTGTTTAAAAAATGCCTGAAAAATAGTACGAACACATTAATATGTGCCTACAAATTTTGTCACGCGATAGCAAGATTTAGATTCTCTTTAAGGATATTCCACAAAAAACGAAAGTCCATGTATTGTATTCAAACAAAATAACTCTCCCATAAGTATATAAATATTTTTTTTACCGTATTATAAAGTGTATTAGAAAATACTTCATATTGAATGATGTCATACAAGCCACTCTTATTTAATTTCTACAGTGGAAATAATTATTCGTTTGTCAAATATTATATCAACATATTAATTTAAGATTTTTTTTCAATTCACCCGAGTAAAGTTTTCTCGTATACTAAATGCTATTCTTATATAAGACTTACTAATAAAAAAATTCTTGGCGTATATAACTAGGGACACGATTTTTAATGAGAAACAAAGTTATCGTTGACGATTAAGGTGCATTTTTAAAATTTTAAAACAAGTTTAGTTAATTAACTAGCATAAGTGAAATTATCTTTAATGCATCTAAAATAATCATGATTATTTGATATATTATACGTTGTATTTTTCTTCTCAGTTTTTACACCCCTTTTACGTGCATATTTGTACGAAGCACATATTCATTTGAATTCTCTATACGTGCAACGTAATGAGGCCTACATTTGTTTTTCAAATCCATACATGAAATACTTCACTGCCGTATTAGGTGGGCATTTACTTGTGTAGAATAATTATCATACCTTAGAAATGTATTTCGTTTGTGATAGTCCGTCACGATCGCGCCACTTGCTCTTTTTGTCGATCCTAATACTGGCGTATCACTATTATGATATAATTGCGGCGAATCTGATCTCTGTGGGCCCGGAGGCCTCTCGCCGGACCGAAAATATTTGACTTGCGTGACGAAGATAGCCCCAATTTCGTGTCTACGTCTTTCCCTCCTTGGGCTATTCATGCAGAACGCTTTGCGCAGTGGCAAATTTTCTCAAAACTGAAACGCTTAAGTATTCATAGGGTGAGCATTATCAACAGATTTGTGTGCATAAGAAATCTTTAATTACAGTCATTTTATGGCGACTCGAGTGCTTTATATTCTGTATTATGATCCAATTTTAACACATTTCAATTAAGTAATTGTGTACACACGCTTACTATAATACATTATCATTGTATTTACTGGATCAAAAATAACAATGAGTTTTTTACGACAAAAATGATTTTAACACGGTGAAAAAATAGCAATGTATTTTAATTCTACAAAATTATTTTTAACAAATATAGTTGATAGCTATTTCAGCTCACGCCATCGTCAGAACTAAAGTGATATAGATATAGTGAACTATGATGATATATGATAGTTCTGACGATGGCGTGAGCCGAAATAGCTATCAACTATATTTATTAAAAATAATTTTGTAGAATTAAAATATATTGCTATTTTTTCACCGTGTTATAATGGAGTTCTACCAAGTGAATGCCAATTCAATCAATGAAATGATTTTATTTGTCCAAGAACCTGACAATGGAATGATTCTAAAGTAGCCGTCGATATAATAAATTTCGGTGTATAAAAATTTAATTAATTTATAAATGTAAACTATTAATATATATAGTATCACCCAGAAAATGGAAGAGTGTCACAAAGTGAGCATGAATATTTTCTATATATTAATTTATGATATCGACTGAAGGTCCATGATGGAATTTCAATATCAAATTTAAATTTGAATCCGTGTGATAGAATGCCTGAAGATGCCGAAAGGCGAAACCCGGGTCGTTAGTGACAAAACATGTGGAATCGTACAAAATTGTAACAATTCAAATTTTCTATATATTAATTTCATAAAAATACACTAATTCAAATACAAACCATAATTCTTGTTTATTTGGTAACTTTTGGAATTTTATAACTACACAAATTTATTTTCTTACTTGTGTCATTCATATTGGTGAAAATAAATTATTATATTAATGATTTGAATATTTGGTATTGAATATAAATTTAAAAAAACATATGATTAATAAAGTGTTTCTCAAAAATTTTTGGTCTAAAAATCTCTAACCTTTTCAATCCACTGGCACAGTTTTAGACATTTTTACAATGTAATAATAGTACAACGCCATTAAAATTAGATGGTAGCCATCTGAAGGATACAAAATGACATAAATATTGTATTTATCTTATTCTTCAAATTAATTGAAATACGCCAAAATTATACGTCGCTACAAATGCGAGGTATTGTGTAATAGAAACTTTTAACGAGATATCATAACTGCCGCAAAACAAAGGTGCTATTTTTTATCCTGTTCACCTTCAAATTTGTAGATGCTTGGTAATATGTGATTATAACATATTATGATGTGACCAGGTCGCCGTCTGGTTATACCTGTATCCTTAACGACCTATGAACGCTTTATGATTGTGAGAACTCTATATTGTCGCCGGTCCAAGGATTCAGCTAATGGTAATGTTCATAAAATTGTTCTTTAATTTATAATATTCCTGTAAAAAATATATAGGTCTCATCAGAATAGACAAACCCGCAGGGTTCGACTTATGTTGAGTGACTAAGTTCATAAGTGTACCCTATGATATACGTATGTGTTTCATAATCGTATTTTAGGGACGTGTTTTCTAAGAAATGTAATATGTTGTCAGATATATTAAAAGTCAATCATTATTTTATTTAACATTATTATACACAGTTTCAAAATTAAAATAACCGCACATTTTTATTTTATTTTAAGTTTCACTGAGTACAACAACAAATCGATAGTTTTCCAATATTTTGTTTTTATAGACTACGTTTTGTCAATAGATAAAATCTACTATAGCAACGTCGTGTATGTATAATTGAAATAACTACTGTATGGATTCTTTCTGGACAGAAATTTCAGTATAATAACAGTTATTTTTCTGAGGCGTAATGTTTCTTGACAAAAAGATATTTTATATAAATTCCTTAATATTTTTTGCACAAGAATAATACACCTAAGCCTCGTATAGCACGGTTTTATACAACACGGTTTTACATAACACGGATGTATAAATTGTGACATATTTTTATACAACACGCTTCATATAACACGGTTTACGGGAAAAAGATAATTAAAATGGAATGAATTGAATAAATCCACCTTAATCAATGACTCGGAAAGCATTTGCAGCGAAGTAGATACACATTTTTCATATTAAAAACAATAAATGAAGGCTACAATGGAAAGGAGTTCAAAATTTAAGACGGAATTACAAAACATTTTGGAATGTCTTAAGGAAATGCTTAAATTATACGCTAAAAGCAGGCAATCGCTTATTAACGATTTCTTAAAATTCAGAGTCTTCCGATGATGAAAATTCACAACCTATCTCGAAAAAAATATAGAATTCTAAGTGAAAGCGATGATAAATGAATGGTGTATTATGCTATTAAGGCATCTTTAAATTAAAATGTAAATGCATACTTCTTTAATTAAAAAATAAAGTACATATTCATATAAACTATCATCGATTTAAAATTTTTTTGGAACACCAACCTTAATTTTCTATGAACTTCAAACCTTGTATAACACGGATTTGTATTACACGAGGTTTTTGTGGCCCATGTGTATAAACAAAAATCTCAGAAACAGGATGAATTCATCGCCAATTCATTTGAAATGATAAATGACACAGTTAGTATCGCCTCACGGCATACAGGTTGCAAAGCATTGATCTATGTACTTAGGTCGAACCCTTTTGTTTCGCCATCATTATTTTCTAGTACATAATGCTACACTATTTGATTTGCATATGAATATTATACTACGATTGTATAATACAGATTTGCGATGTAGAAGAAAAAATCAATCAATTAATTTCTTTTCACTCTACTTTTACATATTGTTTGGTGAGGTTCAAATGTCAGATATCTTGAGCATCAAGTCAAGATAATACATCTTCCCAACCATATCCGTATTTTCTCTCGATTATTAAATTTAACATTAAAACCTGAACTTAATTATGCTTCGTACCTTTTAGACCGTACAAGTTTGTCACACTAAAGAGATTATCAGTTTTCCACAGCAGATTTATGTCAAACCTTTAAACCTCTTGAATTGGATTCCATACGGTTCCTTGTCATGGCAAAAATGGAATTCCGAATGAGTAGGTTGCTTAATGTTGCCTTAAAATAAAACCAATATCGCTTAATCTGACAGCTCACTATGAAATATAAATATAAAACACAGGTTCATGTTTTGTGCAGGTATGGAACTTTGGGTGAATTTGACGAGAGCTGTTTGAAAGCGTTGAATTCTGACGACATTTTCTCAGAATAATTTATTTATTGACTACTGCGATGATTTTGTTAACATAATAATCTTTAAGTTGTTAATATTTTGATATATTATTTTATCTTTTATTTAAACTGAGCGTTGTGTGAGGATTTACATTCCATCCATAAAAACTAAGAATCAACTAAGTCAGAAAACTTTTCTAAGTATTGATCAATTTATCTTCTTAATGAGGAAGATAATACAATTTTAGATGTAGTATGAATTGTAAATCTATAGTATTTCAATATTCATTTTAATTTTTTGTTAAAACAATAACGTATTAATTTGCGAAATATATTTTCAATTCCATTTTTTTGATTAAATTCGAATTTAATTGAAGAACCAGCGATTCTTATCTGCTGGCACTGAAAAGATTCTAAGTTATATTGTATTTGATAAAAAATGTCATTCGTCCGCTTAGAAATAATATTATCTTTCTGCACTTGATATCACTCCAGTACAAAAAATGACCTTTTCATACAAGTAGTCTTCCGTTCTTCTAATTGGCGATTGTAATCAATATGTCAAATATGTAGACCAAAAAAATACGGACAATGACCCTATGTTAGTATTTAACGACACTAGTTAATAAATGTATTTTAATTATTTCATCATAAAACTCTCCAGTTTTAATCGACGACCCAAACAATTCTCTTTTTGTTATACGCTAACTATTAAGTAAAAATATCTGCAGGAAAACTTCAAACAAATGTACAAAGCACTAATAAAAATGTTAAAACACGTTTTATACGCATTATTTTTTACTTTACCAGTGCTTTACAAGGCCTCCTTCCGTGATCTTAAACAATTTCCTATATACAAAACTAGATTTCAGCTATAACAATGCTCATTCATAACATCTTCACACGCAACTTGCTTTAATACATGTTTTTAAGAAAATAATATATGATAAATCCAAAAACATTTTTTTCGATTCATGATTTTGTGACTCATATCAGTTCTAATATGAAACGTGTCGACTCCTTGTGAATCGTCTCTATGGCCCTTTTGTTTTACATTAAAGTGGGTGATAATTAATCTTCGTAGTAATATGCTTCACATAGGTAGTGAATATGTGCCATTAATGAAACATATTTTCAAACATATATTAAATATGTTGTATTTAATATGATATGCTTTCACGCAGTGGTCTTCATCGTATGATAAGGGTTAAAATCATATTGTGTTAAAATATCGTACAGAACGCGTCTCGTTCATCTCGAAAGCTTATAAGACTAAAGTGTCATTTTGGCATCCAGCCAAATGTTAAGTTAAGTTGACAGGAGTATTAGGCACACGATTAACGTAAGCCTCACAAATTGAGCAGGTACAAAGCCTAATGCCTTATGGAGTTGTGTAATATTGGCGTTTTTATTTAAAGGTATGCGACATTTAAGATTCCATCTATTCAGCAACTGATAAAAATATAGCATTAGAGTTTCAATACACCACCAAAAAACCACCGATATTTTCTTCAGAGCCGAATTGAACTATGAAAGGCTTATATCGCTTATAAGAACACTACAAAAAAAATACTTTATGAAATACTAACTTTAGCCAATTATTCTCGTTAATACTTTATCGTATACACATATTTTACTATAGACATATAAATATTTGGAAGCTGTAATAGAGCTACAATTGCAATACAAAAATCTTTCACACTTTCCTATGACTTTTTCGTATCAAGAATTTTTTATCGACTATATCAAAATACTTCATCTTGAGCCCTGATTAGAATTAAGCAACCCTATTTCACATCACAGTGATCTTACATTTTGTATATAAAATCCTGACTTTTCAAATAATTATAAAACAATTTCAAAGATTACATAGACAAAATATGCTGCATGATAATGCAAGACCACATACAGCAAGGGTCTCAACTCAAGACTCAAGAAAATTTTTTAGAACTTGGCTGGTCTGTTTTGCCTCATCCACCATACTCTCCAGACCTTGCTCCAACAGATTACCACCTTTTCTGTTCCTTACAAAAAAAATTTGAATGGAAAAAGCTTTACTTCAGAACAGGGAGTAAATGAGGCTCTCCTTGAGTTTTTCTAACCAAAGCCTGCCAAATTTTACGAGAAGGGTATCGAAAAGTTGACGACCAGATGGGAGCAAGTTATATTTAATAATGGAGAATATGTTAATTAATATAATGTTATTAAATATTTTTTAATGTTACAGCAAAATAACTGTTAAATGTATGAAAAAAACGGAAGTTTTTTATGACTCGACCTAATAACTAAAGTTTTAACAACACTAATCAACACCTTTTGACTCTCGCTATGGAGGCAGATAAACAAAACCCTCGCATTGTTCTCCTTGTAGATATACTTAATTATTTATTAATAATTACATGTAACACGAACCAATTATTATTCATACGGACAAAAACGTAGGCCACAACCATTACGGAAAATGATAAACCTACGCAGCAAAATTATTCCTAATAAATAATTAATTTGAAATTATTAACACGTTAAATCCTAGTGATATTCAAAATGAAAAATGTCTATTGTCTTCTAATGTATAATAATTGAGAAATAAAAATACATTTATTTCAGCAATGTTTCTAAGAATGATTTTTCAAAAAATAAAAAAAATATAGTCGATATCCTCTGCCTATCTATTTTTACGTATTCATCTTGAATGTTGATCATGGTTGATTCATTTATAACATATTTTTCATGTAGTTTCTTATAATAATAATAATAATTTTCTATCCATTTAAAAAAATATCGATACAGCTATTACTTGCAGCCCATATATAATATATAATACATACTTTATAAATGACAATTTGATGCAAAAGTTTTTTTTGCAAACTATTTCAATCACTTTTTCTTATGTTAATCAGCGAATTGATTGAATTGGCATTCACTTGGTAGAACTCCATTATAACACGGTGAAAAAATAGCAATGCATTTTAGTTCTACAAAATTATTTTTAACAAATATAGTTGATAGCTATTTCAGATTCATTAGCATAGTCAGAACTAGTTCTGACACCGTGTTAATCATCGAAGAATAAAAAATTGTCTTCACAATTTTTTAACTTTTCCTAATGCAATTTTCATCGAGCGCTAAAACGCCATTTTTCCTTAATATATGTGAAGTCACAATAAGACTTTATAAGCCATAGATCGTTACACATGCTAACTTTCACGAATTGTATCTTTTTTTACTCAGGGATTTGGCGGTAAAAGTTTTGATTTATTGACCAGACGGTTCTTAACTGAAAACTTGAAATGTCAAAATATATTCTTTTGATTGACAATTATTTACTATTATCTTCTAATGTGTTTTTTTTTCCTGCATTTTTTCCTTAGGTTACTCTCGAGTGTCTTGAAATTCCTCACTGAATTTATACCTTGAATATAAAATTATCAATTTATTGAAAAATACATTGGCTTTCATATAATGCATTATTAACTGGTCGGTTTGGTACACGAGACCTTCGTCACGGTATCAAGGCCAAATCTAAACGGTATTGAAATATTATCATTCAACTCATATGTGCACTGGACTCTAATATGTTGAACTTCTAGGATCAAATTAATAAGATCGACGACATGATACGTATTTTTCGACATTGGTACAGCCTCTTTCATCTAGGCCGCCATCTGTGTCAAACGTCCGCAGTGACAGTCATTACCCAATCTGTCAACTCTTGGGCCAAAGATTACGAAGCGTATTAAAATAACAAGACGTATGTACTGCCGGTAGTCTTGGATCGATGCATACTGACAGAATGATATCTCACACACGGAACTCGAGTTTCTGACATATCAAATGAATATAGAATACGTCCACATGTTATTATATTATATATATAAAGGTTCTATGCAACAAACACAAAAATCGCAGTGGACTGTGCACTTAACAGAAGAGTTTTTTTCATTCTTATTTATTCATCGATTTTCATAAGGCTACTTTAAGAGCTATTCACTCAAATAATGTATGTAACATTAAATAGCAGTAATAACATTTTTGTAAACATTTTAATTTTCTTTTATCAATTACTGAGCATTTATTAAATCAAGTATCAGTTTTCAGGTGTTAACTGTCACTTCTTGACGGAAAGGCATGGTATTTTAAATAATAAAAACACATTCTTAGTACTTATTTCCACAATACATTTTTTGATCAGGACCAACTTCGCTCATCGCGAGCATTGTCAACTGATAGAATACAATTTACAAACAAGTCTTTTTTAGTTCTTCAACCCATTGTTTTCTATACCTGTTACCTTTAACTCAAGTATTTTGTATAATAATAGAATTGTTTGTAAATTGTCTTCTATCAGTTGATAATGCTCACGATGAACAAAACCGGTCCTGATCAAAAAATATATTGTGGAAATTAGTACCAAAAAAAAACATATATACCAAAATTAGTATGCAAATTTCAATTAATAGTAATAATATACATATTTACTTAGTACGCAAGAATTACAACACGTATAAAAAATACGATCAAAACTGAATTAATACCTCCAACACCTAAAATATCACAGGCACCATTTTGCTTTCGTGGCGGCTTAATATATTGTAGTATGAGTTGGTTTCTCCCACCTTGGTTGAATAGAAATATATTTTTAAGCAGTTCAACGTCAGAGAGGTTGTATTATTATAATATCCATAATGTGACTTAAGTCTTAAGAGCGACGAAAAAAAAACAACATTTCAATTGACAAAATTTTTAGGAACTAGTTTTTTTTTTCATAAATTAATCTTAGATTAATTTTTCATCTTAAATATAATAGTTTACGCTCGCGTACCTAAGACGTTAACTGTTATTACACCTGAATTATTTTTGACAAATAAATTAGAACATGTTTTACCGGTAATCATTTTCGGCAAGTGCCGCTTGGGTAAATCTCTTTGATCTACCGAATATAAAGTTTACATGATTATAATACACTAAAGAAGATTAAATATTACGTGATATATTACTAAGTATTGTCATTTTAGTAATGATTTTTTTATAAGTATCAATAATTCGGGTGATGATCGGTCGAATAGTAATCGAATAAAAATGTATAAATAAATATTGATTGAATTGGCTTTTACTAAGTAGAACTCCGTTACACTATGGTGAAAAAATAGCAATGTATTTTAGTTCTTCATTTTTTTTTTATAAGGTATAGTCGATAGCTATTTCGGCTCACGCCATAGTTCTGACGATGGAGTCAGCCGAAACAGCTATCAACTATATCTTAAAAAATAATAATTGTGTAGAAATAAAACACATTGCTATTTTTTCACTGTGTGGTAAATAAATATTTGTATAAAAGCTTTGAATGTGTTTTTTATATATTTATATACCGCGTTGTAAAAGCGCACTATGAAAGATATTACAAAAAATATTCAATCAAGTAATTAAAATGTTGGACGACTTCCAACTAAATCTTTTATATTGTTGTATCTTTATATTGTTTTATTTTAAAATAATATTAAAACTATCACTGTCATAAATGTCAGCACATTTTATACCTCTAAAATCTTTATTTATTGCAAATAAGTATTCCTGTCAGATTGAAAATATTGATCGTATGCTTATCGGCGTATGTCCTTCTGCGCGCGTGCGATTATAAATATATTAACGGATTGATGATTTAAAAGTGAATTTCAAAGCCTGTAATTACGGTCTATCAAGTTAATCGATTACTTGAGAAATAAATTTGTTCAGCGTAAGATGGGTAGCGTAGAAAGAAGAAACCTTTCCATTGGCATTATGTAAATCTTCTCTCGAATATAAAAACTGATTTAAATATTCAAAACGCAGCCCACGATTTGTCCCTGCAGCAATATTCGACCATTTTAATTTCCTTAGAACTAGATTAGAACTATCGTTTTCCCATTCAAATAAATACCGCCTAGATTTTTTAATGACGCTCCCAACGCAACACTTTACATTCATCATCATCGTTGGCGCGTCAACCTGGGGTGGGTCTTGCCCTCTAGCAACAACCTTCTCGTCCTATCCTCATCCTTTATGATGAATTTGTGTTCTCTCAGCTGACAGTATGATCATTGTCATATTACCTTATTTCAAAAGGACTGCAGATTTCTGGATCGAGTGCCACCAGCTCAATAAACTTTTTCCAATTTTATAGCAGATATCACTTGACCTTCGATTATTTTTATCCTGTGTATTCTACTTCGTTCACTGTTCTCTATTCTGTTACCTAGTACATTGAAATATTATATATGTCTCGATCCGACTGAGAAGAGTCTTTCTTGTTTATTAATTGAATTACCATTTACGCGGTGAAAAAACAGCAATGTATGTTTACACTGTGTTAGTCTTTCTTGTCTTATTATTTATATCTTGCATTTGTTTTTTCGAACTCTCAGTGAAACAGTGATGCATATAAAAATAACAATTAATTCATCACTGTTAATGCTATGGATATGATTTAGTTGATGTTCTTCGGTTGTTATATATATATATATATATATATAAATCTACATATTATACTGAAAAAGTAATAATATTAAATCAATTTCTCCGTTTGAATTAATGTAAAAGAAAAATAAACATCTTGAAAATCGTAAAGAGATCACGTGTCTTCGTAAAAAAATCTCCGTTTATCTCCCCCAAAATGATTTATATTTACTGCAAATTTTTGTCAACTTCAAACTACTCTCCTACAATATGTAAAGCTTCGTTTGAACTGTATTTTAATGGGAGTGTAATATCCTCAGTATTCACAATTAACAACGAGTGTAACATAAAAACAACTATCGACGATACTTGTATCAAAATAAACGTTTATTTTTACTTGTTGAATATCAATTTGATTTATTCAAAAGGATTGGACAAAAAGAAAAAAATTCACGCACATTGCGTTTTTTAAGACACGATTACTTGCGATTAAATCTCTTTTGACTTTTCGCATCTTTTAAAAAAAATAATTACTGACACTACAATAAAACTTTTTTTTTCAATCCACTTTTCAATAAACCCCAAAGGATGGTGTAAAGAAATTTAAAAGAAGGCAAAAATTTGGATGTCCAGTAATAAATAAGCTTTAATTGTTAATGCGTTTTTAATTCAATAGTTTTCTGCTTATAATCAAAATGCGTTCAATCAAAACAGAATCACTAATTATGTAGAAATATGCACGAATAAAAAATGTAGAATTTTTAGAATAGGATAAATTACTCTCCCGACAAAACATTCATGACATCACGCATCCTTCCAAAACTTTATTCATACAAGGTATTTTAGCCCGGGGCCTAAAAGGAATAATTTTCCTGCGGTATGAAAGTAAAATGAAGCTTTACAGTGTATTTTATGATATTTTTTAAGTGTTCTTATTATGGAAAATTGTTTAGTATAGATAATTGTGTAACTCTTTTACTGTATAACTAGTGACCATAAAACACGTTAAGGGCGTATGACTCGGCTCTTTTTGATTATCTATACTCCCTAAGAGGATTATATGGCGAACGTCTGGTGCTAATTTTTTTGTTACTTCCCAAACAAGTGTATCATAATTTAACATATGAATATAATATTACTGATATTTTCAACTAATCTAAAGAACAATTGTCCGATTTTCTTAAAGTATGTGGCATATACATAACTTATTTTTTTTATGAATAAAAGAAATTCTTTATTATGGCATACTTAAACATATTTTTTATAATCGGCATGCGGCTTCTTCAAATCCTTGTTAAAATACATCTAAAGTTATTGAAAAGAAAAGAACTTTTACTTGTTCATTCAAAAAATGGTTATCTCTGAAAACTGTGAAATTTAAAAGTGGATATCATTGCTGTAAGTAACATCAAGAAAAATCTTGAAAAATACAATGTTCATTTAGGTAAATCTATGTAAGAAAAGCCATATATTTCAAAAATACTATTTCGTATAAGTTTTTTCTTTATCATCTTTTAAATATCTCATTTCAGTTGTAAATTTTTGTGTTCATTTATTGGCACTGTTTTCTCAAAATAAATTATTCTTTTCGCCAAATAAACTGTGTATTGATTAAAGCACACAAAAAATCGATCATCTTTAATATACCTCTACCATAGAGTATCTACGCTGAAATCAGTGGTCATCCAATCATTAGTGTTGATTTGTATGTATTTTTTTGTTTATATATTACCGTGCGTACACTTACTGTGCGTGTTAAATATTGTTAATAAATCGAACAATCTTCACGTATTTTTATAATATCTTTACCATAAAAAACATTTTTGTTTCATGTTTAAAATTCATAAAAATAAGCTTTGTTTTAGCCAATTTATTTAGTCGCCAGTTTAAAACTTTTCAATTAGTCGCATTCGATATTACAGTCTGCGGTTTATTAAGTTTCGAAATAATAATTTTTTCTAAGAATTTAATGCCGTTTTATAACATGTCTGATTTATAATGTTTTAGATCGGCTACTGTAGAAACTTTTTATTGGACTTGTGACGGGATTCCTTTGAACCAATTACTGACTTCCCCATACAAAGCTTTATTCTCATAGTTTTTGAATGCCACGATATCATGTTAAGAAGGCTTCTACGTTACGCACGCGACCATCAACTCATTTTTTGCTCAAAGGAGTAAGTTAGAAAACAACAAACTACCTTTAAACAGAAGGCGTTTATGTAAATATATCATCTGGCACAAATTGTTGAAACGAAACAAAGGAAACATATTTTACTGTTTTTACTGTTCAACTCTATCAAAATACAAAATGGCTATAACTTTTCATTAAAAAGTTTTAACAAGCTAATTTATAAATTATTAATGTTGGGACTTATTTTTCAACAGAAGTAATTTTTCAATAGTCAATAATTTTTATAGCTTATAACATTAATTTTATAAGAATTAGCCGCTGATGAAAAGTTGTAATCATTTGAGACAATTTCTCATATCATTTTAAATATATCTGACGTCATAGCCATCAACTAATGCTCCAATCGTTTTGGAATTGGAATATCATCCAAAATTAACAAAAAAAATATTATTCACTCAACATTCAATTCGTGAAGAAGAAACTGCGCAAAAATCTCTTACAACCAAACTACTAACAGATAATTCCCATATCAAAATCAAATATCGATTAAGTACAAATTTCATTATTTGTGTATAAAATACCTTTTGTGTGTATACAGAATAAGCTATTATTATATAGAAAATACTATAAACTACTTTTATACTTTTTATTATTATGTTTTTGTTTATCACTTCAAAAAAATGCATAACATATATATTTAGAAACAAAAAAACATTTTAATCGAAATGCCATCAACCTGGTGTCTAATGATATTTTGTATGTAATAAATTATCATATACTGCTGTAATCTTCACAAAAGGAACGCTTTCCGGATTTCATTTATGAAATAAAACTTATAGCATAATTTCCGATTTGATAGTGATGCAACACCTTGATATGTCATTAATTGTACATGTACATAAATGCCTAAACAAGCCCACAGGTTTTTTGATGGACAGGTGCATACACGCTTCAATCTCTTTGATTCTTGACATATTCCATTGTAAATTGTAGATCTCACCTTACGAATGCACCAAACTACGTTCCAATATGTTTTTTATAGAGGCTAATGGTCGCCTAATCACTGATCTAGAAGAGCGATAACCAAACGCCGAGAACCGGTAGCACATCGACATGACATCTACAAACCATCAAAATCACCGAGAGACATATGATATTTTAATAGAAAAATATTTTATATCAAAATCAATCAATCTCTATCAAACAGGTGCAGCTGTACTCAATAGAAAAGTGGGAGCAAATTTGTCTCAAATCTTTTGTACGTGACATATCATTTATAAGACTTATACTATACTGTTGAAGTGATCTTTTTTTACGAACGCTCCTAAAATTGCCAAGTCATTCAAAGGGTAAAACATTCACCGCTTATAAACATACATATAATACATGGCTGAAGAATGGAGCTTGAGATATGAAATATTATTCTTACCAATTTTGCAGCGATTCACTGATTACTCTGAATTCAAAATAACTCACAAATAATGATTGCAAAAGCTTTCAGCCAAATTTATTGGAAAAAGTATTTATATTTGTGTTCAAAAAAAAAGTATTTTCGTATAAATATATTGAAAAGTTAATTAACTGTTCTAAGAAATGAAATATGTCTTACTTTTATGGAATGTTGATAAACGATCACAAAATCTCGTCTAATAATTCACAAATCATCCACTTTTACTTTTCATTCTGATATATTTATTTTATATTATTTTTTGCATTATAATAATAAGAATTTACTAATTTATTGCTTGAGCAATGTGAAAAATGATTAAAATATAGAAACCCATATTCATAAAAAGACACATTTTGTTTTGCACTATTTCTAAATACTTTTTTCACGCATCCCAAACATTATCAAATGCTATTATAAAAAATTGAAAACTGTTCCAAACAAATTGTGATGTAATGATTTAAGCATACTGCCATACTACCAAACGACAGCTAACCACTCAAAAGTGATAAAAATTTGAAATCAACGAACTATGTCCCGAAAAAACTCATTCGTGCCCACTCAGAATATGTTGACAACTGATGCAATAAAAAATTTTAAGGCTCTACTCAGTGATAAGCTATATTTTTTGAATTTGTGAAAGCGTTAGATATAACTTGAATATATTGGCAAAAATTGAACAGCGATACTAAGTTTTAAATAAAACAACACTGCTTCTTACTTTACAGTGCTTTGCCGCGTTTCGTTTATTCATGATCTCGCTATTCTTACATCGGAACAAATATGAAACTTGATGAATAAGGGGTTCACTTGAAAACTTGGAAAATATGAGAACTTAATCATGCAACGGGGTATCATTAAAAAATTGCGTGTTTTGTAATACACTGATAATGCGACTGTTACGATCCTTAAATTGAATACATTTTTTAACCACTGCTCGCAAAATGGTAATGTTCTTATGACGACAAACCTTACCAGTGTATTCGTCCGTAACTTGATATGAGAGCTGTAGATATGTATCTGGTAAGGACACTCGAATATCCGTCAGTCACCGCAAACCGCACAGCTTGCCTGCCACCGGTTTTCTGTTACTCGTACCTACATAACTTATTAAATATTCCGATATCTTCTTCATAGTATCAATATAATACATTTTATTTTAAAAGACGCATAAAAATCTTATTTTATTGTGCTGAAACTACTCCAGCAGGTGGATGTATTGTTTCTTCGACAAATAACGAATATACTATTAATTGAAACAACAAGAATGTATCATGAATAACACGCTAAATGAACATCCTGCATGATTCAGGTGAAACTATCTTAGCAGTATTTGATATATGACAATAATTATCAATTATGAATCAGTTTTTCAGAATTCATTTTTAAATAAAATAAGGTATTTTATATCATCCGCAGTAGGGATACCACGAGCATTTGATTGGTGGTAAATGAGTCGGCAGCTACTATGTCCGATCTGGAACTGTAGGCAGGCATCGGTGGTGGCTGCATTACGCAGGCATAGCGTGCCAGCCCACTACACCCCTGAGGGTGTTCGCCGGTCGACAGACGACCGGCTACTGGACTTGCTATCAACTCACTTTTTTATAAGCCTCGGGATCCAATCTGAAATTGGCTGCGTGCATTATTCAGCCGGGAGTCACTTCCAAATTTGAATTTCAAATGTCGCTGTTGTTCCAAACTTATGCTGGCATGTAGGATAACGATAATAGGCAAATGACTACAGAGGCCCGTTCATTGATACAAAAGAGATGTTCTATTATTATTTTTTATTAATTACTGAAAAAATATTTTAATTATTTTTATTTTGCTGCTTTACACGCAACATTATGTTATTGTATCTATTTATAATGGTAACATTTCACTAATCGTGAATTATATATTATAATACACATATTGCAGTCAAAAAAATATGCAAAACCACGCCGATGCCAGAACCAATAAAAAAATACGTGAAATATCTCATGATTTATAATATATTCTGCTTACATTACTAGCCCGCTTTTAATTGAAAATATCACTTACCAAGAGAAACCGATTCTGACGTTAAAATAAATTGTAGAATATACACAACGAGTGTTTTTATAATACCTTCTCTAAATATTAATTACAATTATGACAGCTTTGTGAATGGTTTATTTATTTAATTTAAATAGCCGAAACTTTGTAAGTTTGTCGTGTTTATTTTTTAGACCGAATAAATACATTTCAAGGCGTTATGTAGTTTTTTTTTTATGTCAATAAGAACATTCAATTTTCGTTTTAAAAATACGAATTGACTTATTATCACGCGAATGAAACCATGTTTTATTTTTTAAAAAATGATACATATGTAACTTTCTCGTACCGTAAAACTCATAGAGCTCACTAATTTTGCTTGAGCTAAGTGAAAACACCTGCTTCAGCCACATGGTTATACTTGCATATCTATTGCGTGATACATAAAAATAACTTAGATCCTCGGAGATATACTAACATTACCGGATAGCCGATTATTTTTGATCTATTTGACAATCATAGAGAATGCTGGTGTAGTGTTACCAATTTCCATATATTTATCATTATCATGGCCGTAATTCTGTACGTAATTTATGATGGTCTTGATGAAATTAAAAACATTGATAATAAAATTTAATCGGCTATCAATATAAAGATAAATAGAAAAAAGACTAGCTCAATGTAGACCGAAAGTTTAGCATGAATACTAAATTTCAATTGATTTTAATACAATATATATTTTTAATATTGTCAATTTCTAATATTCAATGTATCGTCATTCGCAATATATACTGACAATCTTTTACAGCAAAAGTTCCCAACCGGTACGATCGTGAAGAAATTTCTGGCCGGTTCCGACTACGATTGTAAATTTTAAAGATAGCAATGGTTTCAATGTTTTCCGTGTTTTAGAATTCATGTTATATTTAACAATATTTTATTATTACGTAGCAGTACATAATGTGTATGGTTGAAGTCTGCATAAAAAAGGCTTGACAGTTAGATTTTGCACAGTTATTAATTAACAAACAATCCTTTTCAAGTTATAATAAGCGAAGTTTTCATAAAATGAAAACAAAATAAAATTTTCGCACGTCTAAAACAATTTATGATATCAACTGAAGGTGCTTGATGGAATTTCAATATCAAATTTGAATTGTTAGGACTTTGTACGATTCCACATGTTTTGTCACTAACGACCCGGGTTTCGTCTTTCTGCATCTTCAGGCATTCTATCTCACGGATGCAACAGAACTGACGTACAATAAACAGTTAGCATCGTATATATACCAAAACTATTAATTACAGGAAAACACTAGCACCAGAAAATGACAGCTAAAACAAATTTAGTAATATTAATCTTATAATAATTAACGCAATTGCCTGTGATAATTTTCATTAACGATCTTGTTAATGAGCCATTCTTGAATTACAACAGATAATAAATAACTATTATTAATTTAATGATTATTGTACAGTTTTAGTTCTGTTGCATCCCTGTGATAGAATGCCTGAAGATGCCGAAAGGCGAAACCCGGGTCATTAGTGACAAAACATGTGGAATCGTAAAAAGTTGTAACAATTCAAATCTAAAATAATATCTCAAAACATAACTGTAAAATAATTATTGGTTTTTAACTAATTTTAAACAGATTTGATTTATGCTAGTGATGGATATGTTTGATGAATAAATCAAGCCTATCCTCTTGAACTTGCAAGCGAGCCAGACTAAGATGCAGTGGCTGAATTTTCAACTTGTTATCCGCAGGCTATCCTTCTCAGTAGACTTATGCATACACTATGCGGTACTTACTTCTTACCTTTAGCTTGTATACCATATCTTTAATGGATGCTGAGTACTTTCATTTAATATGTCTATTCCAGTATCAGCAAAAAGCTCGTTAAGTCTTTATTATTTAATACTTATTTACGGAGTCCAAAATACATCTGTTTTGCAAATTAATGTCGACGTCTGAATTGTATTGAGACTAAGCCCAATAAATCTAAGAAAATTCAAATACCGATAAAAAATCTACAATATAATCATTAATACATTTTGGAATATTAAGAACATAGCTATATTTTTTTTAATATTTTAATCCCAGAATATCAATTTTAGTCTGTGTGATGTACCCACCACAATTAAATTTTTGGAGGAAGGTCATTTATGTCTATCAAATTAATTCTACTCTCTCACTTTTACAACTACACAAATATGGCAATTTCTAATTCATTTCAACAGGAACCAAAAAATCCATGATGTGAATAATAAATCCAATAAATGAATAATGATATTTTACACCTACGATGCTTTTTTTCGAAAATTAGTGAGTATATTACTTAATAGTATTCATCTTGCCACAGATTTTGTCCATTCTTATTTTTTTATCATATGATTATTATGTCAGATAAACTATGTACCTCTTTCTTGAAACAATTAAATTATGATTGCAAAGAATTATCTTTTCAAAGTGAACGGGGGCAAACTCGAACGGCATTCGGCGACGAAATATGTTTTTTAATATACACCCAGTCTTCTTTTTACGCAATTTTTTTTTACGCGAATTCGATTATACGCGATTATTTGGACGGCACCGTTACATTTTTTTACGCGCTTCACTCGTTTTTACGCGATTTTTTCCCCAAATTTGTTTTACAGAAGAAATTTATATATGATGCTAGGCATGTACATTTCATTATTTTTTTAAATAAAAAAAAAATATATGTATTTTTACAACTTAATTTTGTAAAGTATTCCATTTTTTTAAATACACATACAATTGCCAAATGTTGACAAGTGTATCGGATATTATGCGAATTTTTGTTTTAGGGTGTGTAAAGAAATATAATGGAATTGCGTAAAATCATGGGATGTATGTAAACTTGTTTAAGCACAATTAATTTATTAAATTCGTTGAATAGCACCTTTCTCGGCCTCTAATAATTCATATAAGTGTATATAAGATCATAAAACATATAATTTTTTTTTGCACGAATTTCAAAGAGCAAATTTTGGTTTTTCATACGTTTCTGGTACTTTTTTACGCGATACTTTAATTTTTGGAACCAATTTATCAAATTATATGAAAGTTATAATTTTTTTACGCGATTTTTTTTACGCGCCTTTTTCTGGAACCAATGTATCGCGTAAAAAAAGGACTGGGTGTAGTATAATAAAACAAACTAACTATTATTAATTGTTATATTTTTCCCTGTCTCTCATCGTGATATGTGAGCATCTTTAAGTTTCACTCAGTACAACTTATGGACGGTTGCAAGTATTTGTAATCGGTGCTCAGCAGTCACTTTCTCAGTGTCATGACTCGTTATCGTAAAGCAGCCTTGCTAGAATACAATCATCAAACAACTAACTCATTTTTGTTTAGCTAGATACAGCCATAAATAAATAACACGTGGATCAATAAGTCCCGGGACTGACACATAGATGGCGTTGCCAACAAAAGTTCCGTATGATTTTTCATAAGTACCAACCTTCAAAAGATACCTGTCAAAATTTCATGACATTCTGATGTTTGGTCCATGAATTACAGTGATTTAAGTGACGCTCGTCTTGATATTCTCGGAATAATGGATTCGAAACAATTTCGTGTGTTGATTTATCATTGTTTTTTGATGAAAAAAAACACAGTGCAAGCTCAGCAATGGCTTGAAAAGTGCTACAGGGAATCTGCTCCATCAAAAACAACCATTTGTCGGTGGTATGCTGAGTTTAAACGTGGTCGTACAGACCCTGAAGATGCTGAACGCTCTGGCCGGCCTAATGAGGCAATTACCCCGGAAATCATCAAAAAAGTCCACCAAATCGTTTTCGAAAACCGTAAATTAAAATTGTGTGAGATAGCTGACACCTTAAAGATATCATACGGCAGTGTGTATACTATTTTGCATGAACATTTGTCTATGAGGAAGCTGTTGTCAAAGTGGGTGCCGCGTTTGCTCACAGTGGATCAAAAACAACAACGTGTCGTTGATTCTGAGCGCTGTTTGAAGCTGTTCCGCCGAAACAAACCGGATTTTTTGCGTCGGTATGTGACAATGGACGAAACCTGGATCCTTCACTACACTCCAGAGTCAAAACGGTCGTCAGCCGAGTGGACTGCAGTCGGTGAGAAGCGTCCAAAGCGGCCAAAAACGCAAATGTGGACCGGTAAGGTTATGGCCTCAGTATTTTGGGATGCTCATGGAGTTTTGTTCATCGACTACCTTGAAAAAGTTAAGACCATCAATAGCGAACGTTACATTGTCCAATTGATGCGTTTGAAGAACGAAATCGGTGAGAAACGGCTCCAAATGAAAAAGAAGAAAGTGCTCTTTCACCAAGACAATGCGCCGTGTCACAAGTCGCTCGCTACAATGGCGAAATTGCATGAATTGGGCTTCGAATTGCTTCCACACCCACCATATTCACCGGATCTGGCCCCCAGCGACTACTACCTGTTTGCAGACCTAAAAAAAATGCTCCAAGGAAAGAGATTCTACTCCAACGAGGAAGTCATCGCCGAAACGAACGCTTATTTCGAGGCCAAAGATAAATCGTTCTACAAGAAAGGTATTGAAATGTTAGAGAAGCGCTGGACTGATTGTGTTGCTCTTGAAGGAGACTATGTTGATGAATAAAGTCGAATTTTGCCAAAAAAACGTGTTTTTCTTAGTTAGTCCCGGGACTTATCGATCCAAGTGTTACAAAAATTCAAATCGGCGACGGGAAGTACCTCGAAACATGGACAAACTTGATCAAACTTGCGACAATGCTTTGATTTTCTCCACGCATATAGCCAAACCACAAAACAAACATATTAATTTTTCATTATAATCAAACCCACGCTAAAATATATTGTAATAATAATCAAATACGGCTGCATATTACAACTGTTTCTATCAACCATAATTCAAGGTAGTGGACATAGTTTATTTGTGTTAAAATATAAAACAACTACAAATTCATTTTTATAAGCTGTGCTAAAAAGATTGTAGTCGTAAATAATAAGTAACATTCTTTAAAGTATTGACGAATACAAATTACGTATTCTCATGTTGTTTCTCTGTAGCTTAATAAATATAGTTTCTAATAAACAGTTGTAGGCAGTTCGGTAGTTGCCTCATACTTATTTATAAAATAAAACCAGAAATGTACTATCCCATTATATGCTTTATAGATATGCCGCACTCTGATAAACAGTACAAAACTCGATAGTCCGGTTCGATTATAATCATCAATGCCCCAAGTAGATGCTTGCTAAAAAAACGAACCAAATTTTTTCAAAGTATTTCTAAATTCTTCGATAAAGTTTATTGCTTCTGATTAATAGTATAACACTTCGCATTAATCTATTGGCTACTGTGTATGCTTGACTAATTAAGAGTTTGATAAAATGTTTTATTCATCTCCTGCGTACTTATATGTATGATGAATAAATTCAATTAATAATTATAATTGATAATGAGACCTGTATTCTGTCGTAATTACATTTTTGTACTAAATCGTATTGTATATTTTGTTGTAGTGTTCCATTTTTTCAATATTAAACATTAATTTCATAGAAATTCATTTACATAAAATATCGCTTAAATGATGTTAGCTATAATTTGGGTATTAATTTATTTGGTATGTACACGTTAAAAAAATACAACATACAAACTTATTGCTTTTATAACGTCATATTATTTCGCTATACAGCATATTTTGAGAAAAGTATATTTATGATTTTTTTACCTAAATACCTAACAATCCATGATTTCATAAACATATTTCTTATAGCAGAGATTCTTTGGACGAACCAAATCAACCAGAGGTATACCAGAGCTTTCGTAAAACATGAAAATTAAACAGTCTAAAAATGATTGACAAAACCTGGACAGTCCTTCTTCTAGTGGTGTATTGACCAGCAAATGATTCAAAAATTAATCCTGTGTTGCCTGAGGTAGTCAATTTAAGTGGTCATCGCCGAAATTCGCAGTAATTAAAATCAAAACAATATTTATTAACTGGAATTTATCAAATCATTGGCCATAAAACGGAGCGTTTAACATTTCCCAATATGGTATTCAAAACAGTAGAATTGGAGTTAATATTGCAGTCGGGATAAACTCCCAGTTTGGGTGTCTAGACACTCTTTTCAAACTATGGGCCGTAGCATAAACAATTTTTTTTTATATATTCGAAGCATAACAGTGCTTTCTTACTATTCCAATAATTATTTAGAAAATTAGCTTACATATTTCTTTATATCAGCACTGCTTATATGTTTACATCACAAAAATGAGTAAAATTGGAAGAAATGCTTTTTCTTTAGTTGATTGAGTTTATACCTAACCCGTTGCAAGGCCGAGAATCTCAACCACGAATGGACACTTACGTACACTGATTTTACAGCCTAATTATCTATTTTATCTAAACTGTTGGACAACTGTTTTTTTTTCATTTCTTTCATTACAGTAATAATAATTCATCGACCCTATTATTCTACATTAATTTTAAGCATTTTTTTTATTATACACTTAAGAATGCAATAAAAAATAAATCTAACTATGACTAACACAGTAAATTCTTAAGTTAGCTGTTGAGAGTGTTTCCGAATGAAATATGTAATATTTATGTAAATTGCTTTTGATTTACATGTATTTCAGCAAAACTCATTGCCATTTCCCTTCAAAATTAATCAATGCTTAGTGGTTTTACACACAAAACATTATTCTAAATAATAATTTCAAAAGCGTCATGTATTCAATAAGTGCCAGAAAAAAACAAATATCGGGTGTGAATCACGGATGTTATTAGGGACTAGGGTAATCGGAATCAGCAAAATGAAACGTTTTTTCTTGATGCAGCAGTTTGCACATACACCCAGTCCTTTTTTTACGCGATACATTGGTTCCAGAAAAAGGCGCGTAAAAACATCGCGTAAAAAAATCACAACTTTTACGCAATTGCATTACATTTCTTTACACACTCTAAAACATAAGTTCGCATAATATCCGATACACTAGTCTACACTACACTAGTATGCATATTTAAAAAAATGGAATGCTTTACAAAATTAAGTTTTAAAAATGCACATATTTTTTATTTAAGAAAAAAATGAAATGTACAAGCCTAGCATCATATACGAATTTCTTCTTTAAAACGAATTTGGGGAAAAATCGCGTAAAAACGAATGAAAGGCGTAAAAAAATGTAACGGTGGCGTCCGTAAAAGATCGCATATAATCGAATTCGAATCGCGTAAAAAAAGGACTGGGTGTATATAATACATATGTGAAAAAATATAACGTTGACAGCTTCTCACTTCCCTGAAAGAATCTAATGATGTGACTATGCTGATATTATCCAATACGTAGTCGAAAATAACGTATGTTACTTATATATATAATATTTTCAACTTCAAATATTCATTTTTTAATGCTTAGAATGCAAGGTTTAAGGATCGCTTTTCCAAACGATTTAATTATATATTGATGCCATTGTTCGATTGATCCTAACCCAGACGCCAGGTCCGTGTCTGCCTTCTGAAATGAAAGCAAAATAGAGAGAATGCAAACCGTTATTCAATACTAATAGTTATCATTTATATTATGCTCTAAGACTTAAAGGTATGCCAAGAAATCGAAAATTACACAATATAATTATATTTTAACCACTATTACACAATATTCTGTGAAATTCTTCATATACAACAAGGATTTACCGTTGTTTGAATCAGTGAAGTATGTTGATTTGTCGCGCTTTAAAAAAGCTTGTTTTTCATTTCTTTTTGTAAGATTAAATTTAAATTTTCAGATTTTTGAAATCATAAAATGACTGTAGGTATATTTTGAATTTTGACACAGTTATTATATGCATTTGTGGCGGAAAATAATATCGTTAAATATATAATAAAAATATGAGATATGTGAAAGTATTGTTATAAAACTGCCAAACATATATTTTTAAACAATGGTGTATTACAAATATGACGTTCACTGATTTTCAAATCGTTGATACGATCCAATTTGCTTCTGATATACAGTTAAGAGTAGAAAATATTAACATGCAGGCTCCAATCCAGCTTTTTCTCCTCGTGATTTTTTTTCCACGTAATGTATTATACAATATATTCATTCAATACAATTTTTTTACAACAGTATTTAGTAGGTATTTTTGAATAGAAAAAAATCTCACGTTCAAAGACGTATTATCGGACCTCATAAAAGCACGAAATGGATATATTTTTACAAAAAAGTCATCAACTATCAGTCAAAAAACATTGAAACAATACACTCAAAATGCTTTGCTTTATAGTTTTTTGCTCTTCTGACTTTGAATAAAGGACGTTGAGATGTGCCCTAGAAGTGACGAAATGTTATTACTTGTGTTTTTTTAATGAACTACCGTAATAGACTGATACCATTCAAATCTAACTCAACTATCAGTACCTGCAAAACTGATGACATTTTCATGCCTTATAATTTTTTTTTTTTTTTAAATTTTTCTTTGCATTATTTTTGTCGCCCAACAATTCTCCCGCCTCGACCAAATATCGTGTTTGTCACCCTCAAACATTACAACATTTTATTTTTTACTTTTTCAACTAAAATTTTAATTTTTATTTATAATTTTTTGTCTGAATATTAATATATAAGCCATAAAATAAAGGGTAAATAATACTTACTGATTATCAAAGTAATTTTGTAATAAATATAATGTGTAAAATATTACTGGTTTTAAACTCGTCCTAAATTAATGAATATAAAAAAATAGACACCAAATAAATATCTCATCTATGATAAAGTTAATGATAATTATAATAAAAAGCGTACCACGTGCTTATAACTATTCAATATATTTTGGTTTACGAGTGTCACCATTAAAAATTTGACCTAAAAATGTCAGTATCGATAAATTATCAAGCACTAGTCATTTTTTATTTACAACATACTTGCCTACCATTGTTTTATAATATCTTATCATCAATAATACCCACCTACATGAGTTGGATATTTAGCACCGATTTATAGTTAAATTATTGTTATCAAATATATTTCACGCTGTCATACTAACGGTACTCCTGTATTTCAGACATTTGCGTTGTCGTTCGGGTATTAATTATCTTGGGACTAGAATGAATTCTTTAACTAATAAGGTATCCAAGTTTGCGTCAAATTTATAGATATGAATGGTTTTTACATAGTCACCAAATACTTGCTGAAAATGATTGCTTTGCTTTTTACATTCTTAAAGAAAAAAACAGGCGAGAGAGATGAAATAATTACAGCATAATAAATAATAATTTAATTAAACTAGCTACCATTTTTCGTTTCAAATGGATGACATGGTAGGATGCCATATTTTTTGGCAATAATATTCAATAAATTAAATAAAAAACATTCGAATGAACATTCAATCTGTCACCTGTTTGTTAACTTCAAAATTATAATGCCTCTATAATTTAAAGCGTGTCAATCGAATGAAACATATTGTATAATTCTAATCACGTGTCCAAT
Organism: Himalopsyche japonica; assembly: GCA_028555115.1. Taxonomy (NCBI): domain Eukaryota; kingdom Metazoa; phylum Arthropoda; class Insecta; order Trichoptera; family Rhyacophilidae; genus Himalopsyche; species Himalopsyche japonica. The sequence continues at coordinate 510,674 of JAHFWJ010000449.1, read as the reverse complement.
ACTCGTTTGTTTGTATTTTAATTTATTTTCCTTTTTTTCTCTGCCGATTATGGCGATTAGTTTTCTTATATTTTGCGAAACAAATCGTACATCTCAACTTGTAAAATGCCGACATGACAAGCAAATAATTATCATACGAGATAATTTCTATTGTAAATTAAAAAATATCTTCCATTGTACCAGTTTTTTCCAGAGTTTTTGATGTTTTTTGCGCGATTATGTTAGTAACATACATCTTGTTAAAACGAAAGTGAAATAGATTATTAATTAATGCTACCAATGAACTTGACGTTTCTTGCAAATCACAAGTTTTATTTGCACATTCACGAGTGTACCTACAGATCACAACTATATTCCCACATTTCTCTTTTATTTCCGAAACAATAGCAGTGAAATTTATTGCTATACGAGTTTTGAATAGACGCCTTATTCAGCTTTTCGTAAAATTTATTCTTCTTCGGGTTTTCTTACTCTCGATTTACTCCGCTACGAAATTTATTCTATACGCGAGACAATGGATTTGCTAGTAGAATGTTTACATCGTAATTTATTTAACTAAAAGTATATGAAAACTTAATGAATGAGAAACATCCGTAAAACATTTTCAATCAGGACACAAAAAAATATTTTAAAAATGAAATATTGCGTTTTTTTTTTTTGGAAGTTTTCAACGGATTAAAAATTTACATGCAAGTCGTTTATTGCATACTACCTATTTTTTAAAAGTGTGTAAAATACCGAATAAAAAAGGGAATGCTAGTATATTCCCATGATTTTTTTTTTGTTACCATGATATCATTTTGTTTTTGCGATTAATAAAATTAAAAATAGTTGATCAAATATTAATTAATTTTGTTCCTGCATTCAAATATTACGATTGCTGATTTTTTAAACTGTTTTATTGAAAAGCGTGCCTTTAAGTTTCGTGAATTTCTGGTTGTTTCATCAAACGCACTAGATCTCGAATTTACTTAAAAGCAATTATTATGTTATTGATCATTGCACTGCCATGAGCACTTCAAAATTACAAAAATAAATCTAAATAAATTTTGACTACAGGAAAGAGTTAATGAAAAGACTAAAAGCAGGTTCGATTTTAATCAAAATTTTGTAAATACATGCATGTATTTATGAAAAAAAATTGGAGGACAATATACAGTGGCGATTTCTTGATATTATACATACATGAAATCGCCTTAGTAATACCATTCCAATATAATTAATTTCTACGCCATGCTGATAGAAAGGTACGCGCCTAGGCATAAATATTGCGATTTGTCTAATTCTAATTTGCTTACAAGAAAAAAATGCATCAACTATTTACGTTTAACTACATGACAACTCACTACATCAGACCGACATCTTCAAACATATAGGATTACTTCAATTACTTACCCATCGGTCCACAGTAGTGGCGTGCCAGCTATTGAATATAGGACCTTTCGTATTTTTAATAACGACCAATTCAATTGTTTTTAAATCTCGAAAATACAAACAAAAAACACTCGTCATCATTTAGATGATGAGAATCGTCTCCTGATATTGTTTCATAGCGTGTTATATCTTAAGATGAGTGATTAAATGTATATTATCTGTCTTCATTCATTGGCCATAAACGTTCTGTCACACCCAGTAAAATATTTTAATTCACAACTAGGTGCAAATGAGTCGCTCACACTATTCCAATAGATATACTAAATGGAAGATAGTTTCACAGAAGGCAAATGGAATAATAAAGATTTCGTTAACGGCTTATTTGCAAAAGGAATCACAGAAACGACGTAGAGATATTATATTCGTGTATACGATATGACGCATATTCTAAATGAAAATATAAAAGTCCTGGCTTAATACATTCGGCTAAATCTATCGAATATTGATTTATTGGATAAAACTTTTCTGGCAGTCTCTAAAATTTTATTAAATTATGTCTCTTGGGTAGATATATAATGTTGTTCACTAAAACAAAATTTGAATTTTTTTGAACAAGTTTTGAAAAATATTTGGTTAAACAAATACCCTCGATGACGAAAATCGTGTGCACACCAGTGAAGAAAACTAATCGTCGATAATTAACAGCTCCTTGCACCTGCAGTTTACTGCTTCGCCTCCGAAGCACTGGCGGCATAATTTGAGACGTCCAAGAGATTCGCGATCTTCCTACATCTTCAGGCAGCCGCAAGGGTAAATTGGCGATCGCTCCTTCGATCCTTCGATATCTTATTGATTGGGTGATTCACAAAGGGGCCGCGCTTTGGTCCAATGACAATAAGGCCACGATCTGGCGACACGCTCCTGACAAACAGATGGGGACTGCGACAACGAATTTCTTATGTGCGCTTCTTTATCCGGAGCGTGACTTAGACTCTATACTTTCAATGATGGTCGATGTCATTGGACATTGTTTTTCATAGATTCGTAAACGTTAAACATTCTCAATGTGGTTTTAATTGGACGCATTAATTGCATGCTTCGCAGAGTCCAATTTATGTTATTTGAAAACACTAATAAAATTATACATTCCAGGCGATGGAGAATGCTTCAACTAACGATACAGTAACATTGAATATTTACCTATTAAAAACAAATTATTTTTCAGAATTTTTTTCGTAGATAAAAATCACTATATAATTATTTGTTTAAATAAAATTATCAACACATATAATGTTCATATGCACAAAATGGAAGTAAAGGAAGTTGTTTTTACTTTCTCCTTATCTCTTCTTAGAAGCTTTTATATTTTTGAATTTATTGACATCTTTTTCTTCCGTGTAAGCTATTTTTCAACTGAATCCATTTATTATATACAGTCAAAATTAATTTTATATGGCTCAATGTCGACCAACGTTGGGAATCGATTAAACAATGTATATTTCATCCAATAAATAATAAGCAATTCGAAATACCTTTTATTTCCGTGTTATTATATGTGATTGAATTACAAAATATTATAGACAAATTTTTGCTGAACATCGAAAAATCAAGAAAAATTTACTTTTAAATTACCTCTAATTTTAAGTAATAAGTAGTGCTTCTAAATAAATAAAATTCCAATAGGCCTTTGGATATAGGTTAACCAAGTGTTTTATATAATATACATACTCCTAGTTACACGATTATATAATAAAATATATTACATCATAGACAAATCGTAACAAAGGCTAAGAATAACTAGCACCATATTTATTATAGCAATGATGATAAAATGGCGGCCCGCCGTGAATTCTTTTGTGACCCGTTTATTTTTCTAATGCATTTATCATTTATGCATTGAGCGAAAAAATTCTATGAAGATTGTAAATTTATCAAGATCCATAATCGATCGAGGAACTGGCACCGCATCGACAGATAACAATTCTGCAAGCTTGCATAGATAGTAATCTGCTTTAATGTAAAAACTTTTCGATTCTAATATTGAGTATATTCACATATATGAAAAACGTGTCTCAATAAAAACTTCTTGCAATCTAGAATCAACGATAAACATGTGTAATAATTATTAACGTTAACAGCATCCATAAAATTTACATATCAAAAACATTGTAAAAGATGTTTGAAAGATCCATTCAACATAATTAATTACGCAAATATTATTGGAGAACTATTTTTAGGCGGAATCAACTGAATTACTTTTTTATGTAATAATGCTTTATTTCAAAATACTAAAAAACAATTTACTTGGCGGCCCGTTGATTATTTTGATAGCAAATTCAGTTTTGAATGATTGAATTCAATGAAGATGTACACTAACAACGCTATTAGAGCTTTGGTTTAATAGAACCTGTTGATTCTCTTGTAGAGGTTACTTCCAGAATGAAACAAGCATGTGAACAACCACCTGACTGTGCGAAAAGTTGGCGGAAGAAGACTTAGCAGGGAATGAAAAATACAAAATGTGGCCCGCGAGCCTCGAGCAGTGATAAGGCTACGAACATTTGAATATTCAAAGAGATCCGCCCGATAACAGCGCGCGCTCGAACAATTAACAATGAGACATTATCGTATGCCCAACCGCGCAATGCAGTGACGTTCTTATGCCAACGAAATTTCCAATACAACTTTCCCAATTCAGATAAATAAATCAAAGACAACTGTAATTATGTTCAAAGAATGGCAACTATTTATCACTTTGCCGCTCTCCCTGATATGGCGACAAAACGTATTTTAAAAATCTTATTTTTTTCGAATTGAAAAATATTGCATAAAATGTTTGGTTGAGACCTTTTTTACGCCGTTTTAAATAGTAAGACGTGTGCCTTGTTTGTTTTGGAAGTAAAATGCGTATATAAAATTGGAAATATTCATTACATTTTTTATTTAAATATCTCTTTTTAAAAGACGGTAATTATTACAAAGGACAGTATTTTTACCGCAAAATAATTTTATACGAATTGTTATATTATACTTCAACATAACATGTATATACACCAGTATATAACTCTATACTACTAATATAAATGAATTAAAGTTATTATAACCGGATTATACAACAAAGCTTAGTTTCGTATGCCCTCGTCCCTGGAGCTGATGTTTAATCATAAAAATATAAGCTTCAAGTGGGTGAATAAAGATTTTTTTCACTATAATTTAATGATTTAAGTCTGTGTTTTCAAGTCAAAAATTATTATGAATGATTTCAACCTCATTCACAAAATCTAGATACATATCCGCTTTATGTAATTCTTTAGCATTTTGTTTTTTTTTCAATTCACTCATTACCGAAATAAAAAAAAATCATCAGACAGCAGCGTTTTCTACATAAAATCTTACTGTGGCCGCATTATAAATAATAGTAGACTTATCGAAACTTCTCGTGGCCGCAATAAAAAACAAAATTTATTAATTATATATTGTTGGTCCCTGCAAAATCATCTGATGTTTAATATGTATTTTAAAAACAATAGCTTTATGAATTTTATTTAGTATATCGCTGTACTCACGCAGCGTAATGGTATTTGAATTGTTGAAACTTTATGCGATTTCATATGTTCTATCACAAATGACCCCTGTTAGTCTGTTGCATCAGTATGATAGAATGCCTGAAGATGCAAAGACGAAATCCATGGCATTATTAATAAAACATGTGGATTCGTACAAAGTTTCAACAAATCAAATTTGAATAATAATATATAAGTTTTTCATTCTGACATTTATTGGAATAATCAATAATTATTTAAAAATGCTTTTCGAAAAAAAATATTTTATTATGTGTCGTTTTTAGATCTCACTCTAGAATCTCACGCTTTTAAGAACGCCAATGAAATTAAATATCCTCCGCGGCTTTTCGAGTCCATTCCCTGTAATACTCAATTTATTGCTCTCATTTTCCACTATGCGCCTCACCCTGTCTTACTCTAACTATGGCATATTCCTCTTGCATCACTTTCTCACATGGCACTCTCATTGCGTGCTTCGTGTGGTCTTGATACTGAAAAAAACGCCAGCAAATAGTAATTAATTTCACAATTGATTTTCAATAGTGACTTCTGAACAATACAATATATCGAAGAAGTTTAATTGAGCTCATTAAATAAGCGTCTACCTTCAGTATTGTTTACGGCTTATCGATCTCTCGTAAGAAAAATAAAAGAAGCAATAATTATCCTTGTTTTATAAAAAAAAAATACCGATTAAATTATTATTGACTGCATTATTACTTTTAAGAATATTGAATCTTCCCATGGGAAATACTAGTCTTTATTAGACATAAATGTCAAATCCCAATTCTTATCTTTCATTAAGTATCCAAAAAACATTTTTTTCATATATAATTAAGTGTATATAATAACTATCTCCATTAGTACACTTTATAAACTGAGCAAATCTAACTGATGACACTGCCATCTGGTAATTTAGGGTATTTTATAATTGAACATGTAAGTACAGATGGCAGGCAATGACTTTTAAACTAAGGTTTATGTTGCAAAAACACTACTCTGTAAATTCTTCAAATATAATTTTATTTTTCTCTTTTTTATGAAAAATTTAGCGATAACTCCATCATACTTTTTTTATTTTTAAAATTAAACATTAGATTTTTTCAGTACACAATACTATATATTATATTATCAAAATCAGTTACCTATATGCTAGAAAATGGACAAAATAGACAAATTTATTTTTGCACTGTGTTTGTGACTACTTTTTGACTGCTAGAAACCAATATTTTTAAGCCCAATTCACCACCTTAATGGTCTTAGCCAGTAAATAAGATACAGTGACTTTACAAGGAAATTCAATGGAAAGTGATTAACATATAATATCAAAATAAGGCAAGCTAATCGAAAACTAGAGAAAGTGATCATGTTTCTCATACAGAAAGAATTATGACAAATAATAATTAAAAATACCAATTTTTAGAAATACTTTAGTAATTTTTTTATGAAATAAATATTCATTTCAAATGATGTCATACTATTTTTTTTCACAATCCAATTAATTAATTTATTAAGATTAAATTTGAACTACTAATTTTTTACAATTTCACAAACATGTGGAATCATACAAAGTTATAGCAATTCAAATTTGATATTGAAATTTCATCAAGCACCTTCAGTCGATATCATAAATTATATCAATAATTTAATATTAGTTCAGCGGTCATTGCCAAACAAAACGTCTTTTAGCCATCTTCCTGTGAAAAAATTCTCAAAGTATGCTTCGTTATAAATTACTAAAAAAGTAAATTATCAATTTAATTTTAAATATTTTATATTAAGTAGACAAAATCAAAATCAAAACTTCAATATTAAAAAAAATTGGATGATATATTCAGTAACTATAAGTACGTCTTAAAAATATTTTTAACTTTAAATATCGGAGTTTCACGAATAAGATTAACAAAATATTCATTATTTTATTTATAGCGTAAATACAATAAAAAGTAGCCACACTATTTTCACATATTTTGTCTATGGATTTCACTTTATTTTGACAGATGTCAGGTTCCCTTAGTTCGCGCTTTAATTGCAAATCATATTGGATTTAAAATCCAGGTTTCATCAAATCGATTAGCATGGTGCCTAGATCAGCAATTTAAAATGGATGGTGTTTCTATGAAAATGCTATCAAACCTACAGTTAAATCACCCGCTAAATGCACATAATATATGTAGAGTTTGTTTGACAGAAGATGCTGATTTACAGTCGATTTTCATAAGCAGCAATGACACTTCAAAACCTACAAAACTAAATGAAATGTTAATGAATTTTTCCACCGTGAAAGTATGCTTGTTATGATTTTACCTTCTAGTTATTTATTGTTTGTTGTATAAAATATGTTTCAACTCTATAATTGAATATCATTCACATAATCCAAAGCTTTATTGTGTTTTTAATATAAAATTATTTATCTACCGATAAAGAGTACACCACTATTGGTTCCACCGAACCCCTTACATATATTAGTTTCTTCTACTTATATCATCATTTTCCTTACTTAATCAGCTATTTTTTGTAAAACTTATCATCACAAATAATGCATAATATTTGCATAATAATGCAAAAAGAAAAGATGAAACCGAGTGTACATGAATTATGAAGTATTATGCCAAAATAAATTTCTTTCAAATTTTGTGTCAAAATGTATGGTAATTAAAGATAACAAGATAATGTTTGAATGAATTCTTTCATGTTTATAGATAATCGAAAATGATGGTCTACCGTCCAAAATCTGTAAAGCCTGCATTCAGCAAACATATTTGGCTTGCTCATTCAAGCATCAAATAGAGACATCTGAAGTGATGCTCAGGAATCATTTGAACCAGTCGAATAGTTTTGTGAATAGCAATATTGTAAGTTAATTTCTAAATTTACCTTTTTGCGTCATCATTATCACTTAATGATTAAGCCGTCCTATTTTTTCCAATCTCCACATACATTTTTTATTTATATATCTTCGATACCTAAAAGTTCCATACATCACAGCAATGACTATACAGCTCTCTTAATGTGAAAACCCGTCAGAAAAAATAAATCTGTTATTAAAATATCTTAATGAATCAAAATCCATTATCACTTTTACTTGTCTAAGTCAGTGTCTCTGAATAAGAGTGAAAATATCTATTTGGGCATTTTTTATATTTCAAAGTCACTGCCGAAACCCGAGTAAGCCATTATCAAAACCAATATTTAAATATTAAATGAAACAATTGGAATGCCTGGATCATGATTTTGACGATAGTGCTGATGCAATCACTAAACCAAATTATCGAAATATCATTCATTAACATTTTATGGTCGGGAAACGAAATATTTCATTTTTTGCGGACTGTCGTTTGTTTGCGGAACCCGATAAAATTCGTTTTTGTATCCTGTCGGTCGTTTGCGGGACCCGTCTTCTCTCGGGCTTGTATTTCAGCGTGGAAAAAAATGCACAGCAATAAATAGCAAAGACCTTTCTTTGCCAAGTGGCAATAAAATTCATGAGTTATTTTAAACCCGAGTGTTCCTATTCGGAGACGCATGTTTCTCGATTTACTTCATTCAGATTTCAAACTTCCAGTGGCTCTAAACTTGCAGGAATTGCAAGTATATATTATTATTTATTATATAGTTATATAGTAAGAATAAATATATTATCCATACTTTTACATAGAATGTTTTAAAAATTTTATATTGATGAGATGTGAAATGCCATTTACATAATTGAGAATAGGTTTTTATATTCAGCTTACAAATATAATGAAATTAAGATGTAATCAGAGTGTTTATAATTTATTTTTAAAGATCAAATGTCACATATCATTTCTTTGAAAATTTCAATCAAAAATATTGTTTGGCTTAGAAGTTGTGTCGATTTTAAGAAAGTAATATTTTTTTGTGCTAATCGCAAAAAACGCCCGCAACAGGCTTGAGTATATTTCTCGAGAGGCCCGACCACAAAGTGTTAACAAAGGCATGATCGAAAAAAAAACATTCAAATCTGCTTGATTTTCAAAATATAAACAAACTGTATTTTATACACTTCATCGAGTCAATATGTTTTTCAAATAATATTTATAATTTGACTCATTAAATTATCCATTTTTTTTTTTATCTCTTACACGGAATTATTATTTTCATTACTACAGCTGTTTGTAAAAAAATCTTTGTTTAAAACCGCATTGATTTTGAATCCACATATTTTTTTTCAATTTGGGTCTAACTCAAGGCAAGCAGCACAGCTTAGTGTGTCTTTCATTTTACTCAAATAAGCTCTCCAAGAAGTGTGAATATTTTTTTATGCCACTACACTGATAATATCGTTAATATTAATGTTTTCATAATAGGATAAAATGCTAGGGAATCAATATCCGAAATATTTATTTAAAATATATCTCTAGATGCTTTGGATTAAAAACTTAATTTCCAAAGGCATTGGTACATAATTATATTTTTACAGAAAGAAGAATTTGGTTCAATATGTCCTTGTCGCCCTGAAGAAAATTTGACATTAAATGAATCTACTCTGCTTAATGATGATGTAAATATTGAAAAGCAAACCATCTCTCACAACCAAATTGATTGCATAAAATCAAATTCAGATTTTGAATATAAAAGCAATGAAGATTTTTGTTTCAATAAAGGAAATAATCAAGATTCAAAAAATAAAAAGAAAAATAAGAAACCTAAGGTATTCAATATGTTGTTTTTTTATCTATTATATAATGTTATTAGTAAAGATCATTTTAAAATATATTTTATTGCTATCTCAAATCAAAACAATTTTTTGTCTCAGGTGTAATCACATATTTGAATTGTATCGTCCCTGTAGATATTTTAACAAAGGTGTTTTTATTTAATATTCCAGGTACATAAAAGCATCAAAATGTTATCAACACTTGGAACAGAGACCCAATATCAAATATGTGATAAAAATTTTACAAATCCGATAAGTCTGAAGGAACATCTCATGTCTTCGATTGTTATCAATGTTATGAACATCTCTACCAAAGAACAAGAAGTCTCTTCCAATTTATGTTCAGAGTGTAATATTAAATATGAAACATTAGACGAATTTACACAACACAAGAAAGCAATGCATCCTGTAGATTTAGAATATAAGAAAACTGTTTCAAAAGCAATAAATCACACAGGGAAAAACATTCATAAATTGTTAGATCGGGCAACACCCTTACGAAATTCAAAACGTCTCCAAGAAAGACCAAACAATTTAATTAATACAGCTTTGAATTCATTTCAAGAATCAAAATTCTTTAAATGTCCAATATGCTGTTCTGAAATCATTTCTGAAAGTGAGGTATGTACGACCAATAATTATTGGAACTAGTTATCTGTAATATTAATTATGATCAAATCTTTATTTTTTTGATTTTCTTGTGTCCAGTTTTCTTGTGAAGGCTCTTTTATTATTGTTCTTGTTAAATATTTACTTTTCAATTTGTTTATTTTAGGAACACCTAAGTTTGCATGAAGGTCTCGGAGATTCAACTTGTGTTTATTGTTTGGAGAAATTTGAAGATAATTCAGAAATGGTGACCCATGTGAAATACAAACACAACCCTGCGAAACCATTCCCTTGCAAATTTTGTAATTCATCATTCATTAGTGATAGAAGTTTACAGGTAAGCAATAATTTGCAAAGGTGCGCAATTATTTTTCACATTCCTTAACCTTTTTTTACATAAACCACAATAAGAGTTTCATACACTTGATATTTCAAAAATTTATTTAGCAGGGTCAATTTCAAAAGCACGAATGGAGATGATGAAAATGATTCATATTGTATGATACTATATAACAAATGAATCTAAACATTTTGACACATGCTCCTTTTTGTGTATCAAAACCACCCCTTGAATAATTTTATAAACAATTGATGGAGGTAGAGTAGCATGCTTTCATTACATTATTTATCTCGCATAGACAATTGCTATTTTTTTTACCAAACCTACTATTGGAATCTTGGGTGTTGAAGTGAAATTTACTCTTTCTAGATGCATCGGAATAGGTTAACCATAACATTTTGACTGACCAATTGATAGCTCTACTCAAGATAGTAAGAAACAATTACGATAATCATTAACATCTATATATTCTGAACTCTTCTTTCTAGGTTCACACAAGAATAAAGCATACCAGAGAGCGCACTTTACTCTGCCCGATGTGCCCTAAACGCTATGTAGAAGTTCGAGATTTAAATCGCCATAAAATTGCCCACCAGAAAAAATTTTCATGTCATATTTGTTCGAAAACATTTTCTCTCAAGTAATCAAATATACTGTTTATTATTTATGCCATAGCAACATATGATTCAAAATGTTCGCACTCGCTGCCTTTATAAGACACCCATGTAAAAAGACTACAATAAAATCATTAGAAGATCTAATGAAAATAATTGAAACCTACAACTGTGGTCATTCACATGAATCGTGAATAATTAATAAATTAACAACTTGCTGATGGTTTTTGCCACTTTTAAAACCTTTTTATGTTGAGAGGTTTCCATTTCACATTATAGAATAATATAAACATTTAAAACGTAGCCTAGTCTTTTTCTAAAATATTACTTAATGTTTGACCGTTTACCTGTTGGGTAAATCATTTATCAATGTTTTCAATAACTTTTCAGATCAACTCTCAAAATTCATATTCCAAAGCATTTTCGAGTTGGCAACAGGACTTGTCAACAATGCGGACAAAATTTAAGAGACGATTTTCAACTAAAACGCCATATGAAAGTGATGCATACAAGTTTGTATTAAATCTTCTAAACTCTATTGAATGTTTATCTTCACTATCATGCTGGGGCTTATTCACACAGTGTGTAACATATCAATGTATTACTGCTTTTTCTGGATATCTGGATCTTTTCTTAAATATTCAAACCATTCACTTCATTACTAGACTCAATCTTAACAATATCAAACTCAAAATAAATTTCATAATTTTCAAAATAAATTTGCACAATTTGGAAGCGTTTTTCAGGCTTCAGTCTATTCATGTTAAAATGCCAAACCAAACTAACCATAAATCACTTGACAGCTGACAAAATGGCCGCCAGTTAAAAAAGTGTTAAAGATTGTGATTTAAAGTTCTATACCTCTAAAAAAAACAGCCTATATCTAAAAAATCGTGACATTATTTGTTCGACCATTACTGAGATTACTGAACATATTTTTTGGTTTCAGATGAATCACACGAGTGTCCACATTGCTCCAAAGTTTTTACTCATATATCACGTCTGACAAAACACCAGTTAAGTCACACTAGCGAAGATGAACGACGTCTTAAATGTCGCCATTGCCCAAAAAGATTTAATTATCGCCACCATCTAAGGAACCACGAAAGAACTCACACTGGGGCCAAACCTTTCCTGTGTAGCAAATGTGGTAGAGGTGAGCCTTATCTATTTTACATTATTTCAACAAGTATCGAGAATCCCAGGCAAGCAGGAAGGCAGAGAACGTCAATAATCCTAGTTTCAGGTTGACACCATTGAAATACTTGTTCCCACAGCTTTTTTTATTGACTACTAATAGTTGTTAGCGGTTGTTTATAATTTAAAGTTACACAATTACAGAAATAAAATAATGATTGATGATTAAAGCAAGCCGTAAATTTCCGATAGTAATATGTATACAGATACAACTTGCCACACACTCAAAAGAACAGCCTACTCTTGTAGCCTAATAAGTAGAAAAACGGCTCTTGTTGACAAAAGTGGTATTTCAAAACTGTTTTTCGTTGAATCAAACAATTCACCCATTAGACAAGAGCTTCATGCCTGTGGTATTAGAAAAAAATGACTTAACTGACTAATATAACACTAAAATGTTTTCAATATAGCTCAGTATGGAAATATTCTTCCAATTATAATTGTTTGCTTTATTATCAGTTCTATCATTATTGCCTTTGATGGAGGTGACTTTTGAAATACTCTGAAAATGATGACACTGAGGATGTACTGATGTCTATAACAAATAAATTGCTGCTTCGTTCTAGGGATCACATGATTGGGTTATATATCTGATAAGTTCAATATAATGCATAATATTTCAGTCATTATCTTTCTTAGGGTTTTCCCAGTCCCATAATCTGACTGTACATCTAAGGCAACACGAAGAAATCCAACCATATCCATGTAATCTTTGCAATAGAACGTTCGCACAACCCCAAAGATTGAGAAGACATCTTATGACTCATACAGGTATAATGAGCCTATTATTTATTCAATTGCTTTAAACACCTTTGTTTTCAACTATCGATCACAAAAATGTCAGATTAACCCATTAATACCTCAATGTTGACACGGAAGCTTGTAGTGAGGTGTGAGTGAGATAGTAAATATTAGGTGTAGTAAAAAGTCCTGACGCTTTTTTCAAACGCGTGTCTTAAAATCGGTCGGCTTCGGGCCTTTGGTTAAATAAGATGTCATTATATTTTTTTTCGTGTTGTGTGACGTCTCAAGTTACGTTCCGTATAGAAAAAAAATTGTTCATTCGTCCCAAACAGGATGATCGAACTTTGCCCTTCATAAGAACATCTGCGCGGTTGCATTCTTTTCAATATAACTTCAAGAACAGTGCAGTCGTCACCACAAAAAACATTTGCGACGTTTATGGAGATATGTTAAAGGTTCGAAAATGTCAGAGATGGTTTGCAAAATTTAAATCTGGCAATTCAAGCATTGAAAATGACCCTCGAAGTGGACGACCTCAAACAGTGGATGAAGTCGCCCCGAAAGCTGAAATCGAAAAAAATCCTATGCTAACATTAAAGGAATTATCCAATATAGTCGGTACTAAATGTTCCATAACACAGAAGTACCTGAAAAAGCTGGGAAAAATACGAAAAGAAGGAATTTGAGTGCCACACACGTTGAGCGATCGGAAAAAGGCGCAGCGACTAAGCGCGTGCCAATTGCTGCAAGAAAAACACACTTTATGACCATTTCTTTTAAACCTGATTATCGGAGATGAAAAGTGGGTGTTATATATGAGTATATCGAAGAAAAAACAATATCTAAATCGTGGGCAACAACCAATTCCGACCCCTCGAGCTGGTTTACACCCAAAAAAACTCCAAAGGAATCATTCATTATGAAGTGTCAAAATATGGTGAAACTGTGACGGCATAAGGATACTGTGACCAATTAAACAGATTAAGTACAGCTTTGTTTGACAAGAAAGAGGCCGGGCAGGATGAATAGACGCAAAATTATCCTGCAACACGACAACGCGCTACCGCATGTGGCGAATATGACCCAGGAAAAATCCAGGAATTGGACAGCTTTATTGCATCCATCTTATTCACCAGATCTGGCACCATCGGATTACCAATAGGTGGCAGAAGGATATAGAAAGACAGGGAGATTACTTTTTATAAATAAAAATAAAAAAATATTAAAAAAAGCACTTTGAGTTTCATTAAAAAAAAACGTCAGGACTTTTTACTACACCTAATATTTTAAAATATTAGTGTTACCAATGCTTATAAAATTGTTTGCAAGTATTCGATTTGACTTTATTGTCCCATAAGATTACTTAATACAAAAATTACTGAATTTATTTTCGAATTTTTCAACAATGCAATAGTCTCAATGCGGCTCAGCAGAAAATGGATTAAGAAATGTTTTTAAAACTGCCAGATATAAACATGACAACCAAATGCTTTTTTAGATCACAGTCAATATATTAATGCTGAAGTATCTTATGTAAAAATATTAAATTCATTTATTAAAAATGAAATCAGATTTTTAACTTACAAATTTTCATACGAAACAGTGTCACTTTTTGGTAAAATGGCAGCTTATATGAGCAACATTTGTGAACGAGTGATGGTGCAGGATTCTCGCACATGTTATATTGGAGAATCTACTTCTTATTCACAGGTGAAAAACCATTTATGTGTTATCTGTGTGGCAAATGCTTCTGTGACAACGCTACACTGAAAAGACATTTCAAATCACATGAAGACATTTCGAAGGACGATGACGACCTTACTAGTCTAAAAATTGAAACGGACTCTGCTGATACAACAAAACCACTACCAGAAATGAAACGTAAAATTAGTAGTAGTAAAAATAAAACAAAATCGATTGGATCTCGCCATGTATGCACGTGAGTACATTTAAAAATAAATTTTTGTCCAACATATAACAGTAAATTATCTAAAATAACACTATGTTCCTCTTGTCCGAAATTTTATCTTATGTTTTAGAAAATCTAATTGTTTTCAATTGTATTGACTCACAATCATTGAAAATGTTGATACTACCTATTTTTGCAAAAGAAAATTTATCATTTAGAATTTTTTTGATCCAGTATTGACACTTAATTCGTCATTGCATTGTCTTAACTGTTATCAAGTTTTTTCTAAACTGATGAAATTCATGCAACGCATCTCTTAAATGTTTTTATGAGAGAAAATCCTTTGTGATTTCTAAATGATGAACAGGAGACCACTTATTTCTTATGATACAAAATATTCCAGACATTGTGTCATAAGATTGAACAGTTATGACATTACTTTTAGCTCTAATATACTAAGAATACATGTTGTAGTAGTGATTTATTTGCACCATCATGATTACACTGTTGCAGCCTTGCGATAGTAAATAATAGTAACTTTAATGAATCAATAATAAATACTTTTATTTTTTGTTTTAGAGTATGCAATGAAACATTTTCAGACCGAACGAGACTAACAGTTCATAAGCGCAAACACTCCTGCAAATATGTTTGTGAAATTTGCAATCGAAAATTTGCTCTGCTAAGTATTTTAGAAACCCACCAAAAATCTCATCCTGTCGGGCAGGGGTGAGCCTCTGTTTTATATAATAATACTTTTACAGTACTTTTCATTTTTTACAAAGAACATCTTTGATTTACAAACACATGTTGTGTATTTTCTTATAGTTTGAGACAATATGCTTGCTCTGAATGCGGACTAACCTTTCGTCGACAGGAGCATCTTCGAGCCCATGCGAGGCGATCTCATTCATATGACCGCCCATACGGCTGCCCTCACTGCCCTGCTAAATATTGTCAGTCAGGTGAATTGACCGTGCATATGCGGAAACATACAGGTAACATCATATTCTAATCATTAAATAATTGCAGCTTTTAATATCCTATATTACGACTTATTAACTTGATCTCAGAATTACAATTTGTTATGAGAAATAAATGGTTCTGCACTACCTGTAATAAGTGTTTGTGAGTTGGCATATAGGTTTTAAAGCACCGAGTTTAAAATATATCAAAATCTAGTAAAATTGTTTTAATGTTTTTTAGGTGAAAAACCATATATCTGCACTTTCTGTAGCAAAGCGTTTGCAGCTTCCACTTCTCTAACAACCCACATACGAACGCATACGGGAGAAAAACCTTATCTTTGCAAAATATGCTCTCGAAGTTTTTCCACTTCAACCGGGCTCTTTAGTCACACGAAAACACATTCTTCAAAATTCAAAGGAGATACCAGTATTAAAAATGATATTGCAATCGATCCATATCAAGATGACATTGAAAAAAAACTGTCCGCTCGGTCAGATAACAAACTGGAGATTACCGAATCAAAAATTATGCTTGAAAACATTAGATCTTCAAGTGTAGATGCTCTCAGAGAATTGAAACCGGAAGGCAGGCTATCGCAAAAGAAAATTTATTTATATAATGAAAATAATGAAGTGACAGTAATGGAAACGATGGGTCATTACAGTGATGCTTCGAATCAATACATTGACTCGGAAAATGAAAACGATGACCGTGTTATTTATTTAAATGATACAAATAATGCTTTGAAAAATCATGGAAATAACATGCCGGATATTGACAGTACCGATTATCTTAGCACACAAAGTATTTCAAATGACTTAAGAATATTAGACCCCAATTTCAACTTTAGACAAAAAAATAATTCAATGACTGGGTTCAACGTATTGCGCTCCACTGATGGAAAAATTACTTTACACTTGCCAGGAAATGTTAGTTTGAACGATGGAGACAGCTTCAAAATTGATATGGGAAGTAATATCAACTTTTTAAGGGAAGCTCATTCGGAACAGAATGACGAACAGCTGGCGCTGACAGAACATATGCTCATTGAGACCGCCGACAATGTCGTTTGTGATGAAAACGTCGGAAAAGAAGTAGACGCTATTTCGAGTGCTGATTATAAATTTGCTAAATGTTCAAACAGAGGAAATCAAATACATTCAAAAGTATTGCATGCTGCAAATCAATCATTTAAAGGGAGAAAAAATAAAGCTCAGCAAAAAGTGATAAACTTTAATTCAGGTCAGTTGTACAAAAAAATCATTTCAATCATTTGTAGAGTGTAGTATAAATGTATTATTATTTTCGTTTGATCTTTCTCAATCTGGTGAAGGATACGGACAGACTCATATTAAAAAAAGAACAGAAACTGTCATCCAATCACTACCTATCTCTTCAATAGATAATTGGAGGGACTTGGGGAAGACCAATAATATTTGGTAGCAATTTTTTTCTATGAAAACTGCTAATTATTCAATTGCTCAACCTCTTACAAAAATGAGTGTACAAAACTCTGTGTCTGGTGTCATCATCATCATCAGCCGGGTTCGATCCACTGCTGGATGAAGGCCTCCCCCTGCTTTCTCCATTCTTCTCTGTCCTTAGTTATTCGTTGCCACGTATTACCTCCGAACTTGGTTAGCTCGTCTAACCATCGGGTCTTAGGGCGGCCCTGTGGTCTTTTAACGTTTCTTGGATACCACTGTATGACCGCATTCGTCCAACGGTTGTCTATTTGTCGTGCTATGTGTCCAGCCCATTGCCATTTTATCTGTTTGGCGACATCTACTACATCACGTACCCTTGTCTGCTCCCTTATCCACTGGTTTCTCTTGCGATCTCTTCTCGTTATGCCCAACATGCATCTTTCCATGCTTCGTTGTGTTACTCTTAATTTTTGGATTTCCTTTGTGTTAAGGGTCCATGTTTCAGATGCATACGTCAGCACTGGTAGTACACATTGGTTGAAGACTTTTCGCTTTAGGCATAGTGGCAGGTCGCTTTTGAAGATAATGTTCAGGCGTCCGAATGCACTCCATGCTAGTTTTGATCTGCGGATAACTTCGTCGAACATGCCTCCGTTTATAGACATCTGTTGTCCAAGATAAACATAGCTATGTACCCTCTCGATTTCGGCGCCATTTATATGGATAGCCTTTGGTTGGGCAAAGCAGTTTATCATAACTTTTGTTTTTGCTATGTTCATCTTCAGACCTACAGTTTGGCTTTCGTTCGCGAGTTCCTGCATCCTATTCTGAAGGTCATTTGAGTCTGTTGCGAGGATGACAATATCATCTGCAAATCGCAAGTGACTGAGGAATTCACCATTGATTGGCACACTTTTATTCTCCCAGTCAAGTTTCCTGAATATATTCTCAAGGGTGGCGGTGAATAACTTTGGTGATATTGTATCGCCTTGGCGGACACCTTTGCTAATGATAAACTTACGTGACGGCTTGTGTAGCTTGACATTTGCTGTTGCTCCGTGGTATATATTTTCCAGGATGTTGATATATCTACTGGGAATTCCTTGGCTATATAGGGCATCTATGATGGATGATTTCTTAACTGAATCGAATGCCTTTTCATAGTCTATAAAACCAAGGTAGAGTGGCAGTCTGTATTCTTGGTGTCTCTCAATGACTTCCCTAACAACCTGTATATGGTCCATTGTACTAAAGCCTCTTCTGAAACCTGCTTGTTCTCTAGGTTGGTTCTCGTCGAGAGATGCTTCCAGGCGTCTAGAAAGTATCTTTGTAAAGGTTTTGTACAGGACCGGCAATAGACTTATAGGCCTATAATTTTTTAGATCTTCAGGGTCTCCTTTCTTATGAAGGATGATGATGGAAGCATTTTTCCAGGAGTCTGGAATATTTTCCTCATAGAGACAGGTTGTGAACAACCGTGCAAGCACTTCATTCACAGTCTTTCCAGCTCTCTTCAGAATATCAATTGTTAGTCCATCTTCTCCTGGCGCTTTCCTACTTTTCATGCTCATTATAGCATGCTCTACCTCCCATGTAGTGATTTCAGGAAGTAGGGTTTCATCATCTTCTCCTTTACTAGTATCTAAATTGCTTTTAGTTTTGTCAGTTTCATCCCTATAGAGGTCACTGTAGAATTCCACCACTCTATTCAGCAAGTGTTCCCAGTTTCGTATAACTGTGCCGTCATGTCCTTTAAGTGCCGTTAATTGCTTTTTCCCTATCGCCAGATGCTGTTTGTTTTTGTTTAGGCTTCGTCCTGCTTCTACAGTTTCCTGCACCATCCTCATATTGAATTTACGAAGGTCCCTACGAATATTCCTCCGAAGCGTTTTGCATAAGGCAGAGTATTCAGGGTCATTTGCGGCTTGCAAGTGACTTTTTGTTTCCCTTCGTTGTTTCATTAGGAGTAATGTGTCTTCTGTGAGTTTTTTCGGCTGTGTAGTTGTGGAAGTAACATTATCTGACGATTTTGCAGATTCTAGAATCATATTAGTAATGTCATCCGCACTTGATAGGGTTATCATGTCATTATCCATATAGAAGGCTACAAGTCTATCTTCCAGCTCTTTCTGAAATTCTGGTGTACAACTAATAAAAAATTTTATTTTTTCACAGAAGCTAATAAAAGCACCGTCCATTCTTCTTCCGGATCACTCCTTTCCACAACTGATCAAGCTTGTAACAGTCGTTCCAAAAATTGACCCATCTGTAGATATATGGAAGATTTCGTTTCTGCTTAGTTAACATATATTTATTTATTTTACCTATGCTACCATTCTTAAAAAAATATGTTTCGGTTTTTGACATATAGTATTTCAATCACACCCAATCTTTGTATTGGACCTTCATGAATAGATGAAAACCTAAGGGCGGTCCACATCTCACCAATGTTTATAACTAGAGTTTGATGGATCATGATGCCAAGTTTTCAGCATTTAAATGATACACTTTTTTATGATATCGACTGAAGGTGCTTGGTGGAATTTCAATACCTAAGTTGTGACAATTCAAATTTAACTGATAAACATTCATAATATCGTTATCTTTACCCTGAACAAAAGGATTTGAAGAATAGCCTTGCTTTAATTGTAAGTTGTAAACTCCACTTCTAAATATTAATGATTTTAAACACATGTGTGGTATATTATATTACATTCAAAAAATATTGAAAACAGCATAACTTATTAATATGAATAATAGCGTAAAATCAATGTTATTCTCAGACTAACGTTTTTAGTTTTTTTTTATTATTTGATATGATTATTTCAAACAATATGAGGAAAATTAATATTACTGCATTATTAATGCACCTCTGCTTTAAACCATCAATATTTTCCATCTGGTAAATAGTTTATTTAATAAATTTCAACTGAACAAAACTTCCAACTGTTTTCATTACATTTCAATGTTTTATCCTTTCAAGTAAATAAATAATTATCTTTTGCAAAATGAGGTCAATTATGTATTTTAATGGTGTGATTTATAATAGTGATTTAAAAATATACATGCACCTGAATTTTATTAGCCTGTTCGCTTGGCTATCCTGCAATAAATGTATTTATAAATATATGACACATATACCATTGCATACAAATAAGAAATCATTTCTGTATGACAAATTCAATGAGATGTGATAATTTTTATCATAACCAAGAATGGACTTTGCATATTGACCAAGCAAACATCAGGAATGACTTATCCAAACAAAGACTCTTATTTATACTTCTGGTAAAAACTGACTTCCTATTTTGTACTTAAATTATCAAATGAACTGGTCAAAAGTTAAACTTTGACATTTATTTGTAAATAAGTAATTTATTACAATCACAATTGATTTCTTACTGCCACATTGACTCTTACGAAATTCACTTGTTACATGAAACACAAAATAGAATAGTAAGTACTATTTTATTTAAAATATTTGCCATAATTTTATTTTAAAATTTGGAAAATATCTTCCAATTAGAAAACATCCTCATATGTACCTAATATGTAGATTTAATCTTTATTTTTTATCAATTTAATCATTAAAATAAAAATATTTATTATGTGTCCTATGTAATTTGGTCTGATCCTGGAGCCAAACTGTCAAAACACTTTTGCAACACAGTCACGCAAGTATTGCTTAAAATATAATCTATGATCATCCGTCAACATTCAATTATTTCTTTAAATCAATCAATATATATACATATATACATATATTGTACAATGGAAAATGTTTGCTTAGGTTTCAGAAAATGCAATCACAAAACAGAGCCTCAATTCGCTCACCAAGTCCCATTAAAAGGTTGAACTCAAAAAAAACTTAGAGTTATTCCTAAACAGTTAACAAAATTGAGACAATAGGCTAATGTATTCGTTGTAATATTTCTTTGGTAATATATAATAAGCGAAAAAATTCATCCCGGGAGCGAATGGGTAATACCAACCAGTCAACTATTTGAACCTTGGAATCTCAAAAAATATCACAAATTAAGTGTGCCTATTCATTCTGTTAGAATTTTAAGATGAGCAATGGAAACAAATAGCTAGGACATGAGAGATATTGAGAGAAAGACTTAAGAAGAAGAGATTTAATGTTTTTTTATGAAATTGGTAAAGTGATATAGTTAATTCATATATGTATATGTATATGTGCGAAAAAAGGGTATTTAATATTAAACATTTGAAAATAGGTTTATACCAAAAGATCAACCGTGCATATAGAAAAAAGGACTTCAAATGAATGCTGCTAAATTTGTAAATTTTACAACAAAACATCACATCTTTGATCAATGTTCTTAGAAATGTCAAACTTGTTTTGGTTCTCCTAAAACGTATGGATTTCAAGCTGAACACCCTTTCCCTTTCATACACCACATGAAATAGGCTCAGTTGGCAGGGTGGATAAAAATCTATATCTATATTCCGTTTTTCTGTCAACTGAAAAGGTTACTGAAGTTAAACAATGTTTTTCCAGATGTCTACATATTCCACGTAAACATGTAAGTTCAGACAAGCGTTTGCTTGAAGTCACATGATTTCCTTGCACAATTTCCAATGTCTACTTATCATTTTTCACATTACATAAATGATAAATTGCACTTTTTGTATATCAGCATAATCTCACATATCTAATAAAACATCTTTCGAAGGTATGTGTCATGTGATCTCTCTTTTCCATTAAATATTTATTTAATGATAATGTATTTATTATTTAAATACTCTTACAAAGAGTTAGCACAGTAGCCACAAAATTACACATGTTATATGTAAAATGCAATCTGTTTTATATTCCATATTAATGAAAAGTTGCTGTGGTTTTGAAATATATTTAATCTTATCTTTTGATGTAAAATAGGTGCAATTTATTATTATTCAATGTGATTAACAATATTAAATGCAGAAAATCCATCTAAATCAGTAGCTGCCAACTGGGGGTTTGTGGGAAAATTTGGGTGGTCTGCAAAATTGTTTCTGTAATCTCTTTTGAAGTAAGAATCGACAAAATAAAGATAAACCAACAAACATTACTCGGCTTTTGTTATAGTTGAGAAATTGTTATTTCAATATTGTAATAAAAAAGTTTCTTCCATCATCATGGCTTTAGAATGGTTGACATCTTTTAAAAATCAATTTAGTGGGTTCATAAGATTATGAGTTTCGAGGTTCATCAGTTCTGAAAAGTTGACGACCACTGCTCGGGATAATAAAACATTTTTAGTTTTGAAGGACATCGATGAATGAAGCCGTTGAGAAGTGAAGCGGCCCTACTTATATTATAGAAAAATTAACGCATTTGTGCATTATTCATTCATTGTTAAAATACTATTACGGTATTATTAAATAATACCGTAATAGTATTTTATTTCTAATATAAAAATGTCCGTTGAGATGAAAAATTCATACTAGAAGCTAATTTTAATTAACGAAATTCAATAAACAACGAAAAAATAGAAGCGTTTTCAAAACTTTATTGACAAATTAGTTCGATTTTGGTTTTATTCATTGAGTTGGCATTTACTTGGTAGAAATATAATAAACGATCTATATATATATAAAGTCTTTTATATATGGTTGTACATAATTTTTTCGGCTTTTTCTATTGTCAGAACTATGGTTAAACTAAAATTAACCACAGCCTTATATACTGACAGTATATCGTATCCATTAGTTTAACATCGAAATACATGTAAAATAGCAAGTTCCTTATAATAGTTAAGTAGGGGGGATGAGTTAATGTTCGGTTAGGTAAAAGATTCTTCATTGTGTCTTCATTTAAAATTATTTGAGAACATGATGAGACAAACTATTTTAAGCATAAATATATATGAAGAAACCTTGGTGGTACGAAGGTTTGTCTAATCTTTTTTCTCTATTTTTGTATTTAATACAAAGATAACTAAATTCAACTCAAGCAGAAAACTAAAAGCGTTTAAGTAATCTTACATTACTATCGTTTTCTTAGATATGATTTGAAACACCCCAGTGATCATCGGTCAAACATTGTTTTTTACTTAATATAAGAAATTAAAATGGCAGACTAGATATCACACACGAGTGTTCACTGCCGGCCGCTTGACAGTCCGGTCGCAGTTGTTCGTCAATGTAGGGTGAACACTCTTGCACGAACGTACTTGTTTTAACGAGTGAAAATACATGAAAACGAGTGTTAAAAAAATACACATTGAAAATTGTGTAAATTTTACTGTGTGTGATTTTTTCAAAATATTCCACAAAAATTATTTTATAAATAGTTGTTTTTTTGAACATGTGAAAACGGTATATCACCATTACTGTGTTGTGATTTTTTAATGGTAAGGATAAAAAATAAAATATTTTAATGGCTTTTTTTCAAATGTATTGACAGAGTTTTTTTTTTATCAGTTTTATTACGCTTTATACGTGAAAAAGTTCCTACAAATTTTCGTTGAATTTACTTTTATTATTTTAATTTTATATTTACTATCATACAAGGAACAATGATGAGACATTTTCTGTCATAATCAAAATCTCGTATGTTTATTTATCTCAATATCAAAACATATTCATTTTATGTGAAAACATTACGACAAAATTATTATAGCCGATTGATTTAAGTCGTAAGTTTTGTGTGATATGCCCACGGGATTGTATTCAAATATATTTCATAAATCAATTTATGAGGTGATTTTTGTTGAAAAGTTTCCCAACTGTCTTATCTTTCATACGAAGCGTAAAGAGAGCGATTAGTTTACAAATAGTCGTATCCTTAAAGTCCAACGCTTTCCGAAGAAGTGGTAAAAATTAAAACGATTAAAATACATGGAGTCCATGAAGAAAAACTATGAGATAACCTTCATTAAGAATACATTTACTTTATTAGAATATAACCATGATGGTATAATATTATGAAAATATATGTTTATATAAATATGTCAATATCTAAATATCCATGCACGTGTGAATCAATATGTGCATCAATGATAATTATTTTAGTTTTAATTTACCATGTACAATTTGTAATCATACAATAAATAATCACAGTGAAATACTGCAGTGACTTCATATCTTATTTCATATACATGATACTTCTTTGAAATAACGTGTTTAAATTACACGCACACATTAACACGATGCACTGATTTTTAAAAAAAATCACTGCTCAACATTATGTTGTTGACCCTATCCGCGAACAAACAGTTTACATACGCATCTTTGTTTAATCGACTGACGTCTTGTTATTATAGAATTATGAAAATAATCACAGATAGAAACTACACATATATAAATGAACCCTTACTTCTTTCTTTAAACAGCTGTAAAAATAACCATTAATATTAGTAGCCAGCTACTTGCAAATCATACAAATGCAAAACAATAAATCAAAGAAGCGGTGATAACGTACATCTGCGAAAAACCTTTGTTCTCAATAATAAAGAATGCGATTATCAAGTCACCAAGAGAATCTTGTGAAAATAACAAATGCAAATTTTCTTTACACGTGGCTCCCAGTCAAGGGCAATTCAATTAAATATCAATTATCTGTAATACAATGTAATTAAATGTGGACCTATTTCATACTTTAGATGTTACGTTTGACCTATGCTCATTATCTGCTTACGACACGATATTTTCTTAGTAGTATAATCCATTGCTACAGGTTCCATATCAAAATTTTCACTGAAAATAATACTTATCTCCGGTGCTTTATTTTTTAATAATGTAAATATATATACACATTTTTTAAATCTTATAAAAAACGAATATTTTCTTGCCTAGTGAATCATTCGGCAACATACGTACGTATGAAGGTAGGTAGCCAAAGGATCCTGGATCGATCGATGTATTGTATAGGAACACCAATTTACCTCGTCATAATCAAATTTAATTTAGTAACGTGACAAAATAAAAATGTTGATGTTTTTTTATAACAATCGCTAATGATTGTCGCTTCCTACGTAATACATACTAGATTGGGATTAAAATCGCAATATGTAATAATTTTTCAACTCCTTTTACAAAACCTTGAAAACTACTAATTACATACAGAGGAAAAATAGTGATTCGTTTCTTTCGTTTGAAAATAATGACATAATTTTAATGATAATTTCTATTATATTTTATATTTACTATCTTTTTGGCGTCTTATGGGAGGCGTAGTGACCTGCACAGTTAGGCATACGATTGTACGTATTAGGGAAAATCTGCACACTTGAGAAAAATCCACCGAGTCTTGGGTGATTACTCCTAACATAATATCTGCACTTAAATAATGTAAACGCTAAACGTATTATGCTACAAGGAACGACTACCAGTAGCAAACATAATGACGTGGCGGGTGGTGTGTGCATTAATTGCCTTATAACTTAGATATCTTTATTAGATAAATGTTTTTCTTAACCATAATCTTGGCATATAAATTGATTGCATTTCCAAGTAGTCGCTTGGTTGTTATTTATCATTACTATTAATGAGCTAATATGGCATCCACTTAATGTTATGTTCGTATAACACTCACAAGTAGAATAAAATAGAATTTTTAAATGATAAGAATGGCATTCATTGGCGAACTTACGTCCTCCGTTGATAACGAAATCATCGGTCCAATGTCCATGGTTTTTATACAAAATTTATCTCTGTAAACGCAATGCAATAAAATAAGTCAAGTCTTTAAAATGAATCCGGTTGACCTAGCTGCATATATGTTGATGCAGAAATCGATCCGCAAGGCGTAAAACACTGGGACCTTCGGCTTGGAAACGAAAGCAAACATACCATCGAAGTGTGTTCAAATGTAACAATCTTGGAATAAAAATCATTCCGTGTTTATTCAATCTTCTGATAACATAATTCACTTCTGAAAAATGAATCCCTGTCGAATAGTAAAATGCGTCTTTGAGACGGAGAATATAACATTATCAAATCAAAATTTTCTTAAACCCACGAAGAAGGCACTTTTGAGTTTTTCATTATCCAGACGATAAAATTTAGGAGCGGATAAATATTCTCTTTAATAATAATATTGGTAGTAAAATAAAAATTATATCAATAATGTTTATTTTTTAAGAACACTTAAAAATATTTTTTCAATTAATTACGCTGAATAAGAATGTTTTTTTAAATTACAACTTCCAATATTATACGCGAGATGTGATTTCAAAATTCAAAGCATTAACTTTACAATTTCATAGGTTTAAAAATATCTCTATTTCTTATAGTATTGCGATGTATTTTTGGTAGTGTAATTTTCTTTTTAAATTGCAGAATATTTTTTTTTTTAGCAAAATTTATTCAAGAAATTGGGCGACAACGTTGTGACGCCTTAATCACATACATACATATGAATAATACAAAAATTACTTATTCGTTTTCATAAACGCTCCAAATCCATAAACTAATCAATACTTTGAATATTGAAATACATTACATACTCAATCTTTCAGTATCCCTACAGTATTGATATTTGACATAACACAATTGCTCTATTCTATAACTATCTGTGGTTTTTCAATATCATGTATAATATTTAATTACTCATAATACGCCTGTGTACCTACTTTATAACACATATATCCACATGAACTTCATTATTTAATTTATTATAAAAAAAATTACAAAATTAAAGCAAAAAGTAAAAATCAATAGGCATTTCGTAGTCATATTATTTATATATATATTTTAAGTATTCCATCTGCAATTATTGATACATTCTTCCAGGACAAAACACATCTTTTAATACAAGAAAAGGCGTTGAACGATGAGTAAACTACTATTGTATTACGTTTTCCATATTCTTATAATAATTTTATTTAGAATGATTTCAATTTGGATGAGTGTATGTACACATAAAAATATAAGAGAAACTCTGTAAAAAATATTGAAGAGAGGAAAGTATATCGTTACTACTCGTCATACGTCGATTCGCACTGATGACGAAGAATGATCACTATTAATTACTACATTCGTTACGTTATGAAGTTAGATTTTTCAAAACTATATTTTACAACACGGTGAAAAAATACATTGCTATTTTTTCACCGTGTTATAATGGAGTTCTACCAAGTGAATGCCAATTCAATCAATATATTTTACAAATTGAACGAAATCAACAAATCATTTTTTAAATTTTTATATTATGACCTTGATTTCTATTTTGTTTGTTAACAAGCGCACGTGTCACGAGCGTGGATCTTTTTCTTCTTCTTTTATAAGTATAATATAACATATTTACAAAAATTCAAATTAAGTGTTTTATAGAAAAATTGTTATAGGAGAGTACGCTATAGGAGGGTTGACTGTACATGATGAGATAATGTAACAAAAATTTGGCACCAATGGGATATCTTATTCCATAGAATTTGATACGCATTCAGCTTTATTTTTTTTCTTTATCATAGATCTTGATTAGGATGCGCCTTAATTTTTCAATGTTATTACGTGAATCAATAAAAAATAATCATTTATCATTTCAATTATCTTATCATTATTATCTTTTTTTTCGTTCTTACTTAATTTTTCCAACATTAAAATATTAATATTTTACTTGTCTACAATCGTATTAAATTCAAATCGGTTTTTTAATCGGATTGGGTCATAAAACATTAAAAGTGTTGCCTACTCAATATAATTTCGAGTTTAATATCATTTCAATGTGATTGACAATGTACTTAAAATATTTAATATGTTGGTCGAAGGTATGAAAAAAAAATGATCAAAGGCAAGCCCAAATCACGATGTAAATACAGAATTAAATGAAGTGTATAATAAATACATTGTATATTTTTGGCAGCAAGATTTTTCATGTAGTGTTCTTAACCAAGATCGGATCAACATTTTACGTAGCATATAAAACAAAATTATAATATACTATATTCCCTATAAGTATTCTTAAGTCAAACTAAAATATCTTCACGCATGTAGTTTGCAAACAGTGGAAAGTCTTCGGATTCCAGGAAATATCAAAAGAGATTGTTATCAAAAAATTATTTACATTTAGAATAATGTTTTTAAATTGTTTTCTAGCGAAAAATGTTTTTAACTTAATTTGAAGCAAGCACGGCCGTTCTTTTTATATATTATATATGAAACTGATGAACCGTTGAAATCCAGTCTGTTCTCTGTCTCATCTCTTATATGTTGATTAATTTTGGTATATTTTTTTCGTTGCCGATTGACCTTAGTCGCTACAGAGCTGAGTAATCTACAGTGAATCCGGTCCACTTGGACCCTATACGCATTACAATTATATATATATATACCTGCATACTGTAATCACATACACCTGCACACATAGGCACATTCAAATTCATATATGCACATACAATACATAAGGAAATGATCTAAGGAAAGACTGTTAATACCTCTGGTTTACCATAAATATGACGTATATAAATACGCTGCCTTAACGAAAACGGCTTGATAACAATAATTCTATATTGACATTTTTAAAGTAGTAATATTATGTTTATGATATTTATTCGCAATTAATAAAAGTCTTATATAGTAAAAGTGTTGTGTTTGTATATTAATATAGCACGAAGCTAAATTATTTTCTATCAATTATATAATAATTTTCACTGTTATATATATAAATCATAAAATGCATTGTTTACTAATATCGATTTCCTGAATCCGTAAATAACCGCAGTGACATTTTTGCCCGAGCACAAAATCTATTTTTAAGCCAATATACGCTCACAATTAAATGATTATTGTTTCAATATAATAATACGTTTACTTTTTTTCTAGGGTTCTTCGCAAAGATTAATCCCAACGCAACTGAAAAAGTGACCTAATATTAAATGCCGGTATAAGTGAAAAGTGAATTTTTAAATTGATTATTGAACCCTATCTATAAATTAAGATGGAGTTCGCACTGCAAGACATTCACAGCGAGATCATTCAATCAGCATGTCCAAATCGATCAGTGACAAATGACAACGCTATTACAACAAGCTCGCAGAACGCCGCCATTGTGCCAAAATCGCCCATGATGTCGAAGGCTTCTCAGACCAACGGAGTTGTGGAGGCTACTGCGCCCGCCAACGGTGATATTGAGGAAGTGACAACCTTCTCCAGGTTACCTCACAAAGATCCTGTGGATATACAGTTCGATAAAATATCATACACTGTCAGTTTGGGATTTAGGAAAGGTAAGTTTTAGTAGATGTTATCATGTTGTTTAGTCATTTTAATCACGCGATGCTTGCCTTTTCTGGTTGATTGCATATTTAATTGATATCAGATAATATTATTTAAGTTAAATGAAAATGGTGAACAACATGCCTCACGCAATACCAGTGTTTATTTAGTTAGATTTACAGTTGTCAAACTCAACTTAAACATGCGCTAGGTATTTCCGCAATCATGTTTACCGAAATAAAAACACTTTTATTAAATGTTTATATCAAAACTAACGAACTCTTTGTAACTCAACTGAGGTTAAGTCACCAGCAACATTTATATAAAGCAGTTTTGCTTTTTGTCATTCAGTTGACAATTTATCAAGTCCAATTCCAGATATTCTCCATTCGGCGTCAGGACTGACATTAATAGTAAATACGAATTCGTAACATTTAAATATCTCAATGGTGTTAATTTCACAAGCTTTCATTTTTTGTTATATTTAATAAGATTCATTCGACTCAACTCATTAATTAAAAATTATTCAAATATGGAACCTAACGACGAAAAATTTTAAGCTACGATTATTTGATCGATTTTCAAATAATTTCACAATTACACTCAATATCGTATCAATAATGATTAAATTGAATGCCGAAATTTCGTATATCAAATATTAACTTTTTTTTATCGCCGTACTTAACCTTGAAAAAATTACAAGCTTGAAATAATATTGAAGATGTTCATTATACAAGAGGAAGAATGCGTCTTCATTAATAGATATTCAATGTCAAAATTGTTTGCACTTGTAATATTTTAACGCCAATGTTTGACCATGTGTCTTTAAAGAGGACATATTTAGAGTGCCACTGATATACCAAATCGGCACCCAGAAATATATGCCAGCATATTTTTGGTCACAGTCAGATCAAGTTTACAACATCGTCAGGACAATATTTGAACTTAATTTAGCTTAGCCATTTATATTGGCATTCAAGAGACAATCAATATAATACTTAATGGTGTATTGTTTATAAATAAAAGTTATGACATTTAATTACGCTACACGAAATTTTGTCTAGTTTATATATTATTATTGAACGTTATTAACTTTAAACAAAGTTCTGTAGACGGTAAGCCGAAAAAACTATCGACAATCTCAAGATGTTCTTTTGCAGCTAAATGCTGTAGCATTTTTACTCGGTTGGCCCTGTTTAATTTATCCAAAATGGTCTGCTGTTGAACTAAATAGTCAGTATCGAATTTATTAAATAATTAAGTATTGACTTATAGAGCGGTATTTCAGTCTAATATCCAATCACTTAAGTTCTTTTCAATGGTTTTTATATAAAGATTGGTATATATAACAAAGTTGAAATACCAGAATCTCGAAAAAGTGGAATTTATAAAAAAAAAACAACAGCAAAAATTGGAACGTCGAGATGACCAGATATATAATTAATCGGGCCAAAAATATTCTGTTATACACTATAAACCAACTATACTAATATTCAGCCCATATACATGACTTGCCACGTTCCGCGGGGCACAGTTTCAGAATATGCCATAGTGATGTAAAAAAAACTCAATATTTCAATATACAGTGAAACGTCAATTTAACGTTGTCCAAGGGACCCTGAAAAAATAACGATAATTGCGGGAAACGGTGAATGCGGGAAAGCTTCAAATAATAATAAACAAGTAGAATCGTAAAAAACATTTATTTATTACAATAGTTACTTGTACATACTGTATATATTTTTTTTTAAAAAAGTCCTTTATGTTAGTTTGCTTCTTTGTTATTTGGCACTTTAATCGGAACAAAGACTTATTACTAAACTTGTGACTAAAAGTTTCTATGTACAGGAATCATTATTACCATGAATTTTAAACAACTCTACATTTGCATCATAAACAATAATACGCGTGTGGTGGATTTCAACCCAAAAAATAGCACATGCGTCCAATGCGTTACGTCTAACACATACAACGAGTTCCAACGTATCTAGACATAACACCCTCACTCGGCTGTGTCAAACTTGCTTGCCGAGATACGGAGAAATATGCAATAAAAACGGTCAATCGGGATAATATTTGTGACGGGACCAAAATATTTAGACGGTTTATCGTGGAAATCGGGGAATCGGGAAACGTTCAATGCGGGATTATTTAACATTTTTCTTATGGGAGTTTGTGCGGGACTATAAAAAATAAGCGTTCCAGCCGGGAAAACGTATTATGCGAGAACGGTTGATCGAGGTTCCACTGTATACAACGGCTTTGTGAGTTTTTTGAGACGGACAAATCTGGATTAAAATTGCTACATGCAGAAATACTCTGTAGGCCGCATATGACCCACGAGCCTTATGTCGACTAAGGTTGATAAAACCGTTCAATTTGACTACAAGTCCCTGCCTTACGTGACATAAATGACGCAATTATTCATCAACGACTTTATTTGCTTATAAATACACAAGATTCACTGAACACATGGCTTTGGCCAATAATGCACTAATTAATGAAGCTGCGGCCTATCATGATTTTGAAACATGTTGTTTATACTTCAAGCAGTTAGTTATTGGTATTGCTTCGTCAACACAAAACAAGTTATCCAATTGCATCCAACTGACCCTGCACTGTAATAAGAAACCGCATGCGTCATTATTTATTTTATAAATATATTATGCAAACAACATCAATGTAAAACGCTTGCATTAAGGGTATATTCCGACATCTTGTGTTGGAAAAATAACCAATTGAGCAACATCTCACATCTATTTAAAACATCATACCAATCGCTGGTTTCCATGCTAGGGTCAGCATTTTTTTTATTTTAATTTCACTTCGACTTGGTTGATAAGAATTGCGCACATGTTGCCATGCTTAGTGGGGCATTGACTTTTGTTATTATATATCTATTCCACATTCTATACACAATTATGGACAATAAATGTATATCCAATCATAAAATGTATACATACCCTCGATACTAGTTGTGTGAAAGTGACTCATACAGATAAAATAATTTTATTTTTATAATTACTATATTGGAGTCCAACCAATGATAGGAAGAATAAAAAGCAATATTTTAATGAATTAGTAATCGTACTAACGAAAAACTAGTAAATATCAACTACTTTTTCGATTTTAAATAAAATAACTCAACATATCTATAGCTTGACAATCAAGCAGTAATAGACAAATCCACAGTTCTTTTTTTATTAAATGGAATTTTTGCCGATACTTTTTAAAACGATTTTATGTAAAACTTATTAAATATTGTGAATTCTTACATCACACATTTTTCGCAGTGAATTTTTATTCGTAATAGATATTATTGTACGCTTAGAATATTATGTTCATTCAGGAAAAGCTAAACGCAAAACCATTATATTATACCAAATTTCCTTGTTTCTTCAAATCAAATAAAAAATTGGGCAAAAGCGGTAGTTAGGTCTTTTAAAATCATTCATATTTCATTTAAGAAATTACAAATAAATCCGGGTTAAGTTTTATTGTAGTGTTTGACCGTCGATAACATACGTATTTTTCACACCCTTAAAATAAGCACCATCGTTTTTTATTTCAACGCAGCCGAAGACTGCAAAATAAAGATAGGGAAAAAAATATAATTCCATCCTTGGGAAACTTTTCAATAGTGATTGAGAAAAGGTAAACTGAAGTAAATTCAAAAAATAGGATTATTTGGCACTTCGATTCATTTAATTTTACAATGACGCATCAATATTTATATTGCGTATTCCGCTTCTTTAAATGAATTCAGCAATTATTTAGGATTGTGATATGATTATTCATCATTAATGTTTTGATTATCTTCGGGTGTTTTATTAATAGCAAGTCTCACTGTTATAATGCTTGCTAATCAAAGATATCTTTAAAAACGATTGCTAGAAATAATATAAAAATTGAGAATACCTCACACCAGGTCTTCCCAAACTTTTTCAGCAACGGAACACTTCACTAATCCGAAAATTTTAACGGAACAATTAGCTTTTTTTTTAGATTCGGTAATGAATTACTGTAAATAGTAATACAAAACCTTAATTTTTGCACATCAATTATTCAGGCTCTGCAGAATATAGCTTGTGGAAATCTGGCCTAACATCCACCATAGCTGCGAATAAATCTATCGGGATTTGCAGGTTACTTTAATAACAGAGCTTGGTCATTTAAATTGATTGAGAGTCTTTGCTTCACAGCTTCCACTAACAAAAATATAATTTTCGTATCGACTCTGAAATTGTGTACAACTTTAAATTTCGCAATAAATTTTGTGTATAATAACATACCAAATGCTGACGTTGGTACCGGTAAATATGTACGTGGATAAATTAACGTTCTCGGGAAACTTTTAATGTTGCAATATGCAAAAATCCTTGACAAGTTCTCCACTGGTAAATAATCATCCACAATTAACTGCAATTGTCGCTATCGGCACGCTATTTTGACATAAAAACAGTGCCGTTTGTACAATAATTCTCTCTCTCTATAATTTCGATAGATACTGACTTTTTATTTTACGACATTATTTTCTTACGAATAATTACTACCACTTAGCTACGCCATCTTTGAAACATGTATTTAATATATTATTTTTCATGTTTCAATTACACCCACCTCCTGTATATTTTATCCAGAAATCAGATTAAAGAGAGTTACTTTTAATAAACTTTTGAAAAATAGAGGCAAGGCAGGAAAATGATTCGATTAACTTTTTTAATTAACTGTTAGCATTTAACAATCCATAAAAAAATCTTTTATAATGGCGTAATATAATAATAAATAGGCGATATGCTTCACGGCGTGATTGAGAATTGATTATTTTTCAATTCTGTATACAGTTTGTCGTAATTGTACATAATCAAATGTCAAATTCTTTTAACAACCATTTATGATTTATCAATTTTTACTCTTAATAGCAAAATAAATGAAATTAAATCAATTGTCTCGGAGTCATTTTACTGTCGCCCAAAACAGTAATGACTTTAGAACATTTATTAATACGTGATACTATACAGCTATACTGATTAACGAGGTATAAAACCCAAGTAAATTTTCAACGAGTCAATTAAGACACAAAATTTCCGAGAACAGGTTCCATAATATCCAATAGCATGAAAATTGAGCATTATTATTTACACAATGTAATATTATGCTGCAAAATAATATATGATAACTAATTATTCAAATGATAAAGTATCGAATAAACTCTTATGAAAACTCGTAAGAAACTTCTAATGCGTAATTATAAAAAAAAAATCATTTTAAAACTTAATCTTGACTGTTATAACAACCTGTACCTTAAATAAACTCTACATCAATTTCATTATAATTCGTTATCGTGCAAAAAAATCGTGAATTTCTGAAGAATAGCTAAATACCGTTTCATAGACTGTGGTCTTTGAAACGGTATTTGAACTCTGACTTTAGGTTCAATCGATAAGGCGATCATCGCAATGAATGTGACTGTAGAAATAAGAAAGGAGAAAAGTGTTACTTACCCTGCGATTCGCTGGAGTTTATTTACGCGAAAACATTCGTGACCCGAATTTCTCTACAGTAAATTAAAATAAAATATAATACAGTAAATACTACAGTAATTTTTTTACTGAAAATCTGGCAAATATATATAAATATATATTTTGTGTCTTGTTTCTTTACTCTTTTCTTTTTAATACATTAATTTAAGCAAACTTGTACAGCTGTACAGTTACTTCTCGATTTTTAATGTGATTCGTTCCGCCACCTTGGACATAAGTCGATACAATTGAAATCGAATTTCATACAAATTTTAAAATATTTTAAAACTTAAATTTGACATAAAAATTAATATATTCTGATATATAGACGTCTGGTTTGAAATTTATATTGTTTATCTACGGCCAAATATTATTTTCTAAAATATTTGAAATAAATTAGACATAACATATTGTTCACTAACAAATACTTCATCAAAATGTGAGAACTGGCTGCATACATATGTGAATCTTGTTGGCACCAGTTGCGTAATATTTTTTTTATTTTTCACCGATCTTCGGATGTAAAAAGGTTGAAGAACACTGATATACAATAGATCATACACTTCGTATGAATATTTTATTTTTGCATAAATCAGCTTCTCACCGTTTGTATTATGAATAATATTTTAGAAAGCCTAATGATAAACTTACATATCGATTAGTATATACATACATATAGACTATTTTGTTCATTCATATCTATATACAATACATGCTCCGAAATCCTGTAAAGATTAATACAATCAGTCAGCATATGTGTTAGTCGTAAATATACTTTTTTCAGTGGTTTTAAAGCATTAATTTTGAGTAATAATCGACATTTATTTGTTTTACCAAAATCGTAGGTATTTAAAATTCGTTTTTTTTTTGTTAAGCATTAATAATCAAATTTTGATACAAGAAAACACTCAATAGTAACAACCAATCGTAAGTAGAACGCAAAACGCAAAGCAATAATAATTGGAGTTAGTACGTGTTTGAAGACAACAATCGCATTCTGGTACCCACAAGAAAATTATTACATGGAGATAATGACATAAGTATTCTATCTTTTTTCGAGAATAACATGTAACGCAACTTTTTTGAGCTACCGAAATAGCATGCTCTAATTGTTTTATAGATGATAAACACGCGTTGGTGCAACTGTTTAACATTCATTTTATTTATATTCGTCATCCTGGTGTATATAAGCAGACAAACCCAATTACAAGTACATATATATATATATATATTTCAAATGTTTTTACTTTATCACGTACATTATACATATTAAGTGTAGTTTTCTTTGTGTGTGAAAATGAAAAATAAACTTAATTAACGTGTCTCTTGCACATTATTCATTAGAGATATATTTGTATATTGTTAATGATTCGCCGAAATATCTGCACTGAATTAATTATACTTTCAAGTATTTTCAAAATCAGACGATCTTGAAAGTTTTTTGAAAATCGTTGAATTTACTTATAAACATAATAATTTAGTTCTTGATTTACATACGCTGGCTAATTTATATCATAATATTAGATAAAATTACTGTTCAATACGGTCGTGGCTGTCTTTTATTGACTTTTTAATACATTTTTTATACACCGAAATCCGAATTATATTCCAATTAAAACAACTCACGATGTACAAATATTTTATCATTATTAAGATGATTAAAAATTGGTATTAGTAATAATTATGTAAAATATAATATATTCCATAAATAAAAAAGAAAATCTGCAAAACTTGTTGTGTTGAATTTCACTGATGAGAAAACCGAAGAGATGTATTTGGTCCCTCATACGTGCTTCAGCATGAATTATAAACTTATAGATATTGGAAACTCGTTGTATGTTGATTAAATGTCTCCTGTAAATATAGACCAATAATTTATAATTTACGAAGGGGAAATCTAATGTGCCCTAATATAAATCACATTTACATTTTGAATACATATAGCCAATTGAACGGGTCGAGGCTGCTAATCTAACACATGTTCTGTAATAATTTCCTTGGTCAGATAAGAAAATTATTGTCAGAAAAATACATTTCAAGATTGTCACACCTTTTTCACAACCATTATGATGATATTGTTTTTGCTTGACAAAAATGACAACATAAAATCACATTTTTTT
Source organism: Himalopsyche japonica (assembly GCA_028555115.1). Taxonomy (NCBI): domain Eukaryota; kingdom Metazoa; phylum Arthropoda; class Insecta; order Trichoptera; family Rhyacophilidae; genus Himalopsyche; species Himalopsyche japonica. The sequence continues at coordinate 473,440 of JAHFWJ010000449.1, read as the reverse complement.
AGATGGTTAATAATTAGAGTGCAGATTTTTCCAATCAATAAGACTAGCGCTTTATATTTAGATAAATTAAAATCTTAATTTAAGCTTGAATTGAATAAATTTCTTCTGATTGAAATGTTTATTCGTATTATAAATATATTTATCCATTTTAAGCTTTTCTAACTGAGCTGCAGAACTTTATTATGTTTATAATAAAACGTTTTCGCTATTCTTGCGGACAATACTTTAATGCGGTCAATGAAGATAATTCATTCATTTAAGTAACAGACAGAGCTAATAAAAAGTGACATAGAAAATAATAAAAAAAATCTTTTGTATAAAATAAAATAAAGATCGATTGTGTGATTCATCGATTTATTACAATAATGTAAAGTGACAGTAACCTCCCGCTTAAGTACGCAAAAAATGTGGTACGCATCCCGGTTAAGTACGCATGAAAAATGGCAAAAAACTTGGATCAATATTTATTATGCAAAAAATTAACGAAAACTGAACACAATTATTTTATAAATGGAAATAGTTAAGATAACAATTAACTATTATACAAAGAGAAAAAAACAAATTTACATTTTTATGTGGGTACAAACATATCGTAAAGTGTCAACTGCACATTGTTTTTATTGTGTGATTTTTTTGAAATTGATGCTATTTTTATTATTTTTTTTTGAAAGTTTTCAAAAGAGCATAGAAGATTGTTGTAATCAGCTCCTGCTGCATTTTTAACAACTGGGTATAAAAGCTGCTTTTCTATATTTATTGCCATTTCACACAAGTTGTCAAAGCCTTCAAACTTGACTATACATTCGTTGTTTTCTAGATCGGAATCGTCAGATAAGTGGCTTTCATCCGGTACTTCTCTCACATCTTCCAAAACATAGTCCACATCTTTGAGAATTTCCTGAACAAATTCTTCAGTGTTTTCCTTCACCTCTCCTTGTGCACCTTCTCCGTGTAACATCATTGATTTTATCCCTATTCTTTGACGAAATTTTTTCAACCACTGCCAAGATGCCTTGAATGATTCAATGGACATATCAGCTGCAATGGATTTGGCTTTTGCAATTACCAATATGTGTGGAACTGGAAGCGAAACTCTTCGCATCCCTTCTATCCATAGAAACAACTTGTCTTCAAGTTCTGGGTGATGACCGACTGAAGAGCGAAATGTTTTCTTTTTAGTATTTTCAGACATCAGAGCTGAACGGCTTTGTATATTATCTTTGTTTAGCCAAATTTTTCTGATAGCACCTTCAGTAACACCATAATTTCTTGCCAGAGATCGTTTGCTTTGAGGTTTTTTCATACTGAGCTTAAAAATAATTTCATTTCGTTCTGCTTCATTTAGACGTTTCATCTAAAATAAATGATTTTCCAATTAATAAAGATAAAGATTTATAATGAAACCTAATACATAGGTATGTATGACATGCGTAAACTTACGTTGAGATGATTCACTTGCGTTAACGATGATAATTATGTGCGACAAGAAGTAACCAGTGGTAGCCGTAAGGGAATCAGTCGCATACTGACATTATTGCATCATATTTACCATATTGCATCATATTTTTTAATGTAAGTGGGGGAGGTGCAGAAAAGAAAGGGGGCGGGCCTTAAAATACGTAAATACGCACCTCCCGGTTAAGTACGCACAATACCCTTTGATTCAATATGCGTACTTAACCGGGAGGTTACTGTACTTCATGACACAAAAACTTTAAGTTGTTCTTGTATCATGTATTTACCTTATCAATTTATTTAAATTTCGCCTTAAAACTGTCTCCAAAAGGTTTATAAATATAATAATAAATTCAAATAGCGTGTCAATTTCCGAAGGCTATTTATTTGGAAACGATAGTCGTTTTTGTTTAATACCTACTATAATAACATACAGTTATCAGTATTCCTTGAGCGTCTTGAAAAATTCTTCCTGATTGATTTACATTCACATATATTATATTCATATAAATAACCACCAAAAATAAATTGGAATCTCTTACAATGATGAGCATATACAATATAATTAATTTTATTCCGTACGTTATTTTATTCGAAAGATATTTCTCATACGCTTTAAAATAATTTTTCTGATATAATCAAAAAAATCTTACATCTTTGTGTAATAAATACTTGTATTGGCTACCCAACTATTTGGATTTAGAGTTTAGATATATTTGTGTCGTAAAATACATAATAATAATAATTATATCACACAATATCTCATTGAAAGTAATATTAAAAAGCTTAACTAATAAATCAAAGAAGTTAAACTACGATGACCACTGCCATATTTTATTTTTTTATCGATCCTTGTTTAAGTATTGGGCTTTCCATAATACATTTTTTTTAAACATATCCTTATGTAACATGCAACGTCTATTAATCTATTTCAAAATTTACCTTTTAATTTATTTAATAAGATATGAATATGAAATAAAGCTGCCATGTCATGGTAAAAAAGTATCTACAAATCTAGCGTGCGCTTTTTTTATTCACGTATTATTACATTTTGCAAAAAATCAAAATCTACATTGTGTGAAATGTATAACCACACAAAACGTAACATCAACAAAACTACTTTTTATGAATCAACAAGTATAAAAATAACTCCTCATTTTCGAGGCCATCATTGAATCAGTTAACAACTTAAATAAAATATACCACACTCAAATCGTTGACTTCGAAGAATAAGTCAAAATTTCATCATATTTTTCATCTTAAAAGGTTTCTTCAAAAACTTTTCTCTATAAATGGATCCTTAAAAAAACGAGCTCAATTTCGATGAAAAAAATGATCGCGAAATACCACTTTCGATTTTAATATGAATGAGTTATTTGTTATAAAAAGAGAGTTTGAGCGACCGCGTAACAAGCAATCCTCGTAGAACTTTTTATGTTGAGTTAATATCCATTAGAAGTATACAAACTCTACATTAGCAGCGGAAATAATCAAAAACAACAGACACACATATCGGATGAAATTTAATTATACAAAAAAAATCTAGTTACAAAACCGTCAATATATTTTAAAATACACATACAGTAATTTCAGTAAATGTATCATAAATTTTCGTACCTTAAAAAGTTATGAATAGCCTTTTTGTCATATCAACTTTAATAATTACTATGGTAAATTTATCTTAATATTATATTTAAGAAAAAGGACATTTATTTCATAGTCAATAAATTAAATAAAAATACATTTAAGACTTTAAAGGCGATCGTTACACAAAAATCCCGGAAAAAATAAGTAAATAAACAGAACAGACTATAGGCTTATAGGTGTATATAATTTTAATACTACTCATAAAGCTATAAATTTGGTCGACACATATCATTATAAAAATCCGCTTACGTCATTAGTGATCTATGGGAAAAAAATAAATGCATGTATATTTAAATAGACGCACTAATACATAAAAAAAGTTAATAAAAAGTTAACTAGTTCGTCGTCCTATGAAATAATTTAAGCACCAATAGAATCTTTTACGAATATATTATTGGTGATTAAAAAAACTTCATTCAATGTTTCTAAAAATATATGCAAATATTGTCTCTTTTTTGTATTCAAATAAGCATGATAGTTTTCTAAAAAATCTGTTTTCTTAAAATAACCAAGGTTTTTTCTAGACACGTTAGCCTATATTATCTTGTATTTAGCGGGAAACCCCCTATGCATTTTCCTTGTAGCAGTGATATGAGAAACTAAAACTCGTTATAAAACACATTGTGAATACAATTATGTATATAGTATTTGTGGTGATTCTGATAATTGTAGAATAACACAAAAAATGTATTTTCATAAGGCTGTGTATAGTGTACAATTTTAAATATTACGTAAAACATTGTTGCCTGGTACTTTTACATCAGTTAAAAAAATTACCTTAATAAAATTACCTTCGTCAAACATATTTACATGTAATAAACCTTACTATAAATTATTGTGATGTTTATATTGAATGTGTGAATGTTTTAATTCCATTAGCATTTTCAATCTCCAAAATTAATACATAATATTATATAATATTTAAAAAAATAATAGTATACTTGCCGTCTCAAAATTAATTATTAAATGGTTTTTATAAAAATCTATTGTCAAAAATTAAGTAAACATTTTTTTGTGTAGATTTTCTGAAGATTTCTTTCCTTTTTTTAAATTACTCAAAGTCGTAAATAAAAAAATATATTCAAAACAATTGTTAAATGCTTAAAATGGAATCATTAGTTTGCAAAATAAAGTATTTTATATGATACTTGCATAAATATTATTGCTGACAAAAAAGACAGCTGATATTAGTTTCATGTTGAAGGGCCGTCATAAGCTGATATTATTAGAGATTATCCAAAAATTAAAAAAAATTGAATAGTTTTCTTCTTTTTATTGAATACCAAAACCTCTTTTCTTTTTCGGAAACTTTTAGTAAACCGAAATTTAAAAAAGATCGCATGTCCTAGGCTTCTTATAATTGGCACTAACTATTTAAAAATTTATTACACAAAAAAAACATACATCGTCAGAGAATAGTTATGGTAGTGTCTCGATTATGGTCGTTTAGGAATGTATTTGAATTAACACGGTGAAAAAGTAACAATGAATTTTAGTGTCTTTATTTTAATGTCTACAAAATTTTATAATAAAATACACAGTTGAACTATATATGTATCTTATAAATTTTGTAGAACTATGATAAAATACGTTGTTATTTTTTCACCGTGTTACATTGGAGTTCTACCAAGTAATCCCAATTTAATCAATAAAATGTACTTGAATTGCTTACTATTTAACTGAAATCTAACAATTTTTTTATAAACTGTCAAAATATTTAATTTGTAACAAAAGCGACAAGTTTTTTTCGTAGTCCCAAATACCATATATGCATTGCCACTGACGATCGTTATGGTAATTAAACAAATAATTTATTCAAAATTGCCTGGTGTCATTTATGAAAGACCACATCAAACGTACTAATACTCCATTAAAAATATATGCCACCGAATTCGACTTATAATATCAATTCGGCGTTAATATTTTATAAATTTGTTATATTAGGGCAAACAGCAGTGTAATAAATAAACGCTGATAGCTCTATCACTTTAATGAGTAATGTTTTTCACGTTCTTGTGAGTGATAAGTAAGTAATACACTACACATACATGATAAATATAATATAATCAATTGGAATAATGTGTACAAACGACCTTTAACTTAGAACTAACGATCTGGGTTTAATATAAAATATTAATAGATATCATGAAGTATTTTTTTTGTTTCTCAGTAAATCAAAATAAATGAAAAATTGAAGCTCACAAAATTCTACTTTCTTCATCATCATATTGTATATCAGGTAGAACATTTCGAATCTTATATATGTCTAATGATTTCCTTGTCTTGTGTATGGGCTTTTATTATTATATAGTTAGTTCACTGCAAGTCTGTTTACTCCGACTAGATACTTACTGAATTTAAAATGTTCTTCCACGACCTTCGTTTTAAACTGCAAATGAAGATAAGTTCATATTAATCAGCCAATCTTGAAGGAATGCGGTTTTCTTCAAAATAATTTGACTTCCAAATTACTTTAATCGAGAGTCATTCAGATACTATTGTTGTCTAGTTTATCCAAATCATGTCAATACAGTTTGTGATCAGTTAACGAACAGTTCGGACTGCGAACAAATCGGACAACAAAAAATATCACAAAAGATTTTTGTTTTCCAACAACGAACACAAATTCGGTTAACGAACTAAAATGATCTTTCTAATCCACTCATTCTATCTGTATAACTAGGTTACACATAGTCTTGGAACAGATTATGTTCGTTAACCGATCACCCACTTCACTATACAATATTTTTCAATTTAAAATATATACTTTACGCAAACAAATAATACTAATTAATTTACACTTTAAGCTTTCTTATATTATATTAAGTAATTAATCGATTAGAAAACATTCATATTTATATTTTTTTAAAAGGAAAAATGTCGGTGACCGAAATCGAGTGGTTATGCTTTATGGCTTTCTTTAACTTTTTTGAGATCGTACTCAGAATACAAACCAATTTCATTAATTGATTTTATAACAGGTTGGGTAAAGACACAAACCATTTATAAACACTTCCTTCAAAAGTAAGTGTAGCTAATTACTACATAATATTACATCACACTTTTTTTAAATTGATTTTTTGTAAACGTATCCAAAATAGTGGACCAACTTTTGAGAGTTATTTCTCTGATTAAAAAAACAGAATTTCATCAGAATAGGGTGATTTTTATGTCGTTACTTCATCTGGAATAAACAATAATTAAATGAATAAACAACTGCAAACATATACACGTTTAGAGACGTGACAAAGTGCAGATTTTTAATTTAATAAATTTAATCAGTAAAAATTTCAAACGTTTTCAGGACAAAAGACGATTCTCAAGAACGTGAACGGTCGTCTTCTTCCTGGCCAGCTGATTGCCATCATGGGTCCATCTGGTGCAGGAAAATCGACACTTCTAGATGTCCTCTCAGGATATCGCATCTCTGGAGTTGAAGGAGCTGTTTATGTGAATGGCAGAGGACGAAATTTAGGCAAGTGATAGAATTATTATTTAACATTTTTATTCTACAACACTACCTTCAAAATATTCATACCGATTAAACGCACGCTTCACATTTTCATTATATCATATAATGTTATGAACCTTAACATATTTTTTAATTTATTTCGTATCTTATATATGCTTATAATTCAAAAAAAGCTGTTTTTTTATCGAGATGCTTCAATCTTAATATATCTTAAATTATTTTTTGATCAGATAAAAATAATCCAACGCAATCGATGAATTCCAAAAGATATAGGCTGGTTCAATTTCTATCTCATGATAATGCTGCCTTTATTTCGGTAAAATATATGTCGTCTTCTTGTTAAATTGTTATATTTAAATGTCAAATGATACATATTAAAAAGATAACATAGAAATTCAATGATACAACAATACAAAAACCATCTTTGTGAAAATACAAAATAGCACCTCAAGCCAATGAGCAAACCATTTTTTTTTGTTTTTGTTTTCATACGCAATCATTGCTCGATGGCAATTATTTTTATGAAATTTGAGTTAACGACTGTCCCGATTACAAATTAATACAACGTCATGCAAATATATTTAGCGTATATTTACTCAAAACTACTTATTTCGACATAACGTTTTTTTTCACAATGATGACTTTCTTAACTTTGGTCTGATCACCTTTATATACCTAAAGTAAATGACTATTTAAACATATTGGTCGGTCAAATTCATGCAACCATACAATCAATAATAAATTAGCCATGCACCAGGGTCCAATGATCACCAATCAAAAATGATTGTTTTGACAAAGTTAATAAATCCTCCAAAGGATGAGTATTTTTCAATAATCAATTGGTCCAAAGTTCTAAGATCACTTTAAACAGGTAAGTATTTTTTTCCGTTTGAATTAAAGCCGTTTACGATGAAAACCAGTTTTCATTGTATTAACTTTAAGTAACAATACTTTTTGGACATTACAGGAAAATTACTTATTCATATATTTTATTTACACAACGGTCTTGTGAATGACATGATATTATAACCAAGCACCTTTCAATCAACTGAATTTAATGATTGAATCACGAGATTCAAAATAGCACACACAAGATTATTCAGGTGGTAAAAAAAGGTATCCTTAACGTTGATTTGAAAAAACATAGGTGCTCATTAGTCGCTTATTTCAAGTGCTTTTTCATATAACTCTGGAGTTGTATAAAAAAACTAGTCTCGGACGCTGCATAAAAAATTTGATGCTACGATTAATAAAAATAATCTTTAAAAATTGAATGCAGACGTGAAAAAATGATTATTTATCATCTACAATGAAAATTCAAATGGCATATACTATGTGTATTAAACAGGGACACCGGCTCCGATATTGACCAAAACATGACTCTGACATTGGGTATTGTAGAAATTTTCGAAAATTATCCTATTCGCCATATCGGTTGATAAAAATGTGTTTATATACAATACAATATATATGAGTGATCTGATGTGTACATTTGAATGCAAATATTAAACAAAAATAATATTTCAATTGACTACCATTTAGAAGAAAAAATAAATTTTGTGTCACTTTTTTTCGGTTAGATTATAAAAATTCTGCATTTTTTCTTTTCTCATTGTTGAATTGAATATTTTAGATATTTTCTAATCCCGCTTTTATAAACTGCATCTTATTATTTTATTTTGACATTTAATGTTGTCTTTGTCTCATAATTACACTAATGTGATTAATAAGGCAAGTGTTCGCAATCATGTACTGCATTTTGGGTGCCCAGACGGACATTTGCACTCTCTGAATTTGAAGAAACCGCTTGCCCATATAGTCCAGAAAAAATCATCGAAATGGAAGCCCGTAGAATGCTACTTAATATGGTTGTAAATAATTTAAATTATTATATGAAAGAATCTAATGCATACGTACCTAAGAAAAATTTACTCATAAATATTCACGGGTTATGGTAATCATCCAATCAAAGTCGAAATATTATAAACACATATTGCATGTTGACTCAGATGCCCGTTATCTGCTGCGTCCCAACCTTTGTACCATTACAATATTATTTTTCAATTAACACTCGATATCTGGATTAAATTGATTTATATGATATAAAAAACCAAGGTATAAAATTCATATTCCAGTGTTTATCAGTATTATTGATAAGGAAAATCGTAATACATTATAATCATGTAAATGAATATATTTAACTATATTTACACTTTTTGAGTTTTACAATATTTTAAAACTTCGTTATCGGTTTATATTGACCGAAAGAAAAATGGAGTATGTAAAATTAATATTGTACACAAAGCATTTTTTCAATTGACCTGGAACTCGTAGAGTAATATATTTTGTGTTCTTAATCCATATTTTGGAAAAATCTAGTTTCAGTGATTCATAAAAGTAAAAAAATTGAGGGATATCATGTTTAGATCTTGATTTGTTTTGAGAAGGGTTTTGGTTTGCCTCTTTTTATGTAGCTTCTCGGAGAAGAGGTTTATCAGGTTGTTGCGCTAAGCCTCAACATATTGGCAATCTCTTTCTTCTTCTACAAATAGGGCATCAAATTCTCAACTTTTATGATCTCGGTATTCACAATTTTCTAATACTGGGTATGTTTATCATGCATAAAACTTAGTCTCCATTAATTATTTTTAGTATTGGAATGAATACAACAATTTATGTTTTTTCGGACATTACTTAAATGGCTTTTTTCTTGGGAACCTCGGATACGAATATACTTAAAATAATACAAAGCGTTTTATATGTTATTGTATCCTTCCGCCTGTATACGTGTTTTTTGGCGTAGCCTAACATATGAATATTTATCCTTATTAGAATTAAATACATATTGAATAATACAACAATATTTTGCATTGCTGCAAAGTTAATTGTAACAATAAAATAATTTTATTGTTACACCGGGATATTTATCCTTGTTAGAATTGTGGGCATCGTAAAAAAAATATGTACATAAACAAATGTAGTACACGTTATATGATAGTTAAAAGACAAGTAATTTATTTGAAGCACTTTTTCAACATTTCAGTCATGAAATCCCGTGTTCAATATTTAAAAAAATCCCGGTATTGGAAACCCTGACTGTTAGGTATGATCGTCAATGAAAGTCAAGCCGTTCGCATTAATTTCTCATATAAGTATGTTTATAGATAATTATTCTATAAACCATAGGGGCATTAATTACATGATTATTCAACCTTCGAGGCACTCATAGTGGCTACTACATTCAAGAAGCATAAAATATAATAGTTAATCACCAATGTGTTATATTTTTGCCATTGTTTTTATGGTGTACCGATCAATATTTACAATATGTTCAAAATACTTTGTTATAACAATTGTAAAGATACCTGACAAGATACAAATATCAGTTGACGAAGTTGTTTGAACATATTAATCGTAATTAATTAATGCTAATTCAATGTTCTAACTCAATAGAGAAACAAAGCGTGTAATTTTAATACAGAAACTATTTTTGTATTTTTAGATAAAAATTTGTACTTTTTTCCAAATTATTAATATGAACAATATCGCTGATATTTTACTGATAATAAATACATAAGTAAAAATAATATCTATTAATCACATTGCTTTAAAAACATTTATCTGAAGATAAAAAGAAGGTCAAAATCATTGTTTGTGAAACATTAAATAAAATACTTTATTAACTTGTTTACTTATACAATAGAATATATTGGTTCTTTTAAAGATAAAATTTGATCTATTTAATATTAAAAAAAACATATATTTAATGTACAATAATTTACATCTTGTGTATCATTAAAACGCGTTATATTTTTAATTACTAAGTTGTATAATTAAGTTACTTAAAAAATACTTTCTACTTAGATATGTATTATTGTATAATACTTTAAGACTATATATATACTATTGCGCTTCAAGTAGATTCTTAAAAAATAAATCAATTTCTCAGAATTACTTACAATCAAGAAATCAAAATTCAAATTCATATAATGATAAGTATGTTGACCCATCTTTGAATTTTTTCACCTTGGTTGAACTATTTTTCATATTTAAAATAATCGTCTCCATCTTTCGCTATGCGAGAATAAGTAACGGATAAGAGCGTGGCAGAAAAATTAACTAAATGCTATATACTCTTGCACATGGGCATTATCTCAAATGTAATAAAATAAATGTATGCAAAAGCAAGATTAACAGTAATAGCATGGCTTCATTCTTTGAATATTCGCGTAGTAATATTGTCTACAAAACTATAAATATCATTTATTTCTTTATATAAAAAAAGGTTATTTTGACATAAACAAATGAGTGACAGAATAAAGCAGGGTTGTGGAATCGGAGGACGATTTTGAAAAATATTTTACGATGAATTGAAAATAGTGGAAAAAAATTGACCGAGCCTATAATTTAAATGTTGAAATGGCAATACAGAAATCTCCAGAAACCATAAATGATTCATTATTCACCGTTACAGCATTGCCGACTTCTCAAGCATCCGTAGAGTGGTTTTTTCCGCTCTTAAAACACTTAATTCTGATTTGAATAGAAGTAATGATTTTTTAAGAATAAATTCAAATTAAAAAAGTTTGAACCTGTTTTATTTTTGTTTTTTTCTTATTACATGTATAATATGAAAAATTTGGCTTTTTATCGGATTGGTTGTTTGATCTATAATTTAATGCACATAAATAAGAAATGTAGAAAAAAACCTGACAAAACTAAGCTTTTTAAATTTGGAATCGTGTTTTTTGACAACTCCACAGCCCTGAAATAAAATAGTACCAAACAAGGCAGTAAATATATTTATTGCGTTAATCGACTCTTTGATGGTTACTGTAATGATTTCGAAGCATTTAGATTTTTTACTACTTCGTTATCAACGAGCAAGGTTCCAATGAACGGACATCCAATTAAATAAATAAGAAATAAGACCTTGCTTCAGAATAGTTTGCTGTGTTCAAAGCGTGTCAATCTGTAAAGTTAGCAACAAAGCATTATCACTTTTTACATAAGCTAGCAAATCCAACGAACTTCCATGATCTATGACTCCGTTATTTTTACTCTTAATTAACCATTTCTTCAACTATTTACGCTAATAATAAACGAGAGCCGTATTCAGGAATTTGGCATTATTGTGTTTTTAATTTCTTAACAGAATAAATTTGACAATTCTATTTTTAATGTTTAAAACACATATAAATATAAAAACTCACTTTCAATGAAAATGATTACGTGACATCTTTCATAAAATATTTCCTTTGCAATAGTTTAATTACATTGGATTATATAACTAAAATTATGGTAAGTCACTCTTATTATATATTCGTATGTACCAAAGGCATATACGGACTACAATAGTAAGCTAGAAAAGAAAAATTAATATTTTTTTCGATACTATAACCGTTTTTATCAAAACATTTGTATACTAAAAATAGTTCATTTTTCTCTTTTAAGCTGAAAATTTTTAAAACGAAATTTTGTAATGCTGATTGGAAATTTCCTGATTCGTAGAGAAAGCAATAAATTGTCGTATTAATGGTTTTTTTCTCTACTCCAATATATCCCACACTTTCTGGATAAAGATTAGGATTAAGCCACATGTTCTATTTTGTTATTTAACAGTCAACGTGTTCGATTACAAATTTTTTTTAAATAATAGAGTTCATAAAACCTCTTTTGAAACATATGTCTAGTTGTTCACATTATGCGTTTTTTTTCACAGATACATTCAAAAAAATGAGTTGTTACATCATGCAAGATGATAGGCTGCAGCCGCTGCTCACAGTTCTGGAGAATATGCGAGTTGCTGCTGACTTGAAGCTTGACGTATCGCTCGACCAACTCGAAAAAGATGAAATTGTAAGCATTATATCAAAATATCTTTTCACTTATTGGTATAACTAAAACGTTGATACTTGGCTCTGTGCTACTCATAAATCAATAATCTATTAACCCATACCTTGGATTCAGTTCTGGCGTTACGCATAGGCGCAATAGGTGGTTGCGTATATAGGTAATTTTAATGGTGTGGTATTTGGCTGCTCTCTACGTTTAAGTGAAAGTTAATGTAGCGGATTTTATAACTATAAAATGCGATAAAACACAATCTTGTCAGGGGCGGCGAAACATTAGGCGTTCACTCTGCTCTACATTTAATTTGTTTTCCAAGATTCATCAACAGAGGTTTTAAGAGATTCAAAATTTATGAATAAGGATATCCGGCTATTTTGATAGAACGTAAATAAGTAATACCTGTTAACGAATCAAATATATATGGTGGATAGTTTTTTCATATTGTGTTTCGTCCCATATTGTTTTGGTTGAGAAAGATGTGAGTTTATTTTTGTTTTGCTCATATTTTGGAACTGACAAAACATAATATTTACATTTTAAAAAATGATAAAAACAAATAATACTTTTATCAATGTTGTCGGCATTTATCGTTTATTGCATTCAATGGGTCAACGACTTTCCGTTGAAATGTATGCGTCGTCGGTTTTATGAACTTTAACATTATCAAGTTTGTCAATAAAAACTGTAATAAAACAAACAAACGCACCGATTTTAGAATCGAGAGTCGATTCGCGAGTGCCAAGGTTGATAATAAAAATAACAGAACTAAAAAATTCTTGGCGCCTACCTTGAAATCACTTTACTACGTGATCTCTACTGTATTGTTATAAGATTTTAACACTTATATGGTTTAAGACGTTTGATAGATTTTTCGAGCATTGACCTTGATCTACCGGTCGCCCTCGAAACAATTTATAGTATACTTTCTACATGGGGTAGTAAAAACAATGATTTAATCATGCTTTCAAGTTCGTGTAAAAGATATTATTAAAGCGTGTTACAAAATTACTTATGGACTATTAATTATTTATCGCGTTCATAAATCAATAAAACTTTTCATATCTTTTAGATTGAAGAGATATTAACAACGTTGGGCTTATACCCACATCAGTTCACGAAAGCTGCGCGACTTTCAGGAGGCCAACGAAAACGTCTATCGATTGCCTTGGAATTGATAAACAATCCATTGGTTATGTTTTTGGATGAACCAACAACGTATGTATTTCATTTATATATTCATAATAATTGTCTCAAAAATTTTTGGAGTTGCTAATAAGTAAACATTCTTGATTTAATGTTTCTCGATATATGTTGTCTCTAAATATTAAATCATGACCGGATATGCCCATCACCGAGCATTTATCAATTGAAAATGGTCACGAAGAACAAATCAAGTGCTTATCAAAACAGTGTGTTTTTTAATAAATTAATATCTTCCCACTAAAATTGACCATGTTTTATTTCTACTTTTTATTTAAGCTTGATCATTTTTTTTTAGATAAATGATTATAAATTTGGTCTTGAAAATCTTATTTCAAGCTCCGTTGTCTAACAAAACAGAAAAATTCATTTTGAAAGCTCTAAGGATATAAGAAATTAACATTTTTTCCAAAACCTTCATTATTAAAACAATAAATTTTTAACTGTGTGCCAATATATGCAAAATTGAGTCTCACAAAACTACTATTTCCATCCACATATTATCCTCACTAATTTTGCCATAAATAAAGGATTTTAACACTTTAATCTACAAATATAAACAGTCAATGTACGTCTAGAAATCGTTGCGACACAACAAAAATACAAAACAGCAAGTGGCCAAAGTATAATAATTGATTATTTTGTCATTTTTATTACAGAGGTCTTGACAGTTCATCTTGCAGTCAATGTGTAAATTTATTGAAACTTCTGGCCAAACAAGGCAGAACTATCATCTGCACTATCCATCAACCCTCTGCCTCGCTCTTTCAATTGTTCGATCAAGTATACATCTTGTCGCAAGGAGAATGTTTATATCAAGGCAGCACAGAAAACCTCGTACCGTATCTGGTATCTGTCAACATGCCGTGCCCTATGTATCACAACCCGGCTGACTACAGTAAGTTTCCAAATGGTTCAGCAAGTATGTGATCAGTAATAAATTCAAGGGATCGGTATTTTTTTCTGTTCACAGTTCAACACTTTCACCAAAACTATCTAAAAGGTTATTATTACCTACAACCTATTTTATTTTACAGATACGTTAATAAGTTCCTTTTTGACAAAATAATAGGTAACCTAAAATATATAATTTGTTGGGAACGTCTACTTTCTTCGTTTGTAGCACTATAATCCAGTGTGAATCTATTCTTCCTTAATTATTCTCTAGCACTCTTATCGGCTCACTGTCTTGCAATGCCAAATGCTAAACTCCAACTCTCGTAAATTTCAGTGATACCCTGTATTTTCAACAAAATCACAGCCTAACAACACTTTTTTTCTATTTATTGATTAACACTCATCCATACATCATGTATACATATATGTGTATACCGGCTTAAAACATAAGTGTATTGCAAACCATAGAGGGTATTAAACCTACGATTTTACCGACATTGCCAAATACCATCTTAACAGATCCAAAAATATTTCTGTGAATCTTTCAATTATACAGTAATTTCTAAGAGTTTTTAAAACGTAGCTTGTAGGCAACTGAATCATATACTATAACTGGTCTTACGTGACAAACGTTTGTGTTTTATGATTATCGTCAAGGTTTGATATATTTGGACATATTACCCTTGTTACATGAATGCTAACAAAATGTGTATGTTGTACAATGAATGAGATATCATGTACGTGTGTCAATTATATTTATTTGCCATTTGCTGTGACGTTACTCGTAAGTTAACATAATCCTTTTTTAGTTATCGAACTGTGCTGCGGAGAATATGGCTTTGACAAGATAGCACATCTTGTAAAAAGTATGGAGAACGGAAAATGCTTATCTTGGTTCAAAAACCCTTCAGAAATTGTCGATCTCAAACAGCTTAGAACGAACCATCCATTATCAAAAATGGAGAGACCGAAATCAACATCCTTGGAAGAAACATCGGAATCTAACCAGCTAAAAGTTCTAATCAAAAGAGGATTCTTGATGGCGAGACGACATTCGGTATGTGTATTTATAATATGTTCTAATGTTTGAGCCCAAATATATATGTGTGTTTCATAATAAATCCCCAAAAGTTTATTTGCACATACATACAATGATTATGTAAATTTTACAAAATATACTGTACCCAATTGTGAGATAAATAAACCAAAACCAATAATCGAAAATGAACAGTATATCTTTACTATTTACAGGTTGGTACTATCTCTACAGGGGATAGTATTATATATAAATTGTGTAATTAACATTTTATAACAAAATTAAAGAAAAAATAGGAGGTACTTTATAGAAACGTAAAACAGCTTTCATTGTCAGTTTCAAATCTCTCAAGAGATCAACCAAAAAAGAAAAAATGTAAAAGATTGTCAAATAAATATCATTTCATCATAATATTGTTTTTGGTGATCGAGATGTTGCATAATTGTTATCAAACATTCAACAAATAAATTTAGTACCCTATTTATGCCTGTATTCACTTTCCAGACATTGACACATCTCCGAATCCTCGTTAACGTATTTACTGGTATAATGCTTGGAGTATTGTTTATAAATGCTGGTAATGAAGGATCAAGAGTTCTCGATAATTATAATTTACTCTTCGCTATTCTAATGCACCATATGATGTCAACAATGATGCTGACAATTCTTACATGTGAGTATTAAGATTAAAAAAAGTTTATAACTCCATATATCCAACAATAATATCATAATAGAACTATATTCCTCCACAGACATTTTGCATCATAGATTTATTAAGTGTAGTATATTTTCAATTATCTATTCAAAGAAAAGAAGACGAGACTATAATAATCTAAAAACATGGATTATAAAATTGTCACACTGTTTATAAAAATAAGAAATATGATATATTTACCTTTCTCAATATACTATTTTATTGGCGTCAAGTTTTTTTTTCGGTTTCAATTAAGGTTTTATTTTAATGGTTGACAACAGTATATTTCTATTCTATAGATTGAAGAATGTACAATGGTTTTTATGAATTATACCTATAGAGATTTATGTAAGCACACAGGCAGTCAAATCTCTAGACCCAGCCTTGAAAGTTAACATATTTCTAATGTGGACTTTGGGTCATCAATAAATAAAATTATCATCAAGAAATTTCACAATCCAAATGAGTTAATCTGTCATAAAATTGTCATTCTGACCTATTGGCAAGAACTGAATTTTATATTGTAATCAAATATGCTGATAAATGCAATGAAACAGACTGAAAGAGACACAGAGAGAATTTTTTCTCTTTGCTTGCCTGTAGCACCAAAGTAATACATGGCACAACAAATCACAAACCTATTATACACTCCCTTTTTATTGAGCAAATGTTATGGGTGACACTGCCACCTGATACAGTTATAATATTAGTTGTAAAAATATTATCATTGATGTTATTTGATAAATATTTCTTATTTTCTATGAATAAAATTATGAGACACTGCTCCATCTATGATGGTATAAAAGACACATAATTAAAATACCTACATTTTTTGCAAGATTATGCACACAATGTTGAAAAACCACTAGAAACTTTATCTTCAGGCGTGTTGATATAAATATTTTATTAAATGATCCATTTCAATTTTCTTCCAGTCCCCAATGAAATGTCAATCCTACTGAAGGAGCATTTTAACAGATGGTACTCTTTACGGACTTATTACATATCAGTAACTCTCGTGGATATTCCATTATCGGTAAGTTGTCAGAGAATATTTTTAAGGCAAAAAAATTGGTAATATTTTTATTTTCACACTTTATTTTGATGGCTTCCAGTGACCTCACACGAGCGCAATATATTAATATTTTTCCTTGTAATTATTTACTGACATATATGTTTATTTATAATCAAAATACAATACTCATACGCAATAGTTTATCAATTTCTGTTTACAAAATACAACATATGTGTTTGTTTGATGGAGTCCATAGGCTAAAACACTAAAATCCTGATAACCTTTTATCGTTATTGTCCAACTGTTCATCAAGTTACTGAATAAAAAAGATTTTTAAATATCTGTCAGTGCAATTGGGTCAGTAAGTATATGTTTTGTAAAACAAATGCAAACTCCCTAATCTGAGATGAATCAAAATATTTTTTTTACTTATATCTGTTAATTTCTCTTCCAGGTGTTGTGTTGCTTCCTATTTTCTATAATTGTTTACACAATGTCTTCACAGCCATTGGTACTTTTCCGATTTGGAATGTTCTTTACGATATCTCTGCTGGTCGTTTTTGTAGCACAAAGTTTTGGACTCATGATTGGCGCTGTTTTCAACGTTGTTGTAAGTAACAAATAAGTTGTCGTAATTAGATAGAAATAATAATTCAAAGTAAAATAATTCTTAATACATATTGCATAGTTATAAATATTGCGTGATTGAGCCTCCCAACCAGTTGTATTCAAGATTATAAAAGGAAGTTGCAACCAAATACTGTATTAAAAAAAATAATATCACAATTTAAGAATAATGTGTTACATCTACTATTCGATCACAAAACTTCACATTTATTAGGTTTGCAGGAGCATTTACAAAAAAATAATTTTTGCATTGGATGTTATTTAAATTTTGTAATAGGCAAAAAATTCAATTTACTAGTTATAAGATTCACATCATATTTGTTTATTTTGCATGGTTTCTCTCAGTTTGCTTCATAAAATTACTATAAGAAATTATTTTCAATTGATTTGTGAAATGCCAAACGAGAGAACATTTAATTATTTTTATCAAATTTAACGTATTTTTCCAAAAAAAGAACAATAAATCTAAGTATATTCATGTATAATACGTATTCTAAAACTAAGCTATGATCACTGGAACATTTTGCTCCTGGCCATTAGCAAAATTCTAAAACTGCTCTTGAAAGCTTGGATTGAACTTACAGTCTCAAATAAGACACTCGTTCCTGAAGATCAAATTGTCAGCACAAGATACCGATTACTATGGGTGACAAAATATATAAGCAATGACTTAAATATTCGTTATATTTTGATTGGGTTCTTTCTAAGCTTGACAAAGATTTAATAGTCTCGATAGAAGAAGAAATAGTGAAGTCAATGCCAATTCGAATTGTAGCTTCAACAATTCAAACTTGACATTAAAATTCCATCAATCACCCTCAGTCAATATCATAATTGGCAACCCCATGCCTAAAAAATCAACATGATAATCCAAAATTTTCTCTTTAAAAAATCTTTTATTGAATAACTAAATAAAATTTAAGTATTTATAAGTTAATAAAAATTTCTATTTATTTCCAGAATGGCACATTTTTGGGTCCAACACTGTCAGTGCCGATGATGATGTTCGCTGGATTTGGTGTGACTCTACGTGATCTTCCAAACTACCTTTATTGGGGGTCCTACCTTTCTTATTTAAGATACGGTCTTGAAGGGTTCGTTGGTGCCATATATGGTGAAAACAGGCCAATACTAGAATGCTCTGATAAATACTGTCATTATAGGTGAGAAATGAATCAATTTTAAATAAAATGTCTGGCTACTTGCTGATATATTACAATTATATTTAATTCACAGGCTTTATTACACTGTCTGTAATAAAGTGATTAATATTTTTACATTTTTTTTCTACTCAGTCATCTGGTCTACAATTTGAATCACATAATGGAAACTCTCATTACATACAAAGATTGTCTATATTATTTTCCTACTTGACTCCCCACTAATAAATCAAATTCTTACATCTCTCATTATATCCAACAAGTGAATGAGAGAATGATTACTTTATAATGAGTCATTTGTAAGCACCATTCTTGAAAGTTTACACTAGGGATTGCAATTTATCGTCAAATTTCAATTATCGGTAAACGGTAAATAATTTCAACTCTTACCGGTGTACCGGTGTTTTACTGGTAAATGAAAAAAATAAGAATACGTGGATTATATCATTAAAGTATAACTGTACATGGCTATTTTCACTAAAAATGATATCCTGGATTGAAACCTAATAATTTAAAATATATCTCAGATAAATAGTAATGTCATAAAATTTACTTTAAATATGTTTCAGGTGAATGTATGTATGTTTTAAATGTAATTTTTTAAGTAAATCGGATAATTTATTATTTGCCACACAAAGATTGATTAATCTAAATTACAACTATGAAATATCTGGTTTACCTTCCTGTAAGAAGTTCATACGCTAAACTATTAGTTAATCTTTTAACTTATTGATGTAGTATATACATTTTATACATGGATGCATAATTTGTATCTATGAATATAAATTCATAATTAAAATAAAATAAAAAAACAATGTATTGGATTATACAGTTTATTAATAAATGGTTATTTGCTTTGGTATAATGAAAACATAGTTGAATATGTACCTAAATACGAATTTTCTTTGCTATCTATCCCATAAAAACTAGAATCAGCTGCAGGCTGTAGCCTGCAGTGGGTATCACGGTGACCGCGATTGCGATGACAGATGACACTAGTGTGATGATTAAAAAACTTTTTATCAATGTTGCCGGACTTGAAAAAAACTTCTCACTCCCTCATGCATATATCATAATAAAAAATCGTTTTTATATGCCTGTATCTGGCATTAATTCGCGATAAAAACATTTCCGGTAAAAACCGGTAAATTTTTCATTTACCGCTAATTACCGCTGATGCCTTTTGGGGCATTTACCGGCTAACTGGTAAACCGATGAACCGCTAATGCAATCCCTAGTTTACACATACTGAGACAGAAAGAAACTAATTTATCTAAATATACAATTTTTGTAGAGCTGCTTCATTATAAGTCCACTTCAATATTATTACAATTAATATGTGATAATTAAACCATATTCATTTTATTTAGTACATATGTATAGCGTCTTATTTTTTCTTCATATTCAACGAAATTTTGTATTGAAAACTTAGATTGCTTGGAATTTCATTCAAAAAATTCTATATTATTGCATACAAATACAAGCACAATGATATTGATTTGACTAATCATTTTTAACTATCACATTATGACACATTCCCTATTAACTGAATTAAGAATATTTTGTTGAAATGAAATGTAAATATTGATTTGAACAAATTCTGTGCAAAAACTGTATTTTATTAAATGCTATTATTTTTACGTTACAGATATCCTCAAAAATTCTTATCAGAAATTGCGATGCGTGGAAATCAATTTTGGAATGATGTTATTGCCCTCTGCATCATTTTGACAGTTCTCAGACTTGCCGCTTTCTTCCTTCTACGGTGGAAACTGATAGCTGTTCGATAGAACAGTCACACCTGTGTACAAAACTATTTATTAAAAAAATTAAAAATATTTTGTAAATTTTAATATTTTTAAGCAATTTGTAAATAATTAATTTTGCTCAATGAAAAAGTTATTGATAGTATTCATTTATATTGATAGTGTTTGTAAAAATAATTCAAATTGAGAAATTTTGTCTACAATCATTTTGTATAAACATTGACTTAAACAATCCAATCTAAATATGGACAATACACAGTGAAGATTCTGTTTCTTATTCAGTGACATGTACTATTTAATCTATTGGTTTTTGGGCTTTTTGCAACAACTATATAATGCCATTGTTCCAGCATAAATTATTGATAAGTTAAATGTGCTCTACTAATATCAATTATGATAAAGCTATATCCCAAAACTTTGATAAAAATAAGTTTTTGGCATATTCTGCTTCACATTAAAAAACACCACTAAGCGAAATTTTGAATGGCAAAAATAAGTTCTATTACTTGTTTATCAATCTAAAAATGAAACAATTAACTTAAGCCATCATTGTTGGCACACATGCAATATCAGAAACAAATAAAGTGTAATAATTATATTTTTCCTCAATTCACTTGGGGATCTGTAGTTTCACAGTGTGCATGTACAGAATAAAACACCATTATTATTTACTGAACATATAATAAATGATCACCATTTCAACTGGCACTGTAGCCCTATCCACTCTTTGTAGAAGACGCGAAGTTGAATAGTATTATACATTCAATGAGGAATGTGTTTCAAAATTGAAGCGAGTTAAATTTTATCAATTCCATGAAAGTAGTCAATTTTTTTCTCATTAATGGGTATCAGTGTTGCAAAATCCAAGCTTTTTATATATATTTAAGCAGAAACAACATTTATCCCAAAAAGAACAAACTTTTAATCATTTTATTATATTTACAATTGTCGTAATATGTAGAAGGCTGTGATAAGATGAAAATACTTCTAGTTGCTTATACAAATTAATACACATATCACATTGAAGAATGAGAATGTATATAGAACTATATAAAATTAATCATTTCAATTTTCCAGTTTAACAAAAAACACTGTTGACTAATTCTAGTTGAATTTTACCATTCTAGATAACTAAGATTCAATAAATCTAGGAATGTAACTAAGATCGAAATTGCTCAAAACATTTTATTTATAATCATCACAAAAAAAACTGTAAATAATCTCAAAGAATTGAGAAAGAACATATTCAAAACAATCTAATATGCACATGTCTTCTTTTTAGGTTGATACAATAAAACATTGGTTGTATGTTCTTAAAGTGTAGATTAATATTAATTAATTTATTCATAAGGGGTCATCTTTAAACAGTGTCATACAATCTTGAATAAATTTAAAATCACTCTTACTCTCCTATTGTCCCATTTCCTCCTGCTATTTTTAATCCACTCCTCTAATCTGATCCTCTCAATATGAACAATAGTTGTTGGTTCCTGTTATCATCATAGTAGCTGAAAATGTTTAATTGCATTTAATTGTTATCCTCAGAAAGACGAGGAATGCTTATTTCAGCTAATGACATTTTGCAATGTAAGCCTCCATCTTAATCATTAGATTAGACCCTTTTCTATTGTTATTCACAGATGACCAGTCCCTGTAACAAAATAAAATTATTTTCAATAGATGTCACTTATTGTGATCATATTTTTCAAATGATAATAATTCTAATGGGTGGCAATTCTAATATACAATTCAATAAATATTATTTTTTGCTTAGAATCAGTTTTGTACACATTTGATTTGTAATGCAGCTGATTCTTTAATAATGACCAGTGATCAAAATGAGCTGCAACCACTATATATTTCAAGAGTAAATTAGATTTTAATGTAGCATAACTAAAATAATTTTTCCCACCTCAGTGTCCTCAAGACACAAAAATACTGATTTCCCTTTTTTATTATTATTATTTATTATATTTTCATTGAAATTTTTTTCAATTTTTCTCTAAAATATTTTATTTGAGTTGAATATTGTGGTGCTAATTAACTATTGTAAATTATTATAAATTGATTGTTATGATTGACAAATTACTATGAATTACTTTTTGAAAAAACAAGTCTGCTTGATAATGTGTTTATGATATTACATTTTATTTAAATAAACACAAATATTTGTTTAAACACATAGCTATTGGACATGACAAGATTAAATTTGGTTTTTATCTATAGATTTTCTTTCATTCAAAAAAAATAAAATCGGTAGAATAGGCATTCTTTCCATTTATCAACATACTTATTCATTTGATTATAAGACATTTTTATTTCTTTTCCTGTATTGTATTTATAAATTACTGGCAGAAATGCTTTGAGATAACACAATACCTATAATTCCTTATAAGAATTAAACACTTTATTTTAATGAACACCAAAATGTATGTATAAGGGGTTTTTCTAAATTGTTTCCCCTGCTTCTTGCTTTTAGCTAACAGAACAGTACTTTAAAATTAAAATGTACTAAAGAAAATGTGGTCAAATTGAGAATCGATAAATTTTTAATATTATTTATATTCTATTTTGATATATTTAAAAAGAGCCATATTTTCAACCAAAAATGTACTCAATATTGACAGCAATTTGAGATATTATTTTTGAATAGCTAGAAATTTTATACTGACAAACGATATATGTTTTCAATTTATGATATATTAGATGGGTTGAAAAAATTCTTTCAAATTTAATTCCTTTTTTGGCAAATGACAATTTATTTTTATTTTATTTTCAACAAATTAAAATAATTTTAATATTATTTACTTGATAGTAATAAGTTTTTTCACTATTGTATTTAAGTGATAATGATATTTATTTAGTAAATAAACATAATTTGAAATAAATACTTCACTATAGTTTTTTTTTATTGGGTATGTTAAAAATACATAAATATACTATACTATTATATATTTATATATATTATATTATATTATATTTATATTATATATATATATAATATAAAAATACTATTCAGTTTTTTTATTAACAACATTTTAAGAATATGTAAAACAAAATTTTTGTAAAATAATTAAGTAGTGGGAAATTCCTGATTAATTAAGTACTTTATTAATTTGAAAGTGCCCCCAAACACTGTGTAAGAGAAGTAAGTATTTTACACCACCATTATGCCAATGATAGTAATGGGTGATCAATGAATTTTAATTAAACAATTCAATTAAATTTCTTTCAGTTTAATTAAAATCCAATTCAAATTTAAATTTTTTGTTGAATGTTAATTATCCAATGGATAATGATGCTATATGATTTTATGATTATATTTTCTTTATGAATAAATTATATAGTGATATAACAACTTTCAATTTCGTTTAAACAAATAAAAATTTGGTTTTGCCAGCAAATTAGATTTTTTTGATTTATAATCTAAAAATAACCATAAATAATATTTATTGACAATCAATACATATCTTAAAGATTGTCAAGGGTTTGACAAGAAGTATAATACACACATTAATTGAGAATCAGAAAATTATAATATGGAGAAAAGTTTTTCTACTTTCTACTACTACTAGTACAAGAAAAAATAATAGATAGTGCGTGACATGACGTCTATGTAAGGTGTTCAACAAAAAGTATTTGAGAGATGTGCCTATTGTTACGGCAAGATGAAATTGAGTTTGATTTACGGGGAAGTAACTCGAATCTTTAATGATAGAGTCTTTCAGAATATATTTTATCTTTAAATAATGAGATTAAGCCAATACACATATCAAAAAAATTATTTGATTCATTATAATGATCTGCGATTTCTGATTGATAATGAAAAATACAATTTTTATATCTGTCACAATCCATGTCACATCATATATATTTTTTTATTTCATGAATCCAGATGAACATGCTCTTTCCTACATTATTCCCGTCTCTTAATTGTAAAGCTAGAGTATTAAGGGCTAAGAAACACCACCTCTCAAGGGACAAAATGACAACTTTACAGGAAAGGTAAAACTCTTAATATTAATTACCGTCATTAAAACTATTATATAAATATTTTGATTAAAAATTTTACTTCTCTGTATATGCCATCAACACTGCCATTGTATGCATAATACAGAAATATTTAGGACTACCCATTTCTTAACCCTGTAAATATATAATTACAGTAACATATTGGCTTGATGAAACTATTGGTCAAATAGTAATTAATTATGTGATAATTGAATAATAATAGATCTTATAATCAATATATATATATGCAAAGATATTCCCTGTATTTTCTGATGCTCATTTTTTCAGTTAGCTATGAGAAGATGAAAACTTCATCAAAGATGAAACCCGGGTCATTAGTGACAAAATGTGTGGAATCATACAATGTTTCAACAATTTATATTATATTTTGAAATTTCATCAAGCACCATAAGTCAACAACATCATAAATTATATATTTATTTCATTCACACATAGATAAACTGTAAACTGAATAATTTGCCTACAAATAACTGGAAGTTTAATGTATTATTCAATCTCTTTGATATTTTTTTTAATTGTTAGTTGATTTTAGTGCCATCTTGTAATCAAAAGACCAGATAATGTAATATTTTAATTGGGTATATACTAAAATTATTTTTTCATCTTATTTATCTCAATTGCAGATGGCACTGTTAACAATATTTTAGAAAATGTGAGTAATAATATATTAATTTTTCTAAAATCTATTCATATTTCACAAGAAATCTGTTATTGCCAAATAATAGTAATTAAGAATGGACGATAAATACCATGATATGTTAATCCTTCACCAATCAAAGTTCAGTCTCTCAACCTCCTTTCAATATGAATATGAATTTCGAATATGAATTGAAACATAGGATTGATAGAAAAATGTTTCATGAAGCAATCCTTCCACCCCCATTGAATGATGGATTGCAAATACCATTAATAACATAATTGCATTACTCCTGCATATTACCTAATGAGATAAAATGGTAAAACTAGGTTGTTCAGAGTTTTTCAAGGCAGGCATAAGTATTCCATAATGTTTACCATCTTTAACCTATTTTTCTAAATGTCACATTCTACAAAGACTTACCCCTTATGTAATTATATATACTTTAAAATTTTCTGTTAGATAGCATAAAAGTTTATTAAATAATAATGCTGTAAAGATTTTTATTTCAACGATGACGCATTCGTTGCTTAAAAATAAACATTTACAAATCAAATTGAATTAGTTAGTATTTATGTATTAAACTATAACAAATAATTTATTCAATGCCAATGACTTCAATTGAAGGTGAATGTTTGCATCTCAACTTTAGAGAGTTGTTTTTCAAAATTGTCTTGTTCTGTGACTGACTTAATGCTCTTTCAACATGCAGAAGCATAGTAGTTTTAATATGAAACAAAATCTTTCTGTCTTTCTTTCAAAAAAATCTTGTACAAATAGTGAATATTCATTTCTACTCCCTAATATTCCTGCCATTAGTAAAAAGTATTATCGACAGCTATGTGCTTATGTATAAATTCATATATTAATTGGGTATTGTGTATTTGAATTTATATTTTTCAGGGAATGAGCCTTGGATTTTATTATAAATCAGCCATAGGGAATGATGCTTGAAATTCTACTGAAAAATCATTCATTTGCCAAACAATATAGAAAATAAGCTACAAAATTGTTGAATGCACTGAAATTGTGAGGGAATATATGTCTTGCGAATTAGTTTAATTTATAGTACTTTTTTTATAAATTCAATAAATAGAAACAACAGATGTGATCATTATTTTTTTTCATGTTGTAAAATTTTATTTGGTTTTTTTGGTGTGCATATCATTACAACATTTCAGGGAAATTTCCTTGTATATGAAGTTAATATATTTAAATATATTTTATTACTATTCTACAAAAAAAAATATTATTAAATTTTATTATATACTGCAAATACATGTTGAATTTTGTAGATGACATGTCTTCGAAAACTAAAGTCTTTTAATTTTTTTGTGTGTTTAATATCATAATATAAATTTAAAAATATATTTTAAAGAAATGCAATTTAAAAACATATATTAAAGATTTTTTTTTTTAAATATTTGAGACACAAATTCTAGATTTGAAGGTTATTTAAACACACACACACACACACACACACATATATATATATATATATATATATATATGTAATATAATAGGGTCATCAAAGTTTAGTTTAGAATAATTTCCAAGTTATTTACACTACTTCAATAAATATTTGAAAACCATGATTTCAATGGTTTTCAGATATTTATTGGTGTAATTTGATTCACCACTCAGCAGAAAAAGTATTTAATATTAATCTACAGGTGATTGTCCAACACCACTATCTTCCATTTCATTGTATTCAGACTTGAATCTTTAAATAGTAATTTAAAAAAATTATCTTCTAACCAATTTGTTGATTCTTGATTAAGAGAAAGCTTGAGTGTGTACAATGTCTATTATCCCCTCTCACCAACTAACTCCTAAAAACGGGCAGAGTGAGCTTACTACTTCAATTATCTTTTTATGTATATTCATATTTATATAGTGGTCTGCAGGGGTCCGAATCTCAACTTACCTGCCTCAACTAAGACCATTGGCCGAGCCAAGCTCAGAACATTGTAGACCCATGATAAATACATATAATTCATATCAATAATAATGCAGAACAGGGAAAGTATTTAATTCCTCATGAATTATAGACAAAGAAAGATATTCAAATATCACAGTTGTCATAACTAACAAATAATTCAACTTATTTGAAATAAAAGTTCCAATACTTCAATATCAAACTTCACTTTTTAATGATAAAGAAAAGAATAAATAAATGCATTTGGTTTTTGACATTTTTAACTGGCAACAATGTAGTCCTATGATTTTTTGAGATTAGGTATGGGGATCCTATATGCATCCAGTATCCTTCATAACAAAGTATTATATGGGCTTTCAACCGCTTTCTTGTAGCTTATGAAACAACTTATAAGACTGCCATTAAATTCGTGACTCTGCTAAAAGAAGAGAAGAAATATACACATCCAAAAGCTCTAGACAAAGACAAAATGAAAGAGTGTTTCATTAATATTATTATCAATGCATATAATACGTTTTGACCATGTCTGCTCCCAATGTGAAGTATAATATGGCCTTTGTAAAAATCTCATTTCAACAGGGGGTTTTGTTTAATAACTCAATACCCATTCTTCTAGAAAAGAATGGCTAAAAATGAATAGCAACAAGTGGGTAACTAATCACTCTCTAAAACATGGTTTTTAATATAAGTTGAATAGAAAAAAATAAGGACATGTTATACACTCATAATTCAAAAAATCAATTAATTATATGGTCTGTACTCCTCTTTGAGCAAGTTATCCTCACAATCGAAACCAATAATGTGAATCATTTGGCCACCACACTGGAGGATATTTTAATAGAATTGTTTTTTTTTCCTGGAAAAGATTACTAAGCAAGTAGATTAAACAATATCCTTGAGAGATACAATAATCTGGAAAAAGAACACTTATTGATATTGTATAAAAAAAATGTAAGTTCACAAAAGAGAAGTAAGTATATATATTTTTTCATTTCACTATATTTGTTAATTTTTTTTTTTCAAATGAATATTGTCTTTTTTACGATAATTTATTTGTCTGAGTCTCTAGAGTCTAGCTATACCATTCTAAACATTTGAAATCAAATTAATCAAAACTAGGCTTTCTCCACAAGCGACTTTTTTTAAAAGAACAAAAATAGTTGAGAAGTAATTATGAATAGTTTTTATAGATGCTATGGATAATAATTATTTAATTTGTGTATTATTGATGTGATCACCGCGATATGTTTGATGCGCGTGCTATGTGTTCGCCATCGTTTTTGCCATTTCTAGTTTGTATTATTGACGGTAATAAATTATCAAAATGTAAAGATTTTTTTACTTGTATTTGAAATGACATATTTGTTACTTTCCGATTTATAAAATAAGGTTTGAATTTCCAACACCTGATATAATTAAGCCACAGACAGCACTTTGTTGAACACAATAAGTATCGCTTATGTTTTGTATGTTTGGCGGGCGTCTTTCGTAAAAACGCTTCGCTGACTTCATTCCTAAATTATCTATGCTTATTCAAAACAGCTGATTCGGGAATACTGTGGAATGCGCCTGCGCGTATACCGGCTGACTGACAGGTCGTGTTGGTCCCTATTTCGAGTACTTTTTTTAACCAATGCTCGTATTTTAATAGATTTTATTAAGGCTATTGTGTAGAATTAACATTGTGTCAATGTGTTTCCCTTTATCTCTTTCTGTTGCAAATCGTTGAATCAGCTAGTGGGTAAAGTAAAATCAAGTCATTTAGGTTCATAAAAAATACATTGCGCTGTGTAGGTGTAATACTTTTTTTGTATAATTAATTAATTGTTTGCCAGATTAACAATTTGACATTGTTTTATGTATAAACTGATAAATTCTATCTGTGATAGGTTGTGAAAGTGAAAAATCTACCATACAAAAATGAAACATACAGGTAAAAAAGGATAATTCGCTTTCTCCTATGTTTATTTCGTGGTTACTGTATTATATTTAAAGATAATTTTTATCAGCTTGTGGAAGGAGTCTTCGACCAGCAAAATATGTTATGAAGATATTTGCATTTAAAAAAATCCCTTTACGAGTTTTTGTATGGGCGTGCTTCAAAAATTTTCCGATGCGCATATGAGATGCAGCCGTTTTCTTCTTGCGAAACGTTTGTGAGTTTTAGTTATTGTTTGAATTGGACAACAATAATTAACAATTCATAGCGTGAAATTGTCACAATCACGCATCGCACTCGCATTGCTGTGTCATGTTGCCTATATTATATTGAACTGACGAATTGTGTTTTTTAATGCTTATGTTAAGTACATTATATAGAATATAAGTGAAACAGAACCCACTATTTCAGATAGATTAATAAGGCACAGTGCATTTTTGATTGAATTATTATAATGGACATTTTATTGATTTGAGATATGATAGAGAGAGAGATATGAGATGTTTATAACTGCAATACGCGGAAAAGCAAACGATGTGGATACAGCGCAAAATGAAAAACCATGACATTTCAGAGAAAATGTTAGGTCCGAAAAGCTTTTTTGCGGTCATCATTATACTAAAAAAAGATATCTACATTTTCATACCATTATAGCTACAAATAAATAAAACTTCATATCGTAACATAGCAAACCTTGTTTCTACTCTGCTAATTGTAGTTTCCAGTATGTTTTTTTCAATAAAGTTATTATTTAAAACGTGAATGTAAAATTATATATATTAAAGTACATAATGGGGAGGCGCAATAGCATAAAAGTTAGAAAGCGCTGCTCTACTTCGATATAAGAAAGAATGACCCAAGTTTACGGTAGCCAGTCGGGTAAAATTTAAGTATTTTCTTCAACCAAGGCCAAAAACCACTTCACTCCTGTAGTACAGTGCCCTTTGTCTCTCAGGTAAAATCAGGCTCTTCGCCATCTAAAGCAAGCAAATCCAAACATTGTTTTATTCCTTCGTGTTTGATGTTTTGTCTTTTATTACTTTGAAATATCGTCTGATGGCGAATTGATGGAATTTCAATATTGAATTTGAATCGTGCAAAATCCTAAGAGCTTGTATTTTTATGCGACTATTTTACATATTGAACAGCAATTTAATTCAAAGTCAGAAATAAGTTTTCTTAATTCGTATTATAGCAAAAATAATACGTAATATAAAAAAAAAAAATTTCATTTATTACCATCTATACTCGCTTATCCGAACTAACGTTGAATATTTAAAATGAAATAAATGTGTTTTATTTCACAATAAAAATGACATACGTTATTATTAGAAACAATTTACGCTTCTCTGCCAATTCAAGCAAGACGTACACTTGAATGTATGAATGTACCGAAAGATGAAACTCTGTTATTTAGTGACAAGCATATACAAATTTTGAACGATTTAAAATCGAAACATTTCTTTTTTTGCTCTTCTAGCATTTTAATTTCAATGTACAATTAGTCTATTTGCAAAAACACTTGCATATTAAAATAAAACTTGATGAGCGGCGAGTTGAATGATTACAGCGATTACAAATCGACGTGTTTTCCCCCTCGTGTGTCAACATTTATGAACCCGTCACATTCACCAGGGGCAACCTTGAAAACACGTCTCACCTTCCTGCCTTCGGCGGGATAATATCATCAGCCCAAAAGAAAAGACATTTTTGTAAAACAAATATTTTGAGACCACTAATTCATTTGATGTATTTTTAGACTAAAAATTTGTGGAGACTATTTCTTAGCATTTTACAATGCAAGTTGAATCACATGCGATAATTATATATTCCTTTAGTATCGGATATTTGTGTTACATTTTTGTCAAAGAAGATTTCGTGAGATCTTTTTCCACCGTACGGTAGGCGATACCGCCTAACGTTGTAAGATTCATATTTTTTTTATTTTTCATGCAGTCATTCAAGGTGAAAAGTCTCGTGTAACAAATTGAATTGGATTAAATACACTCGGGCCTCGTATAATACGGTTTTATACAAAGAGGTTGTATGCACTGTACCATATTTTTTTTACAACATAGTTTAAAGAAACAAATAATTAACATATGTGATCTGTACGTCCATAGAACGTGCCATGACAAATTTTACCTTATCTTTTTGTTATGGAACATAAGGAAATAGACGCTAAAAGTAGACGCTTATTAGCGAATTTTTGGACGCTAAAACCACAAAAAGTCCTCCAATGATGCAACCAATCTCGAAAAAGAATAAAAAATATAGAATTCTGAGTGATAGCGATGATAAATGAATGTTGTGAATTTTAACTCGTTATGATAACAAACAATTAAATTTTTAATAGTATCGTTTTAATTCCATTTATTTACTATTTAGGGGGGGGGGGGGTTGGAGAAGGAGTAGTATGCTGGAAACATTTGCGGGAGTGTACTCAAGACATTTGATAAGTTTCATATCGATCGCATGAGCAGTGTAGTAATGCATAAAGAACAAACACACACACGTTAATTTATATAAATAAACTCTCTTCCATTATTTTTTTTTGGAAAGCACACTCTAATTTTATATGAACTTCAAATCTTTAATAACACTGATTTGTATTACACGACGTTTTTGTGGAACCATGTAACCATGATATACGAGACCCGAACCAAGTATGCCTAACATTTTTACGCGATTTTTTGAATGACACGTCGTTTTTTACGGGATTTACTCGTTGTTACACAATTCATTTTCAAATGTTTTTTACAAAAAAAATGTGACTCAAATCAAGAATATAAGAAAAACAACACTTCATCAACAAAGTTCGAACAAAATTCAATATGTACGTTCGTTCAAAAAATCGCGAACAATTATATTTACAAACTGACAGCAAATAACTCCTAAGAGTGAATACAATTATGCTTGTTTACATATATATCTATTTCTCATTGTATTGTTATAATTTATAAAGAAATTAATTTTAATATGTAAAAAAAATGTGCAAATTAGAACACTTTTTTTTCATATGTTTTTGATAATTTTTTCGCGATGTTTTGTTTTTTGGAATCAATTTATCATATTATATGAAAGTAAGTTTTTTTTATGCATCACTTACTGGAACCAATGTATCGCAAAAAAAGGAGTGGGTGTATGTAATTTTATAAATTACGGTACGCTCAGACCTCTCACATTGGAATGCTGTCAGTCTTCTCTGCCATTAAATCGGAGAATAGAGTACAGTACACCTTGCAGAAATGGTTTGCAGCAAAATTATTATGGATGCATTAGGTTCGTGCATTTATGCCTACAGTGTTCTATAATATTTACTCTAAAAGTTGGCTGTATGCAAATCAATATACTTACGAATTATAATAAATATAATAGGGTTATCTATACACCGTATACAATTTTCTCTTATAATTTTTGAGTACACTATTACTTCTGTAAGCGTTTCGTTTTATATCGATTTGTTAATTGTTTTCCAGCCACCGTTCGTTTTTATTTATTTTTTTATTGTCAGTGGCGTACCAAATGCAGTATTCATTAATACTTACACGATTTATTCTTTTATAAAATTTTACAATATGTTGATAATTAGAGTCGACGTTTGTTTTTCTCCCATAAAAAATATGTGTGTATATTTTGGTGCAAAAGTTTTTATCCACTTCGGTTTAAATATTTAAGAATACATAATTTATTATAAAAGCTGTTCTAATAAAAAGTCAACAAACATATTATAGTATGTGTATTTCAACTATCAGCTCAATGTGCTATTCTCAATCATTCACTGAAAACGGTAAATATTTTTCAATAATGAAAATGAATTATTAAATAAATCAATATCCCATTAATATTGTATGACGCTAATATAAATAATAGTTTCATTTTTCAGATTTTTGAACTTTCTCATTTAAAAATAATACATATTCTTTGACGCTCGTTTACAGCTTAAATTTGTTACGAGATTTACCTATAGCTTTTGTTAAATGCTTGATGCTATATTTCTTCGTTTTCTGTCAACATTATTTTGTAACGCTACGAAATGTAAAAGTCCCGAATTTTTCGCTTTTTTTAAGTTTATTTCCTGAATTAAGAAGTCGTTATCTACAATAGCTCAATCATTTTTAAAATACTAACAATTATTCACACTTCAAGAATAAGCAAAAACATCACGGTCTTTGGCAACAAAAAAACCTACTTATTTAAAAAAAAACTTGGTGTGTTCCAATTAACGTCAATAATACATATCACTATATTATATTACCTCTAATATTATTTTACTGCATAATTGCTGCATAATGTGCTCAAAGTTTTCTTGTATCTACTTGAATTTAATTAATATAATTGATTGAATTTGCATTTACTCGGTAGAACTCGATTATAACACGGTGTAAAAATAGCAATGTGTTTCTAATTATTTTTAAATTAAAATCACATTAAATAAAACTAAATATAATACTTAGTTACAATAATATTTATTGATAGAATTAAATTCCTTACAATATACATGTCCTTAAACCATGGGAAACACTATTGCGAACAATATCCTTGCATATCCTTAGAAGTCCAGGGAAACAAAGGTTTGTATGTTGTTGTTTTAAACTTTAGGCATGATTCCAGTCTATCGTCTATAAGACGATTCTGTGGAAGGGCCACATTCAATTGGCCAAAGAATTGACGAACATTCCTCAAAACATATACATGAACAACCTCAAGGGATTTAATATACATTCAACATATTCAATAATAATTTTTTCTGTTCTTGTCATTCGCATTATGTTAGACTCTGGCCGTGTTATCCGTTTTTTTACAGAAAACTTAACAGAAAGAAACATGAATCTCTATGTTTATTTTCGATAGCTTTAATTAAGGCACTGAAAATTGCTGCGGTCGTATTCTGATCTTAGTACTTTGGAATGAAGTTAAAAATTATCTCGAAAACAATAGGCATTATAAAAAATACTGTACCCTGTTCAATGTCTACCGTATAAGCAATAATTTTAATCGAGTACATAAAATTACCTGTATAATAATTTATTTGCTTGGACGACACGTATTGCTAAAATCTGATTTTAATTATATGTTTGTTTATAAAAAATAGAAAGCTCGATAAATCTTAGGATTTTAACAATAAGCAAATCTAATTTTGTACATTATAAAACAATAATTAATTAACTTTTTCTACCAATTGTACTCAATCTACCTCGGGATTATACGATTGTTCTGCTAATACAAACACAGTCTCGCTTATTATTTCTCTGATTTATTGTAATGTATTGTTTCGTTAATAATGGCGGCAGATGCAATTGACCGTGATGAAAATGTAGCCCTTCTAAAAGCATTGTGAAGTTATTTAATTAATTTTCTATTTTTTTTTCAATCAGCTGTTCGTTATTGACATAAAACGTATAGTATTATACATAAGATGAATTGTAGCAAACGCTTGATCATATGTACGATATTAACTCATAAAACTCCGACACTCCGTCCGTATTCTCAGCGTCTCATGTATACATGTTTACATGCGCTAGTTTCGTTTTCCGCACCCAACTTGTTAATCACATTATGCATAATTAAAATATTAACACACTTAATCAACTGACCGTTCATTTATTGATAAGTAAAATAATAATGACAAAGTTACTCTTTGTTGAAATCTCATTTAATCTCACTAAATTAAATATATTGAGAAATATATTTAATTTAGTGGATTATGTGATTTTAATGTTTTCAAACAACATATATATATATATACACCATAGACTAACACTATATTTGTTTTCCGCGGCTAGATTGTAAGTTCCACTCTATTTTCGGAGAGCCGTTTTTCCTTTCACTATTAGTTCTGTCCATTTGCAGTATTATTTTCACGAACTTGAATATGGTTACTTAGGTTTTCCGGAGCTACCATTTGAAGATGCAATAGCTAGCTGGAGTTACTAAATTTTTTTTTTCATTTTGCATTAACTACAATACAATATTTTATAACACTATTTCATTTCGACTCCGGTCCTGAGGGACTTAGATAGTGAGGATGCATAGACGAAGTGCAACACAAGACCTGAATTTCAGCAAACAATGTAAGAAAGTTGAATGTCGTGCATAATGGTGGAGAATAATCGAAATATTCATGGTTCACTCCGGGCTATTGCACCAAAAAGAAGGCTTCCGCATTGAAATTACTATGCAAAGAACCGTTGGATAAAACTAAATTGAATTCAAATCAAATTATTATATAAAGCAATTGGTCATTTTTACTGACAGGAAGGTAACTCGACTATTATCCGGTAAATAAGGAATAATCAATAATAAATTCTAAATGAAACAATAGGTGTCTATGACAATAAGATTAATTAATTTTGAAAATTTAGTGTCATTGTGTTAAAGTAACAAGCTAGGCCGTTGGAACAGGAGAGAGGATGTGTTGTGTGCCTTTTCTGCACAGCTATATATAGATAAGCAAATGTTAATTTAAGCATAGTTCTGACGATGGCGTGAGCCGAAATAGCTATCAACTATATTTGTTAAAAATAATTTTGTAGAACTAAAATACGTTGCTAATTTTTCACCGTGTTATAATGGAGTTCTACCAAGTGAATGCCAATTCAATCAATAATATATATAAACATAATTTCTGCACAACACACGATTTATATTCGTCATAAAGTCAAACTAGTTTTGTTTTGCGTCCTGTTTATTAATTTGTTAATATTGATAGACACATATCGATTGATATTTTATTATTGATAACGTATGTGAGATAAATGAATATTGGCATGTTGTTTGTATGTAATCGCAATTTAAAATGTAAATTAATACTCTTAATTTATCTATCACTGCATTATATTTATTGCATTTTTAACTTTAAATTTATACGTAGGAAATAATAATACGTATGTGACTATTTTTTCATGATGCGTAGTTTATGAATATTGTTCGTCATAAAATATATTATCGCGAAAGAATCATCTTGCTCTGTGTAGTAAAATATCATTAAATCAATGAGTAATGAATCAATGCACATAATTCGTGCAGTAAGAAAATTTTTAAATTTGTTTTTTTTTTTATAATTTTTTGAGCATTTCTAATTTTGTATATTGATGAAAAGTCGATAATAAATAATATTTTATGAAGACGTCACAAACACTGAAAAAGGTATTTTTAAATTCTTTTCTACCAGAAGAGGAATGATGATATTTATAATATATTCTTTCATAGTGTCAATAAATATTTTCGTTGAATCATTAATTTAATCTCGATAATAAAATAAAAACAATGTCGCGTGACTTAGTTTCTTTGTGTTTTGTAAATATTATGCAAAATAAGAAATATCCTTTATTTTTATGGTTATTTTACTCGATGGTAATATATCATCGGCTAATTAGCTAATTTTCCTTTTTTCTTCTTAGCGTGTTAAAAACACATCAAATTTATTATGAATACGTGTTTCTTCTATATTATTTCTACTGAAATAAAAATCAGACACCTTTATTTTTTTCAATCGTTATGCGTTTATATTCAATACAAATATTTTTCCTTATGTCCTTGCAAGTTAACCCTGGAATACATTGTAAATTGACGTCGATTTTACTTTTCTTATAAATCCCGAAGCTCAGTAATTACGTATTGTAATGTGAAACATAACGTATACATGTTTTGTACATCAACCACTAAAGCGATTTTACTGCTATGTAATCATCCATACTTTAGCATCAAAAACATAATACCATACCAATTTTATTCGTTCAGGAATGCATCCTTGGATAATAATCGATATCATATTAAATTTTTATCAATGTCATACAATTAGTGATAATGTAACAGTAAGGATCTACAAGATATTGTGCACAAGTCCAAGATCTGTAATTTTTAATTGCTTATGCGCAGTTAACCTATTAAATATATGATTATTTATCCATCATAGATATCTAAACATTTTCAAAATTGACGTGTTCAAAAGATTATCCGGAAAATATTTAGGCTGTTTAAAAAGGTTTATTAAAAAATGCAGCAAGCGCCGAAGCACAAAAATGATTATGTAAACCATCTAAAATATTAAATGATTATGTAAATTTAAAACACTGTAAAAATTATATCAAATTGATTTGTTAAGTATATAAGGCATAATAGTTTACATTCACAAACACCGTCAAGCTACAATCCTCATTTCTTTTAAAAGAGTTCACACTTTCACTTCAAGTTTGTTAACTGTCAATTCTTGGTGAAAAACAACTATTGTATATCAAAAAAATATATATATTAGTATCGTTTTTACACACTGTAAGCATCAACATGAACTGATACTTCACACTTCGCGTTAAACGTAATTATGACGTTACTCCAGAGACAACATCTATACAAATATTATCAATTTAATATTCAGTATATTGTTAATACAGCAACGTCACATGCGATTTTTAATCGCTGATGTGAATACGACTTTACTCCGGCTCCCGTGTTGGTATATACTAATATTCATATTAATGACGTTAAAAAAGCAGTTGATTTTTGTTGACTGTGACTCCAAAGCTTATTCAAAAAATCAAACTTCCAGTAACCTATTTCCATGTTTATATATAGCCAAACAATTTTAGAATCCATATTCTTAACTTAGCAGTATGATTTTTTTCTTTATTCGTCTTTTTTTGAGTTGATAGGGGTTTCTTTAACCGCTTGAATGCCGCACATGTAAATGTCTAGAATGTCTAGAGCACCGCATATTTTTCGGAACCTATAATTTTAATATTCGGAATTTATACCAGCTCTACACAGGTCACTGTGCATATTCATCATAATACAACAGTAAAAATTTTAGATTTCCATACAAATCATTTTTTTAAATTTCATAAACACCGGTGTCCACTTAGAATTCAAGGGGTTGAACACGACTCTCATTGCAGCTAACATACTGTTATACACACTGCTGATATATCATAAGACCCGTATACCGCCACCCTACGAATAACTATAGAGATTTTTGAATGCTTAGTCACTAATAAATATGAGAATAGGACCTCTGAGAAAGAATATATGATTTTTACGTAAATTATAAAAAAAATATTTAACGTCATTCTCGTCTCATCGATTCAATTTTAAACTTACTTTCAATGTTGCATTTGAACTGTGTATACCAATAAAAATCGTATGGAGAACTACATAAGTAATATTGCGACATAATATTATTAATATTTAAAATTATTACACAAACCTGTTATAACAAGTAATATTTCAAGTTTAATTATAATAATTATTAAGAGTAAGTATTTTAACCATACTGGATTCAAATTTGTACAGACAGAAAACGTAATTATGTAACTAATCGAATTCTTTTACACAACACAAACATTAAAGTATGTGGCAATGTCTTCGAAAACAGATATTAACTGCCCCACATTTCGTAAAATTATATTGAACTACATGAATTTTTTAACTACCGAAGTCATCTCAAGCAATCGTTTTCGTTTATTTTTTTAAATTTATGAAAACTCCTGTCGTATTTAATTCATTTTTTATTTAATTCTTCAATTCACGATCTGGTTATCATATTGTTCAATATCGTCAAACGTTTTACCAATGAATTTCCATCCTACAACATGTGTAAATTAAAAAATATACGTGGGCAATTTTTAAATTTGGCATTGAATTATTTTGTCTCGATTATTTAAATTGGCCGAATGATCACAAAAGGTCTGATAATTTCGTATGTCATGTCTTGGTAACGTTTTTATCATCTGTAGTTTGAAGACAATAACAAAATTTAGATGTAGTTTAAAAGACACATTGTCTGCAATCTATTTAAAGTTTTTTAAAACAAAAATACAATTAAAAGCTCATTAAATTGAGCAAAATTACATAATAATTGATATTTTTTGCTGTCAGTTAAAATATCATGATAAAAATAGGAAATAATTTAAGATAATTCAGCTCATTAGTTTTTTTCATGAGCCATTTGAAGGATTACCTTAGATTTTGTTTTTGCTGCGACTATAATAGTCGCATTATTTTCAAATTTGTTTTTGAGCACGACCTTCAAGTGCATACTTCATAAAAATCAATCGGTGGGAACTGTTTTGTTATTTTTTTTTTTATAAACAATGATCATATTTTATTCAAAAATCTTGAATCTGAAAAAACATTTTTAAATTAATACTAACTAACAATATACAATTCATGTTCTTAATTATAATATATACTCATTAATCTAAATCTAAAAAAACCTCGCATCATAATGCGAATGGAACCTTATTAACATAAAAAAATATTCATTTCTATGTGCATCACAAACAATCTTTAGGATGTAACTTTATGGTATAATCCCTCTATAATCCAGACCAGTGGTCGGCAACCTTTTGAGAGACAAAAGGTAAAAAAATCAAATTTGTAAATTTCATTTGCACAGTAGATAAAAATTTAAAACATTTATATTTAAAACAAAACTACTTTTATAATGATATAATAAATCAATTAATAAAAAAATATCTTCAGTTACTTAAAAGTGATAAAAATCATTATTAATTTTTCATTTCCGATATTTTCAATAAATAAATAATTTAATAAAAAATACATCATATTTCATTATCATGTGATGTGTAATTCAATTACCCACCTGTAACAGGTTGCCTACCACTGATCTAGGCTATTACTTTGTATTATAATACCCTGTTATCTATACAGAAGTATTTTTTACTTGCTTTTCAAAAAATATTATTACTTCATACTAATAACAAATGCCATTTGTCAGAATTCCTGTTTGTGAATTTATGTAACATTAATTAGTTTGATTAACTTCACCTCGATTACTAATCCGTACTTGCATGTATTTGAACTAAACCGTTATATTATGAATCCACGATTATATAAAGTTATTGCAATAGATAAATAAAATAAACGATTAAAAGAAACATTATAATGGGCATCTAATACTCGTGTCTATTTTATATTACGTTTTTCCATCATCTCTTAATTTTACACTCTACATTAAACATAAATAATGCTATTTTTCAACAAAAATATTTTCTACAAATATATTAACAAATGAATGTTTTTTTTTTACTTATTTGTATGTCCTTTGTGTGTTGCTATATTAGGGATAGAAAATTTGCAAAATTACTTCTTTCTTCCCGTAAAAGGTTTCTGGATTACCACAACTACATGATAACACTTCTGAAATGTTTTTAACCATTTCAAAAACAAATAAGAAACTGTCATCCATGTCACACTTTGAGACTGACTTTTTGTATACTGACAATTATTCATTAACTAAATATGCTTTTCGAATAATCTTTTTTTAGAAATACCAAATTCAATCTAATAAAAAAACTATTCATATTTTAGGTACCTAGGAACGACCTTATCGAAACTGTCACACTTTAAGGTTATGAATTTTTAATGACATTTTGAAAACCATCGATTTCTCAAAGACTAAATTCAATTTTGGAATAAACTCTTGGTAAAACAATTTTAGTAGTTCTCTGTTTGAGTGGCATTGCAACGCATGCCGGGTACTCACTTGTACATGCTTGCTATAAATACTGTAGATAAACAGATTAGTAGCCCAGATGCTTAACTCAAAGTTTCACATTTATTTCAAGCGTATTTTACATTATAAGTGAACAACTTTAAAAGAAAAAGACGTTTCTTGAATAGTCGTACTTTTATAAGTTTTTTAAATAAAATTTAATGAAGAATTAAACTGTCCCGTCATCATTAGTTTGATATAAATTTCAAGAACATTTTTCAATGTGTCAAATTGTGTCAGTGCATACATTTTCCATTGAGATGTTTATTTTGTGTAGTAAAGATGAACATTAATCAGTGTCAAAAAATAATGACTACTGAATTTTGCTGCCTCAGCTTGTCGTACATTGCATTGTCGATTATGATGCTCTCAAAGGAGTGTCTGCACCGCAACTATTTAAGTACGATACATAAATTTTTTCATACTTAATATCAGTATTAACAGACAGAAATAAGGGGTAAGATTTGCATTTAGAAATGATAAGAGATTTATTCAATTTAAACAGTATTTTATTTTAATTGTCAAAATTTTATAGGATTCCAAATCTTTTGTCACTAACGATCCGGGTTTCGCCTTTTGACGTCTTCAGACATACTTCAAATATGTGAGATGGTACAAAATTTCATATTTGATATTGAAATTTCATCGAGCAAGTCGCTTTCATTTCTTTCTATTAAGATTTTTCTTTGTTTCCAATTAATTTGGTATGGATATTAATATGAAATAATCACACTCAGTATCCAAATATTTCATTGCGTGTTTTTTTGCTCAATTAATATACTGTCATCAATCAATAAAATCATTTAATTCAATTAGTCACATAAAAAATGTTGAAATCCGTGATAAAAAAGTATCAACTCTTCCAGCAGCCAAATGATGGAAGTCACACAACGCAACGTTTTCCATACATTTTACATGCGAGCGCGATCTAAACGTGCCTTTGCATACATTGGAGTGCTCAATTATACTGACCAGTGTCAGCGTTGCGCTTGGTACATTTATTGCAGTCCTCCACTACTGGTATATACCGCCACGCCAGGAAACGATATCAGAAGTTTTCAAGAAATATTACCCTTTCTTATATGATATAATTCCGATTGCAAGTCGATCGTTATGAAAATTCAGATCAAAAGTAGCTCCCACCCTCAGTAATATTATGATTTAAGTTAGTTCGTATTTTTTCCCTAGTGGTAAATTTTATTTATGAAAATTATAAAAAAAAAACAAAATTCCCATTGGTAATTGAGATCGATTAAAATTTGCTTCGCGATCGACTGGTTGACCACCCATTCCCTATAGAGATACATCTCCCTTCCGTGGCAATCAGAATATTTGAAGTTTTTCGATGTCTTGTAATTTTTTCTTTGACCAAAACATGATAGAATCTCCAATGAACTTGGTAGAATTCCGTCTCAATAAATTTATTAATATTGGTTTTTTTTTTAATTTTATCAACTAATTCAATTTACAAAAAGAAAATAATAGATGTAGCTTACATTTTTTGCCTGTGAGCGTACCACCCAATTCTAAAATACGGTAAGGTGTATTATAGTGTATGTGAAAAGGTTAAGCAGGACTGTTATAAATAAATTCACTAAGAATGCCATTTTTCCGTGAGTTCTTGGTGATGGTAAACGATTCACGTAAAAATACACTATTTAATCATAATTCATAACAACTGCACAACAGCTTAACCGGAAAATAGATCGAAAAACAATGAATTAACGGAAATGCTACAAAAAGTACTATTGTATTTCATTGGATGGCCGCCATTGTTCGAATTTATACTATCTTTGTGGCTGCAACCATCTTTCTTTTGATTGTGAGGAACATCCAGGTAATAAGGTCGTGGCCGACTTACATCTTTCTTTGCGAAAGAAACGTCACTGTTCGTTTAATAACTGTATTCAACCATCGAGTACAGTATTAAATATAATTTCTTTGAACTCGTCAAAGAAAGTTGAGAATCGTTGTGGGTAGACTTAACACAATAATAGTTTAATGATAATTTCTGAATTAATTAAGAGCCTTTATTTCTTTTCATGTGTCCTATATATGACAAAGCCATTTAATAGTTAAAACGCGATGTTATACGCCATTATATCTCAACATGTTATTATTATTTAAAAATATATTAATCATAATTAAAATACAATTTTTTCAAAAAAAAGATTATTAGAAAAAAATCATCTTATATTTGCTTAACACCAACAAAACTGAACTATTTTTGTAGTATTTAGTGTTAGAATATCGTTTAAGTGGCTCTGCACGGAACAGATTAAAATCAACCTGACGTTAACAACATCACATGGAATGTTAATCATATACGTGAATTACGTATGTAATACTATTTAAAAATATATATTTCAGTTATATTACTTAATCTTTTATTTATAACTCACAAATGTCTTAGACATGGCTTTATTCTCTTAAAGAAATTATTTATATAACATCGATACTTTATTCTATACTTAAATTTGATTTGTCAAAATACATTTAAAAATCTCCATATTCCATCTATCACTAATAATATATGATTATATCTTATTTAAATTTTCAGTAAAAAATATATTCATATTTCACTGTTTTATAATTTAAAAAATACTCATAATATTATTGCCATCTTGTTTATAAATCGTCTTTTTACGCTCGTAGTAATGCTGAAAAATGTTGTATAAGTTTATTTCAATGATATAATCATATGTTTCATGAAAA
Source organism: Himalopsyche japonica (assembly GCA_028555115.1). Classification (NCBI taxonomy): domain Eukaryota; kingdom Metazoa; phylum Arthropoda; class Insecta; order Trichoptera; family Rhyacophilidae; genus Himalopsyche; species Himalopsyche japonica. Next base: position 429,844 of record JAHFWJ010000449.1, on the reverse strand, counting down.
AAATCTTTAAAGATAAATCAAAACATGTTTAATTCCACCAATTTACATAATTATATCAACAAAGACAGGCAAGATGATTTTCTAGTCTTAGTGTACGCTTAAACCGATTTTCATTTGTATGAGATAGAGATCTAGTCAAATATATTTGAACATTTAATCTAGTCTCAATATTTCTCAATCAAATCGATAAATAATAGCATAAGAATCTTTGATGTGATGTGACGACGTGAAAAACAGATTTTCCATGATGAAATACAAATAATAAATTCTTTCCAGCGAATAACTTATTGACATATATATTTTATGGACCTGCAATGTCGCTGTATTATTATGCCATATTGAGTTTAGATGTTCTGTTTGAATATGCGTATTGTATCTGTCGTCTTTAATAAGATCAATATAATATAAAATAATATCATATTATTAAAAACTTAGTCAGAGTTGCTCGAGTCACACCGGTAGTTCAGAAACTGTGTAAAGGTCGATAATTATATGGGTTAAGTAAATATACACATTTCAACCAAATAAAACGTTGATTCATTTCATCAACAAAATGATTTGTTTAATTACGTTGTAATATGAAAGTAGATTGTTTGTTACATATTTGACAGCTGTCAAATATGCATATTTTCCAAATTGTTTGAAATACTCGCGTTGATTAACAGTGTTTGCCGAATCTTATTACGTGCTCGCTTTGGAGACGGAGATTCACTTACCTAATTTTGGCATATATACTATATAAAGCTATTTTTTCAGCATTCAATTTCTTTTTTATACCAGAAAATACTCACACTTACATATGTTTATAATAGGCGTGAAATGTATGAAGCTTTTTAAAACGACTTTATTTATAATAATTTGGTATCGAGCATGTCAAGCAAAAGCAACATAAAATATATCTTACTTGTATATTTCGGATTTTTTGAACATCGGACAAAGGAATCAAGAAGCGTGTAACTAGCGCACACCGCTTTGTAGACGCTCGTTTAAATCAACTACTATTGACAGTTTCCGATTAACCGACTGATACAATCATTATATTGGATATTAGAATGTTTTCATCTATAATGATGATGATTTCTTATAGAAATATTATGTTTGATTGATTATTCTCAATTATTTACATTTCCCAACATGTCAGTGGACTTTTAAAAGCATTTTGTAAACACGCACAGCATCGTCCTTGTTGATTTTTTATTTAATCCCAGTATAGGGGCAGCTTTATAAATGTACTTACGTCGTAAAACTTTTAAGTACGTTGCATGTTTTACGTTTATTTTTTACATTAAGTGATATTCGATGTTATAAACATGCCATGGAAATACTTACAATTTTTATTGATTGGTTGAATCGATGTCTTGTTTCTTCTTATTCAGTCGAGAGTACTAAAATAAAACTGAAAAATCGCACTCTTGCAATAAAATAAACATTTCCATTTTTTTTTTCAAGGCTATAAAAAATTTAAATCGAAATTTTATATTACAACTCTCGTAAATGGATCGTAATTATTATACTCGACTTAAATTAAAATTACTCTTTTTCCATATACATAAAAAAAGATATGAATTTTGAGCGCTAATAAAATTTGTTATTGAACTCAAATATATGTTCATCGTAAATATATATCAGTAAAGGGAGTAGCGGGCAATACTAAGGTAACGAATTCCAAGGCTCTCCATATAACATACGAGAGCTTTTATGGTGTTGCGTTACATGATACACCAAGTCATCATCATCATCATCATCAGCCGGGGTCGATCCACTGCTGGATGAAGGCCTCCCCCTGTTTTTTTTTTTTTTTTTTCAGGGGGGGTTTGGACATAGCAACACCACGCTGCCCAGGCGGATTGGTGTTCGGTTTTCTGTCTGGGTTTTCCTTCCCATGATACACCAAGTAAGAGCTCGAAAGCCGTTGCTGGTATTTATTACGTAGCTTTTGCTACCCTGTCTAGAAAAACATTGAGCAGGTATTCACCGAGTGACATTATTTCAGCTATAATTTTGAAAAAACGTGTTGGTTTTGATTGCAGCAATTTATTCTAGGACTAAACAAAAACAAATTATTTTCATTAGCATCGGAATAATTGACCCGAAAATCAAATTCCAATGTTCTACGATCTACATCCGCAAGTTAGTAAAAAAGATAATGTTTTATTTTTAACTCAGATGTATGTATACAATCGTTTTTGTTTGTTTTTGGAACACCACGTGTGAATCAAACATGTGAATAATTCATAGTTTCCTAGATAACCCCACCCTTTTACTGGCGATAGTCGCAAGTAGCGCGGTAAATTGTTATCGTATAGACGCGGTCACTCGGCTCTTCACTTGCCGAAAGGGTACCGCGGTCCGCCGACGGATTCCGGCTCGATATAACGAATGCGCGATAGTTTTTCAGTTCATTTCGATATCATCACGAGCCACCACCGCGCCGATACGATCGCTTTTTTTCTCCGTGAAAAATTGTCGAATTCCACGCGAATAAAGTTAGTGATTATATTATACAATCTATAAGAAATATAAAATAAACAGTGATGCTTCAGTGAGTTTAAGCAATTAATATTTTTTTTAGATCGAATCGTTATTGATACAAAATACTGTACCGACGCGGTACTAATTATTATAACACGAGATTTGTTTTCAAATTTGACGAGCGTCGCGTATTGTGTTAACAACAATTAATCAAGTGTTTTTCTTGTACATGTTTGTATAATGTCATCTGCCAAAATATATTAAACTGATCATTCATTATCTTAAAATAGGACGGAAAGTAAAAAACTATGCGAATCTTGATCAATGGGTTTTCGTACGGCGGATTGATAGGAAATGCTCTGATTTGTTGATATTACGTTATCACTGTCTCAATAATAAACACAGTGACCTCTTCCATGTTTAAGATTGCCGATAAATAGATTCAACAATTACTTATTCTTACCGGAATATAATGCTCTACATAATCATTCATTCGAAAAGTAATAAATAATAAGTTAACTGTGCACGTTGTTGTTTTATTAATCTATCACGTCAATCTTTTTCTGTGAATTTCTTTGATTATTATAATAATGATTACTCATCAATACATTATGGAAATTTAATAATTATAAATCGATAACGTTATAGTTGTGGGCTGCATCGTGTCATATGATGGCGGATTTGGCGATACCGGAGAATAAATTATTTGTTGATTATGAGTAATATCGAATAATATATGTCGATGTAATTTTGCAGCATAAACAACAATCGATCGATTTGGTATGCGGTCGTTATTGTCTTTTCACAAATAATAGGAAGTGATTTTAATTAACATATTCTTGTGTTCGTATATATTTTTAAAAATAAAAAAAATAAGTAAATACTCGAAGATTTATTCTTTATTGTGTTTTCAGTGTTAAAACGTGAGTTTTGAACGCGACGAAAAGAGAGAATATACGTCGTTGAATACGTGTCGCGGATAATCTGCCGTGGGCTCGGAAATGGATAAAAAGACGGTGAAGCAGGAAGAGAAAGCGGGCAGACCGTTGGCCTGCTGCTCCCGCGACTCGGACTCCTCGCTTTCCACTGCGGAAGGCGTGAATTCCATCACCAAAGATGTCACAGACTCGTTTCCACAGGATCCACCGTTCGGTGACAAACTGGACCAAAATCAAAATCAACTGCTACTTCAGGAATATAAATTCTTCAAACGAAGGCCTGTCGACATAGAATTCAAAGACATCAAATTCTCGGTGCGGGAATATAAACTGATGAAACTGGAATGCAGTAAGTACTCTTGATTTTTTTTTCGTTTTTTTAAGTAATTACGCCAAGAGCACACAAATATAAATATATTTATTTGTACATGTACTTTATTTGTACATTACGTCGATATGGATTTTTTATTATACGATGAGATATTGTATCATGCCTTTTAATAAACACAGTTCGGCTAAATGACGATGTTTTCCAGTGACTAACATTCGCGTATTTTTGTTTTGATATCGTGAGTTTCATCTTGCTGAAAACTGGTTATATTTATCCCCCGATTTGCGCGGATTCACTTTTACGCGGTCAATATCAATGTATTCAAAACGAATCGTTGCTACATGCACCTACATTTTTTAAAGTGTATAATTTTAAAATCGAATTGTCGAACTGACAGTTCTGTTACATGTGTTACATCCAAAGTAAAACCCGGGTCGTTATTAGCGAAATATTTCGGATCGTTTCAAATTTTATATTGAAATTCTATCAATCACCCTCAGACTCTATGATAAATTAATAAATTTAAATAAAACGAATTGTGGATCTTTTTTACGAAGATTTTTCGAAATGCATCTTCAAATTTAAAATGAAATCAAAGTTCGTTGCCTTTTTACGGGGTTTCTATTTACGCGGCCCTCTTAAAAACGTATCTACCGCGTAAGTTAAGGGATAAATATATTTCTATAGAATCCGATATGATGGGTGTTCTTTCAATATCGAACTACTGATTTTTCGGCGTCATAATATAAAATAACCTTATTATATATGCTTACTATATACGAAAATCGTCCTTCAAGGCTTGTGATACAATATTTTTTAAATATCGATATTGGTTTACTCGTCGGTCGGTTGTCTCGATTAAAATCATTGGTTTTAATTTACATTTTTTCTCCTTACTTCCATCCTTTTTTTAAGGTGGAATGTATGCAAATATTATATACCGTTAATTGTTGTTACTCGTAATGCAATATTATATATATTCTTCGTTATTAACTATGCTTAAATTATGTTAATGCTATGAGTTCATAGTTCACTGCCTAATGTGAACGCTTTATCGATTGATATTGACAATGCTGTTCTTGCATTATATTTTTCGAAGAAAAACTTTTATCGAAACACAAATAAAATTAGATTGCACTGTATAAATTTCATCCGGCATTGAATAATGAAAAATATCTGAGTGCATTTTAACAAACAACATGAATTCCGTTCACTCACTGACTTTTCAGCTAATTTTAACCAATCGAAGTTTTCATACATACGATTCCAATACAAATAAAAAAAAAATGGTTTGCGCCTGAATTTCTTCAATCAATAAGCATTTTATTTTCATCGAAAAATTTTGGTTGATTACAATAGTTACCAACGCATAACATATATTATAAAAAAATATATTCTCAAAAATGTGTCCGACAACTATTTTTAATCGACTCTCATTGTATCTGGTTGGCTATAGTAACATTTCCAGTAACTGTAAATAAGATCATTGGTCTATTGCTTAATAAACATTTTTTTAAATTAACCTTGAAATAGATAAAATTGGTTTAAAAAAATACTAATATATTCAATACCACTTAATGTTTGATAATTGATTATGTAAATTCAGCCATAATAGCGTTTCTTTAACCACCGATGTATATGTTTAAAAAATCTTTTAAGAAAATTTTATTCACACAAAAAAACACTTAATGTACATTGCTAGCATTCATATACAGTAACTGTATCCATGCGAGTCTTTTTTTGTTGAACAATGCAATCATTGTTTTTTTAACAAGACACAAACTTGTGTCGAGTAAACAGCATTTCATATTCCATATCACGAAGTTCACAATATCGAATTTATTTTGTTTTTGTCTTTTAAAAAATCATAAATAAACAAAATAAAAATTATAGCAATAATAAATTTATTTTTCTTCCTACAAATGTTAGTAGACTGTTAAGGATTAAGATATGTCCAATTTGAACTATGAATCGTTATGTCATATTTCTGTTCTTTTTTTGAAAACTGTGTTCACCAATAAAAGAGGGTTACTACTCCAATAATCTATTTATATTCAAGGGTTATAGCTTCGAAAATAAAAAAATAGTAATTTTAATTTTCAATCGGAGTAAACAAGCTTATTTTTAAATGACATTCAATTAAACCATGGGCTCGCAACCAGTCGATCGCGAATCAAAATTCAATACGTATTTGTATGATTATGATCATAAAAAAATGAAAATATTCAAATAATATTATTTTGAATATTGGAATGAATATTTTTTATTTTTCAAAGTACTAAAATAATCATCAACACATTTGATTGAAATTCGATGGCCACGAAAATTCAAATTAAAAATTGTTCACAACCTCTAAAATGTTGCACACCCTTCTATTATACAAAGTTTTTTTTTAAAACACTACCACACTTTTAAATCCTGAATAGATAGTTTATAGCGGCGAATACTTTGTATCCTTGTACTATATTTAAATCACCTTTTTTATTCCACCAAATTGAACATTATTTCTTATATAAAAATCCCAATTCTATATCTTCAAAGTAACGGTTGTCTCGTATTATAATGATTCTTCAAAGTTCTGCCTAGTGGAACAACTGAGAAAATGTAAAATCTCATTTTTACGGGTTTTGCAGCTTGCAACGGCCGTAATTTTTTTTTGTGCATTAACCCGCGTATCTAACTTAACTAAATTAATTTTGAAAGTTTTACGCACATACACGTCTAAGTGCGTGTAAGTAAAACAATTAAAAGTTATACTTGGCTGTGACTATAATTTTGTCAAAAATAAATGGTTAGACGGGAAAATTGTTATGAATATACGGAAGGACAAATACCGAATGCAAATAAACGACATGACTGAGAAGAGACCGGTCGATTTAAAAAATGCATAAATCAATAAATTCATCAGACAAACACCAACAAATATCTCACCAAGCTGTAAATTAAAAAAACACATTCTACTTTATTTGTATGTTTTCAATTTCAATAATCCTAATTATGCGAAAATAAAAATTCAAATTTTTATTAAACTTCTTAATCATAGTGTTTATCTGACACATGAAGATTCTCTTTAGAATAAGAATTTTTAGCACACTTCATGAAAAGGTTTGATATTCCTGAGTTAGTCATTAAGATTTTTTTTTAATTTACACTAAAGAGAAAGAAACAAGATATTGGTCAATGTGTTTTTTTTTGTAATTTCTAATCATATTTACTGTTGATTATCGATGATGTAAAAGTTTAGACCTTGTTTTTTGTCGAATATATTATTTTTTTCTATACTGTATATTTTTTTTAAACACCATTTTTTATATGAATGAATAGTCGCGATAAGAAAAGTTTATCTCTATAGGTGATTCTTTCACTCTTCATAATATTATGAGATGTCTTATCTTCGTGTCTTTTTACATTCTTGTTTTTTTATGTAATTGAAACGTATCTTACTGTTTCAAATTATCATTGCATGTCATTGACAATTCTGGGGATACCGTTTCACACTCGTCTCCTTATTTCCCTGTTTATATTTTGTATATTTACTCAATACAAATATTTATTCAATTATGATACTTTCATTAACTTGTATCGCGTTCTTTGAGTGATCTGGCCACATCCTTAACCGCTTTAGTGCTATGTTTATTTTCCAAGTAAATTGACATAAATATTTCGTGTTATTAGATAGAAAACAGTACAGTAGTAAATATGGATGCAATATATTACAATTGTTTGTAAAACACACGACAAACGTATGTTGATTTTTTTTTAAATTAATTTTATGATACATTATACACATAACAGGAAAAATACACAGTTGTAACAGACTAATGCTTGTATATACTACAATATCTCTATTGTGGACAGACTGAAAGTTAAGTCGTGTAAAAAAGTGGGTATTTTGTATTGTTAAAATGCTCCACCAAAGGAGTTCGTATAACTAAACATACGTCAAATAATCAGCCAGCACGCGTTGAAACTAAAACATCTGCATCATCAGTTGCTCAAAACATTGATACAATAATAAGTCTTAGATTTTATCATATTAATTGGGTAATAATTTCCGAATTTGACAAAAATACTTTTTGTTATATCAAGGTATTATATTTGGACATATGTAATCGATAAACAACACCATAAATGGAAAAACGTTTAACAGAGATGCACACTACAAATAAATGATATTTAAAAGCTATCGATGTATGAATCTTAATATCATCTGAAATTAATTAATTAACTATACATGTTCAAATACAATTTGAATGATTATTCAAAAACACATTAAGAATACTTTGGAAGGAGTAGAAAATGTTAATTCAAAAACGTAAGCAGAGCTGAGTGTTAAGAAAAAATTAATGAAGTTGAAAAAAAAATTAAATCTATCCATCAATCAAAGTACCAGAATTGGATTTAAATTCTAACGATATCCGTTTAAAAATAGTGCCAACGGATGAATTTCGCAAACCACAGTGAAAGCCACAAATTACTCGAATATGAAAATAAAATTTATTTCATCCTGTTTTTCATCTGCGTTTTTATGCAATATTCAGAATTAAAAGTGGAAAGTTGTTTTTGCCAATCCAATTGTGGCGCTTTTGCCGTTCTCGATATTTATTAACGCTTACAGACCGATGTACCATTAGTACGCAAGTGAAATGTAATGTTTATATTCACTGTTAAGATCTCTCGCATAAAAATAATTTGTTGTTTTGGGTAATGATATATTATAAGTCTTATTTTAGCGTTCCCTACGCTGTTTGATTATTAATTAGCGCAATGAGCTTTTTAAAATAATCGCCTGTCATATATCTCATTTACTTGCATTATTAAACCAAGGACTTTTAGTTTATTGCCTATTACAAAATCTCGGTTACAAATTTATTTAGACAGTTTTATTATGCATTGATTACTCTCAACCTATTAACGACGATCGATCTAAAGAATAGAAGCGTGTACCGATAACGATTGAAATATGATTGACGTTATCTGCTTTTGATGTATGTCAACATAATTAATGAGTTAAATTTTTAATCTGCCTTAACAACTCACGTTTGACGAATCGTGATTGATTTTTTGACTTTTTAATTTTTTTTATATTAGGAACACTTTTTTTATTACTACTTCTACAATATATTTACCATCAGGATCGGTTTCGCTCATCGAGAGCATCACTTGATAATGCTCGTAATAATCGGAACCGGTCCTGATCATATAAATATATACTGTGGAAATAGTACAAAAAGAGTGTTTTTTAAATTAAATAAAATGCTTTTCCACCAAGAAGCGACAGTGAAACACCTTGAGTGAAATATTTTCTATCTGATTACAGATTCCAATTGAATAAGGATTAAAAAAAAGTTTTGGTGAAAGGAGTAGCTTGATTTGAATCTCGATATGCTTTAAATGTAAAAGATCAGTGAGTATAGATCTATGTCAATGAAAACTAATATAACAGCTCATTTTTTTTCTTACTGGTTTTTGTGTTTCCATTTTGTGGTAATTCTAAACAATTTTACTCTTGGATTGTGCCATTTTTGTATGCTTCCATATTCGGATAAATATTAATTTATTCGACTGATAAACTAATAAATACTTTTAATACCATAATCTTATATTATTTCAGTGGATGTAAAATTTTATTCGTGCCAGTGTGTCTAAATTTTGTCGATTTTCCTCACAGTCAATAATAAAGGTATCGCAGAATGTTATCAAGGTGTTTAAAAAAATTACGAATGGCTCATCAGAATTCATGTTAGTATTACTCTTTCTTGTACATATCAGATCATAATAATAATTTTAAAAAAATGATTATTTTCGTGAAAACAAAAAAGCAATTCCTGCAACTATTAAATCGCTTGCCGCAGGTTGACCTTACCAATTCTACGGATTCGATTGTAAACAAGCGAGCTTAATAAAAACTGATATATCAACTTATGACATAACACCAAATTTATCACGACCATGTAGATCTTGATTATAATGGAAGTGAACTCTATGCATATAATTTATATTCATCTATGATATATTTACCAAATTTTGTTAGCTGTAGCTGACAGTTGGTAAGAAAAAATTTACCTATGTGATTTTATTATAGTTAACGTAAGTATATTTTATAACGCACATGGCATACTTAACTTTTTTATTGAAAATCTCTTCTAAAGGCCGTATATTCGAATAAAATAACTCACTACTATCAAGTAAAGTTATTTGAATCAATTGTGTCAATTGAATGATAGAAGAAATCCTTTTTTGTTATTTTTCTTTTCGTCTTATACATAAATAATATATAATTTTAATTTATATATTTTTATCACCCCGATAGTGTTGCTATATAGTTACCGGTTTCCCGAAGGATAAGATTGAGAAATACAAATTATTGAATGTTGCATGCACAAAAGAACTATTATTCCACTAAGTGTGCTCCAAAAATTATTATTGATTTTAACATTTGATTCGTTTTGCACTTTGTTTACAATCTATTGGTGTTATTCGTTTTTTTATTCAATTTTAATTAGTCGATTTTTAAATGTAATAAAAAATACAATATGCCTTCATATTTATGATTTGTAATGATCTTGAAAACTTCTGCATGATGAATTCAAAATAACAAACGCACAAAAAACTCAATTGAATTGCTAATTCACAAAAAATATTTTTAGAGCCATTTGTCTGGGTGAACATCCGTAACTCTATTATCACTACACTGCCTTCATATTTTAACCATCTGAATGCTGTGCTCCTAACGTGATAAATATGGAATCCTAATTTATCATTTCACTATAAGTTTATTCAATCACTAAGTCTTGGAAATATTACAAATGTACATCAAAATCTTCGGATATACAGGATATAAATCCATTAAAATTTTAAACAATAGACCTTACTGCACCAAAAAACTTGCTACTTAATTTTCATGATTTACAATACTATAACTTATTTTACATCACTAAATTGCTGTTAAGTGCAATACGGGATTCGCTCTGGATGCGTATTCCATAGTCTTTTATTAATTATTTACAGAAAAAGTAGATATATCCAAATTATATATAAATGAAAAAAAATATTTTTCCCAAAACTGCAATTCGTCAGTAATTTACGTGACGGTATCAGAGATTTAATACCCATTTTTTTTAAATATTATAAGCGTAATTTATTGGTTTTCTTAAATGCGCAGCAATTTATTTTGACTTTTAATTAAAGTATTAACATAAAAAATGCTGATTTAATGCATAGTATCTGTTAATCTTGAGCTTATATCCGTTTAAATAAGCCTAGCTGCGGAAAAAATCCTCTCGGGTTCAACACACATTGGTCGAAAAATATTTTCAAATGTGCTAAAAAATAACGTAATCCCATTTTCTGTTTTTATAAGCCACTATAATATGTCTTATGATTGAAGATTTTTTTCACTTTATCCAATAATGCATCTACAAAGTATTGTAGATTGGCTTTCCGCGATAACTTGAGCTTCAAAATTTGCGAAAAGATACGACTTATCTCTGGTTTTAGATTATATTTTCAATATCGTGTGTATCTTCTGTTGCTATTATTGCTCGTAAATATCGCATGACCTAATTCTGGACAGTGTTTGAATATACACTTATGACATTAATTATACGTTATACACGTATGCTGCGACACTATCAATACGTATTGCCATTATTTTACGAAATTCCCAAATCATTTAATAATAACAAAATCTTCCCCAACAAAACACAATGACACGACGGTAACACATAAATATACAAGTGAAATCTATTGTATCTTACTTTGATCAAAATAAAATAACAATAAAAGTTACACAATCAAATGGATATTAAATATATTTCAAAGTATTTTAAAGCTAAAATCTGAATGAATTTTTCCACATTATCAAACATATAATTCCTTCTGAAAAGTGGTCTCTATTTTTTCCAAATTATTTTCAAATTATCTCACACCAAGTGCCACTGCTGATTTACTTTTTGACCTCGGTATAAATTCATAGTTTTTCTAAGTACACATTTATTAAGGTTTTATTGACTTTCTATCTATGATATAATAACATCATTCCGCCTTGGCCCAAAAGATAACTTAAGGTCGGTCCAACTTCGATCGGAAAGGATTGGTTAGCGATGAAAATTGAATCTTATTGAGTGTAAACTTTTTAAATATTTTTTTTGTAAATACGCATATTATAATATATTAACGATATAAATTATGTATTTATTTATTGTTTATTCAAATGATTTCGTGTACTTGAATACCTAAAGTTGCTGACACGAAAATCAAACGATTCAATCTTTATATGATAGTTTGACAATGGCATCGACTCGTACAATGTATTAAATACACTTGTTTCATTTTTTAGTCAAATAGTTTTAATCTATTATGACCGAAACCATTTTCCATATCAAACTAGCTATATGAAAGAATAACATCTGTTTCGATTTGGACTTAATTTTTTCATTCAACTTTTTTAAATTCATATCAATTATCCCGTCATATGTCTTGATTGTGAAAGATATTTCTTTGTACATGTTATATTTTGTTTTTCTATGACCTTGCGGTATAATATATTATATAGCGATAGCATTGTGTAGTGAAAACATGCTATCTTCATTGAAACTCAATAGTCTTATAACAGGGGAGGGTAAACTGCGGCCCACGATCCTTGATTGTGATATAAATAAATATCAGATTATAATCTCGCTCTAGATGAACATTTCAGAACACAACAGTGGTGAACCATTATTTTCCAATATCGCATTCTCTGACCTGTCAACACTCACTATTACTTGATGCCACAATATACCTAAATTTAGGCTCTTAGTTCAGAGCTGGTCGAATTCACATTCGACCACCATAAAGGTTATGCCAGAAAATTTTGCGTTATTTTTGAATCAACCTTTATATGCGAACAAACATTTTCGATCATGAAACTCAATAAAAATTATTCCGATCAAATATCTCCGATGACCGGTGATACAAGCAGTTTTGATGATATCAACTACAAAATTCACACCTGAATTTCAAAAAAATATTTAAAAAATGTCAACAGTTTCATTATTCTTTTTTTGTAATGCTTATTTTTCGTGATAATAAATAGTGTATGTATATCTATGAATGGTATTTTACTTGCGGCCTGCCACTCATTTCGAATTCTTGAACTCTCCATCCAAAAAGTTTGCCCTCCCCTGTCTTATAATAACAACAGTAAAAAATTCAAGTGTCAAGTACACATGAATTTTATATTTTTCTACACAATTATTTAAAAATACACTTTACAATTTCAAAAAATATAATTTTCCGAAAATTTTTGGCGCTCCAACATACTGATATAATTCGTCATAGAAACATTGCTAATTTAAAAAAAATATGTTTAATGAGACTGTATTCAATTTACTGATAACGTATACCCACATAGGTTTGCGATGAAGCGAAGATCAGTATAATATTGTTTCATGATAATTTTTAGTGTTTTTGTATGCTAATTTGAACTCGACCGATGCCCATACAACTATTTTATCTGTATTGATCTCGACGCAGTGCGCGAAAAGAAATGCTACGTCATCCGCATCTGATGCATTTATCATCTGCATTACACATAATCTTTGCCAGCAAATCTAGCTTAAACTGGGCAACAGTTAGTTGTACTTTATGACGTGCATAAAAGTTGTTTTGTTTTTATATTGGCTTTTGTAATGGAAAATTTTTCAATGTTATTTTACATTATGTACTTCAACAAAATTTGAGTCGATATCATCTCATTGATTCTTCTTGACATTTTCTCTAACGGATGTATTCTTTATCTTTAATTTAAATACAATTAATTTGATTTTAAACTTCCAAAATTAGTTTGGTTGGGTTTGTTTGAGGCAAACTTGAGAAGAAATAAAAATCATTCATGCCATAGATTATTTAGGATTTTCCTTTGGAGGTAACATTCTCGATTTGCCATTCAATCTGTGTTGCCATTTAGCACATCGTATTTCTGCGAAATAATTTTCTGGACACTCGTTAAAATAATATTTAACAAAGAAACACAACAATTAAACTGTTTTATAGCTGCGTTTTGACATAATTCGTGCTTAAAATTAATCTTATGCTTCTCATTAAAAAAAAAATTACTTAGTACATTTAAAATTCCCGTGTTAACTTATAAGTGCTGAATTTTTCAGGATTTGTGGCTGTTTGACTGCGAGTTCTCGTATATGCTACTTCTGTTGGAATACTTCATTAGAAGCTCGGTTGGAGTATACATTATTTAATTGTAATGCACGTCGGTTGTCGACACGCAATTGTCATTCCACGTACGAACAATAATACTGACAATGATCATCTGTATGTACTTCATCTCAAACATCTTTCACCAGTTACCGGTTGTTGATCCATTACTATAATTGACGTAGGCCTTGCATTCCTTATACAAAGCATTGAAATCTTGATTATATTTTCAAAGATAATATTCCTTTGTTATGTTTTATTTACAAACAAATTGTCCCATTTGTTTCGTATGAAGTTAACACTAAATTTTCCTTTATTTTTATTTTATATCCGTATTAGTTCGCAATTTGGTACTTCTCCCCACCAGTGAAATTCTGTAATACAAACAATGCTTAAAAATGACACACAAAGTAATTAACTGATTGCTTTGCTTATCTTCGTACCGATTTTACGATCGGATACGTTGGTGTCTTAACCGCTACAACTCATATGTCGAGCCTGACTCGACATCGCATAACTTACGCCAACTTCTATGTCGAGCCTGACTCGACATTTGATGGCACATTTTTAAAATAAAATTACGACTATTTACAACCTGTTTTTTCTTTCAAAAACCATTTATTGGTGTTTTACAGGGTTTATTTTTTCCGATTACAACATTAGGTATAATAAAACATTAATATTATAATGGCAATAAAGCAATCAAAGCGGCAATGTCTAAGTGCGAATGCCGACCGTAGACAAATAATCTTTACACATTCAGCTGTTCCCATTATCCTAGATCCATAAAGGATACCCAATCTGCAGTTGTACCGCATCTATGTTTCCGAAAACATATACTAGTAGTAACACTGATAAATTACAATAATAAGTATTTAGAGCCATGTTTTGTATTATGTAAGTCAGATGTGACAAAAAAAAAACATACGTAAAAGTAATATTGTATGATGTCAGAATGACGAATAGCTGGTCTCGTAATATTTTTGATTGAACTATTTCATTTTGTTTCTTTGCTTAACATTATTAATTCTATAATAATAAAGATGCCACGAATTACAAAAAGAATTACCATAACCAATAATGAGTTTGAAAGTAGTGAAGATGAATATATGTCTCAAGTTGAAAATGAAATCACTGTATTGGAAGACTATGCTAATACTGAAATTTCTGAGCTAGAACTTTTAATCTCTATTGGACTTTCGAGGAATAAATTTTTCCTAGAAGAAGAAGAAGAAGAAGAAGAAGAAGAAGAAGAAGAAGAAGAAGAAGAAGAAGAAGAAGAAGAAGAAGAAGAAGAAGGAGAAGAATTATGAAACCTGTTAGTAACTATGAGTACAAAAACAGAAAGATTCACTAACTTTCTTTGGCTATCTCAATAGCAAATTTATGGAGCATTATATACTTCAGGAAAATTTATCTGTTGATATGTCAAGAGTATCTTAAAGAGAAAATAAACTTTCTCATTTTAACCTGAAAAAAAACCAGCAAAATGGGGTCTTCGAGTTTATGTTTTAGCTGATCCCGTAGCAATAACATGTACTCATTTGTACCATATTATGGTAAAATCACAACGGAAGGGCTGATAAGACCAGAACTGTATTTTACAGGCCGGATTGTGATTCATTTCTACAAAAAGTTGCAAGATTCAATTCCGGATGCCACGAGATATTATATCTTTACAAGCAGAATAAATGTTACCTGAGCGGTACAATAATGACCAATCGAAAATGATTATCGGAATAAATTAAAAAACCAAAATTAGCTTTTGGACAAAAAATTGCATACATGACCGGAAATACATTAATATTAGCGTGGCGTGACAAAAAGGTTGTTACTATGTTCAGCACAAAGCATATTTCTGCTTCAAAGTCAGCAAGGAGACGAGCAAAAACCATTCTTCAAGGTGTAAGCCAGGATGACATAGATAAACCAAATGTTATTCTTGATTACAATATCAATATGGGTGGTGTGGATGTCGTTGACCAATATGCGACATCGTATTGCTTCATGCGAAAGACGTTGAAATGGTAGAGAAAACTATTTTTCTGTCGCTTAGAAATCTCAATAATTAACTCGTATATATTGTTTTTGCGGTGTTAACTGTCACTTCTTGATGGAAAGGCATGATATTTTAAATAATAAAAACACATTTTTTTAGTACTTATTTCCACAATATATTTTTTGATCAGGTCCGGTTTCGCTCATCGCGAGCAACAGTTGATAATGCTCGCAATGAGTGAAACCCGACCTGATCAAAAAATATATTGTGGAAATAAGTACTAAAAAAATGTGTTTTTATTATTTGATATATCGTATATATTGTACAAGGTATATACTATCAAAGCAAACCTAAAACAAAAATCCCATAGAAAATTTTGAAAGGTTAAACTTATAAATCTAATTGGAGACATTTGTGCACCTAGATCAAAACCAAGGCGTCTTTCTACATGTGACGCTGAGCAGCGCTTGAATGGACGTCATTTCATATTTCCCAAAAAAAAAATAAAAGGATTGCATACTATGTTGTAACAGAAAGGTTCCAGGAGGAAGAAAAGAGACCACATACTTCTGCGATAATTGTAAGAGGAAATCTGGCCTTCACCCAGGGGAATGTTTTAAAAAATATCATACATTAAAATGTTTTAAATAGTCGATATTTTTTAAAATATCACACTCTGAAATGCTAATTACATCATGCATATCACCCATTTGATTCAATGACGTTCGAATATTACGAAAATCTTAAGTTGTTAAGGAGTTGCTACAACGCTTTTTTGTGCAAAGGGTTAAGCTACAAATATGTATATATATTGAAAAATTATTTCATGAATGTCTCCGTTTAGGAATTCGAAATCTTAATCGCGCTATGTTTAGAAACGAAATTCCATGAACGTACACATTATTAGATATCGCTACAAGATCTTCAAAATATCCATCGTTTATATGTGGATCCATTACATGTAATGTTATTTTATGATATCTCGAATGAATGTTTGAAACTTTTTACAATTCCAAATATTCTCGATTCATCAGTTTCGAACTTTTGTAATTACTATGGAAGAAATTCCGGGATTCTCAAATAGATCAGTTAATATTGTTTTATAATTTTATGTACTCTGTACTCTTGAAACGATACCATTCGTACTGTTCTAGATGTGTTGCATTCTTTTTAAATGATGTTCGATCCAACGGATAATTTTATTACCGTAACGGTAACAAAAGCTGATAGATACATCGTATTTTTACAACCTATGTGTTAAGTAAAAGGTGGGAGTTATTCAAATACGTTACTTCTCTACAAACATTCCGTGTACTTCAAATAATTTATTTAAACAATGATTGTACAAAACAATGAATGGTGTTACTAAAACTAAACAGTCATCGGTGGTAGCGACCGTCTATCAGCAACTCATGTGTACACGGCGTTAATAGAGCGACCTGCCTCAATATATCCGCATGGACTATCCGTTACGTTAAATGAATTAAGACTGACGTGTCCATTCAACTTAACTTTCTTGGCGGCTAATAAAGATTTATTATCAGAAGGAATTAATCTAGTGTTTAATTCCAACGCCCGTGTGACTGATTCAGAGATTGGACGGAAAACTTTTAGGGAGATTTTCGAAATAATGCATTTCTTAAAAATTATACCAATTTCTATTATTAATGAAAGACTTTTAATGGGGTATATTAAAAGAATTAGTCATACAAGACTACTGTCTTATAATTTCGCTCAAACTTATTGTATATTATTTATATTTTTGAGAATATGAGAAGATAAAAATTTTAAAAAATTGAAAAGTATTCAAAAGAAGCCTTCGTAACCAATCTGTTAAATCGATTGGTTAATTTATTAATACAAGTGCTCTTTCGTTGATTTGATCCTATGGACAACACACGCGAGGTAGACTAACTTCCGAGACCATTCACCGACCGGCAAATTGGCCCTGATAATGTTTCATACTTCATTTAAAATAAATATATTTGACCACCTAGCGAGAAATCATCAAAACCGCTATCAAGTCGTTGCTTTTATCATGATGCTCGTTTTAAAAAAATATTACTTTTGCAAAATCCAAAATATATTCATGATATTTTTAAAAACAATTATCGATGACAAAATTATTTTTACTTGTAAGTACGATGTACTGAATGAATTATAGCGATAATATTGTAAGGAAGTGATCGTACCGTGAATAAATATGATATCTAAATACTGCATACAATTTCTAATCTGTGGTTGTAATGGTTTGCCCGTGAATTTGCGACCACATAATCATAACCATGCTTTGATTCTTGACCTTGATTTGACATTAGAAGGTTTCATGCATCCGCTTATCTCATCAATCGCTCGTCAGCTGTTCTCCGTGAAAATGAATCTCTGCCATGTTCGTATATAGCAAAAACGATCATACTCTTAGTTTTTTTTTTTTTTTGTAAAATTGTCTTTTTGCGATTTGAAATTTACGATTCAATGATCAAATCCTTCAATGGTCAAATGCTGAAAACATGCTTAGAAAAATAGGCCGAAGGATTTCAGCTCTAATATTTATTACTAAAAAACAACCATTCTATATGTGCACTCTTGGCAACCCGGTGGAAATTTGATTTAATTTATGCAATTAAAAAAAAACTTTAATGTTATATGTTATATAAAATGACGTACTCATCATGCTTTTAAAGGTGATATTTTAAATACATGTTATATTTACCATCTAAACGAGGATAATGTGTTTCTATAAGCCAAGGGTAAAAGATCGCAATCAATGCACAAAATTTCATAATCATGACGTTATTAATTTCAAATTAACTTTTAAAAAATATGTAAAAAACACACACATAAAAATTAATTTACGTTTTTTCGAAATTTCTATATGTTTCTTGTAGTTTTGTTTTATTTTTATAGATTATAAACCAAATGAAATGTTTCATGATCGTCAGCACTATTGACGTATTGAAATCAAATAATTAAGCTGTTTAATTTTTCCTCCGTATGTTAAAAAATTTAAATATTAAAGTTTAACAGTGGCGAAATTTTGTTTTACATGGTGTAATAGATCTACAAATGAATTCTCAAGTTATACACATCATATTTTACTATTTTTCATCACTACTAGTTAAAATTTTCCCTTCGTTAACATTTAAAGTTGTCGACCGCAATAAGATAATAAGAAAAAATGACTTCGGCTATAATCTTTTTTACTTCATTAATTATTCATTTAATATCATCCATTATGTTTCAAATTTACACTATCCGTGTTGATGAGCTTAGCCCTCGTTTATTACGCATGCCTATATCATCTCACTTAGAAATAATTATTTCCTACAAAAGAGTTCGTTTTATTCGTGCAAAAAAAATAATTTGATTATTCATTCATTTCGTAGGACGCGTAATCACATGTTGGTATCACACAGCTTCATTTGCATTCTAAAAAGGATTATATTGTATTATGACTCTATTATTCTACCGAATGTGGTTTTTCGGTTTTTAGTGTCACCCAGTGATGTCAGTATTACCAAGAAATATCTTAAGTTAAACGTGAAAATTTATTCTACCAGCAGCATAAGCAGTTATTATTATGAATACATTACTCTCATTCATAGACAATAGGTAAATGTGCTTTAGTCGATTTATTTTCGTGAAACCAATCAATTCCTTTTGAATACTGACAGCCGTTCCTTGCTCATTATTTTTATCAAATTTTTATTTGTCCTGCAAGAATTTACCTGTTCGCCATTTCGTGTTACCTTTTTATTATTTCGTCGTCTTATTTTGCAAGATGACACCTGGGTCGCCAGCTACTAAGCATATAGAAGCATACCAAATATTTACGGTTGAAATATAAACTTTAAAACTCTAAATATAATACACCTGCGCCTTATTAACACAGTTATATGGTTCCACCATTTGACCAAAACCTCATGTTGATCGAGGTTTGAAGTTCATATAAAAAGTAAGGTTTGCGTTTCGGTTAGGTTCGTTAAAAATATCAAAAAATATACTTTGTTCTTCTTAAATAAACAAATATACATTTACATATTAAATGAAAGAAACTTTAATAACATTATATTAATTCATTTAGCGTCGCTATCAATTAGAATTCTATATTTTTTACTTTTTTCGAGATCGGTTGTGAGTTTTCATCATTGGTGGACTCCTTAAAAAATTCGTTTATAAGCGATTGCCTACTTTTAGCGTATAATCATTGCGTATTTCCTTATAAGGTTTCAAAATATTTTGTAATTCCTTCTTAAATTTCGATTCTCTTCCTCCGAATTTCCGAATTCCTTTCCATTATAGAATCATTATGAATAAAAAAAAAACTAATTTAACAACTACTTCGCTCCAACTGCCTTCCGAGTCATTAAGTGTGTTGGATTCATTCAATATTTCATTTTATTTTTTTCCCTTAAACCGTGTTATATGAAGCGTTTTGTATACAAATAAGTCACAATATATACATCCGTGTTGTGTAAAACCGTGTTATACGAGGCCTATGTGTATACACAAACAAACGCAACCCATTTTTTTTCTTACAACAATTACCAAGATAATTGAATATCAATTTACTGTTACTGTTGTGAAGATTTCTTTGGTCCATTCTACGACTTTCTTTCGTGTAAAACGTAAGGCTAAAACGGCGCACGATAACGGTTCTCTCACTCTCTTCTGTTTGCGCTCAATTCTGAGCCATAATTGCACACTGCAACTTGTGTTTACCTCGAGAAAACAAAGATCACTGCCAAGCACAGCGGCGACACTTATACTTTACTCTTCAATAAAGTAAAATATATCTGTCTCTGTAAGATCGTGAGATTATTTATAGGACATTGGTAATCGCATCGCTTAAAATATCAAAAATTCATTGAAATGAAATGACGTCCCAATTGATTTATGCAAAGTTAACATACACGAACGTGCTTTTTGACTTTTGAAGTTATAAAATTCCGCAAAATCATTGTCACGTAAGGAGTGATAGAATTTAATTGGATAATACTATTGAAGAGGGACATTCCGAAATGTACGAAACTACGAACTATTATTTTCATATGATTCGCATTTAAAATTTGCTCATTTCTTTACATTTTGAAAATTAAAATATTAATTCTTTCATCATACTATGACATCATCACTACTGACGACGAGGAAATCATAATACTATGTTTCATTTTTAACTAGATATAATACCTACTACATTTCAGATAGTGTGGAATGTTTAACAGGAACGTAATTTCTTTTTTGTTTTTTTTTTATGGCACGCAAACTTAGACTTTTTTTGTGTATATGGATAAGCCAATGAAAAACGGATAAATTTGTGTTGTTTTTATTTTTAATTCAAAGGGGAAAATGCCCCCTTTTGAACTTCCAAATGACGTTCATGGTGTCTAAGACAGCCACTAACAACTTTGTCATCTTTTGCAAGTACATAAATCAACAGCACTGACAACGCGCTAATAGCCGATGTTAGTGAAATGACAGATTTATATTGCTTTAACTCTTGTTTATGTTAGAAAACAAATTTTGACACGTTGAATTCTCTGCATTTTCATCTGGTAGACATGTTACCAATTTTCCATTATATGAAAATAAAATCGAAATCAATTGACTCTTTAAATCCCATTGATACTATTAATTTTCGTTAATAGTCGTTTAATAGTGAATCGAATAAGTTAAATTGTGTCAACTGTCGAATCTCGATATATGTTCATTTCATTCATATATACAATTTAACGTAATGAATCCAAAATTTTCATATGTGATTTTCATAAGTCAGACTTAGCTTCGAATGCATTAGTTTGCTACCTGTATATTTCAGCTATCACAAATCCCAAGGCCCGGGAGCAAAGCGATTGTTTCGAATGAATGCAAGCAACGCACCTGTGGTTCAAATACTGAGCTACTGCGGTCGACGAAGGTCACGCGATTGAAGGTTGTATCCAGCGCAAAACACATTTTTTTGTTGAAAAATCATTGGATAATTTGTTTATACTTTTTTGCTATAATTGAAAATGGCCTATAACAAAACGCAATCGTTGTTGTGACGAGAGTAAAGGATAACATCAATTCAGATTTTGAGAGATTTCATTCCAATATATTAATTACTAGATGATAAATTTTGATATAGCAGATGAATTTCAAAAATTATAATTGGTAGCCCATTTAAGTGTGCTGGTGGCTTCATTTTTTTTTATTAATATTTAGGACTAATAATATTAGAATCCATTGAGTTATCTTGCAGATATTCCGAAATCAACATGTCACTGTTTTTTTCTTCTGAGAACAGGACATTTTTGTGCATATTTCCCCCTTACAGCATGTGTGTCGTTTACAAATATATTCAGAAATTCATTCTTTATTTATTCGGAAAACGTAAGGATACAAAAATAGTCTCTGAAAAAATGCAACTATTACCACATTTAACAATTTTTGAATGAATAAGTTAACATCTCTAATTTTTTACATCTTTTTCCTCTGCGCGAGTATAAATAAATCTCCACGATGTGTTTTCGGTTTCCTTGCATTAACATGCCATTACCATGGTAATTATCCATCTTCTGCCGTTTTGCGATTTGCATACAGACCCATTATACCTGTAAGCCAACATTCTGGAATTAGTGTTATTTCCAAGTATGGCCGAAAAATGAAAATATCTAACGTGTGCATTGCCATATGTACCCTTTTTATAGAAACACTTTTAAATTTCAATTATTTCTACGCATTTCAAAATTTATAAAATGGTTTAATCGATATTTTTTTTAAATTCTTGCCGATATAATTTGTTTTGGTTGCTGGTTTTCAATAATATTTTTAGTATATGTAGTTTTAGTAAATGAATATTTCCGATATTATTTCAATGCGATAAGTGCACGCCTCTGAGAAAATGTTACTTGGAGCGTTCCGCAAATATTCAGCAGTATCAAAACACATTCTCCGTCTGCGATGATCATAAACAAGATATTTGTATAGTGAGTGTACATGGCGCTTAAGTATGGACATATTAAACTTTTTGCAACACGCTGTATAAATAATTAAATATTTACCAAAACGAAAGACATACACGAAACATAAAAATTTTATTTTTACAGTTGTTATTTCACCGGTTAAAAAGGTTATTAATATTTTATAATCAAAATCGATTTCCATGGTTCTGCCAAGTTCATCGAAAATATTACATTACTTAGTCCATCAATTAAATTGTCTCTCAAATGATTACATTCGACTTCGACATACAGTTGTACACTTCTACGAAATAAAAGCTTCTTTTAAATGTGTATATTATTGTAAACTAGCACATTTCTCTATATTTAGCGTGACTATTTATTTCATTCCTCTAAACAGTCACAAATTTCACCAAAATTCAGTTTTTTCAACGTCATGAATGGAATAATTCCAAAATACCTTTCCATATATATTTTTGTAGATATTTTTTCACTCGTATTAAGTAATTGTTACTGGCTCAGTATAAAATAAAGTTTTCAATGAACATCCGAATAATCGAATAACAAGTTCTCGTGGATACTAAACTATTAAATTTAAAAGCTAATTTATTAGGTTTTTTTCACAATTATTTTACTTGATTTTGCTAATTTGTATGTAATAGAATCAATCGATTTTTCAATTACATTTTTTTGTTACTGTCTTTTGATATACTTAAATGTTGTTATATCAGCATACGGTGTTGCAAATTAAATTGTTGTGAATAAAAAATCAATTATTTAAATATTTATTTTTTCAACCCAATGTTAATGGTCCGTAAAACATTTTTGGATGTTTTGGTAGTCCGCAGATATAAAAAGGTTAAGGAACTATGGTCTTGACATTTTATTATCTTGAATTCCCAATTTTATTTATTTGTCCTTATAGCATATCAGTATATTTTTTTCATATGAGTGGCATGACACATGTCAAACTTTATTTCTCTTCGGGCATTATAAAAAGTATCGATCTTTCGGTTTTGATAACATCAAGTTCACTGTCCGGATAAATATCAACGGTATTTCGCTGTCTGAATATATTTATATGTATTAATTGAATTGTGCATATACTTGGTAGAACTCTATTTTGACACAGTGAAAAATGGCAATGATTTTTTTTACCGTGTTACATTTATTTTATTTGATTGGGAGAGAAAGGAATTATTCTAAATTGATAGATTACACTTGTTAATTACCATATAGAATGAGTATCGAAATCTAATCGATATTGGTAACTATGTTTATTGTTTTATTTCCGATATCGAACACTTATCAATCAACTGAATCTTTATAATATTCAACCTTAATATTATCAAGGTTATGTTTCGGGTAAACTTAAGCTATAAAAAAACTCCCTAACGAATATTGACTGTTAAACTCAAATGAAAAAAGGTGTCCATTGTTATTTATCCCTGCCAAATTGTATTATATGTCAAGTATGAATTTCGAACGAACGTAAAATTTAAAATAATTATTTATATTTCTGTATTTACTGTCCTCTCCCAAAAATGTAACCTTTTATAATGTCTCCAATATTCTTACTCTTTAAATGAGTGGATTTTATTATTTTCTTCCCTACAGATATTCTAAAAATATTTTGCTTTTTGTTCTAAGCACGAAATTCGCTATAATTCGGTGCCTAAAACAACTAAGCATCTTTTTCGATACCCAACGTTTTTTTGATTTCATATTTTAACATTAACTTTTAAATGTCCTACAAATGTACATATTTTTATTGCAATTTTGTTTTTTTTTTTAATCACGACGGTTTTGTATCAATTCTTTGGTACATTACTTATAAATTCATATTTAATAGTATACGAGTCGAGCCTACAGGTTTAAGGCTGGTTAATTACTGTCTAATTGTACACACAATTTATTTTTATTCATATATTATATATATATATATGGCTTATTTCAATCGATTTCGTGAAACCGATAATTATTTTTTATGTACCACTAAAAATGTTAATCTTTCGTTCGAAAATTGTTAAATGCTTCGACGTGTAATAAATAGATTTGTTAATTTATAATTAGGAGTTCGATCTTGTTCCAACATGCCATCTTTAGCTAACCGCTTTTAGTGCGCTGATTATGAAAGCGGTTTTAGACCAATTAACAACAATCAAGCTTTTTTTCAAAAGTTTTTTTTTGCATATGAAATGCCAATACTTCAAGTTCCCTTGTAATGCTGTGACAACCGAACGCTTTCTCCGGCATGCCTAAGTACCGTTTATGAAGCGAAATGATAAAGTCGTACAGACACTATCTCTTTACACTCATCGCAACTGAACAGTTCGAGCAGCAGTTTATAATGCCTTTTCGATGTTTTAAAAATTAGCGCCACTGCTCCAATGATCGTCGCTATGGTTACTAAGAGTTTAACTGACTTCGGTGACCCCATTTTTGTTACTGTTTCGTGTTACGATTTGACGCAGATGTTTCTCAGCGAAACAATTTTATAAAAGCTTAGTCATGCATGGCATGTTATCGTGTCATAGAAAAAGTTCATAAATCTTAGCAATAATTCGTTGTGCAAAAAACAACCTTGTAAAGTTCATATTCGTTTTACGATTTTTTTTGTATCTCTTGGTAGGGAGGCAAAAAATCGACGTAATGTCAGACAGTAACGAAAAATATCTATTTTTTAAATATCTACTAAAAATGTAACGAGTGAACCTTATATAAGAAACCAAATTTAATTGTCATGCTCGTTAACTTCCGAGCTACAGCCAAAAGCAATCAATTATCAGACTGTCAAAAAAAAACAATTAATCAAATCATTTTTAATTTTAGTGAATATGCCACATTTGCTATATTTTTTTCTTCTGATAAGAATCATCCAATGGATGTTTAATGTATTTTTTCTCTTTGAAAGAAATTATATTGCTGATTGAATCGGCATTTACTTAGTAGGACTCCTTCATCAGAAGTATTCGGCTTATGCAATCATCAGAACTATTTCTGATGATTTCTTTAGCCGAAATAGTTACCAACTATGTACCTAACTATTCCCTGAAGACCAAAGCTTTTCTGTCTACGCTATATCTTCGGATACTTTTTTAAGCAATTCAATTCTTTAATATATTCTTTATACAATTTTGAACCCAGTATATATTTGTCAGCATACCTGTTGGTCAACATCATACTTCTCCCCTTACTACGCTTAAATAAATCCGATTGCCTGCCTTTTTCTGTACGGATGAATTCTATTACTTTTTTGCACTTAACTATATGTACATTGTTTTTGAATTAATTGAAATAATGGATATATGTTATAAATGCGTCGCTCGATTTATTGCCATTCCATACCATCAGAATTAATTGCATTACCACTAGTTCACAGTATTAAATTTTTACTGAACATTCGCCCTTGTGTGCGGCAATGGCATTTATTCTGTGAGTTGAGCGAAGTATAGAGGTTTCAATTAAAAATCGATTTGCGTTCATATTTAGTTATTTTAAACAGTCAAAAATATGTTACCTCAAGAGGCCTTCGCGTGCGTGATATAAATTGTAATCTTATATTATTTTATTCATAAAAAACTGTTTTATATAATATTATACCTAGGTCCTGCAGTAAAATTTAAATTTTGTTACGATGTTTTCCAGCGGGAACAATGTATAATAATAGTTCATTAGTTAGCTAATCCCAATATTATGATCTTTATAAAAAAATTGTTGAATATAATGTGTAGATCATTTTATTTTGTTATATACTCCAAACACACGGCTAGCGCGCGTGTGAAAACCTCCATCTCTTCTTACGAATAAGTTTCTGCACAATTCTTTTTATTTCGTCATTATTTTATAGCTCACAAATACAAAAGATTTATACCAAAAGCTGTATTACAACTTATACACAATATAATAAATGCAAACTAAAACTCTTTTTTTGCGAACCGCCATTTTTTTCATAAAAATTATTCATCAGTTGAAACAAAACAAAAACCCTTCATTTCATTTTAAACATTTTAAATGAAATGAACTGTTTTTTTCATGCGAAATAATTTTAAAAATCCTTGATGTCGTATACTAAGAAAATGATTTATAAAATATTAGTCAATCGTTCCATTTCTGTCAGTTATAACATCATCATTATTGTTTTATATTTTACTTTATCCTATCATTATCATTGCTATTCATTGAACTACCAATACTCGAAATATTCCAAAGCTACGAATCGTATATTTTTTAAAACTAATATATAATATAATTGATGGAATTTTAGCCCAAACATGAAAACTTAATTTTATATCATAAGTTTATTTGTGTTACGCTTCTCGGTATATTTATTTAAATAAGCAATAAACACTCGAAATAATTATCTATTTGTTATATAAGTTCAATTTAATATGTAAATATAAATTAAATAAACGTCATAAAACTTTTTAACAGGCCTTCGTTTACATTTAATATGTTGTCTAAGTAAATACTTATCCAATTTAATTTCCTGGTTTAAGTGTTTATCTTCTTAATTATGTCAGTAAATTCATAGTTTTTTTTTATCAATTGTTTTCACAATTACTTAAGAAAGAATCTTTCTAGCATCCTAGTAATGATTCATTATCACAAAAGCAATCATTTTGAACATATCTATACAAGTAAATTTTACAAAATCAACATGCACAATTTATTGTAGTAAACGAAAATGTCGAATTAAAATGCAAATACCATCTGTATGATTTTTATTATAAAAAATAAATAAAAATAATCTTTAACCGATTAAGATATAAAATATATTTTAAAAGATCATTAAAAATTTTAAGATACGCTAAATGCCCATTTCTATTGACACATTCAGTGTTCCGAAGTCAGCAACAGAACTCTCTGGATTTTAACATTTATACGCTGTCTCAGGTACTCACCGGAGCGACAAGTACCTTATATTATAGTTTTAGTGATCTTTCAGATAATCGTAAAAATCACGTCGAGTACTATCAGAAGTAATAATATGACCACTATCAAAATATGCAAGTTTACTTTTATGTGTACAACAATCTGTTATAATTTACCTTTGCCACATAAACTTTTTTCTCGCTGGATGTTATATATGACGTTAAGTATTCAATAAAAAATACAATATTATAGTAGAGAAAAGACAATACAGTAAAACCCCCATTTACACTATAGTAACCATGTAATTTGAAGTAGAGTACTCGTGAGAGTGAATCTCATACAAAATTAGGGATTTTTTTACTATTTATACTATTAAATTGTATGTTAATATCATATAATTTTTTTCCACTGTATGTAGATGAAATCTGCATTGACTAAAAATTTAAAACTTAATGCACACATAGTTATTACTCATATTAATTATCGTTTTCGAAGTATGTGTATTGTATTATTTGAAGCGATTGTATACTCACACAAATATTTAGCATCTCAATTATATGAAAGACGACTGATGTTTGTGTGATAACCATAAATCGATTCATAGTTCATAGATGTCATAGTGCCTTACATACTGAATATATTAACAATAATTTTATTTATTTTTATAATTAATAACTGGCTTATCTTTTACCCATTGCACTAATGAGCATAAAATGTGCGAAAATAAATCTAGTAAAATACCAGTACTTCTACAACACAATTTCTATATATTATATCACAGTTAATTAATTGTGTTAAAATATGTTTGTATAACACTCATACGTATTAAACACTTAATCAGATATTATTCTCATACTAAAATTTATGCATATTAAAATTTTGACAATATTAATATACGAATTTCATTACGTTGTTTTTTAGATTTATACGGTATTTTGTGTTTAAACCGTAAAGAACAATCCAACTATAATATGTTTACTTGTTTGAATTATTATTACACGTAAAATGATTTCGAAGCATTTATATTGGGTACAATGTTAACACTCACCAAAATAATAATGCTTATTAAAATATTCATAAATAACATTTTCTGTTGTCCGTTTATATCTGATTGAACCTTTACTCATCATCATGCATCGGTTAGTCACCAGTTCGACTTCCTTTCGGTTGCAATTCATGCGAAACAAAGGCTTTATGATAATGAATTCTTAATCATATTACATTTTATATTGTTACTTTGTGCCAACAATCAGCCACAATGCATAACCGATTTATTTTTCGAATATTTTATCCTATTAGCGATGAATGAGGTTTTACCGTACATATATAATATTATTAAGTTGGTTTTCCGTATACGTTTTTTATTGGTATAAGCAAAAAATAAATTTACATCCAAAATAAGTAAAAAAAAATCAGAATTTTTTTTTTTTTACTGAGCTTAATTACGCCTGACATTATAAAGATTTGAGTATCACAAATTATACCATTTTTTTTTATTTATTTTCTTTATGTTATTGTTATGTTTTGTTGGCCCTCTGATTGAAAAACAATTCAAATAAAATTTACTCTGCACATATCTATATTTATTTATTGTAGATTAAAAAATAAATAAAATCCTCCAAAAAAGGTTTTATATTTTTCTGTAACAGCTAGATCAGTGATCGACAACTTAGCGAACTCAAAGGTCTTCGTGATAATTAATTATATATCATTTCAACTATTTCTTATTTGTATTGTTGTTTCCTTGATAAATTGCGTCGTGACAATCAGCGTTTGTATGAAAAAGGGCGAAAGGTGTAATATAACATCAAGAGAGAAATCTGTTGAAACATAGACATATAACAGTCATCAATTCATATTTCAATGCTTGATTTTATTCTATAAAATTGTTTTATGTATTTCAAAGTCTTTTCAAATATTTTTTAAAACCAGTATATACAGCTGGCCTGAATACATGTTGCTCGCATGTCGTAGTTTAGAGACCACTGTGCTCTATTAATCACTAGTCCGTTACAGAAATATCGCCGTTTATATTCTTATTTTTTGTACTGTATTTTTATACAAATATTATCTCAAACGTGATCAAAAACTGTAATGCTATCGTTGTGTAACAAACCTCTTTTTTAACTGGTTTTATTATGTAGTTTTTACGATGCAAAAAAGCTAACGTAAAGCTTCGTCTAAATTTATTTCTATGTCCAGGTGCCTTTAAAATAACATAACCACTTTTACTTACACCTCGTTTTATTAGTAATCTAAATTCTTTATTGTAATAAAATTCTACAATCGACGTTTGTCAGTCATTTATAGGGCTTGTAATTGGTTAGATATTCACAAATTTGTTCATAAAAAAATATTTCGTTTCACTTTCATAAAATATGTTTTATGCATAAACTAAAAGAG
Organism: Himalopsyche japonica; assembly: GCA_028555115.1. NCBI lineage: Eukaryota > Metazoa > Arthropoda > Insecta > Trichoptera > Rhyacophilidae > Himalopsyche > Himalopsyche japonica. The sequence goes on along the minus strand of JAHFWJ010000449.1, from coordinate 399,688 downwards.
CTTTTATGTATATTTACATGTCATTAAGTAAAGAATGAATTTCATGTACTGTTTGAAACGATTTAATTATTATCCTATGTGTATATTAATAGCAACTTATAACGTTTCAAAATACTAATAGATTCTATGAGCAATTGAAAAACTCATAATATTTTATGTAATAATTAAACATTAGAGTTAAACTGTATCCAAGGAACGGAAACTGTATGATGATTTTAACAATTGACACAAACCTAAAAGAGGTCTTAAAGAATATATCGTGACATCTATCACACGCTTAGTTATTAAAGGTGTGGATCGTCTAAACAAACCAAATATTTTTTTTTTACTATTGCTTTTTCGCGTTCTATTGTACAGTTTCTTTCATATTGGAATAGATAGTTCATTAGTATATTTTTTTAAATGGAATGTTCTTGAATTTTCGTTCAATCGTATTAAAGTCTCAATAAAAAGAAGATGTAGCAAGAAAGATTTGCTATTTTCAACCCTTGTGTTGACCCCATCCTACAATCATTCATCTCTCAAAAAGAGAAGTCTTTAATGGTGTAATAGCAACCAGCTCAAGTAGTAATTCTTTCGTTAAAATGCTTCTCGGTGGCAAATCAACACAATCATAAAACAAGGGAAATTATATTAAATATTTATTGAATTTGTATTATTTCATTCATACATATATAAAATTTGCTGGTTGATTTTTCCGATTACCTTTCTAAGAAATAAGTTTTTTTTTTACTGTTCACTTCTCAAATGGGCTCTGTTACTTACTTTGACATAAAAACTCTAATCATATTCAGGTTATCATGTATATGTTTCTAATATAAGTGTCTAATAAAATATTGGCAAACATCTCGCACTGTTCATTAAATTCAATATACACCGAGCAATAATCATCGAAACTTAATAGAAAATGCGGATTGAAAAAAGTTCACCTAGTGTGAAAAAAATACCTGTCTATTTTGACTTGAAAAGTACAACGAGGTTAAGCCCGTAAAACATAACCAACGCACCATCTTAACGCTGAACGGTTGACGCAACATTTAACATAGTATTTCATAACCCAATAACTCCGTACCAACGCATTCTGAACAAACGTTCCTATTGCCACTATGCGTGATCATAACCCATGTCAAAAATGTATGCTTCTTTTCATAATGTGCAACTAGTTCTCGAGAAAGTAACGATGCGCCCAGTGCATTGTCGTAGACCTTACGTAACTTCAACAGGGGGGCCTATATTGGTTTCATTATGCTGCAATCGCAGACCGGTTTTCCTGCGTAAATCACACCACGCCGCCCATGCAGCCGGGAAAGTAGGCTACGCGGTTGAGGGCAGATCTAGCGGAAGCAATTGGTACTGACGGCTTAGTAAAGAAATAACAATATCGCGTGAGATTTTTGTTGATCAAAATTTTCGTTAAATCTATAACTGATTTAATCTCTTGGAAAGAATATACATATCGCCTGATTAAGGTTGTGAGGTCGGTTATGAAATAACAATATCTCCTATAAAGGCATTTCAACGATCGCCGGCTAATCAATGCTGTTTTCGATCCTTCCCTGCAAAATTATCTATCTTCGTATCATGCATGCTTGTATCATTTTTATACTCTAATAATGTTATGCAACGGGTGCAGAGCCACTTGTTAGCATGTTCTCAACACACCACCCCTCTTACTACAAAAATTTTGCGAAGATTTTCCGTATCCATTACAAACAAATAATGTATACAATAATCCATATGTGAACAAACCAGAAATATCAAGTACAGTCATAAAATATATAATTTTTCCATTACAGTGGTCTGCAACCTTTCTATTAGGACGGACACTCCTGGTAGTTTGCTTATGGTGAAGGAAATTGTTCCTTACTTAACGGTTACAGTAAAATCTTTATCGTATTCAATTATTAGCTATGTAATCAACAGTATCGGCCACTTTAAATATGTCTCCTGTGTCGATTTTCTTATTTTTCACTAACTATAATTGATAATTTAAAAACAATAATAGATTTTGGTTTTTCGGAATGCAGAAAATCTTATTAGATCATTTTGTAAAAACTACAATATTATACAAGCATTTTAGAATAGCCAAAACTTTATATAATATTTCCACTATTTTAATATTATTTGCCATCACAGTTAATATACCATCAAAACAATTAACATCTTGTTTATTGTATGTGAATTGATTGCTTTAGTATCCTTTAATTGTTTTATTTCTATCATTATTACCCTAATTATAATTATTTATGTATTGATTTTTCCGTTTCCTTTATTCTTTTTTTCGACTTCCTAGTAATTTGTTTTCAATAATAAATTCTATTTATTTATTAGTCGTTATTAAAGATAATAATATTGAAATATTACGTACACTAATTTAGCTGTAAACCTAATACATATATGTGTATCCTTTTTCCGGAGAAAAATATTTTCATTGCTTTATTTTGTTGACATCTATCGTACTTCATTCAATTGTTTATAATGACACTTAAATGCTGTACCCGTAAAGACAGTGTTTTAATTCTGAATTTTTATTCACTCTCAAAAATCAAGTTTATTTTAATTGTCTTAAACTAGCGTTGAACAAAGCATGGATACAAACTAATCTTAGACTTGTTTGTCGTCATTTAATCAATTATTCGTGATATGACTGCTTGTTACGTGTTTATAAGTAACAGTTGTTATTGGAAATTTATTATAAAATATTGTGTAATAGTAAATTGAGTGGTACTAGATAGGTCATAGATTAATGTCAAACACGAACACTCCCATTTGTTGTAAACATTAAATACGTCAGAACAGTGGTAGCGTGGAAGTTGTTTCTCCAGCCTTTTTCTGAAATGGAAAAATCGCGTATAGTATTTTTTTTAAGATTACTTTTCCAAAAGCGTAATCGAATGCCTAAAACCACCATCGCATGTTTTCTTATACACTTTTCCAAAGCCAACCCTGCTTTAGTTTATTTATTTTGACATTTGATAGTGCTAGCGATAAGCGAAAGCAGTCGTGTTCATTATGTTATAAAGCTGCGGAAACGGTAGTAAATTTTTTTTCGGTTGAAAAAAAAATGCAAGTGTCCAGTTCTTTTAGGATGTTCTTAGTTAACGAATGGAGATACCAGAAATAAATTGTGTATGAAAACAAATAATATATAGAACTTTCCATCGATATTTAAACTATTAACTCCGGACAAGAATTATTACTCCAAAATCGTTGAACATTCGCCCGAAAAGACTCAATCAAAATCAAAACTTTCAAACGGACCATCAACATTTCATCATTAGCTTAAGTGTAATTATAAAAAAAGTTTTAGTAATTTTCTTCATATTAGAAAAATACTAATTAGGCGTATTAATATTTGAATATAGAATACATTAAAAATCTTGTTTTAATTTTTACTGTACCTAACAAACTTAACGGAAAAAGTACTGCTTGAATAATATTCATTTGCTTTAACATTAAAAAATACTACGTGTAGATAGTAAATTCTAGAAAAATAATGCGCTAGAATTTTATCATCACCAACTAACATGAACCGTATTATTAAATACTCTGGTACTCATAATTCCTAGTTATTTGTTATATTTAAGGCAACATAATCCATGCCTTCGTTATGAATAATATTTATAGAATGTTTGAAGATACCTCTCAAAGAAGTAAAATACTTTTTCAAGCAGTTTAAAAACAAGTCGTTCTGTTTATCTTAGCAATAAACTCAAACAATTTTATTGTATTGGGCTATTTTTGATGCAATAAAAACAACGTAACAATATGTTGTATTTTTATCGAACATATTAATTGTTTTTATATGAAATTGCAAAATGATATAATCGTCTTACCAAGATAAAAATCATTCATATGGATTTACATACTTGATCCCCGATAAACTGCTCTCACGCATCTGGCCCAGGGTTTCAATTATTTTTATTGTTTATCCAAATAAGCGAAGCCTTTTTCATTTGCTCTGAAAATTTACAAAAAATAATATTTGACTCTTTTTATTGTTTGTGGTTGAATCAATTCACTGCACTCAACTTAGTGTAATGGTCTGAAAATAGTCAACGAAAAAATATTTTTATTTCTAAATTTGCATGTTTTTTCAATAAAAATTCATTCGGCCTTGTCAATTAGTTAACTTATATTACATATTCAGACTGACAAAAACATTGAATTGATTTGAATAAATTATCAGTTTCACTATGAATTTATTTCACTCTTTTACCAAACTAGATATAGAAATTAAAATGTTTTTATTTGCAGTTAACTACTAACTGTATAATGCAAAAATCAAAATTTCAATGCTGACTAACAAGATTCAAGACTCGTTCTATGGGGTTGTTTGCAACTAGATTATTCTATATGGAAACTTCTTATAAATATAAGATGTAATAAGAAAAGGATGGTTTTGAAGTAAGCAAGCAGAAAAAACAGAAATGTTTACTTAAAAGTTATTTAATATCTCAGCCATATATGCAGAATGTAAAGAGAATGTTTTAATAAGTATCCTTATTTTTGGGTGTTTCAACAACCTATTCACTTAAACCACTTATGTAACCATACTTATTACAATGAAAAACGTATATAGGATTAAATAAGGTGAAATAAAAAATCAAACCAACTAAAGAAAGAAGTAGGTAGGCAAGCCGAAGGAAATAATTATAAGGAACTGTGCACTAATGCACTATTAACGTGGAAGTTGGTGACTGCGCTATCGCACACATTCTAATTTATTAGTGTTTGTATGTTTACAAATCTCATAAAAATATTTTTTGGCAAAACATTTATACATAGCAGATCTGAATAAACACTTAATCGCAGTAGTACACCCAAATTATCAGCATATATAGAAAATCTTTAACTTGTTACGTATCCTTTTTTCTTTGAAATAAACTAAGATGAAGCCAGTGTAGCTGACGAAGAAAGTTCAAGTTGACGATCGATGCTTTACAATACTTGAACTGGATTAAATAAATAAATTAAGATATATTCATATTACCCAAAAATATGTATTACTATTTATAGTTTTACCGGATTCAAAAGATTAATTGATTAAAGCACTCTTCAAATCGTCCTCAAATTTTATTTGATCTTTAAAACAGCTTTGTATCTTGATTGTCTATAGCTTATTACTTTCGTATACATTGTTCGTATATATTATTATATAAAATATATGGAAAATTCTTTACTAATAAAACAATTTCCTGATTACTTTAGTGTTTTATAAAAAAACACATTCATGAACACCTTCGATTATTTATATTGTAAAGGTTACAATATTTTTCATTGTATCAATATGATTATTTCTGATGATGATAATTAGGCTCTGATTATTTCGAAATCCGATGAAAATGTTTCCGCGCTATAATCATCTGTCCCGCCTATTCATCATGGCTTAATGGGTTGTGCAAATCATTTTGGCAGAATCATTGCTTCAAGGCTCTCCAAGTCATTAGTAAAACTGTTAGTGTGGTCGAGAGTCAACTTCTACCTGGTTATTAGATAATCAAAGATAACAAAAGTATTATATGTTTTTCTTTGTGTGAGATTGTATTTTAAAAAAAAATTAATGCTTCGACAACGAAATACCAGTAGTACCCAAATATGTATCTCATGGATTATAATTTTGAAATGTATTAATTTATAAGTCCAAAATATTTACACACCAATGAAGAACAAAAATATGTGTATTGATTAAATTGGCATTTTCTTGATAAAACTCCATTATAACACGGTGAAAAAAAATGTATCTTTTTTTTTGTAGAACTAAAATACATTGCTATTTTTTCGCTGTGTTGTGACAAAAATATGTTTATATTTTACTATTGAAAAACAAATATAAAGGTGCGATTTAACACTGAGCTAAAATACAAAAAGAAACCCACATCGACAATAATGTTGAAGATTCGTAAACATATATATATGTCAATACCTCAATTCCAGACTGTAAGGAGTCAAAAAAAATCGGTTTCAAGTTAAGCTTAAAAGAAATCTATGACAACGCATATCTACAAATTACAGGTGGTAATCAGCGGTTATTCTATATTGACAATGGGTATACTTCTAAAATTTATATATATCCCGTTTCTTACAATAATAATTCTTAGATAGTTCTGACGATGGCGTGAGCCGGAATAGCTATCAACTATATTTTTAAAAATAATTTTGTGGAACTAAAATACATTGCTATTTTTTTCACCGTGTTATAATTCTTAGGGTTAGTAATGTTTGTTTCATGTCAAAAAAACTCATGTCCTGAAAAAAATCAAATGTACATCAGAAGGTTAAACCTGCGTATGTTATCCTAATTATTTCAGAACTATGCTTTTTGACTTCTTTCACTTTACATTTTGAGATGTCTACATGATTGTATTTGTTTTGTCCACTGAACGTTAAGATATCATATCTAATTTTGGCATTTTAAAGTTCATCAAAATATATTTGTTTATTCATAATAGTACTAACTATTGTATATAAAAGCATTTTTAAATTATATAATTATTTGGAATTTTTATAAGCTTTTACAGTTACATAAAAACAGTTTAGTCAAAAAATCACACTCAATTTCTTCATTAAATTATTGACAACAGTGTCTGATAAATTGCTCCTGAGACACTAGCGCTCACAATAAGTAAACCTATACACACATATATGTACACTTAATCACTTTTTAATGTGTCTGTAACTGTAATTTCTTTGTTTAAAAGTATTAAAATTGAGTTTTAGAAATATATTGACATATACATATTTTAATAATCTGAATTCAAAATCGGTTGCGCTCGTCACGAGCATAATCAACTGAATTTAACATCATCATTTAATAATATCACCGATGAATAAAACCAGTTTTGTTTTATTTATGTGTATTCTGTCATGCCACTGGACGTAGCCATATAAATTTAACAAAATGTAAAGCATTTGATTACTCCCGTTTCTTAACTAAGTAGGATATCTTGAGCTCTAATCTCTTCGTGGATCTATCTACCATTTCCCAAAACTTTCCCCATGATATGCACTGTAGACCGACATTGTAACACCAGGGTCAACATTATAATTTTAAAACACGCGAGCTGCATTCCATGTAATATAATGGGCCTAATGGGGTTTTCCTTGTATTTTGGATAAACAATTGATGAAATGTAAATGAATGCCTTTCGTTTGTTTCAAACATTGTTTATTTTGAAATCTATTTGTTTCACACGCTAAACTAACTTGTAATGCCATCTATTGAATACATCCGCCTACGGCAGTAGACAGCGCAATCATAGATTCAATGTACCAGGCTTCAGGTGTATCTCGATTTCATCAGAACACCGGCGAGCCTTTACTTAACAGAAGCGGTTTGTGTAGCCAAAACCATGTGTGTCGAAGAGGAACATCTTTGGGCCACGTTCATACATCGTAATTAAATTTTACTACGAATTTACATTACTTCTGCAGAGCCTGAGATGTGTACTTTTAGTTTCCATTTTTTTTTCAATTTTTATAGTATGTAATATATCTTAATTGTAAATAAATATTTCATATCTTACTTATTTTATTCGAAACGCTTCATATTAGTCCGCTTTCCGCCTATTGAAGATGCCTGAATTTTAACCTTTTTTTTAACAACGGACATCACGTATGACTACGCCAGTTAATCTCTCCAGCACTTTCGTTTTCATTTATTAAAAAAAAAAATGTAAATGACGACGACTGAAACACGTACATATAATATTTGCCACTGCAAAATTGCACGTAAAAGTCTATAAAAGTTCAGCAAACAGTATTTATAAATATATATTCATTCGGTGGGTTGTATGACATTCACTAACTTGACATTAAATATACCGAGCTTAAAGCTCTCGCGAGTAATCATTGGCAATACTCAAAAGAATTCTTTCACCCAATGTACAGTTGCCAAACACCAATTGATATTGTATTCTTTATTTTATACGATGTATGCACGTGTTATATACAGGTGCCAGTAAAACATTTAGGTTTTTCATTTGGTGACCGCTAAGTTATGCTGGGTGCATGTTGCCTAAATGCTAGGGTTGATATCGGCAAATACTGGCAAACCGTTTAACCGGCAATGTGTTCAAATAACTGGAGACAAATTACGATAAAATTTTAATTTTGCTCTTTTCTACACACACATACAAAAGCAATGAAGAGTTTATGTAAAATCTCATTTTGTTTTTATACTGTGTTAAGTTGTAGAAACTTTATCATTTCATATATACATTTAATATTAAGGCAATAATTGAAAAATATATAAATCTATTTTACACGATTTTCTCATTATTTTTTTTTGAATATCATCAAATTATTGAAAGCGTTATTTATTCACATTTTACTAAGTTGGAAGTTCATTATTGAAAAATTCGTTTTTAATTTTACAAATTCATTGTAGCGAAGTTAATTTATAAGGTTTCGTTTTTTTTGTATAATTTTGCTTTATTGTAAGTAGATCGGTCGAAATATACTATTTTATTTGTAAACGATTTACCGTTCATTTTCACAACCCTAGTTCTTACAAACCACAAATCAAATACAAAAATATATGGTTTCTTTTGTTATGAGCTATAAATGTTTTTAAGGTTTGGCCAACACATTCTTCTTGAAATTTCGTAATACATTATATATATAGTGATAGTAAACATATATGATCAGTGAATAAACTGTTTATACATATGTGTTTATTTGATTGCCATGCTATTTTGTATTGCGAATTGAAGAGTCTAGTCCTTATAGTGATCTTTCCGCCGTACCCTTATTCAAAGTGAAAAAACTAAAACCAGTTTCTTTTATAGAAATTAAGGTCTTGTTATCATATTATTATATGTTTTATTTTCGGAACGAACATAGACCAATTGAAAATACGCTTTTATGCAAATAGTTTTTTTTTTTTCAAATATAGCATTTGAAGTTTGTGACATGCAGGTAATAAAAATGGAGAGTGGATTACATCGTCAAAAAAAGAACCTACAATTATAATGTATCATTGGTAAAAATTGTGAAATATATGTTTTTTTAACTACACAGATATAATATAAGACGCAATATAATTGCGACTCACTATCTCAATGTTTTTTTTTATCTATTTGCAGAGAAGAGAGAAATTCTACATGGAGTCGAAGGTCACTTCAAGTCTGGGGAGTTGACAGCTATAATGGGACCATCCGGTGCTGGTAAAAGCACGCTTCTGAACATCTTGGCAGGATACACGTGAGTTGATATTGCATCAGTGACAAATTAACAGCAATGTAACTCGTTAGACGACTTAGAATAATATTTGAAGATGAATAGATTACCATAGTGGAATTCGAGATGGACGAGAGGATTTTTTGATTAATAATAAAAAATATAATATTGTAAAACTACAGGCGAATCCAGCAATAAATTGACAAATTCCAAGGATGTTTATTAATAATATACAAAAAAACAGATTCACAATTCGCTAATCACAATATTAAGGAATCACATAATATAATTTCAAACTCAGCGCCTAAATGTTTGCATCTTTGTAGTAAGGGTCGCAGAATGACTGCTTTGGAACAGCTGGAAATCAATACACATCAATTATCACAAAGGATTCTTAACGAACAAAGTAATATAATAGTATCCCCATTAGTCCAACCTATTCCTGAGGGGTGGTCTGATTTGCTTCCGTAATGACCACTTCCGTCCCACATGTAAACTTATTGTCATAGCCGCCTTTTGTTTCATTTACAATATTTGAAAATTAGCTTTTATTGTGAGAAAGTAACAAACTAGGCCGTTAAAACAGGAGAGAGGATGTATCGTGTACCTTTTCTACACAGCTATATATAGATAAGCAAATGTTAGTTTAAGCATAGTTTTGACGATGGCGTGAGACGAAATAGCTATCAACTATATTTTTTAAAAATAATTTTGTAGAACTAAAATACATAGCTATTTTTTCACGGTGCCATTATTATATATTCCCTGTGTTTTTTCATACATATTTTTGTTTAATTTACAAATACCAATATTACGCCGCAATTTGTTACTAAAGGGTGCAAATATCTATCAATGCGCGTAAAATATATTTATTTTCGCCCTCTATATTTATCGGGAATTATTTTATGTTTCGTAATACTACTGGCGCAACCTTATATGCATCATGTCTTTCTATGTTATTTATTCAAGCTTCAAATCTATCATTTTTTTATCGGTGTCATGAACCGTAGAATATTGTCGAAGGAAAGTTGAATCGTGTATGTTTTCATTACACTTTTAAAATAACATTCGCAATTATCTTGGCTAAAGTTATCCGCAATGTTTGTTGAGCAGGTTTAAATTTAAACCAGCGTCAACGTAGCTTTGCGTCCCTGACATGACATTTGTTGCGTTCAAGAATATTGCCGAGTCCATGATCAATGAAAATAACAAACATTGATATAAAAATGCCGTATTATTTTGAATTACTGCTATATTTCACAAGCCAAGTGATGCGCCATCATGGAAATCTCCACCAAGAAAAATCATATTTCCATATCAAACAAATTATTTGCTTGAATTCTTCCATTAAAAATAATTAACTTGCGGCATCCATTTAAAAATAGTTGCAAAATGGTGACAACACCGCAAGAGTTACTAAGCAAGTAATTGCATTTGTAGACATTGATGATCAATCAAATTATTGAAGAAATGTAATGATAATGAGACACCTTCCCCCACTTCTACGGCGCTGCTTTATATGCTAAATTTGATTGTTCACCAGGTTTGTAGCCGAATAGTAACGGTCTCCGCCACAAAAACTCACTGACATCTTGTCAAGTAAAAATGAAACAACGTTTTTTTTCAATGTATAATAATTCGAATACACTTTCATAAAGAAATGAACGGATCCTTTCAGAAACTGTGTTCTTGTTATTTTTTTTTTCGATGGTTTCGGCGGTAACTTTGTGGAAATTCATTTTAATATAGAATTTAAAATAACTTTGATTATTCCACGTATTGTGTAACTAACTGTGACACGTGTTTCGCCTCTCTCAGAGGCATCTTCAGACTTACTTACTAGTAAGTCACAGTTAGTAGCACAATACGTGGAATAATCAAAGTTATTTTAAATTTCATATTATTGTGTTCTTTTTCCCCAATGTTAGTGAAATGGTCAGCGAATCCTTTCGTGTACTCTATGACACTCGTACTTTTTAGTACCTTTTTCGGATGGCGACCCCTTTTCATAAAATCCATATGACCCACGACCCCTCATACAATCCAAAAGCAAACAAAAAAATATTTTTTTAGTTGATCGTATAAGTTGGCGACCCCCAGGTTGGGAGCCTATGCACTAGTACATCTTCAAATCAGATCGAAAATTAGCTTTATTAATTGTCAAATTTGAATTGCGACAACTTTTTACGATTCCACATGTCTTTTTACTGACGACCCGGGTTTCGCCTTTCGGCATCTTCAGGAATGAAATTGAAATTCCATCAAGCACCTTCATTCGATATCATAAAATTATTAATTTTACTGTAGTAACGTTATTGTAATCGAGAAACGTGTCACAAGATATCACTCGGCTTAGATTCAAAAATGTATTTTTTTTATTTTGTGCGTTGATTTGTTTATGTAAGGTGTCCATCTTTCAGAATATTTGTGAAATTCTGCAGTGTTATTAATTATGTACATAATTCATTTTTACGACAAGTTTGTAAATATATTCTAAAAACAATTTTAACATTAACAGGAACTTAACATTCCTCATAGTATAATTTTAATTTGGTGCATAGATAAATTAATTACCTACATTAATTTTAACCGATCGCCTCACTTCAACTATTTCTTGACAACATTAAAATAAGTATGCTTTTAGCAATTGCTTGCAATTCTTTGAATGGATATCGACATACTTATATATTTTTTATTTAATGATAAACAATTTGACTTGTAAATTAAAGATAATTGTCTGATTTAAACTGCTATAAATTTCAAAAATATTACACTTCTTACTTAGCAGAATTATCACAAAGCATGCCATGCCACTATGAAACGTAAATTTATTCTCAATTTCTGCTGCAATTCATTACCCAAGAAGTTATCCTATAGCGTCTTTATACACCGTCACTTCCACGCGCGATCAGATGGTGTGTTCTTCAAATAAACTCTTTTTCGTTTTAAAGCACAAAAACCACTGACTGCCAGCATATAAAGTCGGCCAATGGCTAAAACTTTACGACGTAATGTACGACTAGAAATTACAGCCATAGGCTAGGAATTTATTGTTCTAGCGAATTATATACTGTGTCATTAATGTATGTGTTATTTGTTATACATATATATTTAAGTTTTAATTAATTATTGTAATTAACATTTAATTTTGCATTCAATAAATATTGCGACAGTAATTCATCTTTACTCATTTTGCAAATGCAATACTAATATTATAATATCGAATGATTAATTTCCATTAAAATTTCTATTGAATTTCTAAAAATTTTCCTCATTAGATTCATCGAGGTTTTTTCGTTTTTGCAAAATGGTCAGTAAATTAATTCCTAGTAGTTGTTATATGTAGTACTTACTAATCACATCATATACCATAACTAATGTGACCATTTATTTTTGTCCTCAAAACGGGACATCTACCAATTTTTACGTAATAGTATGTATATTCAAGAAAACACGTATTTTTTCATAGTTGTTATGTATTAATAAAAAGAAAAGGAATGTTGATAAATTATGTTGTTTTATATTTTTTTGATGAACAAATTTTCCTAAGTATAACTGGGTTTGCTTTTAAATAAGAATGGAATTCTTGGCAGGATTTTTAAAAATTTATTTTTACTTACAACATTGCTTTAAGTACTCCGACCTGTAATTGCTTTTTTTCCATCGTCCACAACTTTTTCATCTGCGAAAAGACTTTCTACGGGTGCATTTGTTCTGGGCAAGCATAAAATGTATTCAATGATTACTCTAAAGTTTTTATGGTTCAAATTATTATTACGAAAGTGTTGGAACAATTCAATCCAACGATTTTCGATCGAAACGTTTCCAATATTCATTCGGTCACTTTTTGTGGTGTAATATAGTTACTAATAGAAGTGAAGTGAATACTCATCAAATACTTCTGTGTCTTGGTTGCTATTAATAAATCTCTTTCGAATCAATGTATCCAATACACCTTGAATTTCTTCCCACGTAGGTATTTTGGTTAAATTAGTCCATTTAAATATTTGTAATTCTTCAAAGAACAAAGTCCACTGCTTCAAATATTCTTCGCTTATTTTATAGAACTCAGTAGCTGTAGTTGAAAACGGGACATTTCGACGTCCCGAAGCTGTACTTGGGGACAACGGGACAGGCTACCTAAAAACGGGACGTATGGTCACTTTAACCATGACTGATATAACATATTATATTGTATATTAATTAACAAATCCGAAAAAAAGATTTAGTTTGTCATTAACAATTATTACGCCAGTGTTGAAATAAGTCAGTGATTTCTTTTTCAAAAATCATCTGAGAAACAGTTCACTGACATTTCTAAATCAATATTTCCTTTAATAAACTAATACATAAAAAAAATTATTTTTTTATACTTATCTGGTGTAGTTATGGTATATCTGGCTTTTGAAATAATATATAAGCCATAATTGTGGAATTATGAAATCATTGAAAAGTCAAAGCGGAAATCCGCCTCTCGGATAAAACATAGATAAGCTATCGCACATCACGATGAGCAAAAAATGACGGAATAGAATGTTTATTATGTGTAGATGCATGATACATTAGTGTGTTATTTCAAATCGGTACATCTACTATTCAAGTGCATGTATTTTATTTCATTAAAATGAAGCATTGTGAGATCACAAATATTTTATTTTATCCTTAATATTATTTGTTTTGCATATACATGTGACTACGTAAACTAGACAAACTTTTGACCCTACAAATAAAAAGTTTAGTCCAACTGTCAGAATAATCTCAACGCTTTCCAAAACTTAGGAAGACTTAAAATATTAACATCTCATTAAAAGATTCTTCTGCATATTTCCTTAATTTATTTAAAGTTACAAGTAGCAAGGTTTCGATTATACATTTTGCGTCAAAAACGGTTTGAACCTTGTCTCAAAGATCACTCTTTGCCGTAATCTTTCTAGTTATTGCCATTGATTTACAAACTTGCGACATCTGTTTAATTGTCGAATAGATAAATTAGTTCGCCGTAATAATCGGCAGCTTCACGAATAAGAAATGCTGCCATAAATATATCACTTAGCAATCGTATTTTATTATACTCACATTTTATTACTACAGTATTCCACCATTCGCGAAGATATTTAAATATTCATATGCAATATAATTAATGCAAAAAGCCTTTGGCTGGCAATATCGTTACACATATATTTATATACCAAGAAGTGCGATTGACGTCAAACAATACAAGAAGTAAAATAAGAATTTGAATCGAAGTTTTACTGTGATAACATTAACTTAAAATAATCATTTTCGACCTTCTACAAACTATAATACATACACCCAGAAGTCTGTTTACACGATTTCGATTTAAGCGGTTTTTAGCGTGATTTTTATTGCTTTTTATTCCCGATTTACTCATTATGGAGCGATTTGTTTTACAAATACTAAACGATGAGGATTTGATACAAATTGCTATGGCTAATAACGAGTAGATAATAGTAGTGACGAGAAGAAAGAGGAACATCATTCACGAAGGATTAAAAAACAGGAAGCATTTTTTTAACAAAAAATCCTAATACTAGGCATTCTAGAAAACTTCAAAATGAATTGAGACTGTATCATGAATTACACCAAATTTTATAAAGAATTTCAGTCGCGGAAAATGCAAAAATCAAATCAAAAGCTTGTAACGGGGAATTTGTTGTTACGATTAATAATTTACCGTCGGATCAACAAAACAAATCTAACATAATAAATAAATCTTGACTTGGGTCAAGAATCTAGGAAAAACAATTCATCGAATGAGTCCAATCTAAATTCATATTAAAGCATTATGATTATTGATTGAATTGGCATTCACTTGGTAGAACTCCATTATAACACGGTGAAAAAATAGCAATGTATTTTAGTTCTACAAAATTATTTTTAACAAATATAGTTGATAGCTATTTCGGCTCACGTCATCGTCAGAACTATCTAGTTTTTTCTAATTTTGTAGAACTAAAATACATTGCTATTTTTTCACCGTGTCATTATGATTATATTTACAAACTGACAGTGACAGAAGCGAATACCTCATATAGATGAATACAATTATGAATTATGAAATGGAACTATATTATATACGTAAAAAATATTGCTCGAATTTGAGGAACAAATTTTGTTTTTTTTTTCACATATTTTTGGTAATTTTTGTACGCTATATTTAGATTTTTGAAATCAATTCATCAAATTATATGAAAGTAAGGTATTTTATGTAATTTTTTTTATATGCACGACTTTCCGGAACCATTGCATCGCGTAAAAAAAAGAACTGTTTATAATACATTATCCCGAACGTCAAAAACTAAGTCATTGTGTGCAGTTTGTGAACATTTATGTAAATAAATATCGCACGGCGCAACAATTATTTACAGTTCGTGCAATGGTGTTGTTTTATTAGCTCATTATAATATTATCGTCTATATATTTGTGCTTCATTTACTGCCATATACCGGAACTGACACTCTGTATTATTCATTCCGAATTGCATCTATTAACATGTATTTTATTCATAGTTTTATTATAATAATAACACGCCACTATAAACGCTGTCATCGACGTGAATTTATTGTTTTGAATAAATTATTGTTCGTGTAAATCACATTTTAAAAGATCTTATCACACCATCTATGTGCTCATTTTTTACGTTTTATTTGATTGATCTTTGTTACTTGTCACTCTCGCAAATCGACCATGCACACCACCCGATGTATCGAATTTTTACTCTATTAGTTCCACGGAACTGATGTGTATGCGAAAAATCCCAGGAAGCCAAAATCGAAAATTAAGCTTTACAAAAAATTTTAACGTATGTTTTTTTTCTCATTCCATTTTTTTACATCTACGAAAAATATACTTTACCTCACGTCATGTTTGTTTTTTATTAAAAAAATCATTATTAGGTTTATACTAGATCAAATTCGAAATTAATATTTTTTATGCATACATATAGTTCTAAATATTTTTTTTTATTATTATTTATTTATGTTGTAACCAATATACAATATAAAGATTATAATATACTTATTATTTGGCACACGGAAAAAAATTACAACATATAAATAGGTTTCAAAAATGAATAAAAACTATTTTTATTTTGACAAAAAATGCTCAGGACTTATCGGCATATAATACTAGTCAAAATATACAAGGACAAAAGAGGTGAAATGATTATTTGGGATTCATTATTTGTGAACTACCCGAGTCCAAACTGAAACCTATTATCATATCAGGCTTTTCAAAATATTCAAATATATATTTATGTTTTTCGTTAGGAATAGTGCATTTTGTATAATATTAAAGATGACCACTATTAGAGGACAGTTTTGATATTGAATGTTTACCATTTGCTGTTGCTACATAATGTGGAATTTTAAATCCTCCAGACTGAGCAAAGGGCATGATAATTTATTATCAATTATAAGTATTTATATCTTTTCAACGTCAATCAGTGGGGCTAGTGGGTCAAAATTTACGTAGGTACAAATCATATAACCATATTTTCTGCGGTATTTGTATTCTTCCTATTCTATTAATATATGAGCATCGACAGGGCCAGATTCACTTTGACGAAGTCTCAGGCTAACACTTACTGGACCCCCAAGAATCCATTGTTTTGTCAAGTTATTAATTGAGATAATACACATGAATGTATTATTTACCAAAAATTAAAGTGTACATTATACATGAACAGTCTGTTATGATTATACAGTCTAAAATATTTTGTTGAATAAAAAAGTCCAAGGAGAAAAATATAGATTAATATTACACATTTTAATTCTTCAAAAAAAGATTGTGGTGCATCATAAGATGCATACAGATCAATGTATTAGAGTTCAGACAAAGCATAGTCAATGTGATTGCTTTTGATTGGATTATGAAGAAATCCATTAAATATTTAATATTGTTTATGAATGTGTAAAAAGCTTATTAAAACCGTACACCTCTTGGTGCACTTTCAGTCAATCAAGTAAAACATAACTCTTTTCTTCTTTCAGGTCATCAGGTGTGAGTGGCACAGTCCTGGTTAATGGAACGGTGCGAGATTCCAACACACCGCAGCGTTTCCGGAGATTGTCTCGTTACATACAGCAGGACGATAACTTGCGGAGTTATCTGACAGCGGGCGAAGCCATGACTGTCGCAGCACACCTCAAGCTCGGATACTCTTTCTCTGATGAACATAAGAGCAAACAGGTGATAAAATTTATGGTCAAATAATCTGCATATTTTACTGATTCATGCATAAAAGGATTAAATGATGTTATTGGTCATATTATTTAATTAAAACGACTTGTTATTTAGTGCCGTTATTTAAAACCCTTAGATGCACAGATTGCTTGCATGTAAAATTATTTTGAATTTAGAAAGCTGAAATTTAAATGCGATATCAACCTAACAGAACTCTTAAGATTACTGCTTGCAAACAGAAGAGTCGAGGAAGTAAAGTTATCTATCTGACAGGCTGTTAGGTTAATCTATATATATACCAAATGCTAGGTCGGGAAATTGATAATAATATGACATGCTTTAGAATCCTCAATTGATTGACAATTCTAAAGCATGTCAGAAATGTCTTGAAAGAAGAAAAATAATTGGTATTTATCTTCTGACAAATGACAACTGACAACAGTTACTTTATTGTAGTCCTATTGATAGATAAATAATTTTAATTACTTTTTAATATATTTCTCTACTTTTGTATATTCAACATGTTTTCAGAAGCCAATTGATTATACAGGTCGAGGACTGTCTCTTATTATTATCATTGTTTCCTTCATTACAATTGGCATTATAATAATCCTGGGATGCTGATCTCATCATGATTTGTTTTGTAGCTGTGTGACCAAATGTCTGCTATGATTACATCAAATTTAATACATAAATGTAAATCAATTTTCATTTTCATTGTCGTATGTTTTTATTAAACATTAAATCTATAATGGGGGACCAGCTAGGCACTAATCCCAGGCTCCAAATATGAAAGGGATTGTACTGTCACTACAGTATTTAAAAGTAGTTGGCCTGTTTCCTTAGAGGTCAATTATTGCCCATAATGCAAATTTGCCTTTCATTCTTATCACCTGTATATAATTAATTGCAAATGGATTGTGACACAACAGTCATGGGAAAATGAAACACAATTTTTAACAAATATTTTATACAATTTCCACAGCTTTTTTCCCTGCTTTATTTTAACACTGTCTAGTCACCCAATCATATTTTATGATGATAAACTATTTTAGGAATGTAATAATAAGGTGATATTAGCATATCCTTACATATGCATCATTTTTTTCTGTTATTTTGAAAATTTGAACCTTTCCTACTCAGGAGATTTTTTTATTTTAACCTCTCTATCTGCGTTGATGAATATTAAGTTAGCCTAAATCTGCTTTGCTATTAAAAGATTTTTGTAGCTTTTACCTCTATTTAACACATAGTTTACGGGTATTTTTGTCCCACATTCAACGTTGATTACTCAACCTATTTAAAGCCATGTTCTAATTCAGTGAACAATCTATAATATTTTTGTATTTTAGTGACACCATCCCGCTACAGGGCAAAGGAAATAAAAAAAAAGTATTATGAAGCTTAACACGTGTTCTTTATATATAAAGCTTTATGTACAGAAATGTACACCTCGGCAATGGAAGATTTCTGGATTGCTCAAATTTGTGCACACCGTAAATAAAGTGTTAAGTAAGGAGTATTTTCCTACAGAAAAATAAACCGTAGCTTACATTTCATATGAAAAATTAGCTTGAATGTCTATTCAACTCTTTTAACTAGTATAAATTATTTTGTATTAATTTGACCTATATTATAAAGTGCTTTATCTCAACAGCCTTGAAATAATAATTATTCTGAGTCAATGTAGTTATTATGTTATTTAATTATTGGGTCATTCTTTCTTATCTATTCATGCTGTGCTCTAATAACCAGCTTCACATGCATTATGAAAATGCAATCAATATACTCATATGAATGACAGTAAACACCTTCCTTTGATCTATTTCAAATTTGTCACCCATACCTTAATGTTCATTTTTCTAGCTTTCGTGACTTGGTTGTGTTTTTGTGTTGTGGCAATCATTCGACATTCATGGCAGAAGCCAAAAAACGTTGTATTCAAAAAAAACAACCACAATAAAAGTTTGTTTCTTCTGAATGTAGTTTCTTAAATTTATACTAATTTAAAATTAACTGGAAATGTTCTTCCAGTATAGCTAAATCTTAACTTTATCTAAGAATTAAAAAAAAGCAATCAATTTTGTAGAAAGACACAGACGACGATCAGAAGAAATTTTGTTTTTTTTTTATCACTTTTATTGTGTTTGTGATGTTAAGATTTGGTATAGTAAAATTGATGTAATGTTTTTATATTGTTCTATAAAAATTAGCATTTCTCTTATAGTGTAACGTGTAACAGCAACTGTTGCTGCAATATTAAACAAAAGAATAATTTGAGTAGGTAGCTCGGGCATTTCCTTCATAACCCACAGATGTTTATTTGCAGGATCATGATACACCATTTATTTAGCTTTTAATATTTAATCATTAATGGTTTTATAATCTGAATAAAGAAACATTTCTGTTAAGAGACTGTTGAGTTTTGTACACCAGTTAACTCGACACACTGAAATATACTATTATTGTCTAGTTAGCTTTTTTTTTTTCAGCTAATAAATGTACTTGAAAGTCTCAAATCATATCTTGGTAGATACCAAAACAATCCAACATATTATTAAAGTACTATTTTATGTATGAACTCAAACAATATTATATATTAGTTCATATTTTTTTATTAGATAATGAATAGTTACATATTATGAATTATGATCTTAAACTGTGCTGACTGTCCGAAATAAATGTAATGTAGCAAAAAATTTAATATACCAACTGTTTACAACACGTTACAAGGCCAATATTATTTCAAGTGGGACTAGATTGTGTAATAACTTTTAATGCTGAAGTCGAGGTACCTGTTTGTGATAGTCGCGTTACTATTTTATTTTTCAGGTGGACGATACTCTGGCAATGTTAGGACTCGAAGAATGCTACAATACACTAACAGGAAAATTATCAGGAGGCCAAAGAAAACGGCTAGCAATAGCTCTTGAACTTCTCTCGAATCCACCAGTTCTATTTCTGGACGAACCCACTACGTAAGTTGTATTTTTCAGATTTATGCATATCAATATTTTTTTTACATACCGCTTATTAAAATTCTTTTTGGTATATTTCAGCGGACTGGATAGTTCCTCTTGCTCACAATGCGTCGCACTCTTAAAACGTTTATCCCAAGAAGGTCGAACAGTCATCTGTACAATCCACCAGCCGTCCGCTCTTCTTTTTGACATGTTCGATAAACTATATGCTTTAGCGAATGGATTCTGCATCTACAGAGGACCTGCCAAGCAATTGGTTCCATTTTTGGGTCATCAAGGACTGAACTGTCCCCCATTTCACAACCCTGCTGATTTCCGTGAGCTTTATTTTATAATCTTTTTCAGTCGACTTGAGACATTTTATTATCTACATATACATTGAGACTCCGATTTTACATTTTTTAAAAGAATTATCTAAAATAGAAAACTCAATATCGTCAGAATGATAAATAAAAATGACAAAATTGTTTATACATATTTTATGGTTTTCTTTATATCATCGTGTAGTGAAATAAATTTTCAGACCATAACGTCCTCAATTGATTGATTGACTTGGCATTCACTTGGTAGAACTCCATTATAACACGGTGAAAAAATAGCAATGTATTTTAGTTCTACAAAATTATTTTTAACAAATATAGTTGATAGCTATTTCTATCGTAATAGCAATAATTCTAAGAAATAGCTATCAACTATATTTGTTAAAAATAATTTTGTAGAACTAAAATACATTGCTATTTTTTCACCGTGTCCTCAATTGAATTGAATCAAGAATATGTTAGAAATAAATTGAAAGAAATAAAAACTTAAAATAGGTAGAAATGATAGAATCTTCACCAATTGTATGATAATAGAAGACATGTGAATTCCAAAAGTTAAATTGGAGTTTCTTTATATCATACTCTTAATATTGTTCAAATACATACAGGAATGTCTGAAAATAATGTAATATTATTTTTCAAATATCAGATTTCTCAGTGAGGTGATAAAAAGGTCTGATGTAGAATTACTTGTCATATACAAAATGTTAAAATTTGAATTTTTTCTTTTCAGTTATCGAAGTGGCAATTGGTGAACACGATGTAGATTTGGCAATGCTCGCTGATGCTGCTTCGAAAGCCGCTGAAGAAAGTAAATCAAACATAGCCAGAAATTCCTTTATTCCACAGAGTAATGGTGAGAAGAAGTTAATTATCATGAATTATTTGAATGATACAGATTAATTTTTAAATATTTTTTATATTTCATTGTGAAATCATTAAATTCTTAATATCACTTTCAGATTTGGAACTGAATACACTTCATTCAGATGCTGACGGATCTCTGAACACGAAAGATAGTAGTGTAAGCTCTTCGTCAGATGATGTCGTTTTCGAGCAAAATTATCCTCCAGCGAATCTCCTCCGTCAGACGTGGTTGCTTTTTAAAAGAAACTTTTTGACAGCCAGAAGGAATTATGTAAGAATTTAATATTTAATATTTTAGTTAATAATGTAAGAATTTCTCACATTTGTGTTTGATGATCAATATTTATGACCAAAGACCTTACAATATTAGATTTATTCTCATGCTATTTTACTTAAGAAACTAATTTTGATTTCATATTTATTTTCCAGTCTTTGATGCTGTATAGATTGGTAGCCCACGTTTTAATTGGCTTGCTCTTTGGATATTTATATAACAACGTTGGTCAAAATGCAGAAACTGTTTTAGCAAACTACGTCTACCTCTACGGAACACTTTTACTTGTTGTGTACACTGGAAAAATGTCTGTCACACTCGCATGTAAGTTATTTCATTATTCATCAAAAGGTCGCCATAAACCCATTTCTATCAATGTCTGGAACTCTATTGAGTCACTCTGTTTCTTTCTGATCATAATACTCATGTGCCGTCGGCTCACTCATTTTATTAAGCAGTCAACTCTCATGTCCACATAAGAATATTTTACTCATGTTGAATACAATTTAATGCCATTACAACTTGTTTAATTATCATACAAAACTCTGTAACAAAACTGAAATAAATTTTAAGATGTCTTCTTTAATTAAAATAGCTTTTAATATTACAGGATAATAATAAAAATGCGCTTATTATTTACTTTCATCTAATTTTGTAAAACTCATTACTGAGTACTGATACAAAGTGGCTATTGTTTTGTTTATTGTATTTGACTTGGACTCTGATTTTTTATATATCTGGACAGCCCGGAAACCTTGTATCATAATAATCACAATGAAAATCGAAGTCCAAACATGTATTGAATGAGCACTTGACTAATGAATATATTGATGTCTGCAATATATATTCAAAAATAATTACTGTCTCATCTGTCTGTTTCAGTCCCACTTGAAATGAACATTCTCAGGCGAGAGCATTTTAATAAATGGTACAACTTGGGCCCTTACTTAATTTCGACACTGGCACTCGAGATTCCATTTCAGGTGAGAGCTCTCTTTACAATTGACTCTGTTAACATTTTATGTATCTGTAGTTATGGTGTTGTGACGATAAACTAAATGGGCACTAGACACACATAACACTACATCAGTTTAGTTCAGGTATTATTTTGTTAAACATCAATTGAAAATCGAACTGAAATGTATTTTTTTGATTTACAGATAATATGCGTTATATCATATATATCCATCAGCTATATTATGACAGGAAATCGTTTAGTAGAGTTCCGCGTAATTTACTTTTTCGTCATCACAATATCGACGAGTCTCTGTGGACAATCTTGGGGATACTTCATAGGTGCCACCACACCCGTCAAGGTATGTATTTTAAATCACAGAGACAAAGATGTCAGATCTGCTCGCATCCGTGTTGGCTATTTCAACTTATACTGCCACCAACCGCATATTCACAGCTTTGATTTTTTCAGATCGCCGTATTCATCGGTCCAGTGTTGGCAGTGCTGTTCTCAGTTTTTGGATTTTGCATACGGCTAGTAGACACCCCGGTCATTTTCCAGTGGCTATTCCACACGTCTTATTTCCGTGCTGGATTTCACAGCCTCGTCTACAGCGTATATGGTCTCGCTCGGGAAAAATTGGACTGCCTCGGAGAAGGTCTCAAATACTGCCATTACAGAACTCCAGAGAAATTTCTCAGAGAAATGGATATAGTAGATATTGATATTTGGGGTAATCTAGGATTAGTTATCAGCTTAGGGGTCATAATGCACTTTGCAACTGCCGGAGCGCTGTGGTGTAGACTCAACAGAAGATGAGCAAAATCTTTATTATATTGTGAATTTATTGTTTATTGAAAAGCCAGTTCTATACTTTTGGAACTTGAGAATGATTTATTGCCAAGCTTTATGGCAAAAAAAGAGTAATTTTAAGACTGATTGATAAAACTTATGAATTTTTCCTGGCACTACTGATATTTGATATTTTTCTCAATTGTACATTTGTATTATAGTATTTATGTGGGGCTTTTATGTTTAATTGTTTGCCTTAATAATTTTATTATAAAGATGCATCTTATTCACCAGAAATCTCGTAATTGCGCAAGTATGCAATGTTTTATACTTACTTAATTATTTATTATTAATTAAACTATTTAAAGAATATAATATTTTGGACATGGCATCCATATATTACTATAAATGTATCCAAGTCCCATAACGTTGTTGTGATTATTTTTCAATTTCACAAAAAATATTAAATAAAATTGATAGGTATTCCTGCAACTCACCATTATCAGAACTGAATACTTAAATTTTTGGATGTCCCCAAATAATTTCACAATATAGAAATAATCATTTATATTATGCAATATTTACACATCCAACATCCACATACTGGTTTTATGTGATTGCTTTAATATATGAATAAATTCATAAACATGTACTTTTTGATAAAATGCTTATGAACAAATTTTTCAGTCACTTATGATAGATGATTTCTGAGTATGATTATTTTTTCGGTTTGATTTTTCTATTTCGTATGAAATCATAGACTTACTAACAGCAAGTTTACCATTCATATTATTGTCTTTCCAAGAATGTTTTATCCCCGTAGTTGGCTATTTGAGAAGATTTTAGTTCTTCAAGTGCCAGTCATCTGTCTATCTCATTTATGATATTTAAATATACAACTAGGTTAAATATAATATTGACATATTATTGTATATCACCCATTGAATTTCTTATATCCTAAACACTGATATTTTTATAATTATAATCTCTAGTTTTGATCAATTTTGAACATACCACAGTTTATTCATTTGCATAAAATATCAAACAAGGGTGTTATGTAAAAAAGGCTTAAATTGTAAATGTCACACATTTTAGATTTGCAGACTTAAAGAATTTTTAAGCTAAGAATAACCCATTAATAACTAGTTGCCATCACACCATTATAAGTATATTAGAGCATTTTGCTCAAATGTACAATATATTGTAACTAAAACAAATCCTTTGTAAAATTGAAGACATTGTTATTTTTAGCCTAAAAAAATTATTGTGGATGAATGAACTTCTTCCAACTTAATGCTAACCCAATCGATGTCTTAAGAGGTATTTATCAGAGTTTGTTGATCTTAAATAATGTAGTATTTCAATGTTTTTTTTTTCAAAATGTACTTAATACATAAAATAATGTGTATATGTACCAACATGCTAGATTTATATCTCTTAGAAAATGTTTTCTTTAATTTAATCATGTTCAATTGAACAGTAATATTTGTTGAATTGCAAATGAACATTCGTTATCTTAATTCTTAAAATACCCTTCAGAATTTGAAGTGAGAATAAAGCAGGGACAACAAAATATTTCACATTTTAAACCACCAAATATGAGGTTTAAAAAAAGTATTGGAATGCTTACACCAGACATTTTAAATAATTTCAATTTGATAAACTACCTTATATCTATAAACCCAATATTTTTTAAATAAATATAAATTTTACATAGCCTGTAAAAAGTTACTTTTAAATGAAACCGAAAATCAATTTATTCTATATTGTGTAAATAGTTCAAGACTATTACAAAATTTTCTCAATCAGCAACAAAATACCACTGTGATGTATCCTTATTGTGATTGTTCAATGAAAATATTTTTTTTTGTTAGAATTCTTTTCTTCTTCATACATAGCTCAGTTAAAGCATTCACCTCACCAGCACTTGCTTTTAACACTTTTACTGTCACTGTGGGTTTGTTGCATGACATATAGGTCTTAATTTTGAAGCAACAGGGTAAACTCAAATTTCTATTCAGTAAAACCGTGTTATCGTCATCTCAATTACAATCTGTAAGACAAGCAGCTTAATTTGTTTTCTGAATGCAAATGTTCATATCTTCAATTAGTTGATGACACATTCCTGAAGTCATTTACGATTCGATAAACTTTCTTTAGTGTTTCAGGCGTACACATTATTTTTTTCCATTTCGAGCAAATTAGCCAAATTACAGAAAGTGTCGGAATCATATAACTGTGCTGAACCCTCAAATCGGTACTGAGCATCGTTATCATCACTTCTCTGTGAAACAGTGACAATTTCAGACATTTAAAAGTATTAACTGATATTTATGTAACTTTGTTATAAGCTACTCATATGCGCATTACAATACTACATGAATACACAAAAGTACATGCAATGTTGAAATCATAAATATTTTTTATAATTTTTGCAACCCATTCACAGCCACGCAGTTTATACCATAACTTGCTTATATTTGGAAATTTTAATGCACATGTCATAAATGGACCTACATTCGTTATTTATTTCTTCCCATGATAGGTTTATTAGTCACAATTAGATTTTGGGTAAAAGTATTATAGTACTGCATTATTTACTGTAAGCAAACAAATATTAATTTTTAAAAGAAATATCAATGAAAGAAACGGATCATTTGTAATTGCGGGCCTTCAGGTGATATGTCTCTTGCCTATTTTTACCAAAGGCTTAAAAAATAAATTAAAGTATAATTTCAAATTATTGTCTTTTATTTCAAGAAAATACAGCATCTTAAAAGTTCTATTTAACTTGATTTTATCAACAAATTAGTTTCATGAAAGCACATTTCTTCACAGAGTCAATATCTCATGTCCACCATCTACAATACATTCTCGCCATAAGAAAAAATATTGACCATTTCAGCCACTGGAATCATTTTATAGTCCGTTGTTCGTCAATATTCAGACATCATTATTGACATCATCATCATTAAATGACAAGTGATCAATTAAGAATTGGAGCAATTCATAAACATTTTCATACTCTGAAGAAATGGATTGCAATATAAGCTATGCTTATTTGACTGACATGGAGACAGACTGCAGTTAGCAATTTTGCTCATTCATAAAAATAAATTTAACACAGTGGCCAGCTCCATGAATTTTACTTGCAATGGCTGAAAACAAACTGACAGTCGAATGAAATGGTGTTTGACTTGGAATCTCCAATGCCCATCACTTAAAATAGTTACATATTTACTCCTTCGAAAACACACACAGTACATCTGGTCTGACATTTAGAGTGCTATTTTGTAGATTATTTAGTCATCCGTGTGATAAATTTTATCATCCACTTATTCTTGAAAAATATAGGGAAATCCTCAGATGGTGTAAAACTGTAAACTGTAATGATTTGGTCTTGAAAGATACAAAGCTGTTCAGTGATGAGACTTCCAGAGGTGCCGACCACATTCTGACATAAAGACATATAGAAAGAGATAAATAATGAGATAAAACTTATGAGAAAACCCTTTTATTTTTATAGCAACGATAAATTAACCACCGCAAATGGTAAAGCAGTACACGTTTTCTTCATGAGAGCTTACTTTTCAGTGACTCATAATAATTCATTTCACTTTCAGATATAGAAGGTACGAAATTGAGGACTGATTTTTCGAAATCCTGCTCGGAAATGATGATATGTTCCTCTGATAGCTTGGAAGGTTCTATTTCACCTGAAAATTAAAAAGTTTTTACAATATTTAATTAATATTTTCTCTTAATATACAATTTGATTTATGGTATCGATTGTAAGTGCTTGGCGGTATTTTAATATCAAATTTGAATTGTTGAAACTTTGTATGATACATGTGTTGTTACTGTCAGTTCTGTTGCATATGTATGGTAGAATGCCTTAAGATGTCGAAAGGCGAAACCCGAGGTGTTGATGACAAAACATGGAATCATACAACGTTTCCACAATTCAAAACAATTTGAATTGTAATACATCCTTATTTTTATAATCAAGATCAATTTGCTTATTAAGTTATAATACATAAATCTTAGAAGGCTATCATGAAATTGAGTGTAAACAATCACCAGATATATTATAAAACAAATAGTTTAAGAACTATGATTATGACTATGACTATGAAAAACAATAGTAATTAACTATTTTTAAAGTCAAAAGTTTTTCACTGGCAAAAATTTTGCAATTAAATACAATCTTTTTAAAATGAACACATGGTGCTACCCAGTTTATTCCTTACAAATGCAAATCTTAATATCTCCATTATGTGACAAAAGTATGTCTTATGGGTCATTTATTGTTAGTAATGTAAATGGATCAAAAAAGTATGCTGGCTGGAAATTACCTGACTCTGCTTTTTGTACCGCACGAGCTAATGAATATTTCCTTGCTGTATTCACTATTGCTGACAAATCCGCTCCTGTACATTTTTGGGGGAGCTTCTCTGAAATTTGATTCAACTTCACATTTTCAGCTAAATTGTACCTAAAAATATTGGCTTTATTAGTGCAATTTTGGGTCAACAATCAATTTGAAATGTATTAAGAGTAATATATGTGAAAACATCTATTGTTCAGGTTACAAATTCATAAATTTACTAATAAACTAATGTACGAATGTTCCCATTCCAGTATTTTAACCCACGAGTAAAAATTTAAAAGCCTTGACTATTCAGCTCCACAAATAGTATTCGATTGTAAACATCAAGTTTCTGGAAATGATTAAAGTGAGGTATAAAATTTCATCGGAGCAGTGAGCAAATATCCAATGGAACATTTACCCTCGACAGGCAGCAGTCAGAACGCGCACTTTATTAATTTCTCCGTCATATGGGCCAACATAGATCAATCTGTCTAATCGACCGGGTCGCAGTAAGGCAGGTTCAACCAGATCGGGTCTGTTTGTAGCAGCGATAACAATTACGGGACCTAAAAAAGTTAAAAATTCTAATGTGCAACATCACAACATAAGTAAAGAATTTAGAAATCTGTTAAATAGCAATAGAATTATATTCCCTGTAAAGCAATGAATGGATATTTTATATCAGAATTCATTCAACAAACAGTGGCTAAAACATTATCATTCTTACAATATTTTGATTGTATTATACTAGTTAAGGGCGCTTTATTGTATTGCAATCTGGGGATACGCGAATCCTATAAAACATTTCAAATCACTACAGACTATTCAAAAAAGACTGCGGATTATCACCAACGCTCTGTTAGTAACAAAACACTGCAGAAATTTGCATCTGGAAGACTATGGTGAGACTGCAGAAGAACACGGCCCTACTTTTGAAACCCCCTCGAATCCCTTCACCTTCATTCAGCTTAACAAATAAGTGAAACTTATTTTGGTCAACATAACCATTTTAGATCGACTAGAAACCTGTGAGAACCCATATCAGTTACACAATGGGAATCATGCTGTCCCCAGCACTAAAGCAAAATAAGTGCTGATACCGTGGATATAGATGGCCATCTGACCTTTGCACTTCAATGATGCTCAATATATATGATCTGAGCAGCTCATACAGCTTACAAGATTAAACTCTACATATATACATGTATTAGGATGGATAAGTATAAGAACAGCTAATAGAAGAATGTCAGTTCAGTAATATTTAGTTACCAGTTTGAGAGTCAGTTTGAATAGCAGCAACACCGTCCAGTTCAGCTAACAGCTGACTGACAAGCCTGTCAGCAGCTCCACCTGCATCTCCAGAGGCACCTCGGCTACCTGCAGCTGCTTCCGCTTCATCCAGAAAAATCACACACGGTGCACAGGCCCTAGCAGCCGCAAACACTAATAACAAAAATATTTCATGACTCATTTTTGTGATTATCACATTTTATCAAACATCATACATGATTGAAAAGGAAGTTTATATTATCAAATCACTTACATCATTTGTGGAATAATTATCTGTCTTCACAATAATATTGAAGCACATACACATAAAGTAAACACATTTCTGTGAATATTATGTTTTTATTTGCACGGGGATATCACTTGGGATACAATACCTGATAATTTAAAAAAATGTAATATAGTGAGCCATAAGCCTCGAGAAAAGTATTACAGTAATTACAAAGAGCAATATGCAGATAAAAAACTTGTAAATTGTTTTCTCAGTTCTTAAACTTTACCTGATAATTTTATACAAAAAGCTTTGTTTGTAAATTTTATTCCAATAATTGATAATGCTATTATTTATATTATTATTATTAAGTATATTGGGTAAATAGTACTAAACATGTGTTTTTATTTTTGAAATATTATACCTTTCCACAAAGAGTGACAGTTAACACCTTAAAGGTAATTTCTATGAAATTCCTATTTTTAAAGCAACAATTTGTTTTTTCCATGAAAATGAAATATCTCAAAGACTCATTTCTTGTAAAAACTTTAAAAAAACAAAATGGTATCATCAAAAGATCAGCGGAATAAATGAGAAAAATAGTCCCAGCATCCTGAGTATTAATATGCAAGTATTCATTATTGAACTTACAAGTAATTAAATCAATATAATTCATACTCAGTGATCAAAAAACAAATTTGAGCGTACTGTCACGCATATTTCAAATTATTGTCTTTTATTTCAAGAAAATACAGCATCTTAGCGTTCTATTTAACTTGATTTTATCAACAAATTAGTTTCATGAAAGCACATCTCTTCACAGAGTCAATATCTCATGTCCACCATCTACAATACATTCTCGACATAAGAAAAAATATTGACCATTTCAGCCACTGGAATCATTTTATAGTCCATTCGTCAATATTCAGACATCATCATCATTAAATGACAAGTGATCAACTAAGAATTGGAGCAATTCATAAACATAGGACATTTTCATACTCTGAAGAAATGGATTGCAATATAAGCTATGCTAAAAAAAAAAAAATGAGAAAAAAAGTCCCAGCATCCTGAGTATTAATATGCAAGTATTCGTTATTGAACTTACAAGTAATTAAATCAATATAATTCATACTCAGTGATCAAAAAACAAATTTGAACGTACTGTCACGCATATTTCTCTCCGACTGCCCAACATACATATCCAATAATTCTGGGCCTTTGACACTGAGGAAGGCAGTTTTGAGTTGTGAAGCTACGGCACGCGCCACTAGTGTCTTCCCACAACCAGGAGGTCCCCACAGCAGCAATCCTACGAACATGGTAATTATATTAACATAACTGCTATAATTGAATATTTACTGAAATCAGCAATATATCCTTCAAAATACAGTAAAGCAATGTTTCCCAATGGAATCCATGCATGCGCAACTGGTCATTTCTTTCAATTTGTAGAAAATATATTGAGAGTCAATCTGCAAATGCCAGTTCATACCTGATCTCTTGAGCCCACTGTTAGCTAATAGATGAGGAAATTTCAGTGGTAGCTCTATAGTTCTGAATATTTCTTTCTTTAAATTCTCCAGTCCGCCGATATCTTCCCATTCGACATTTGGAATTTTCAATGATCCAAGTTTTTTACTTTGCATCAATCGTAATGATTCTAAAAAAATACAATAGACATCAGCAGAATTAAGTTTATACATAATAAGTAGACATTGTTATCCTTGAATGTAAAAATTGTAGTTCCATAAGTCATAGCTGCAATTTTTCAGAAAAATGTTTGTAATATAATTTATGCCCTATTTTTTTATATTATAAAAAGAAACAATTGAAGATACCAAAAACGATTGGTATATTAGCATGCAGCACTATGTTGAAAATTTTTTTATGCATTAGTTTAAGGAGTTTGAATGCAGAGGAAGTAATCCAAAGTAATAAGAAAGGTGTTTTATGCATAAACTGGACTGTTGCTTGTCATCTCTAAGGAAAAATCAAGTATTTTCTAACTGAGTACGCATTAGCAGATAAATAATAGGCAAAAACATGTAAGCTGTATAAAAATATAAGAGTGAATAATCATACCGAGAGCTTTTTCAAAATCTCTTTCTCTAACCATGCCCATTTTGAAAGGTGTTGGCAAACTTTCATTTTCAGCTTCGTTGTAAGCATTTTTCAATGCTAAATTCGACAACATATCTAAATCTCCGTAAAGAAATGTTTCAGTTTTTGAAGATAGTTTATCAACAATAGTTAATATTTTCTTATTTAGGTCCATTCTTGGAATAAAAGAATTATTTCTTGTTTTTTTCTTGCAACCTATATAAGTAACCGTTGTGTGTGTGGGGACATTTTCATGCATTAATTCTTTTGTCTCCATTTTCTCTTTTCTATTACAATTATCTAAAAGTTGGTTTTCCAAAGAAACCATTTGTATATCTAGCTCAGCTAACTTTCTCTCATCGTTATTTACTTTTTCACTACTATCAAAATTTGAATCAACTTTTGAACCTTTATTTTTTATTTTTTTTCCAGAACTGTCTTTATTTTTTATTTTTCTGATACCATTAGTTTCAATAGGTTTGTTTATTTCTACTTTTACAGAATTAACTTGAAGAATTTCTGTTTTGGCTTTCAAAGTTATGTCTTCCTCTGTATTGAAACATATTAACGATTCATCTGTTGATAGCAACGGTTTGAAATCTCCATCACAAAAATTCATATTCTTAGTCAGTATCAACCATTTTAACATTTCCAATCTATCAGGACGACAGGGGCTCGTTATAGTAAATTTTTCTAAAAATATTCTTAAGAGATTTGGTTTAAGCTCAGCCGAAGTGTCACAACTTGCAAAAATAATAATTGGGAATTTAGTAAAATTATCATATAAGTCTTTCAATTTTTGTATGAAACTTTCAACAATTCTGGAATCTTCATTGTTTTCTGCATCTACTCCTAACGTCTGAAACATAAAATATAATAATATTTATGAGTAACTTGTTTAATTATTAGCCTATATGTGTCTGCTACATTATAAATCATCAGTTAATAAAGAATTATTTTTAAAACTCTCCCATGATATTTTTAATTAAATTATTAATTAAATTGACATGAATTTAATCATTTGCTTCTCTTTTGAAAAGTAAATTTTGCTTTTACACATTTTTAAATTAGTTAAATGTATAGATTAATTTTCACAGATCACATTAATTAAATAATAAAGGATGGATATGACGACTTGAGATAGGAAAGATACATTTCTTGTTTAAAATAATCAGTCATTGGAAACTAACTATTAAAATCACTGAGTCAGTTAACACAAAAAAGCAAATAAAAACAGGAATGTGTTGTTGAAAAAACATTGTGAAAATGTTCAGAGAAATGAACACACATATAATATGAACATGAAAAATACATCACACATTCAAGATTTTTGCTTTTGATAGCGCCTGATTTGAATAAATTTGTGTCTTCTATAAAAATATATATTATAATCCCAATTCTTTTTACACTTAATTTCTTTTTGTTGTACAGCATTTTCGATAATTCAATTTGAAAACAAAAACATATTATTACATAGAAATCCTGTAGATGAATAAGAACTGGAGCACAACTCTTGGCCTTTTGTAGCATCGCTTCAAGTTTGGCTTCGGTTTGTTTGGCAGTGGAGGCAATCAAGCTACGACAAGATGTAGTGAAGAAATGTAACCCCAAGTGCTGCGCTAATCTCGATAATAAAAGATGACAACCGCTTCCTACATCTCCGCGCAGTAAGAATATTGGATGCAGCACGCATTTTAGCTCAGTGTGAAGTGGACTTACTAAAGGAAGAAACAGAATATAACAATATTGACAAAATTACTTGCTGAAAAAAGATTGAAATTCTCTACAACTTTTTAATGTAATAAATAAATCACAAAAATGAAACATTCAGTTTTTTTTTTTTTTAATCTATATTAACACATTGTTGTCGGGACACGGATTTTTCCATTTTTGCGGAACTGCTGATGGATTGCGGGACCCGTAAAAATCCGGGTTTTGTAGTCTGTTGCTAGAAGTCGGCTCACGTATTTATCCGTGTAATTTGAACTGCATTTTTTTTTGTTGTCAGCAGCTAGATGTCACTGCTTTGGTATTTAACAAAGACATTTTTTTATTAGTCGTCGCATTTATTACAGTTCCACCAAATGTATTGTACTAATTTTGATATTGAATTTTTATACCGTACAAAAATATTTTTTAAAAAATGACACACAAAAGTTAAATAACGAACTACAAATGCTTATAGCTTGTGATCGTATTGAAATTGACACAAATCAAGAACCAGGACCATCAACATCCCAAGAACCAACAGCATTACTCCCGACACGGCGAACCTCAAAAGTTGATCCACCAGGAAGACTTTCTATGGATATGAAAGCCCATACGGTGCAACGAATTCTTGGAAAGGGAAAAAATAAATACGTTCAAAGACAATGCCGAGTGTGTGGTGCGAGCGGCAAAAGAAGTGAGACCTACTTTATGTGCAAGTTTTGTGGTATACCTCTACACAGAGGTACGTGTTTTGAGAAATATCACACGTTGAAAAATTATTCATAAAAACAAATTGTGACATATTTTAGTTTTATTTAGTGTTTATTTCGATTTTTTATTACATACATTTTTATAAAACTTTTATGTGCAAAATAAACGGAAGTTTCCAGTGAATATAAAACTGTCATCCTCCATGTTTCTTCTTCATTTGATAGTACTGTTTATGGTTAGTCTGTGTTTAAAATTTCATAATTTTATATTGTATAGTATAAAAGTTATGGCGAGTTTCCGAAAATGTAAAAATACGCGCGCGGCTGCTAAAAAATGCCCCGCGCCAGGCTTAAAACAATGCGCGAAATCACCCGACAACAATGTGTTAATAGCAATATTTGAAGACAATTTAAAATAGCAGAGATAAAAACAATGAATAAATTAAAGTAGGCAAAATATTCTATGTATAAATGAAATATTTGCAGGTTATACAGAGATGATTATTTCTATATAATTAATTGGACATGTATGTCCATATAATAGCATATTATACAATAAGTATGAAAGTTGACTTATAGATGGAGCCACCATTGAAAAAATTAACATGATTTTTAAATAAATAGTACCAATCATCAATCGACATATGTTAAAATTTCATGACAATCCAACCATCAGTTTGTAAATTTCCTTGATTTTAGTGACACTACTTTTTTTAATTTTGAAAACAGTTTTTTTGGCAGTTACAGAGGATAGAGAATAATCAAGTTCAATAAATTAATCTATTGCGTTTAGTTTATTTTCTTATAAAATATATAACAGAGCAAAACTTATTTATAGCCCTGGTGACCTAATATAAAAAAGCAACCAAAGACATTTGAGAATGTTTTCATCATAAGAAAGGGCATATCTTAAATAAATATATATATATACACATAGAGCTATATCTGTCTACAAGACAAAAGATTTTTTTGTTTTACTATAGGTAAAAACTTTTATAAACCAAACATCTTTTAAATTAGTGAAAATGTATTTATACTTCATAACAAACATATATGTACATCACATTTGCTATCGTCACCCTTGCATAGCTTGTTGTTTGAAATTATGGTTATATGAATTATTGTTTCGTTTTAGTTCCTCTTTAACTTGCTTTTAGTTCAATAATATCTTATGAATTCTTCTGATTGTGAAATTTCATAAATTTATTATTATATAATAATCGAATATCAATGGGGTGCCTCAAATTAAGAATTATAAAGTAAAAAAAAATTACACAACAATTTAATATTATCGTGTAATTTATATTGATCATTGGAAGTCAGAAATATTTGGTAAATGATCCAAAAATTTTAAAAAAATTAGCAATGCTAATTAATTATTAAAAAACACACCATAAGACACATATGACAAGCAGGTAAATGACCTGAAGAAAGTGTTGTGCTCACTTTTATTTCAAATATATTAAATGGGTAATGAAAAAATCAACACACTCATTTACAATTATACCGAATATGAGCATGACTTAAATGAAACATTTGATATTGGGGTTTCAAATGTCAACAATAATAAATATATCTATCTCTTTTTTTCACAATTTTAATGATAATTAAAAAAAAATATGTTTCGAAATCCATTGAACATGTTCAATGTCCCATTTTTCTTGACAATGTTAAAATTTTGGATATTTCAATTACAGTTTTAACGAATTTTCACTAGAATAGATTAGAACAACTATGATATTTTATAACTGTGTAAATTTAGATATACTTTTATGTTAATAAGCATGTGACATGTTTTATTGTTTTACCTTGTTTATCCAGTAAAAATGGCTCTATGGACATTTTCATGGCTGTGAAATATTTATCCAAGCCATATGGACAGCTTTTAATGATGTGTTTTGGAATATCAATTTGATGCAATGAATCGTCTTCAGCATTCAATTCAAACCATCTAATTGGCGGAATATAAGAATTAAAATTTTGATCTAGGAGCACTTCTGATTCTCCTCTGACAACATAATATCCCGAATTGATGAAAGAAGTATGCTTGGTCTCATTCATATTAGGAGGATTAGCTGACGAATCGGTTAGCCGTATACATTTAAAATGAAGGCCTCGTATAGTATTAACTATATTAGAATATTTAACAAACAAAGACCCCATATATTTTTCGCGCAATGGGATTGTGAAATAGTCATTATCGTGTAAAAGCTGAGGTAGTTTAAAGTAATTGGTTAGTAGAGCATCAATTAAATCAGTTTCTATATTAAAAGAAGTGTTAACCATTTGCACTGAAACATTTTGTGCAATTCGAGGTGCCATTGTTTCTGATTTTATAGGGATAAATTTTATGCCATAATTGCGTTGAGAGCAATATTTTGATGAGATATTATTTTTTATATTAAAAAGTTCTACTTCTGTGACATACACATCATCTTGACAAATACAATTACAAGGAATTAATTGAACGATTCTTTCATTATAAAGACTTTCATTTGTGCTTTCATTTCTTAAAATTGCAACCGTATTAAAATTATTTAAACCAGAAACCGAACTTAGGTTTTTCTTTTCGTAATTTAAGAATCTCTTTATATTTTTGAAGTCATTTTTTATTTCTACTTGCTCCTTTCTATTATTGGATTGGTTCAATTGCATGGACATCCACAGCGACTTTCCATCACGGTAATATAAATTTTCAGAATACAATAAATCAAAATGTATTCTTGGTAAAATAATTATATGTGCACCATAAAAAGAATCGTGTTCAGAAGTTGTTTCATCAAAATACTTCCGTACAATCTTCCGATGGAGTTCTTCTGCAATTGTTTTTATAGTAAATCCCGACATGTTCACTTTCTTGAATATTTTGTTTCGTTCTATTTGAGTGAGATATTTTACCCATAAATATATGAGGAAAATATATGGGTTAAATTTTGGATAAACTAATTTTATTGCTAGTCTTGCTAATCGTACGGAATATGATTTTTCACATCCAGAGATATATGTATTATGGCACATTATGACGAATCGCAATTAGTATTCTTTCATCTGTTTAAAATAAAATAAAATTAATCTCTACTTGATATAGCATATTATAATATGTATTCTGTAACAAAATGCCACAATACTAAACACAATAATATGAAATATAATGACGTTTGGCGAGATAAAAAATTTCAAAGTTCAATACGGTGAGTGTGGCAAGCATAATAAATCGAATAGATGCACCACAAACAATTATATAAATCAATAGAGGCCTTAGAAAGAATACAATAAAATCAAGAAAACGTGTTAAACGATATAATGCTTGTGGGATTTTACAGCAGGGCTTTCTTAAGCTAACGAAAAAATTGATTCAGTCCACAATCATAAACCGCTTATTTTTTACTATGCAATATTACTAAGAAACATGATAATCATTTTTAACTTTATTTAAAAATTAAAAACAAACTACCCTTTAAGCTAATTAATAATTGTAAAAATGGTTGAATTGAATTAAAAAAATATATCAGATCACGTGATACTCAAATTTAAATGTTTTTATTTACGTCGGAAAATTAATCAAATAAACTGTCACATGGTGAAAAAAAACGAATGTATTTTAATTTTAAGAAAAAAAGTACATTGCTATTTTTCACTGTGTTATAATGGGGTTCTACCGAGTAAATACCAATTCAATCAATAAAGCAAATTGTCATTCTAAAAAAATCATATTGAAGGACTAAGGAAGTTTTGGTTGCTTTTAAAAAATACGTGATGCATTCACTGCATTACAACAAGTAATGTTTTCTTTCGACCTTGTTGATTGTTTATACTGCGTCTCAAGACTACAATGAAAAAAAAAATTAGCAATTGAATATTCCGCCCAACACACCCATTTTAAAATTTTTTACACAATTGTCACAGTTGTTTCAGTTTAAAATTTTGAAAAGAAAATGATTTTATTATTTGAAAATTTATTATTTTACAGTTAACTTTTTACGTTAAAATTATTGACTTTCTATGAAGTTTTTCTATATTGAGAAATGCCGGACACTTGGATCACATATAGTGACATTGAATTGTATTATAATTATTTGATTGTAAGTAGCTAGAGTTTTTCGAGGTGCACCTAGTTAATTGGCACTGCAAAGTCAGCAATGATGTACATCTTCAGGGCTAATTACGTTCCTGATCTAAAAGCTCGCAAACCTTTTCCAAAATTAGATAGATTCGACTTTAACTAATTCAACAGGTAACGGGCAATATAGATTCTTGAGACGGAAGTAATTTCTTAATAATTAATTAACCATTCTGTAGTTTCATGTGTTGGCGGATCACGGGCCTAAATCCCGTAATGTAAACTTTAATACATTGATTTTTTAATCGATATGGATTTGTCGTCAAAGGATGTCTTACTTTTTGTTTTATCTATCTACTCACCATTTAATATTGTTCAATAAGGCGAGTCCTTTTTCGAAACACCGTCCCCATCTACCCGATCAACTGATTTTTATCATACTACATATGTAAAAATGTGTGCTTACCTGCTTATAATTATTAATATTATATATTTTAAGTTAAATGTAATTATGAATAAAAGCTTTAAATCATTTATGATTATATTCAAAACGATACTACTTTTTACTAAAACTTAAACATAATTTTTTTAAAGATGAAATCAAATTTTTTATGTTATATTTTACGATAGTAATATATAGCACATATTTGCAAATAACCATTAAAATCACGGATCGTAACACGGAAGCACAATATATTGTTTCAGATATCTGATGAAAGGAATCCGTTATCTGTTTTATTTGTTTGATATCTAATATAATAATTTGATAAACGACCCAGCTGGTAGATAACGAAATAATGAAGTGATGAGAATAAAATTAAAAATGAGTGATACGCTCTAGCTCGGTCGGCTCAGTCACTCAGTTTCTGTTAGGATAGTTAGTGTTCCTTTCCTGTCCTGTGGGATGAGATTAAAGCTCATCTTGGAGTAGAATTGTAGTTAATTTATTAAGTAAACACTATTTACGTGCGGGAATTTCAAGTTGAAAACATTGATATTGCTTATAAACGGCCATATCAATAAATATTTACGAGTGCTGCGTGAAATGTGCTATTTAAAAGTTGTGATCTGTATGTTATGAGTTTCAATATTAAACTCTTGTTATATAACCGAATGAGTATTTTTTTTCAGTAATTATTACATGCGTTTGAACAATGGATGTGTTTGTTCTCCGTTTAGTTTTTGTCTTATCTCACCGTTCTGTTATCGGAGATTGATTTGATCTGTGCTGAAATCTTTGTTGATAACGTTACTCATTAGGTTTACGTAAAACGTAAAAATATTATCACTATTCTTTAACATTATTACACAAATGACTAACTTTTTAATTATCTGAATGTATTTTACAATAGTATTTTTTAAATTTATACTGATGAACTTTTACTTGTTTCGTTGTTTTCTATTTTATATATTTACGTCAATAGAATACAAAGAACGCGTTTGCAATAATATTATTAATTTCATAATAGTAAACGCTGGTTTCAAACGAACGTGATATTAAAATTAAAATCGGTTCTATTCGTTGGTACGTTTTTGTTTGTCAGCATAGTCTAATAGATAAGAAGAAATCAAAGGTTGGCTTTGTTTACAATACAGCTTTGTTTGTACACAACAATGTATGGCTTTGACAGATGCACTGTTTGAGGCAACAGTCAACAGAGTGTGCCTCGAGCAACCAGCTGTTGCAATCGACGACACACATACGAAATCGCGTATGCTACCACTCAAATGTGATTGTGTTGATCATTGCGATAGTGTGCATGTATGTATCCACAGGGCCACAAGTAACGAACGATCATACTATCGCTACACAAAACAGACAAAGGAATTTGAGTCGTACTCCAGAAGTTTACAATACTGAGTATGCTCTATGAACAAGAATGTCTATCATTTTTTCGCAAACAAATAAAACTGACAGAACAAGAGTATTTTCTAATGCTTGATAGGAGTGATGTAATAAATTTTTTTATGGAGGATTCAATGCTATGTAACATAAAATAATAGTATTATACGTGAATGATATTAATTGAAACTAAGTAATATTCTCTATATAAGTGTTCGATGAGCACTTGCCAGTGTACAAAATAAGAATAATTTTTGAATACTGTTATCCGCTAGAGACCTTGACCGTTCAACTAACGAAGTGAGCGATTCAATTTGAATCCAAAACAAGTTATCCCATGCGTATTCATTATACGCTACGACGAGGGCAGTGGCTCGCACTGCGGGCCGCACGTTTTGTTTCGTTGTTCAAAACAAACTCACATTCGAATCAGTCGCCAGACGTCAGCGAGCGCAAGTGGAAGCGAGCACCGACCGCAGGCCGAAGGATACATCGGGAGCCATGTCTCGAACGTCCAGGCCGACGGGAGAGGGCCAGCATTT
The DNA here is from genome assembly GCA_028555115.1 of Himalopsyche japonica. Lineage (NCBI taxonomy): Eukaryota > Metazoa > Arthropoda > Insecta > Trichoptera > Rhyacophilidae > Himalopsyche > Himalopsyche japonica. Next base: position 359,276 of record JAHFWJ010000449.1, on the reverse strand, counting down.
CGAGTCGAGGAGCCATGACTCGAAAGGCCACAGGCGCTATCACAGTTCGGGGGTGTCCCACGTCCAGCGTGACAGAAATGATACCCCGAGGATGAGCGAATTCAGCAGCGACGGGCTCTTGGATTCTATGCCTAGGACTGAAGATACATGTGTTTTGACGAGCATCAGTGATGTGAAAGTTAAATTTAGCAGTAGTGCGAAAAGTTTAAGCTCAAAAAGACCGGCAGCGTTAAATTTGGAGCCATTGGCCACGAACAGCGTTCCTCGCATTGAATTCACCTCGACTATCAAACCTATGGACATCGCATTTAGCGATTTATCATATACAGTGAACACGGGGATCTTCAAAAAGAGTGAGTCGTATCATTGTTTCTGATAATAAACATCTTCCCATAAGTTAATATAAATGACTTGTTGATAACAGAAGTCGGTTAAGCGGTACAGAGACATGTCTCAGAAATAAACGTTTTCGAACTCATTTCGTCGATAATTCGGATTTTTTTTTAATTTTTACAAAATATGCTTTCAAAATTACGTCCTTTTTAATTCAGGCAATTATCGGTCTTATAATTTTGCACACGTTCATGATAATACAGAGATGCACTTCATAATAAAATAAATAATACAAACACATTCAAATAAACATTTTTTAGAATACGTAAGTGTAATTCATAGATGGAACGTAATTAATTATTGAGTCGTATTAATTATTCAGTAGAAAATATGTATATATTTTTGTAGGACTAAAAAGTTACTATTATATTTGTTCACCGTTTTATAACGGAGTTGTACCAACTAAATACCAATTCAATCAACTTACTTATTTTATTTTCGTAATAAGGTATTACGAAACGAAACGAAACCATTGAAATATTTTGTAATCTATAAAAAACAAATTATTGATGTGCATGTGACCAAACATATTTCCAATTGGCAAATACGTCTACATTCCGCAATGCATCACTAAAAAATCAAGGAGTGGAGATCTTGGAAATTAGGAAAACAGTTTCTCAATTCTTAAAAGTACATATTGAGCTTAACTATCTGAACGGGTGTCGAACGAATAAAATACACTTTTTAATCTTATAATCTACATACATTTTTTTGTTGTAGTTTTATAAATATAATATGTTTTATTTTTGTTGGACGCTTTTTCTCTGCTATTCTTCTATCTTCAACGAATTACTTTGTATTCCTTGATTCAAAAAATATATATAGGAAAGGGAAAAAGAAGGGAAAATTGTTTTCATTTATCGAGCTTAGTGTTTTTACTTGAAATATGCATTAAGATTTCAATTTAAATTACCGCGGAAAATGTTTTTCTTGTAGTTTATATTTCTAATTATTCATAAGAAATTCTCTAACAACAACAGTTTCAATGTCACAAAAAATGCATATGTTGTTTTATTTCATAAAATCCAATATACAATGCGGATAAGAAGGGCTTCACTTGCATACAAAAGTCACGAAGATATCAGGACGGTCGATCTTCAAACGTGATTTTTTAAAGATGTGTTGCTATATTAAAAGTAAATTACGCTGTTCTTTCGAATTATTTTTCGCTACTGACGGCTGTGATAATTAGTTATTCTTATATTATTCATCGTTTTGGATATTTCAGCAAAATATATAAAATTATGGCCTATAAAAGAGCGACAAGAACGCAGTACAAAATTATTCTTTCCGTGCTCCTCCGGTTTATATCCATACCATATCATAAATTAGACTAGACCAGTTTTCGACGAACACGTTTAAATGTTTAAATGATAAACTAGAAAATTTGAATTGTTACAATTTTGTCTAGAAGATACCCCCCACCATAAGCCCACCGATAATTGTGAACATATCTTTTTGACAATGTTTTTTTTATAGATTCTTACAATATTATAAAATAAAAATAACACATATTTTCGATATGAATCTCTTTTATAGAAAATCAATGTCATTATTCGTTTAATTATTATTTGTATGATATATTTACAATCCTATATATTTGTATATTTATACAAATTTCTATTACACGGATGCAACAGAACTAACGTAAAAAATATATAGTGTGATAGAATGCCTGAAGGTGCCGAAAGGCGAAACCCGGGTCGTTGGTGACAAAACATGTGGAATCGTACAAAGTTGTAACAATTCAAATTTGATATTGAAATTCCATCAAGCACCTTCAGTCGATATCATAAAGTATATTTATACATTTTAGAAGCACTTATCTCAATTTTCAAATTTAACATTTCGTATGGAAAAAATAGTCATACAAAACTATAATATTATCAATCTAATTAGTTTTATAAACAGAAAATAGTATACAGAAAAAAATAAACCAATAATGATCTCATGATAGTGGTATTCAACTATCGTTTATTATTAAATATTAAATTTTATTAAACAGAAAGTAGCATAAGATTATAGTCCATCCACTGATTAGACACACAAAACACAACCGCGACGCATTATTGCCATACACGTGCTTCCATGCACTGCAGTGGCTTACACATAGAATAAATAAAAAATCATACACATCGTCATAATTATAACAATAAATTTATAAAAAAATACGTTACTTAACACAATTTCACACATTGTTTTCATGAAAAACAAATGCCACAAGACAACGTGTCGAGATTGGTGGTGATCATCCATCGTTTCAAAACCGTATCTGGTTTCATTCATTCTCAAAAATTAGCACCAAATTTGTCATAATATTCTAATCGTTTTCGGTTGCTATGTTTTTCATGCTGTGTTTATATTTAGTATATTCCTTCTGCTATTATACTATTTCGTATCTCTCTCAAATATTTACTAAAAATCATTACCATGAACGACCTCTATCCTCTTAACTCAATGGGTTCACGTCTGAATTATCGAGACGCCTGATTTTAGTGTGTTTATACCAAAAAATATTGAGTGTACGTGTCAAAACTTTCGTTTACAGACTAATGTTTGTGTTAAATATATCCTGAATTGTTTAGATAATTTCAATAAATTTGTTTTGCACCAATACTACCTTTGATCGATTGTTTGTAAATTTATTCAGTATTGGAATATTCTTTATGCGGCTCAGTAAGGAAAAGTTGAATAATTCTATCATAGTATTTATTTTAATTTTATTGATATTATATTTCTGTAAATATATTCCAATTTGAGCAACTCCAAGAATATTTCAAAAAATAGTTACGTAGTACAGATTGTACCAAACGTATGGAGTTATAACGATACATTATGGTATGGCTTAATAACAAAATCAACGCTTAAAATAAAGTCTGAGCATTGTTAACTCTCTCATATTTTTTATCTTTCTTCTATCAACACACAGCAATCAGCCGTGTCAACAGTTGAGATGTGAGCAGTGAAGGGGTTAAAATATACTATTTATTTGAGGTAATTTTTTATTAATACATATACTTTAACTTATCTTTTCACCGATTCTAAAAAAAGTCCGTAGAAATTAGTAGCGAGAGAAATAAGCTAGTCCTATCTAAGCCTCGATTCTATTATTCGCTATCATTATCTGCGAAAAAGTAAAGTTTGATCGCCTAAATAGCTATCAGTTTTTATAGATCAACTTTTAAAGAAATACAAACATCCAAAAATTCATAAATCAATAAAATTTTCTTTAATCTGTTTAAAAATATCAGAACGTCAACAAAAATAAACTATTTATTATAATACATTATTTACAAACAATATTATATTGTAAGTAATTCGTGATTAAAAAATTTAATATAATATAACACATTATCTTCGATTATTATACCCCATCCAGGCTTATCTACTGCTGGATACTTTAGCACATTGAAAACCGACAGTGATTCATTCAATTATTCATTACGGTTGCTAACTACAATACTAAGTGACTCACATTGCTTATTTGTTATTATTTAATGACACACTATACTCGTGCTGATTCGGGTGAATATTTTGATAATGTCAACTAAATGAAATCTCTTTTTTCTTAGGTCTTAAATAAAACTATTGCTAGCTAACGATGTTGTGATTCGATATCCGCACAAAAAAAGAAACTGCGTAGAGATGCAGGAAGAGGTCAACCAAATAATTGAACACATCTGTAGATGAGATAGATTTCAATTTCAATATTTATTTATTTTGAAAATCGACGAAGGTGGGATGAACTGTGAAAGCTTTATCGAAAATTATCAATATACCATTAATTTTAAATCAAATTACATTTTTCATATTGTTGTCTTATTTATTTTATGTTGTATAATCCTTACTTAGTATTTAAACACGTCGCTAATTAATAACTACTTATAGTTTAATTGTCTTCATCTGGAAAAACATTTACCATTTTTTTTACTGTCATTTACTCAAAACATTGATTTTTTTATATTTTAATTTCATTGGCCTGTATCTTCAATTGATCTTTGTTAATAATTTTAATCATCCTTAGCTTTTCATTTTCAATTGAGAATTTGAGTAATTTCATTTTGCACAATTACCAAGGGCGAGATTTTGTTTTATTCACAGTTGATGTCAATTTATACAAAAACTTTATAAAATTAAAATAGATATTAGACTGTAGAAGTTACATATTAAATTTGAGTACTTATGCAAAAGAAGGTTACTCAACAACTTACCTATAATATGTGAAAAATCAAATTAGGTTTAATACTCTATTTGTAGGACCTTGCAAAAAATGTCACGATTCAATGATAAATACTTTGTGCGTAAAATGTGTTTAATAACTTTAACGATATGATATTTTATAGAATAATGAGAATTCATCGAATATTTTTTGAAATGATAATGGCAGATCCGACAGATCCGATAATTCCCCATTCTCTAATGGGAATTATCGGATCTGCAATCAGAGCAATCAGAATTTGAAAACTAGAGGAGAGGACCAAGATTTCTTATAGTGATAATAATATTTCTGCCAATTTTACACAAGTCAGTCATTAATTTAACCCAGCAGGTTTCTCAATTATTAATTGTTTTAATCTCTGGTGTCTTACTTATAAAATACATTTAGTTGATTTTTGTTCATGTTAATCCGACGTGATTTAAACTGTAGCCCCACACTGTGTAACTGCGCTATCCTGTGTGGGGTATGTTATTAATATCCATAGAATCTAAATTTAGTTGTTTTATAAAATAGCATGTGAATACCCGTGGGATGTTCGCGATTATAAAAATGTGGCTCATGCAGCATGGTATTATTTTAATTATAAAAAGTTAAATGTTAATCATTAAAATTATAAAAAAACTACAATATTTTATAAAAAATGTGAAAATTATCTTATTCTTAATTATATTAATATGATTATCATTAACACCAATCATAAAACATACGCATCGTGAAAAATATTAATTCTTTCCAAGTCAAATTGATTTAACGAGCATATCGCTACTAAAATGTAAATTCGCAACTATCTCGAAATGGTATCCACAGTGAACTGTTAGATTTAAGTTGGACCGTTTCTTATTTTCTCAAGTGTTCAATTGGCATCATTACTGTCATTTCCAAAAATTAACGTGACCGTTTTTATGCCATAGCATTGTTTATGACATTCACAAAAGTAATCTTTCTGATCTTTTAAATTCCAACATTATACTACCTTTTGAGTATCATTAGCATTAACAATTATATCATAAAAACTGTAATTGTGAACGCTAGAAACTTTTAGTTTAGATTTAAGAAGATTTAAACTTATGAACTAGAAGATTTAAAATTATGTAAGTCATCTATTACATATAACATAAGTGTTCTTTCGGAGATCCAAAACTTTGAACCTACGAACGAATAGACAAAAACAGCATTAGCTACTCGGTTTGAGTTCGCTTCTTACAAAAAATAAATATTTCCAATTTATATATCTTGCCGTTTTATACGTTTAGGCTTCAACATATAAATTCTGTACATATTTACAGTTATAGTCAATCTTACAATCTATCTCTAAATGAAAAAAAATCTCTAAATGTATGCACATGTTCAACTCCCAATTGAGCTATAAATCCACCGTCAGACCATCATTCGATCATTGTATCACCACATAGCATGTTTAGCATACAAAAAAATTATCGGCTTTTTGTATAGCTTGAGAGAGAAAATATTGTCCTAATTAAATAGTATCCAATGTCATTTATTTTATCGTAATCATACGAGCATTTTTCTCGCACACACAAACAGCTTCGAAAAGCGAATGCAAAAATAAAATGATTTATATTCAGTTTAATAACATAAGTTGACGTGTTGATTAAAATTGATTATAAATATAAATGACTGCATTTAGGAAGTGTACCGTATTACTTTACTTATTTCTATGGCCTACGTATGGCGAGTTATACAAGTATATATTTCGAAACGATGTGTGGAGAGATTACATGAAATATTATTTAAGAACAATTTGCAGAAATACTTTCTAGTCTTAAATATATCAATATTTTGAGTTAATATGAACATTCCTACATTAATCACTATTAAGGTGTTAACTGTCACTTCTTGATGGAAAGGCATGATATTTTAAATAATAAAAACACATTTTTTTAGTGGAAATAACCACAATATATTTTTTGATCAGGACCGGTTTCGCTCATCGCGAGCATTATCAACTGATCAGTTGATAATGCTCGCGATGAGCGAAAACGGTCCTGATCAAAATATATTGTGGAAATAAGTACTAAAAAAATGTGTTTTTATTATTTAAAATTCGTACATTAATAACTTGTATTTCTATGCGATATGCATTTGTGGTTATTATTATGAAGACGAGGCCATTAAAATACTTTTCTAGTATTTAAAAAAATGCATGCAGTGGCGAACTACCCCATAAGTGCTAAAGGATAAATAAACTCGGGATCTTCACATCTTAGGGGCTTCGAAAATAATATTACAAGCCTTATGCTTTTTTAAAATATTGTAATATTATGTATTTTTTCAATTTATACGCTTTTAGTGGAACGCATTCCAAATTGTTGATTGTGACGAGAAATGATTAGATAAAATAGATCTCGCATTGATTTTTGACGATTTTTTGCTATTCAAAAAATAAAGTCTACAAATTGCATCTGAGGTTTCCCAAGTGCTTAATCTGTGACTGTTGACGTGTAAGCTTACTTAACTTTTAATTCTAATTCATTTCTAGTCTTCTTGACTCAAATATTACATATGTATTTTTGAAATCTCATATCAAGTGCCAGGCGCCCACCTGGTTTTCTAGCCTATATATGAAGTCTTGCTGAGCGAAAATCAGGTTACAATTTTTTTTTATCTAAAAAAGGTTTCACATTGGTAATATAAATTTATAATATGGATTTGTTCGTTGTAATAAAACCATTATAAATCGCCCTCTATTTATAACACTTTCCATTATTGCACTATACCCCCCCCCCCCCAACCGCTCCCGTATAGCATTATTCCATTTTTTTATCATCAACTTTTTCTTTACGTAATTTATAATAATCAATTCGTACAGAGATCACCCACAAAAAATATAACCTTTCTCGAAAACTACGCATAGGAAATAATATAAAAAATGCAATTATACGACGTATTATTTTATTTGCACATTTATATAGATTGTGATAAAGAAATTGAATAACGGTTATGTTGCGATGAGGTGCAATGCAATGAATCGTCAATATCAATAAACAAAAAGTATTACATTGTCATATTCAAACGTCAAATTGCCATTTTAGTGCTCTAAACTGAAATAAAACATGTCCACAAAATTGCAATATTTATCACAGAAGACGCTGACAATAGTTTACAACATTTGAAATTAAGTGTATTTGTTATGTGGCATCGTGTGGGTCGTGATAAATATAAAAAGACGTCACCTGATCGGCTCAAGTACATTTAGCGTCCGTCGACCTTCATTTTTAACACTGGCTTAGCTTGACTAGTATCGTGATGAAAATTTAAATAATCTTCTATCATCATATGCACAGAATTGATTATAAATTTCTAAAATTTCGACTATCGTGCTTTGATATATACTACGAAAGATAATAAATATTCATTGATTGAATCGGAATTTACTTGGTAGAACTCCATTATAACACGGAAAAAAATTTGTAGAACTAAAATACATTGCTATTTGTTCACCGTGTTATAATAAATATTGTTTCCGGACAACAACGAGAGCATCATTAAAAATAATATAATTTGATACCACTGCTTCGAGTCCAAAATATATACTGATGTATCATATCTTTCCTATATAAATGGTCGAAATATTCATAGAGGTTCCTTATTAAAAATAAAACTAAGATCCCTTAAATCTGAGTAAGAGGAAGAAAAATTGTTCGTCTTTTACGAATCAATTACAAAAGTAAGTGCAAGCAAAATATATGATTATTGATCAAAACTATCTTTTATTTATTCAATCATGTTATAGAAGTTTAGCGAAAGCTATTCAGATTATGTTTATTTACTTTCTCAAATGAATGTATAAAAAAGTGACATATTTTAATTCAGCAAAACACTCACAGTACTGTATGTACAATATTATAAACATTAAGACGAACACCAAAAACACGGGCGCTGCGCCTTTAAACAATGCTAGCCTTAAATTTAGTTTCATAAATCGATTTACTGTTTTGATGAATCTAATTGAATTAATGAATCTAAAGGATATATAATACTAATATAGTAACGTGTCTTTTTGAGTAAAATACATAGATAAAATGCATACATAATAGTACTAAAAATGTGTTTTTATTATGAATATCATGCCTTTCCATCAAGTAGTGACAGTTAGCACATTTAAAGTGATAAATTTATTTGATGTGTTATAGTCAGGTCGTTTGGTTTAATTAATTTTGCTTGATTAGTTCTGAAGACTTGAAAACGTGCTCCCTATCCTTTTCATCTCTGGCAGTTTTTATATGTTAGTTGTGGTCCATTGTACAAACATATAAAATGACCTCATGTTTGTTTTTGAGGACACAAAAACATACCAGTGGTGATTAACGGTTTATTAATGATAGTAAGTTAGCGACTTATAATAATTAGGAAGCGTTATTGTATTGATATTGGCTTGAGCAATTCAGTAGCCAGCTGTACATGCAGAAGATTCCATGCGCCCTCTTGCGTTTTGAAACGCGACAAGATGTGCTTAAAGCTCTCGTTTTATAGTATCCGAACTACTGAATTCAGCACGAAAGCGTCTATTTATTACCAGGCAATACCAATGCATCCATTACAGTCATATATCGAAGATCATACTACACATTAAAATAACTTTGTCATATTCTGTTTTTACATTTTTTACTCTATTGTGAATTTTGCATGATAATTTTTTTCATCTACTTACATATTTAATTGCATAGTATGGTTAAATAAAATACAAATTTTTCAATGAATTTGCCCGAACATATTCACATTTGTAAAACTAACCCATTTCCAATCGCTATGCTATTATACATAATTGAGATCATGAATGCATTTGTGTGGTCCCTTTCCGCCCAAAAATAACTGCATTTATATTAGGCAATTCAAGTTTGTCGGTACTAATTTAATAGTTCTAAGTGTAATAGAGGTTTATATCTGTCTCTCATAACCGCTATGTTTGAACAGTCACGTTTAGAAGTTAAACAAGATCGTTATTATTCACTAAAAATAGCTGTAAATATAAATATGCGAGAGCAGTTAGTAATGGCGGAACACAAGGAAGTCAACGAATACAGCAAACTGTTGGAAAACAATAATGACGATTCTTTATAGACAATCTTGTTTATATCCTCTTAGTTTAGAGTATACATTATACTTTTAGAATAGAGCATATAAACGGAAGTGATTTTATAAAATGATGGTTTGAAAATAAGAATGTTTTTTGATAAAATTTTATTGCAAATAAAGAACTGCACAGTATGAAAATATTGGTGACTTACATCAGGTTTGTCTTTCTCATTAGGATTATTTAATAGATATTAATTACTTTATATCTCTATAAGTATAGTAAGTAAGTAACAAGTAATTGTTAAAAAATTAATTCAATTCATTTTTCTGTTTTATTTACAAAAATATATAAATTTTCAGGGGGGGGGGCTTGTGTAATTTTGTGTCTGGAAAGGGTGCCATGAGTCGAATAAGCATGGGAATCTATGACTTAGACTAACCTTCTTTCGTTCAAATAATTCTTGAGACCTCTTTAATAAGTTTTTTCTGTACTATAGTACTTATTTTTATTATTTACAAATACCTGACACGACTTAAAAAAATATTATTAATTGGAGTGCAGAAAACTTCTTTACCGATAACCCGAGTACTATACATTATTCATCTTTATAAAACGCCATTCAAATCTGTTTTTTAGCCATAACTGTTTTAGTTTTCATTATACAATTAATTAAAATAGCGTTATATTTTAATATTATTTTTTATGAATTGACGAAAAAAAACAAGTAATATATTTGATTTTTTTTATAAAAATCAATAATGCATACGTTTTTATGGCGTAATTTTTCGCCATCAGTTTTCTTATTTAATCAGCGACTCTAAACATTAGCTTCACCATATGGCTTCTTGGGGCATGAAGAGTGAAATAAATGTCTTTTAAAACCTTTTGTTGAAACTTGAGGTAACTTATGTGTATATATATCAGATAATATACAAGTAAAGTATCATCGCTAAAAATATATTGTTCGACTTAATGGTAATATGATGTTTTTTATACTATTTTGTTTAATGAATGCTAATAAAAGAATATGCTTGAAGAACTAGAAATTCTCAGGAAAATACGTGTCTCTCTAAAATGATTCGTTTGATTCTGATAAGTCATCTGCTGATGGTATACGTACAATATTATCATCCGTAAATATAATCTTTTTGTTTTATTTCATTACTTAAATAAAATAATTTGTTATGTACACAAACAATGTTGCCACATCACCGTTGTGTTTTATCGAATTCGCTGACGAAGGTCGATTTGGAAGGCTGCCCATATTTATCGTATAGTAAGGATGTATTATACGAAATAAAAATTCAACTAAAAAATACGTTTTCGTAAATAAATACTCAACTTAACATTAATAAGTAACTTTATGTAGATTCTCTAATATAAAAGTATCGTTTTAAACAATTTAGTAGTTTGAAAATCTGCTGAGGTGTAAATAAATAAGAAAGGTAAAATAAGAAAAGAATCACAGAATACATGATGGAGCATTTAAAATAAGGCTAAACATTTCTTCAATGTTTCATCGATGATATATTGATTTAAAATAATTGTTATTTGGGATCTAGATATTAAGGATTGCAAATCTACCGTCATTATCCGGTAACCGGTAAAATAACAATCAACACCCACTTAATACAAAACAAACACGGTTAAAATATGAACACTGAAATTGTGCTGTTACGTTTTTTTTAATATTCGAATATAAATTTAAAAGACTCAATGAATTTTACATTTGTGACTTCATATAAAAGCTTTCACCTATCCGTCTGCTCGTTCGGGTCCATATCCTGTAAGGTCAATAGACTTTCAAGCATTTTTTGAATTATTTTTTTGTATTCTTGTACAAGATTTTATGTGACGTCATTTTTCATCGAGTTTATACTTAGCATTTGAAGGTTGATTTGGAGATCACTGTGTTAGTGATCACTTCGAACATACTTTACGCCAATTGTTGGGTTACGGGATTGAGATATTGCCTGCCAACAGAAACAATTGTCTACGCCCTGTTCTATCCGTTATGAAAGTTAACTGATTTGTTGCTCCGAGCGTACAACAATCTTCGGCAATTCCGTCTAGCCAGCAGATTATTAACCCGCCTCCACTCCTACGCCCTACTTACAAACAAAGCAAATTAAAATATGTTTTAGAGTACCAAAAACAATCCGCGTCTATTCCATCTTAAATTTTTAAATATTTTGCTAGGTAATACTTTACGCAATATCGTAACTAAAATTTTCGTGACATGATAGATAATTAAGCAAATATTATTATTATATACGCACATGTACGTCATGTTATACCTTATCTTCAATATTGTTATCGACAATATTCTCAACACTTATTCAACTGCGATTTGAATTGACGTCGAATTCCTATTGGTAAATATTAAATATATATTTAATTAAAATAGTTATGCTTTTATAAATTTTCGCTATGCGTTGTTTAGGTCTTTATTAACGGAATTTAACTTAACCACAATCACGATATGTATACTTTCGAGGGTTTTAAATTTGGATAGATTGAGAAACACTAGTTTACAGCAACATCTAAACTCAGTTTAAGTTTAAAAACATCCTTCTCTAAATTCATGTAACCAGGTAGAAATCGAGATACATATATAATAATATTGAAACTCCACAATAATACTACCATTATTATATCTATGTTAACCCACTATGACTAGGTGTTCTAAATTAATTTATATCGCACAATTTTTAGCATTTACTTACAAATTTAATTGCCACACAAGTTGAATTAAAAAATTAATCAGTAAGTTGGTAAATTTGAAGTGTCAAAGTCACGTGGATTGTTCCGTTATCAATTTTAAATCTTATTCATTATCAGAAAGTTATATTATGTAATTTTAATGTACGATAAAATATCTCCTTACAACAATTGATAACTATTATCTTTGTAGCGTTTGAGTTAATTTTATCCATAGCTCAAAATAAAGACATTTGTAATAGTTCTTTAAAAATATATATTGATAAAAATGTAGGTTATACAGCGACTGCTCGAATACTTTTAATATGAATGACAATTTTGAGATGTCTTTTATAAAATGATGGACGATTATTATATACTTTATAAATTTGTCTCTCTTTAACACAACAATTCAAATGATATCTTTAGAGTGGGCAAGAGTCAGTTGACTCTTTTAATCTAACATTGAAATCGTTTGCGTCGTGTCACAGAAATTATCTTCCTTGATCGTTAGATCAATTATCTATGTAAACCACAAATAAATAGTTTGTGTCGTAAACCTATGCAGAAAATATACTTACATGGACCGATTTGAACGTGTATATAAATAATTTCTTGTTTCCCTCTAACCGGTGTTCAAAATAAAAAACAGCTCCCTAAATTTAATTTCCAATACGCGGCAACTCCCACCAATCGTTTTACTCCCACGTGCCTCATGTCAACATCTTGCAGATTTTCTGAATGCCATAATATTGCAATAGTGTCAAGGCCTGCTTAAATATTTTCAGTAATGCCAGTGTAATCTATAGGCCGAAGATAGTCAAAACAGCAGTATGTACAATCGGAAACTTCTAACGAAAACTTAAAAGCATCATTTAAGAATGTCTATAGATTTTTTTAAAATTTTTATCAAAAGTTTGTCCAAGGCTATGGACTTGTGAAAAACTAGCAAAACTGCCGGATTGGTTGGTTTATCGGAGGTTTATAGTAAAGGTAAGAAAAAACCAATAAAATACTGGCTAAATAGTAACATATTATCGTAGCACTGGCGGGGTAGTCTCCATATCCACTCCAAAGCGTCCGGATTAGGCGGACGATCTGAAGTACTCAATGAAAACTGTTAACACTTCAGACTGCCATATTTATGAAATTCAAAGATACGCGTCTTGTTTAGATGCCATATGTAATATCATTCGTCCACAAAGGATGTGGTTAAAAAACTATCTGAATATTGTATTTTTATTGTTTCCTGGCTTTGATAAAAATATATAAAATTACAAAGCGTAAAATTTTGAATTTTATACACTGAATCTAAGCTTATCAGTAAGAATCAAACGCGCTAATCACGTTTTGTGGGACTGTCCCAAGATGAATTGCTTGCTGTGATCCGTCCTCATACGGGCCCAATAAGCCACACCAACTTTGAGGCATTCAATAAATTTGCAACATCATACGGGGAACGCGATATCCTTGATCCCTGTAGATTCAACGCGGAGCAGATTAAATTCTTCCGCCACAGTATATTTTCAAGATATTGAACATCACGTAAGCTATGTGGTTGAGCAAGTCAAATTTTCTTTTTTTTTCTTCTCTTTTTATTACAATAGTGTATGGTTTAGAGATCGGTCCGTGCAACTCTTTATCGGGCCAAGAAAATGAGGAGTAGAATCGATTCTTTTTTATCAATGTTGCGTTGTGTACAACGCAACATTGCTGTGTACGCATAACGGGTGGAAGTGGGATAACCAACTTATATGAATCAAACGGCGCGTGGCGATACTATTTTGTTTGGACGAAAAAAGAGTTTTAGGAAATGTACAATATATCAGAAGATAGGCACACACATATGTGCCAGTTAAATTTGATAATCTAATAGATACGCTTATTTGCAACACAACAAACAATATCATATTTGCCTCATACATAATTGTAAAGTGTTAGCATTATTGAGATGCAATATGTACGAGATTATATAATTGATATACCATTGTGATTTATAGAAAAATGAAACTTATATATCTAATATATATTTCTTGACAAGAAAATATCAACAATGGCACTTTATAATACGATATACTATGTATCACAATTTCCTCGGCGCTTGGTCGGCTCAAGTATAACTTCGCATAGTTTTGTTTTCCATTCAATTACACGTGTCAGCGTCATTTCCTTCAATTCAATCGCAGTTTTCTCTGAACAAGGATACGCAATATGTATCGTGTTACGTTCTATGAGCATGGGCGTGTTCGAAAATGGTTTTTAAAATTTTGCTAATTATGAACGTGATTAGCGACTTTTAGATAACGGAGCTAATACAAAAAAAAAAACATTCGCTTACCGAGGAGGAGAGAATGTACGTACGTGCTGTTTTCACTTTCCTCGTTGCTATTTATACAATTCTTATTCCACTCTTAAAATGCCTAGCAGTGACACTTGTTTCGCAACATTGAGAACAGTCTTCAGACTAACTTTTTAGTAGAATTGTATTTTTATTTATTTGTTTTTTTCTAGGCCCGCTAACCACAAAATATAATAGAAAACATCCAACCCCTAATTTTTTGTCAGTCATAAGCTAAAAATTGGAATTAATATACAAATTACAAACAAAAATCTTATGATAGATTTTCTTACCAAAAATACGAAACACATTTCACAATTATTAAATCAACAAGTAGAACAACAAGGTTATCAGCTTTAATTTAATTTAAAAAATGATTTTTTACAAGCTCAGAATCTAGAATATTAAACAACTAGAGTGCCCGGCATGCGTTACAATGTCATTTAAAAAAAAGTGTTTGTGTTTTAATTCTGTTCACTGAAGCGCTTTTGGGTACACAATCTATTTATTTTTCCGTTGAATATAAGACTAAATCAGACGTTTTTACAACGCGTGAGCAGGTCGCATAAAGCTGTCCATGTAAAAATCATAACCACATAGTCCAGTGTATCAGTTGATAGTGCTCTCAATAAGCGGAACCGACCCTAATCTAATGGTTATACTAATTTATAAACCTTCGCGAGCATGTGAAAAACAGCTTATTTTTTTATTGTAATTGGATGAAAAATTAAATGCTTGCAATGAGCGAAACTGCTCCCGATCCAATTGTCCTGAAATAAACACTTTCACGGGCTTGTTCATACAAAATCCCACTAAATTTTCACCTTAATCGAATGAATAATATAGGAACACATAAAGGACATACTTACAAAGAAATATGCGTTTATGTATGTAAACATTACACTGTTTTTGAGTACCACTTTTGTATTTTTTTGATACAGTATTTGATAATTTCTTCTATGCATATCACATTAAACAAATTCTTTTATAACCTTGGATTTTTGTGCACAAGAACATAATGGAATAATCTGTAAGTGCTACAAGTTTCCTTGATTTTTTTTGCATAGTTATACTGTTTTAATGCTTGGCTTAATTTACTACTTAAAGCATACATTAAATATTCTGAAATTGTATACTAATAATGAAAAGCGAAAATTCTTTATACGTGTTTCTTTGACGGAAAATAATGTTATGAAAGATTTTTTTTGGCCGTGTCGTTTATGTAAATTATAAAATCTATAATACGCTGACGAAATCTCGCCATTATATCCTATATTCAATTCGATGATATTTTTCATCTTTTTTTCAATCACTTTTATCACGTAAATCTACGTCAAAAATATTTAATGACTTAATATATTATGAAGTTGATTAATGCTTAATCTTGAATCTTATAAGAATAATTATTTTTATTCAAATACAAAGGTCATTTAGTAATGACGCGAATACATATTTGAGATACCGGTCAGTCTTTTCACAAAATACCAAATAAACTTCATACAATGTAATATTGTATCAAATGATAAGAAAATGATAACGTTAGTAATAAAATGTAATTTGTAAGACATTTGGTTTAGTAATTATAATTAGTCACTGCTTAAATGTCAATCTGAGCATACTGTATGTAAACGGCAAGTATCTATGAGCTATTTAAATTTTTATGTTGGTGTATAGCTCTGATTTAAGGACTGTTGGCAGATGGCACTAGTATTTTCAGTATACGAGGAAAAGTGTTTAAAATGAAAATTCAACACTCAATAAGATTTGATTTTCAAGTAAGATGTATGAATGTCTTTGATTATCTTATTCAAGAAAAAGTTTCTAAATAAAATACCGAAAGGAAAAATTCTCACATCTGACACAGACACACCTGACAAATCTCTTGTAATCTTAAAACAAAATATAACTGAGTGACGATAGATATACAACGATAAGGATATATATTCTTATGAGAGGGTTTGTTTGACGGCGAAAGTACACACCACAGAGTTTGTGTCTCTGATAATGATCGATTACTCCCGGGCTCCCAACCTGTGGGTCGCGATGGATTTTTTGAAGGGTCTCCAACTTATATCTGCGGGTTACGTGGTTTTTATAAAAAGAGACCGCCACCCCAAAAGGTTGGAAACCTATGGATTTACCTGATAATTGAATGTCGCATCGCAATAAATTTTGATACACCAATCTGGTGTTCTTTGCGAAGTAGCCTCGTCGTCGCTGCAGTACTTTTGAGTTTGTCATTGTCGTATGGATATGCTTCTTTTATTTACTCCAACGTGTTCGTTTTTCAAATATTCTCGTTATAAAATATTGTATATCTTTCATTGAAAAGCATTTAGGACGCAACAGTAGTACATTTAGTAAAATGAATCTAGTTATAACTAGATGCATATAAATGTTTTGTTCAACAATCATTATAGTTTTGTAAATATTATGTGCAATATTTTTTGAAACAAAGGCGGTGATATCTACTGTAGTAAATCGGCTAGCTCAATTTATGGTTTTCACACATTCATCATTCGAAATAAGATTGAACTCATTTGATCATTATATAGGTCAGCGTTTCTCAACCTTTTTTGACATGTGGCCCCCTTTTAAGATTTTCTTTTTTGTGTGGCCCCCCCTCCAATATTTGTTCGAAAAAAGTATGTATTAAAAATAAAACTTTATTTAAAAATTCCAAAATATGTTTTTAATAAACGTGTACATATATCTTATGTATCGTGTATATATATTTATAAAACATACATATTTTTTCAATAAATTATGTAAAGAAATTGATCGTTCACTTTATTTAGTGTGATCCTTGTGCTTGATGCAATTTAGCGAGTTTATTAATTTCGGGCTTCAATGTTGTTAGCGACATACGCAGATCGCCTGTTTGCACAACATCAAGACGGTTACGTGCTTTTGAGAGGAGATGCATAACTCGACTAAATCCAGATTCAACCAAATAAGATGTGGGAAATGCAATGAAATATAACCTAGATTTCTCCCATAACTGTGGAAATGTACTGGCTATTTCATTGCTGATCCAGAAATTATCTTTGTTTAATTTAAATCTAACTTGAACATTCATATCACTTTGCAAGTCCACAAGACTTTCTTGCAGTTCGATATTGATATCAGCTGCATTCACACTAAATGGATCAATCACCTAATCTGGAATATTTGCATTAATAATATCAATAAATCTAACTCGCATATCCTCACGAAGCTGTTTCAAATGATTAATATATATTTCCAAATCATCATCTTGTATTTCATTTAAAATTGTGGCCAATGATGAAAATTGCGCTAACTCACGACGACCAATATTCGTTATGAAAAGATTCAGCTTTCCCAAAAAAGCATTAATTACTTTCTTACACGTTATGAGATTACAATTTTTTCCTTGTAACTTGTTTAATAAATTAAGTTTTTCAAATATATCTGATAAATAAAATATATCACATTTTACACTAACCAGCTCCTCTCCGAATTCTGCATCTTTCTAAAAGATATAATACTATTCCAAAGCACAACAAACCGTTTTAAACTATTGTATTACCCTTCGATAACCACCGAACATCTGTGTGTAATAGGAGGCGCACAAAGCCTTCCTCATTTTCATCTGGCTCAATTTTTTCAATATAATTTAAATATAATATTTTATTATTTTGTTTTAGCTGTGGCCCCCCTAGAGTTTGCTATAGCTCCCCAAAAGTTTATTTTTGACCTGTGGCCCCCTTGAAAATTCTGTGGCCCCCAGATTGAGAATCGCTGATATAGGTCACGAGATTGTAACATAAACACTTAGTTTTAGTAACACTCTGAAGCGAATCGGTATGGCTGTAAGCGGGATCAGTTCAATGTTCTAATTAACCTTTAAATCCACGAAGTCAATTACCCTTGTTCACACATTTGCGTGTTTTTATTATTTTATTATTTTTATTATCACTGAAAAAACTTTTCCAGATTCCGAGAAATACAACATATTATTCGATATTCATTTGTTTAAAATAAAATTTACTTGTTCCATTTATTACTTTATGTATGTTGTGTCAAACAGCTTTTTCTACGTCTCGATTACGTAAAATTACTGTATGCCACGACTCATACTGCTACAATACAATTACAATCAAATCAAAAACATTAAAAAAATGCATGATACACACAATGCAACATGTCAAAATATAACGTGAATTGAATGTAATTAAGTATATTCATAATGGATAATTCTCTGATTATCTATTTTTTTTAATAAATGTCAGCTTATACACAGTTAAATATAATCATATCTACAGTATTTTCTGGCTTAAAAGCACACAATAATTCTAATCGCTTTCGGAAACGTCTGTACGTAAACCTGGTTATTGAAAAGCAAGGCAACTGTAAACCAGCCGTATTTATAACCGTCACTACATTAATTATTGCCATTTTTCATTAGGAATATCAATACCATTATAAAACTAATTGGCTGTCCGATTATTTTTTTATAATGAATTACAAAAAAAAATGTATATACTAATTTTATTTTATTAACATTCCATTGTGTATCTTATGGAACATTGACATCTTTAGCCTTGTGAATTAAGTTTACACTAGTAAGTAACAACTTCTATTTTAGTAATTTTGTTATTTTTTCGCTTGAAGATTCCGTATGGTGTTTGAGAATTCATTCCCGGATGGTTATTTCGATTTCGAGATTTTAAAAATATATTTCCGGCAATTCAAAAGTTTTACATTCGGGCGAAATATGAGAGCTATCGACCTATCATGGCGATTATGAAATTATGAAATTTGTTGAAGAAACAAAGATGAACCATGTTTTTCGTATGATTGCTTACCTACGAAATAAACTTGCTCAAAGAATTAAAAAAAAGTTTTAAACAGGAAATAATCTTATCTGTCTATAACATAATAACTGTCAAACTATTGTAGAAGCTTAGAAAACTAGTATTTTAGCTCGATACCTTTTTTGCACCTTATGAGCTTTAAAAAAAAATTAGCTCGTAACTAGCTAGGGAGATGAAAGTAGAATGCGAAAATTGTAATGTGCAGCTTTTTTACAGCCAACCTTGTGTGTTTTTTAGTATTTTGAAGGTAAGGACGAAAAAAATGCCTAACATTTTTTTCCCTCTATTTTATCTAATCGAGCCGTAACAAGAAATTTTTTCAACTTATCATACATTTTCCACGGTATAACGATTTGTACTTTTAAATACTGCGATACGATTTTGATCTTAAAATATCATGGGATTCACGTTTTCAATTGCGAGTATTTTAACGCTAAATCACAAAATTTTCGAGATTACTATCCCTAATTGTGAGGGAATCACAATGAAAATAAATATATCTTTGATATAGAAAAGGTTCCTGTATTTGTAAGCTATATAAAGGAATCTATGTTGAAAAATACTTTAACCGTATCTATGGCTGAAGTTTTAGTATGGCCAGATACGGAGGGCCGCGATTTTATTTATACATGGAAGCTCTTTTTAAAATCGATATTTCAGTGATTATAATACAAAATATGCCCACTGTTAGTATAACACTATGATCCTAAGAGATGTCTCTGTGTGGTTGAAATATTCAAATTATTAAAATTGTCGACCTTGTTGAGTTTTAGTATGTCTCGAGTTGACCGTATATATACGCGGATTTTGTATGGCAGGCACTGTGCTCACGGAATTATAGGCCGCATTTACACGTCTCTGGCAGAGATCCGGTTAAGTACCATTTTGATAAAGCAAAATAAGTTTTTTATTTATTTTTTATCGTAAATCCAAAGTGATATGCAAGGTTAAAGCTGATGAACTTTTTTCAATGGTTTACTTATTTTCTTTTATGATAAATTTATTCAAAGCAATCTGGTTTTTATTCATTAAGAGATTAGTTTTATTTAACTATCGAAAAAACTCGGATTTGAGTATCAAAATAAATTTAATAATTGTCGATAATTTTTTCAGAAGTCTTACAATATATGTAATATATGTGTTAAGCAATTCATAGAAGCATAGCTATGTCAAAAAGCACAAATTATTTCATTTTTTCTAGACTTGTATGAGTTTGCTATATGTTATATCAAGCCATCGTTAGAACTATGTTTAAGCTTAATTTAGATCTTTTGGCTAAATGCTTCAACATAATATAATCTGGCAATTACATATATTATATAATACTTTAACTTCAATGTATGCAGCGATAGAAAGAGCCCCCAGGCTTACGTGATTTTAAAGAAGTACTTAAAAAAATATTGTGCTTTTACTATGAAAACTTCCAAGTATTGCTCTCATAATATTAGTGTAACAAATGATTGAAAAGTGTCTAAGTTTCAATGTGGTATTTCGATTTATTATGTGATTCTCCATTTCAGCAATACCTATTAAATCAGAAAAAATGTTCGTGTTATCAATTTCAATTATCAAAACTACTATTTTTGTCTATTTTACATTTATCTGTTTCGATAATTAATGCATTATACATCATGGTGTCATCACAACCAAGTGAAATATTATTACCTTTCGTCATTGACAGGATAAAACTGTGGGAAAAATATTTGATTAATAAAAAGCAGATACATCTCTTGAGCAGCAAGTAAATTGAAATCTAACCGTTTTCTTTGTCTGTTATGCCAATATTATCCATGTATCTTTATCAAAGCGCAGATAATCTCGTTTTTTGTATTAAATTACAGGAACACTATTGCACTTACTAATTACGCTTACATTACAATATTGTATCTCAGTGTTCAAATCCCGAGAACATATGCCAAATTTTAAATGTTTAATAAATATCTTTTTCAAAAAATCTAATTTTCTTAATGAAAAATCAGAGATTCTAAAAGGTTTCGCAAGACATTAATGTCTTTTTTATACAGCTTAATAGGTAGAAGTGATTAAAGATTAATTTTTTTTACTGTTACAAAGAAATTTCTAACGATGCGTGTTTTTAGAAAGATTAAATTTTTCTCATATCATTACGTATCGTTGACTTTAAAGCTGTGATGTTCTTGTCAATTCTTATATATAAATAAAAAATCGAAGAAAACATTGCATTGCAACACCTCAAAAACAATTTTATAATCAAATCGGAAGATTTTTTTCTTTTCTTTCTATTTTTTAGGATTATATTAGTTAATATAAAAAAAAAAAATTTACAAATAAATAAAATAAAATTAGTCGTGCGTATTTCATATTCTATCATTTGATATAACTTTCTATATGAAGTGCAAAAAATAGAACATCTTATTTTATTTCGTTACACAATAAAATTCCAAATTTATATATTTGTAAATATTGTAGACATTTTTATTACAAGTTAACTTAATAATTTAGGGAGATGTTATTGTTTCTATATTATTTTAAGTTTTAATGATTTACATATAATTTTACGTATAAATATTATATTATTTAAAGATGACATCGTGTTTTGATTAGTGATTATTTTTTCTACGATTGCTTTTTCCGTGTTTTTCAGCTTATTTGAAAAAGCAATATTCCTTCGATCAAATCATCGTTTACACGTATTTCTTTTTTCATTTTGATCTTACTCATTCAATAGACTAGCTTTTATTATTCAACTGACTCACACATGATTAATATTTCAAAAGTATTCTGTATGGTTGATACAGCATGCGGAAATTCATTTTTGGTATAAAATTATCAATGAGGTATTGAATAGATTAAAAAAACTCACATAATTCCTCACATAGATTTTTATTTGTCATGAAGTGGGAATCACAACATAAATTTAATTTGGCATGCGAGGGCTACGATTTTTTTCAAGAATTTCAAGAACTGTATACCTACCAATGATTTATTTATTTATGAAAATTTATATCTTATGAATGATACGTAAAAAAGGAACGGAATTCATTTCACAGTTAATTGTATAACTAGTGTAATAATAAAGTGATCTTTAATTTATTGCTGAATAATTAAGTATTATATTTTGATTATCTTGTCCAAAACATGCCGGTAACCTAAAATTTCTTTTTTTGTCAACAAAACGAAGAAGTACTAAGCTGATTCAAAAATAACATTTTTTTTACAATAAAATCAATTTGTGAATTGTAATATTACAGAAAATATAAATTAATATATTTTTTTTATTCCGATTTTCATTTATTCCGATCACTGCAAAAAATTTTAAATGATACAAAATTTGATACCATAGAGCAGGTAAAAACATCCCTTACTACATTTTTCGCATCAAAATCCACCGAACTTTACACTTTTGATATGTATTGATAAGTTGATAGAAAGATGGGAAAAGGTTATAAGAACGGATGGAAATTATATAATTGATCAAATAAATAATATAAATCCAAAAAAAATGTTTAATTGTATATGTAAAAAACGGTCATGACTTTTGCATCAACCCAATATAATATTTGCTGTCAATTATTTAATATTCGGAAGTATCGTGCCTTTTTATTCAATAAAGTACAAAATATGTTTAAACAAACAATTATGTGGTATAATTGCACAACACATATACAGATTAAAAGCTTGCATATTATAACTTTTTGAACACACGTTGTTTTGTTCAGATTTCTTAAAAATTGAGACATCTATCTTCCATTATTAAACAGTTTTTTATTGTCTTATATTATAATTCAGTTAATATCGTAAAGAATATACTTTATGGCATAAATTATGTTAGGAATTTATTTGTGCGATATGCAGCTTCTTAATTCCAATAAATTTTCCAGACAATTTTTTATTCATATATTATATATATATATATACAGCCAACGACCGTACCGCGTTGTAAGCACCCGCTCTCGTGCGATCACCGAAGTTAAGCAACATTGGGCGCGGATAGTGCTTGGATGGGTGACCGCTCGGGAACACCGAGTGCCGTGTTCTCTTGGCTATGGGAAGGAAAACCTAGACAGAAAACCGAACACCAATCCGCCTGGGCAGCGTGGTGTTGCTATGTCCAAACCCCCCCCTGAAAAAAAAAAAAAACAGGGGGAGGCCTTCATCCAGCAGTGGATCGACCCCGGCTGATAATGAATGAATGAATGAATGAATATTATATAATCAAGACATTTTATATTACAGATTTAATTTTGTACCATAATTAGCGTCATATTCATCACATAACCCGCCAACATTTAATAACACTCAATCAATGGAAATATATACTATTATATACAATAAATTCTTGAACACGTTCTTGAAATATATAAAACCGTTCTTCACTTGGACTTTGAATATTTTGAAACGACAGCTAATAGACATTCAGTTGACATGTTTATATTTATTCGTTACTTATGTTTATTGTACAAAATTAAGTAATAATTCACCGATTAATAGTTAATTTTGCTTTGTCAGCTTTGTTATTTTATAACTTTATTTTGCTTATTTTGAAACTAACTAATCTACAATATGTGATATGGTATGCAAATTTTAAGATTACTGCATCAGTTTGAGATCAAAAAAATCATAAATAATATTGAGATCGACATATTATTATATAAATAACACCCTTATTTTAACATTCATTTGATGAATAGTCATATATATTATTATACTGCTTGAATTCCAAGTGCACACCGTTTTCGAAGATACGTGAATAATACAAATTTCAAGCGGACATTGCTGTCCACATTTTTTTTAATAAATACATTTGGATTATGGTTGATTGAAGAATACAATTTTCACATTTATGTCATAATATATAAGAGGGAGCATTTCCAATCGTGTCGAAAAAATAGGCCTGTGGATACCACATAAAGCACACATTATCATCTCGATATATGATCACCGTCTCAAAACCATCGTTTTCAGTTTATATAAGCCATTAGGAAATGTGATGACCGAAATCCATTTTTTCTTTTATTATTTATTCTAAAAAACATTCTGTTCTTCTTCATTGTTTATTAGATGCATTTGCATTCGATAAAATAACTCATATAATATTTTATTACTATACAGTATTCAAGCAGTTATGTGTTCATTTAGCAATTCTTTTCCATTATTACCAATTACTTACCTACCATAACATTATCATTTATAGATACATAAATAACTTTTTCAGAGATCCTGGGGCTTAAATTTAATCACCGTTATCATACATAAGTTAGCCCTGCTGATATAACCTATCGCTCTTATCACTAACGGCTTGTTTGCTTCACGATTGCTATCAAGCATTTTCCTAACACCTGTATTATGATATCCAATATCAAACTAAGTATTTTGTATTATCTGCCAAAAATACCATCCCACCAACTGAGTGATAAACAATATTAGGCTTTCGGTCTATTTGATAGTGCAGCGAAGGGCTCAAATTCTCGAGAGGATGCATTTTTGTAGTATAATTATTTTAATTGACTAAAATGTGAATGAAAATGGCTGCTTTTATTTATTTCAATCAGTTAACTAAAACCACCTCATAGATGGAAAGGAATTATTAGTAGTCTATTGCTTTCTTTGCTTCCTTTTTTTAATATTGAATCGGGTCAATTGTAAGCGATGAAAATATTATAACTACAATGTTTTTTTTTTGTAAAAATTCATTATTTCATATCAAAAGCAATCCACAGAACGTTTCCATTCTGAGATTGAATTCTTAGACTCTTTTACCGAGAAGGTAGAGTCGTAATTATATATGTTACATCATAGTTATCGAACCATATTTTTTTACAGATACGGGTTTAATTTTTAATTTATCAAGTTATATCAAGTCACATTCAAACTGTGCCAGACTCCAATACAATCCTGATACACAAAGGAAAGCTTTGATGCCAATGAAAAACGATTATAAATTAACTCTATGTGGAATTTTGAAACGTTAAACATTTTTCAAACGGAAAAATTTTCATCGATACAAATTTGACATTAAAATTCAATAAAGCAATCGATATAGTAAGTTATGAGTACGTAATGTTGTATGCTATTTATTGTACATGTTTTCGAAACATTTTAACCGATATACCAATCAAAAATTAACGCTAAGCTATCTTAGAGGAGTTATGAAAATATAATAAATTTATCTGAAATAAAAATCTATGAGGAAATGGTTTGTTTAAATTTATCTTGAATAAAAAAACGTTTTGCATGGCAACAGCAAACCTTTTGCCCGGATTATGTTTCATAAATAATTGTCTATCCCATAAAAAGCATTCGTTTATAATGGAAATAAAATTTGTAACGTAATTCTTTTTTGTAATGTATTATTTATATTTTTCTTTATTGTATCACATTATCTTCATGTTTGCGTCATAGAATTCAACAGTGGAATTGATATCTGCATAACACATTCTAGTTATGAAGGCTCGACCAACTTGCACGATCCTTTGTCTTATACAAGAGTCACAACTATGGAGTGTATTTTATATACACATTCAAGGTGATGCTCAACGACAATAAAACTATGCATAACAAACAAAGAAACAAATAAAAACTACACCAAATGTCTTAAAATGACTAACGTTACCCATATTATGCGTATGTTATCAATTTTATTATCGCAGGATGCAGACGAGCTATGAGAAAAATATTCAAAGCCATTTTTTCCTAAATAGAAATATTCGGATTTTAATAACTTTACGTTGATTTCCATTGTCCCACGTTTTTAGTGTCTAGATAACAAAAGAACCCACGCAATTAAAACACGATGTCATTAGGCTGAGCGGTGTGTTTTTTTTAGTTCTCTTACCACTTTGATTCTTTTATATTGGTAGTGTTTTATTAAATTTTGATATTGTAATTTAGATATAATTACGGTTGACAATAGACGATCTGTCAAAATTCGGTATTCGACGGTATTAGGTAAGTAATTACCTTGATAATATGATAATTCTTTCAAGATTTTGATGTCTGATTAATCCTGCTTACATACGTACGTATTAGAGTGATCGTTGTGATACTTCGTGTTGAAGATTAACAAGTTATCTTTTATCATCTGTGAATAAAGCTGTAATAGACGAAAGATGAAAATCGCAATCTAATAAAACACTAGTACCATATTAATATATATAGAGAAATCCAAAAATTATGCCGCTCAATCCAAGGATATCGTGCATCAACTGTAATATTTCTCAACACTTATAGATATGAAAATGTGACTGTTGGTGCAGTTATGAATTGTAAATTAATCTCATTAATGAGTCTACCTTCATACATAGGATTGCAATTTCAATAATATGGTGAATATGTATGTTTTTACTAACAAGAAAGAAAGAAAGATAATTAAGCAATCATTGAGTAAAATCAATAGAAAGCTAGCTTACTATAAAACGAAGACGGTATTATTATAGTAAAGAGAATTAATTATTTACGAAAGTAAATAACTATCTCATTTTAGAATAAGTCCTAGCAAATTATATTTGGTGAAGATGAAAATTGATGATAGCAAAATTTTATATAAACACAAATAATGAAGGTCTACTGATTCTGAATTGAATAGAGGACATCAATTTCTATAAGAATAAGAAGGTGTTATAGTATCTTCCTTGTGGATTCCTTCGGGCAACTGTTTAGTTGAAAATCTATAAATACGTTTAAATTAGAGCGTTCACTGTTTTTGATATAAAATACGATTAATCTTTGAAATCAGTATGTACACGTAAAGTGAAAGTCAAATACATGTTTAATATTGCGTGAATTGCGTCTCTTATATTCATTGCATTATACGACTCGTTGAGAAATCGACAATATTTCATTGCTGGAAAATAAAATGAGTATTGACTGTTATTAATAAATGCTAAGATGATATAATACGAGTTTACTTAGTTAATTTACTTAATTGGTGATATACTCTGATAAGCTCGATATATCACTAGTATTTTATGATCATTTACCTTATAATATTGCATTACCATCATAAAAAATACAATCAAAGACAAACTGCAAAGTCTAATATCTGTGATTCCAACCTCAGTATTTATTACACAAGATTGCATTAATTTATTTATCGATAAATTTCGAAATAAATTACTATATATAGTAAATCACAGACTTTGTTTCACTGTTCAGGATATTATTTTTCCGCTGGCTCTTTTTAAATGACGCCGTACTCCACATTCATTGCGTATGTAGGGTAACCAGACGTCTCGATTTTTCAGGCCTACTATCATTTTGATCAGATGCCGCGATCTCCTTGGAAAGTATTTGAAGGCCCTTGTATGTCCCGATTATTCGTCGCACATATTATCATTCAGTGCATAGATGACAGTTTCTTGGCCATCTCTGCCCATTAAAGTTTCTACAATAACATTTCTCCGCAATGGTACCTGGCACAAAAAAAAAACCAAAAAAAACTGGCTACTAAGTGGCTGAGCAAGTCACATTTTCTTTTTTTTTCTCTTCTTTTAAGCACAAAGTGCATGGTTTAACGATCGGTCTGTGCAGGTCTGTATCGGGCCAAGAATATGAAGAGTAAAATCGATTATTTTTATTAGAATTGCGTTATGGAAGGCGACCGTGTAACAACAGCTGCATACACATAACGGGTGGAGGTGGGACAACCAACTTGTAAACGTTGTGTCTTGTATTTAAAAATATGTTTTAAAGACATAAATCGGTACTTGTACCTGAAAAATAAAACTACTTGTATATCTTTTAGAATAAGGCAAATGTATATTTTTTATGTTGGTGAAATATGTGCGGCCATATTATTTCGCTTGATAAAAATCTTTCGACATTATATTAAATTAAGAACGATAAAATATTGACAATATCTTCACGGAAAATAAATAATATATGTTGATATTTAAAATTAAACAAATGAAATACCCCATCGATACTATATGCATAGTAAAAAAATGTACAGATAATAAATTTTTGTGAATATAAAAATGGGAGCTTAAAAATTTTGTCCTTTATACATATTTTTTCAATTAGGTCTTTTTGGTTGATACATGATATTAGATTAATGTACCATGAGTTTCTTGATGTCTATCTATGCATTTGTAGTTTCCATTGACACAATTATTCATAAATGTAAATCACTTGTCATTGTTATTCGATACATTAACAATGGTGGAAAGTCGGTATTGACAGCGAATATAACAAGTAAACTCGATTTGGACGCTGCCATTAAATGAATATCATTTGAATTATTTAATTTATGTATGGTTCAAATTATTATATTTTTTAATTCATGACTCATCATCACCTTTGGTCGAAAAATGTAAAATGTTTCATATAATTTTTCCGGTGATTTTTTGTTTCATGACTGTTTTAGTATCTTTATTATCAATTACAATTTCTTTTCAGCTATGTAGATTAGATTTTTTTCTCTAATAACATTCACCTTTTCTATGTTCTTTAATACAGTTTTTTTGCTGCCTTTAAACATTTCATATATTCCATTTATTGACAAATAGTTGAAATTTCTTTTAAATCTAATTGCTGTCTTTTTCTGATTATTTAAATGCCCTTCTTATTATTATATTTAAATGTAATTTCATTTTAGATAAATACATCAATATAAAGATATTGCATAAACACTTGTCAGCCAGATATCTGCCTTTTCCGTGTAGTCGACATTTGTATATGAAATATATCTAAATAGATCCAATGATAAATGCACAGGTGTACGTAAAATTTTTGATTTATTGCAATAAATATTCTGATCAAATCGACGATATGAGGGAGAAAACGCTTCTGTTGGAATTTACATTTTTGAAACGAAGTAAACAATAAAAATAATCTTATAGTTGATCTTTTTTTACTGCAGACAGCGAAACTGTCAAACTACGACTAAAACAGTTCAAACTACATATATGTTATCTAGACGTTTATATTGTTTTCGAAAATGACAATTTTTATTCAAATGAAATATTAAACTTATGTAATGCACTATCGTATTCATCGCCATATAGTTCTTTCGATTTCTTATTATGATCTTTTCTTAAAGCGATCATTTTTTTTAAATATAGCTCGACCGGAGTATATTATGAATTATTGAGGCATCCAACATTTAGATACTTGATAAAAAACTTTCACATCATCGACACGTTTTTTTTGAGATAAGGTAAAATCTACCATTAAAAATTGCCGTTTCTTTTTGAATGATACACTGTCATTAAACACCAATGCCTTCGTGTGCATCAATCTTTCATTTACTGCGGGTTGATGAAACGGTGAACATTTTTTCCGTGATCGTCGATCGCTGAAAGTAACATTATAATTAATAACGTAGTAAGAATGCACGTACAGAAGGGGTAGCTGCCGTAAAATTTATCACTATCTGAAGGGTTTCACCAATTATGCCATTTTCATATTAATGTAATTTGATTTTCGAATTTATTCGAAAAATCGCCTTCGCGGGCCTTATATTTTCTCTGAGTACTAACTAATAGACGTTTTGTTTAAATTATTTATATGGAAGTACGCTGAGGTCCTTGGCCTTGTGCAACTGCTTTGTTCTGGAGCTGCATACACCAAACGATTAGTAAAGCGTATTCAATTATTTTTTGTTACAATCTGCAGGTGATTTCTTTGTCTAGACTTAATAAAATTAATCATTCATTGGATAGATAATGTACCCACGTGTGCATTATAATTATTTACTTTCAATTTGTTATATGTTTTCCACATCGTATGCCGGTGGACATCTAATCTTTCTATCGCTCTCAAACGATAAAACATTGTATAGTTCTAATCTCTCCAAGGACCAACTCTTCACTTACAAGATATTCAGCGCAATGTCAGAGAGGTAAACTTACAAAGAGGTAAACTTACAAATAATTTTTATAATGGTGTGCTTATAAAATTTTTTACCAGTTGACTAACTCAATATTATCTGTTGTCAATATCAGTTTAGATGGAAGGCCATTACAAAATGTTGACCTCAAGCTTATCGGTTGTCGCAAAAAAACGCCAAGCACTCTAAAAGTTATGATTGAATCCTCACGTGATCTGATTTATTTTATTTACTTTTCTTTTTATAACATACATTCAATTTTAGAATAATCTCAAATGCAAATGCATAATATTTTCATTTTAATATCGGTTACATGAAATAATCTTAACAGCCGAAATTGCAAGATTTATGTGCTTTAAAACGAAAAAGAGTGCGCTTACCGTTCTCGTTTTGAAGCGAGTTGTCGTTTTAAAGCATGCAGACCACCTAATCATGAGTGAGAGCGTCTGGATCTACATCTCTAAAGAGGAATTGAAGTATTTTCTGCCGTTGATAAATTATTGCTATTAGAAAAAGTATCGTCAAGATATGAATTCCACATACGCGAAGTTGGAGCACATGGGATTGTTTTGCGTTTAGAATTGAAATTGTTTCGAAATTATACGAGGATTGATTTTTGGTTAAGTTTAAGATTACATTTCCGTCAAAAATCAAATCGCCTGATTTCATTTATTATAGAAACATGGCAGACAAATCGAAGTCTCGGAAAACTATTCACGCATGACTAGATACTCATATCAATTTAAATCAACTATTTTTTATCGTATCATGTTTATTCATTTCAGTGTTTTGTGTCATATGAAATGTATAATTCTATTTCCGGTAGAAATATTTTTATTATATCAATTTCAATGCCAACTTTTCAACACAATTTATACTGTAATGATTACATGCCATAAAAATTTGATCATATTTAGTTTACAGGGTATCGATAACATTATACCAAAGCCTTCACCAGATCGAGTTTTTTACTTCGATATTGAAATTTTAAATGACTTAAGCTAGAACTCTTTCGGCCATCTTGGAAATAACTGTCAGATACAACTTTATCGTTAGATATAACCACTATTTTTAGAAAAAACGACTTTCATTCTTATCACTTTAACATTGTAAAAATTATTGAAATAACTTTTTGAAGTTGAATAATATTTCGACTATTTTTCTTCCCAGACACAGATTTTTTTATTGATGCATATTTTTCAACGTATGAGCTGAACAATTAATTGTTAATGAATAATAATGACTGTGATCCGGAAACAATTTTTATCACTATAAATAAAATTATTAAGTATCATTTACACCTATCAGCGCGAAACTGAGTACTCGGCCTAGTGATTCGACGAGTGGAATGAACAAGCAAGTGAAAAGTAACTGATTTTATTTTGTTGGCTCGGCTGAGGGATGCGCCGACTACCCGGGACAATATACTCAAAGTGTTTACACATTCATTTCAGTATTTAAGTGTCGAGCAAAGATTTTATTCCCAAAACTATGTGTATTTCAAGTTTATAACACCATCATATAAAAAAACACAAATCGACGAATTTTGAGGGATTAAGTGTTTCAGCAATAAAAAATAATATACATTTCACATAGGCTTAGTAATTTTAATAGTTAGGTGGATTGGTATTTTCTTAGAAAACTACAAATATGACGATTATTCATGTTGCCACACTATTGCATTGAACAAGACACCAACACGTTAAAACATAATATGCGTATAGACCAGTGATTTTCATGTGTGGCCACCAGAAGATTTTTCTATTTTTCAAAGTAAATATGAATAAGAAAAAAAAACAAATTTATTGCTACTAGTGTGGCCATGAGAATCTATTTCTTTAGGACCACTGATGCTTATATGCGGCCACAGTAAGATATTACGAGCGAACTTTTGGTATTGACGCAAAAACAGCTAACAATTAATAACTCGGCCGCGTCCACGTTTAATGTAAATGATGAATTAGTGATAAAATTGTACATTGTTTTAGACTGATATGTATACTTTAAACATACAGGTATCGGGCTTTAAATAAGATAAGTCTTATCAATCTTTGAGACCAAAGTCGACATCGGGCATTGTCCTTCATAATATCCTGCTCAATAAAACCTTCTCATATCTATAAACTCACGAAAATCGTACTAAATTAATAGTATTTGGTCAAAATATTTTTTCTATTTCCTTATGGAATACATATCGATACACATGGCTATCCCTAAATAGACAACATTTGACGATAGAATGTAATAGTTTTAATATTATTCATGGCAATTTGAACTACCATACTCTAGAATTACTTAAGACTGGTCTACTAATTTTACTATTTTTTTCCGGATAAGAAATCGCTCACTTCGCATTTTTTAAATTTCTGGTAGTTTTATTAACATAACTCGAAATAACAATTTTCTGAGATTCAAATATTGATGAATTCGCTACTTTACTAAAAAAATGAATAACTAGTATCTCACCTACCTCTCCTCTTACCTTTGCATAATTTTTCCTACTTTTTATAAAGAACCTCATTCTACTGTTGTATAATTAATCATAAACTAAACGCTTTTCTTAAATGGGTTCTCGGATGTACTTGAAAAATATCTTGGATAATAAACCAGTATCAAAATTTTAGATTCAGTGAATGTACAAGCACTTTTTACTTGATTTATATATAATAAATTCATTCGATGTGTGCAATTTTTATTCCCTTATCATTCTTATCAAAATAAATTGATCGCTAATTAGATTGCAAAGATTATTGAATGAAACATACAATTAATTATTTATTGGATATTATCAACCGTGAAAATGATACATTTAACACGTGTTTTCTAATTGCTTTATCGATATTAATGTTTATCGTTATCGATATCGGAAAATATTTCTTTCTTTATTCTTTTTTCAGTTGTTAATAAAAAAAATACGAAATAGCACACATGTGTGGATCGAGCTTATCTTGTCATGAAATAGTAGAAAAAAAACATTTATGTGAATAAATCTAATTTAAGAATTATTATCTTTAATACCATTTTTCTCAATTGTTAAAGACGTAATATCTGATAAAACTGCATTCAATCTCTATATGATTGTTTATTTCCTATTCATTATAACTTGTAACTGAATTGATGAATAAGTTATTTCTTATTCATATGCATTCATTCGATTACACGTCATTGCAGTAGAGTTGCAACGGCGTATATAGAGAATGGAAATATTTTTTTAAAATACGCAATCAAACTTTAATTTTTAAAACTTTGAGCGATTCCACATGTTTTGTCACTAACGATCCGGGTTTCGCCCTTCTGCATCTTCAGGCACTCCATCACACGGATGCAACAGAACTGATAAAAACTGACAGAAACCCGGGTTTAGTGACGAAACATATTTGATATTGAAATTTCATGAAGCACCTTTAGTCGATATCATAAATTATAAAATACGTATGTATATAATACACCTTCAACCCATTATCAAATTGCAAAAGTTAAAATTAAATACACTTCCGTACGCTTTGTCACCAATAATCCGGTATTTGCCTTACTGCATTTTTAGATATTCATTCTAACTAGTGAACTGGCTCGAAACGAATACATTCCGTGTTTATAAGAACAACTGAATGGTCAAATAAATATACATATAGGAAAATTCCGTTACGTACTCGTAGAAGTATTTCTGAAGAAAAGATGATTTTTTACTTAGCAAAATATTATATCTTGAGATCATCATCTTTGATCATTTTTTAATGTTCCTCATACATTAGCAGAATGAATAGCAGGTCTGTGAAGGGTAAAAAACGTAACTTTAAATCCGACTCAAATTAAAACATTTTAATGTGTCCATACCAGATAATTACTGTATATAGATTCATCATGTCATCAACCTATACAATAGGTAGACTGACATTCAAATATCTACTGTGTTAATACGGATCAAAGCCTCCGCTTGTCCAATATTTAAAGGGGGTCGGATCCATAGATTATTTCCGACTCCGGTAAAAATCCCCGGACTTCACAGCCCTGCACAGTAAAATACATCAAACTCAACCAACATTAAAAAAACTCTGAAGGTTTTTATCTATATTTGTTATTTATCTTTGTTTAACTAGCTTTCCGTATTGTTTTTGCGTAGTACTGCGTTTATTCATAACCGAACCCATTTCTTGTTATGTAAACAATAAATAGTTTTCAGATTGATAATTTTACATAGTTAAACAATTGAATGTCATTAGAACAAAACAATACCTAATTGTCGGAACTTTTATCGACTCACGAGTCAGTTCTGTTGCATCCGTGTGATAGAATGCATGAAGAAGCCGAAAGGCGAAACCCGGATCGTTAGTGACAAAACATGAAGAATCGTACAAAATTTCAACAATTCAAATTTAAAACAATATCTACTAATTATTTAGTCATCGCCTATGCTCAACTGTTGAAATGATTCTCAATATGGCAAATATTCTATATTCTATAAGATACTATTTTTCTCCTCGAAAATTTTCTTAATATTGCAAAAAACAACATCATTTTTTAGAAAATTTTATTGTGAATCGTAAATCAAACAGTCAATCATTTTGATCGAGAAATCCAGTATTATATTTGAAAAAGCGTTCATGAAATGACACATTGAACTTCTTAAATCAAAATAAAGACCAATTTTGAATTAAAATGCCAAGCTTCCATAATCTTTTGAATTACGATTTGTTCCCAATTTCTGACCCATAATTAAATTTTCACGAAAATGAAATTTTTTTTAACAGCATTCAGTTATTTATTGACGAGAAAAATTATGGAACATTTAGCTCCTCGAAAATATTCAATATAAAACAACCTTCCTATAACGTATCTTTCTATAATTTCCAATAGAAAATTTCCCTATAGTGAACCCTAACCGGCAGTTTTCTATTATATAAAGCGCTATATTTTAAGGTCATATTAGAATTGTCGTAAATATATTATACTTTACATAGATGTCATAAGAAAAAGATAAGGGTCAACCCCCATGGCACGCAAGGTTGTAAAAAAACTAAACGTTGATCCAGGCTATAAATAGGTTTAACCCTTTGCACTCCAAAGATTTCTAAAAAAAGTTTCTAACAGCTCTCTTCTCTCAAGTCTTTTTTAGCTTATTTTCTCAAAAAAAGATATTGTTGTTAAAAGTCATAAAACAAGCGTTAAAAAAAAAGGATTTATTGCCAAGATATTTATTTATTGAATCACTTTTTAAAATTCGTTACGGTATGATAAATTTTGAAACATTCTCCAGGGTGAAGGGATTTTTTCTTTTTCCTGGAGTATTGCAATCAGAACATACCGAACAATCTTTGTACTTTGTGCCATCAAATATAAAACGCGGATCATAATCTAATCTCTGTTTCTGATCAGTTGTTGATGCATCACTATGAATCCGCATGACACGCCCTCCTGTAACTCTTGGGCTTACATCTTCCTCTGAATTAGATTCAGTTGCAATAGTTGTAGTAGATATCGATATGGTGACTGTTGAATTTGATACGATGAAATGTTCTTCGCCAGACAAATCCAGTCGTTCTAATATCTCATCCAAGTTATTCATGTATTCATCATCACTGCTTTCAATTTCATTGACAAACGAAATCTTCCTGGCTCGAGACATTATAGGGTCATAAATGATTAAAAAAAAAACTATTCACAACGATATATAATTATCTATAAACACACAATATGTAAAAACTTAGTTGCAATCCAAAATCATTACAACTCTTCACAAATATAATGTTGACAGTGACACAATTCTGCGGCGTTCGAATACCCGAACCCCAACATATTTTTTCCCACATTCCAGGAAACATTTGAATGGCTCAATTCGAAAGGAAATATTTATTATCCCTTCTAGTAGTAGTAACATGTACCTTGACTCACCAGGTTAAAAAATATCAGAGAAGATAAAAACAATTTGTAAAATAAATTAAGAAAAAACTATCCACACGTTGTGGACATTGGAGCTGCTAGTGAAAAATAAATGTCCACAACGTGTGGACATTGGAGTACAAAGAGTTAAAAATGTTTGATCTAGAGATTTCATTTAAGTCGTAAAATATAATTGAAAAAAACTGACCTCAAATTTTGTATGGGTACCTAACGAACTCATATAAGGAATTCTCTTATAGCGTGGTTCCTATCTTTCCTCTATTTTTTGGTTTGACTGTATAAATCATAGATAATTTTTACTTTCCAGTAACGTTTATCATGTGTATAAAAACTTATATCATTTTCTTTGTCACTTATTTATTTCAGGAAAATTCAAGATTCTTCAGGGCGTTTCGGGAGAATTTATTGCTGGCGAACTGACAGCGATTATGGGCCCTTCTGGTGCAGGAAAAAGTACTCTAATGGATATACTGGCAGGATACATGTTCGTATTTTTTTTTTACTCACTAATCAAATATAATAAGTCACTTAATCGATGCCTTAAAGTAACCGGAGAATCCATCTTTTTATCGCCAAACTATTCCATTGGTTTATAATTCTAGGTAATATAATACATATCTTTATTCACTTTTAAGGTGTTAACTGTCACTTCTTGATGGAAAGGCATGATATTTTAAATAATAAAAACACATTTTTTAGTACTTATTTCCACAATATATTTTTTTGATCCGGACCGGTTTCGCTCATCGCGAGCATTATCAACTGATTATCAGTTGGATCCGGAGACCGGATCAAAAAAATATATTGTGGAAATAAGTACTAAAAAATGTGTTTTTATTATTTAAAACATATCTTTATGCATAAAAATAAATAACATATTTCCCGTCTTTTCATTACTAAATTAAAATTAGTTCTTTTTCAATGTTACCGAACCATACGAAAAATATCCTTTGTATTAGAAGTCTTGCACTAGCTAATAAATAAAAATGAGGGCTTGTTTTATGAACCACTATAGAACAGTTTGAGAAAATCGTTTTTAGTTTTTGCTAACCTTTATT
Source organism: Himalopsyche japonica (assembly GCA_028555115.1). NCBI lineage: Eukaryota > Metazoa > Arthropoda > Insecta > Trichoptera > Rhyacophilidae > Himalopsyche > Himalopsyche japonica. The sequence goes on along the minus strand of JAHFWJ010000449.1, from coordinate 321,987 downwards.
AAAAAATATTATTTAGCGTATATATATATATATATATAGCGTATTAGGAAGTTTACACTTCTTCCTTATATCCATAAAATTACTTATAACAAAGGTGGACGAAACGTTATTAGTGAATTAGTGAAGAATATTACAATTTTTTCAAATGAAATAAATGTATCTTTCAAATGCTTTTAAATATTGTATATATATATATACAAAATATTTTTGAATATTGTATCGTCGCTTTGAAATTTCTGTAGTGAAGAAGTGATTTGGTTATTTTTGTAACACCAAATATTTCCTATGTATGCAATCCAGTCCCGATCAAATTTCGCATTCCTATATTCAAAACAAGAAAAAATCAACTAACACAATGAGTACCGAGACCTTCATCTTCATCCGCCACGGCCATTACTTACTTTATTTTATATCTATATTTAAAGATTCACATTAAAAAAACACAACTCACCAGAGATGAAAGGGTAAGAAGGACATCTAATGTCTTTAGCCCCCCAGAAAGTGTGTACATACATAGTTAGTTAATACAATAATATGATCCACCGATTCGATTGATTATTGACTTTTCTGCGACTCGTGTACGCTTTGAATGACTGTTTAGCAATAAGTCTAAAGCTTAAAGATCAGTCTAACATAAATATTATGTCAACTTGTGACCATGCAGTTATTTTTTATCAATATCATCAAAGCAGTTGCACTGAGTGCTTTTTGAGTACACTCGCACTAAGCAGCTGATGAGTAACCGGGCCGTTGGGTACATTCTCTTTCATTCTCACAGTTGTATAATTTCCCGGTGCACGAGTACCGAACGTACTCTATCTCCATGCTAGAAGAGTGCAGAAATCGTATGTTTTGGTGGCATCTCGTTCAGACTCTCGTGCACCGGGTGGAATTCCCAGCCACAAAGAGAGAAATTCGAGCCAACGAACGCTAGCCAAGTTCGCATGCACCGAAACAGGTGACTCAATAGTCAGGTGTAAGAAATCGTCGGAATAACGGAATACATAACACATACTTTAGAAAATCTAGAGTAAAATTGCTGATCTATAACAGTTATCATGGATTTATGAGAGAATAAAGTTATAACAAAATCTATACACTTCTAGACTGAATAGTTGCCAAGAAAAAGATTAGCCAGAGATCTGCTGGTAATCTGGAAAAATCTCTCGAAAACTCACCACCTACAAAAGCATCTCTCGGTTAAAGTAATGCTGACACTACAATTGTGATTTTCAAAGAGTTCGTGTTGCTCACTATATAAAAGAAAAACCATAGCATACTATAATTTTTCAAATACTTACTATAAAAATTATATGTATACACCCTTGTCGTAAACAAGTGACAATACAGAGTTAATTTTTTTATGACGTTTCATTAAATTTGAGCTCTCTCGCGAATTTCATCAGTAAAGGATCTTGTAGTACAATTCGAAAGTAAACTAACCTTCAATAGTCACATTAGGACTACCTGCAACAAAGCATTGCAAATGTTGGGCTTTATCCTACGTACTACGAGAGCCTTTTCAGGTGTTAAATTTTTAATATTATTGTACAATACCTTAGTGCGAAGCAGACTTGAGAGTGGGTCTATTGTTTGGGCCCCAGGAGATTTGAAATATGCCCTTATGGTGGAAAAGGTTCAGAAGAAATTTTTGAGACTTCTTTACTTGAGGGCATACGGATACTATCCGTGGCTTTATCCAACTGACTTTCTTTTAGGTATGCTCACTTTTAATAGTTTGAAAAATCGAAGAGAAATATATCTAGCCACATATTTCTTTCGACTAATTCGAGGCCAAAATGAGAATTCTGCCATCCTTAATAATGTCAATTTGTATGTTCCGGATAGTTTTTTAAGAAATCGTGTACATAATTTGTTTGTTCTTCCAAAGTGTAGAACCAATCTGCCAATGGGGATGCCAATGGTAAGAGCATTAACAATGTTCAACAGTATTGCTTCGGATGTTGACATATTTCATGTGGACGAAAGTGAGCTCAGACGAATGCTATTTTTTCAGTTAAATTAGACATTTCATGAGCTTCTTGGTTGGCTTTCTTTTTTTGCAATCCTTATTGATTGTTTTATAGTGTATTTGTTGAATTTTTATATTCTTATATTTAAATATGTTAATATATTACGGTGCAAAAGCATTGAATTGATAATTTATAAGTTTTGTACCGTATAGTTGTAATAAATAAATCACTTCCAATTTTGTATACACCATTGTACCATATACAACGTATTTACTTCTGCTGCTGAATTTTCTTCGTATTATTAAAACAATAAATACAGTAGAAACTTCTAAGTTGAGATCTAACGCTGAAAATATAACCAAATGTTTTGCATTGCCTTGCTGTCATGTTGTATCGCATTTTAGCAATGATAGTGTGCCAAATTATTTTTACATTATATCATTATGCATTATAAAACATCATTATGATATTTTTATGTTAACGTATTCGCATATGCAAATCAAATGTTTCTTATTAAATACACAGACGTGGTAAACTAAATACAAATTTTGTCAAAAGCTATTAGGCCACAGACACTGAATAATATTTAAAAAAAAAAGAAAACAATACTAGCTGAATTTTAATGCTTCTTCAATTGTAATCAGATCACAACAATAAATCATCAGTTTATTACACAGCCAAGTAATCGTAAATTTCTTTTCTATCCTACTAAGTTTTAGTAAAGTACAATAATAATAGTGAATTAGTTGTGTGAGAGCAGAGCTTTTAACTGAGGAAGATTACTAGTGTTTAGGCGAACCGGTAGAGTTTGAGCTTTCTCTCTACATCTCTGGAACTAAATTAATGGCAAAGATCACTAAATTGTGTGAAAGGAATTACTGAACTTCAGAATTTTCTGAATAATTTTTAAAATTTCAAAATTACATTCATTATTTCTATAACGCCTTTATAGCAAAAGCACTCAACCCAGACTTGTAATTATGATGACTAAGCTTTTCACATGAAAATATGCAATCACAACAATTTTTCGAATTCAGTAATACAATATTTTTTAGTCTGATGAACCGAAGGTTATGATCTCCCGTTGAAAATTACGAGGATGTCTAGTGCACATGCACCAGACTGCTGAATTCACTACTCGAGTGATTATCTCGTGATTCTTACTAAAAACTTCTGAACTGTTAATAAAAAAAAAATGTAAAATAATCATACTAATCAATTGAATACACAGTGTATGCAAATCAATGTAGTATGTTACCAAAATATCAATTAAGAGGCCAATTTATTTGTTTATTTGAATTTTCTCGTTAAAACCAAAGCTTTGATTTGTATTTTAGAAATATATTAATAGTCTTTGGTAAAGAGAACAGTGACATTACTTAGAATAACACCGGCTACCTGTAATTGGTATTGAATAATACACCTCCGCCTTCAGTATGGGAAAATATACTCATCAATAAGACCTTTTAAATACACCCAGTCCTTTTTTTACGCGAATTCGATTATACGCGATTTTTTTGGACGGCACCGCTACATTTTTTTACGCGCTTCACTCGTTTTTACGTAATTTTTTCCCCAAATTTGTTTTAATTAAAGAAGACATTTATATATGACGCTAGGCATGTACGTTTCATTATTTTTTTTAAATAAAAAAAATATGTGTATTTTTCAAACTTAATTTTGTAAAGCATTCCATTTTTTTAAATACACATACAATTGCCAAATGTTAACAAGTGTATCGGATATTATGCGAATTTATGTTTTAGGGTGTGTAAAGAAATATAATGCAATTGCGTGAAATTATTTTTTTTACGCGATTTTTTCACGCGCCTTTTGCTGGAACCAATGTATCGCGTAAAAAAAGGACAGGGTGTATTGTAATAACAATGAAAACAATAGTAATTTTACTCCAATGCCGGGTACACAAATATTTTAATCTTGGAAGCTACTTTTTATCTCATCTATTATGGTGATAGTTTTTTTTATTATTATTTTCGTAATCTCATTTCAAACTTGAGAAAGCAAGTTAAAATAAAAATATCTTCTTTGTGTTTTTTATTGCCTACTCAATATAATTATTTAGCTGTACTGTACATATAGTCAAATGAGTGACATATCTGTTATTGTATAGCGTAGGTAATATTAAAATAGTTTGGCTTGTTATCAGTTATTGCAAAGCGCAAACAGTCAGTCACTAAAGTGTTGAACCGTAAAACATTTTCGATATTTGGACAAATATAACAATAAACGAAGATTCATATAAAAAATCATTTTCAAAACAAGATAATAGATGGCGTAGATGACCTTTAAATTTGAGCATTGGATTCTGTACTTGTCATATATCAGAAAAAATTAAATTGTGTCAATTTACAATTCAATTAAATGCGATTCTATTATTATAATTCTCACATCCATTGGGAAAATTAAAATGACGTCTTGAGACTTTACATATGAACATGAATTCATACATATTCATACGCACAAGATGTACTAACTATTTAGACACCAATATCATGCAGGCACGCAAACGTTATCAAGGAGACATGCATGAGAATAAATGGATTTTTTTGTTGAATTTAAGACAACGAAATCTATAGACTGTCATCAGATTTTCAGAAATTTCGAATGTTGAACCATTCTTATGTTATTCAAATTTGAGTGGAACATTTGTCACGGGGTTGCACCAATATTCACCCTCGAAGGATTTACATATTAAATCAATGTGTAACATCACACTGAAAATTTTTCAAAAAGTGACACATCACTGTGAAAAAGTGTGACATCACTGAAAGTTTTTCGCGAATCTGGCATTAATAATACATTTTTTTATTTCTGCCTGACACCCCTTAAAAAATAAATATATATTTTTTTTTTACTGCTTTTTAATTCATATCTGATGGTAACAACTATTAGATATGCATAATGTGACCATTTATTTTTGTCCTCAAAACGGGACATCTATCAATTTTTACTTAACAGTATGAATTTTCAAGAAAACACGTATTTTTTCATAGTTTTTATGTATTAATAAAAAGACAATGAATGTTTATAAAGAAAATCAGAGGAATAAGTAATATAAATATGTTGTTTTATATTTTTTTGATGAACAAATTTTCTGAACCGTAACTGGGTTTGCTTTTAAATAAGAATAGAATTCTTGGCAGGATTTTTTAAATTTCATTTTAACTAACAACATCGCTTTAAGTACTCTGACTTGTAATTATGTTTTTTCTGTCGTCCACAACTTATTCATCTGTGAAAAGACTCTACAGGTGCTTTTGTTCCGGGCAAGCATAAAATGTATTCAATGATTACTCTAAAGTTTTTATGGTTCAAATTATTATTACGAAAGTGTTGGAACAATTCAATCCAACGTATCCAATGAAACGTTTCCAATATTCCATTCGGTCACTTTTTGGGGTGTAATATAGTTACTAATAGAAGTGAAGTGAATACTCATCAAATACTTCTGTGTCTTGGTTGCTATTAATAAATCCCTTTTGAATCAATGTATCCAATACACCTTGAATTTCTTCCCACGGAGGTATTTTGGTTAAATTCAAATTCAAATGGCACTTTTTTTAAATTGTCACCGTGTGTTGGCCTCTTTTTGAAAACGGGACATTTCGACGTCCCTAAGCTGTACTTGGGGACAACGGGACAGGCTACCTAAAACAGGACAGTCTGATTCAAAACGGGACGTATGGTCACTTTAGGTATGCATTCTAAATTATCTTTGACAAATAATAACTTGAAATAAGCACTTAAACCTTCATCGTTACCCTCTGCCTGCCTATTTTTTCCCCAATCCTCAATTGCACACCAAGCAACAGCACCCACCTCACCCTACTGGAACATTGAGGTGTTTCTGAAAGGGTGATAAAACTTTTGATGCATCCAGCATACCTGCTTATGTTTTCTCTAACTTCTTTATGTTCTTGAAATGCTCTAATTGTAAAATTCATTCAATTTAATGGTATTTTTATCAAAACATAAAAGTAGTATTGAGTGGTAATTGATTGATAAGATTAATCCTTAGTGACATATGTTGACATTTTTTAGTCTTGAATTATCGATAATCCAGTTTATCAGGTTAAATATGATTTTATTTCTTTGACAACATGCGACATTTCATTGTTTAATGTATACAACTAACTAAATTAAATACATCCTCACATCTATCCTTGTTAACATGACAAGACGTCTGTTCGCCACAGGCAATATCATATCCTTTCATTCTAGCCACATTACATACCCAACGTCTCTATTTTAATCTTTCCACTTCAAGCAGTTAGTTGCTGCATCCATGCTGCGTAATGCTGGCACAACCAGTAAATGATTAAAGAGTATTAATTATTAAAGATCACAATACTATATGTATAATTGCAATTATCAATTATTATTACACTAGGCATGACTAAGATTGACATACCCAAGCTGGTTGCATCATCATTATTCAAAATTTATTACTATTGTACCAGCATAATTACTTCTTACATTAATAACAACTAATAATTTGGTTTGAAAACTTTTATTTTTAAGTATTCTCAGGTCCATTTAAAGAATCAATTTCAATAGTATTTAAACAAGTTGACCACCAATGTTGGGTCAAATTTACATGCAGCGAAGATTCTTAAATATTAATATAATACCATACAATCTGGGTAACTTTGCACTTTGGGTAACATTGAATGAAACATTACATTTATGATTAGATGGGTGGCAGGGAATTCTACACATCACATTATTCACTGCCTTCGAACAGATTTTTCAATCAATTTATAATTAGTCCTTACTGAGATTCAAACCAGTGACATCCTTTCTGGTTTTTTTTGGGGAGGCCGGGTTCAAAACCTGTCATCTTGTTGATTTTTTTCTCTTTATCGACAGACCAATACAAAAAGGAATAAATCAATGCTTCCTCATATTCAGGGAGTAGCATTAGGAAACCCACCCCCTCAACTTCCAAATGATGTCCCTGACTAGTCAATGATATTGACCACTGCACCACGGACTTCATAACTGTTTGGGTGTGTGTGCAATGATTACAGAAAGTTCATATAAAGATTATAAAGAGACAAACTATCTTAAATCATCTTCCTATGATACAACGAAAATATCAGTATCAATAATTATGGAATTTGCCTTTTCTGCAATGAAAATTTGGTGGTATTGAATGGAGATTGACATATTCATTAAAAAATTTGCTTACATGCGAGAAGAGTATTGTCAAAATTCAAAATCTTGATAATGGTTTAAAAAAAAATACATGTTTATCCATTAATGCGATTATGTTATGAATGATAATTGAAATAAATGATGAAGCCTTAAAAAACAAAAATAAACCTTAAAAAGCTTTATACGCTGCTTTAGACTACGACCAAAATTCTACTTATTGTTGATTGAATAAATTATTTTTTCAGACCCTCGTGGACAGGTTCAATTATGATAAACAATGAAGAGAGAGATCTCAAACGATTCCGACGGAAGGCGTGCTACATTATGCAAGATGACCACCTCCAACCTCATTTGACTGTTCAAGAAGCAATGCATATTGCGGCTAACCTTAAGCTTAGTTCTAGTGTGACCAAAGAGAATAAACAGAAATGTGTAAGGATTTATTTTTTTATTATGTATTAACCTTTGTTATGAAATTTTGTAAATTATTTTGAATGCATGGTGAAACTATTTTTAATAAAATTATAAAAAATTTTACACAATGACTTTGGAAGAAGACCCTAGCATGTAAACACATATTCGTGATACACAAATATTAAATGGTATGCAGCAGTTGCTCGGCAATATTTGTCTACATACAGACTCAAAGTAACTCTTGTAACACGTCAGGTACATAATCAGCATCTCTCCGATATTTGTGTGTATGAGCTAAGCATGCCTTCCGTATAAAATATGTCTAAATAATTTAAACTGGTGTTACTTATTGTATTTTGATTCAAAAAAATTGAATCAATAAAAACAAAATACAGCATTCACTATAAGAATGCAACATATCATTTCATTTTTTAATGTTGATCATTCAATTCAAATGGGGCATTTTATTTTTTTGGGTAGCTGACACACTTAAAATACACATAGACACATGATTTATAATTTTGACAAGCCAGATACAATTTGTATGACTTTTAATGAATTAATTAGAATTTTAAACCCTCTATTAAAGTTGCATCTATATAAAATAACAGAAAGTGAAAATAGTGATGCTAAACATATCACTGTCATAAAAATGTCTTGAGCTCTTAAGGTGACTGAGTTATCATCACATCGATTTGCTGTCAATAGTTGAGTGGTTGACGAAAGTAAAATGGGCTTCCCCTTCAACTTTATTCCTTGAATGTCGATATCGACTACTTTGTTGATGTTATTTTTAAAAAATATTTACAGCAATAGATAAGAAGTGTCGAATCAGAAAAAAGACCTTCATTTTGTGACAGGATTGACATAATTTATCTCAGTTGATAACTCCTTTGCCCTTTGTAATTTAAATTAAGTACTAGAAACGAGTTTATGAGAATTACATATTATTGATCGTTGATTGTGTCATTTCATATCAAAAAATGTGCCCATGTACGACAATTCTTGTGGTACCAATTTACTGATTTCTTTTACAGATAAAAGAAATCCTACAAGCTATAGGACTTTATGACAGCAAGAAAAAACGAACTGGAATATTGTCGGGAGGTCAGAGAAAGAGATTAGCCATTGCTTTAGAACTTGTGAGCAACCCTCCTGTGATGTTTTTTGACGAACCAACTAGGTAAACAGCAGATGATAACAAATTATATTCTTCCAAGTTTTTATGAATTAATTAATTATAATTCATAAAGCATTAAGTATGTCTGCATTACAGGGGTAGCCAAACTGTATGTTTCATTGTTTTATTACAAATAGTACATTGCATACTTGCGCCTACTTATTCTCTTGAAGTAGGCCCTATAACAGAATACGTCTTCATGTTTTCATATCTGAATGTTCTCAGTTCATTTCATACAGCTTTCTTACTCATCAGTTCATCCCATTTTTTTAAAAGTTTTTTAAAGTTTACGATTAATTGTTACATGTGAACTGTAAGTGTGTATGAGAGAGAGAGAGAGAGAGAGTAAGTGAGATGCGGTATTATTGAGACTGTGTGCAAATTAGGTTTAGTGTGTTTGAAGCCACGTTTAAATGTGCTGTAAACATCCACCCTGGGTGGTGATGTAAATTGATATGCAGCATGTTTAAACACACTAAATTAATTGTATTTTAAGAGGTCTTGCAAAGCCTTATTTGTAGTGTGTCTTTTGAACTGGCGTATGATTGAAGCGAAACTGCAATATCTAGGTTGTATGTATGTATTTAATTGCATTAGAGCTAATTCGCATTCTAAATTTTGTTATCTTTGAAATATGGAGAAGCTTTGAATGAATCACAGATTATATTGTTTTAACTTCTCAGTCGTAACCAGATATTTCCTCGATTAATTTGATAACTAAAGAAATAAGCAAATCTTGTTAATTTTTCAGTGGCTTAGATAGTTCAACTACAAAACAATGTGTTGCCTTACTGCGCCAATTAGCGCAAGAAGGAAGAACAGTTATTTGTACTATTCACCAGCCGTCTGCACTCATTCTAGAGATGTTTGACCATTTGTATGCTGTCGCTGATGGACAATGTATATACCAAGGCAGTATTAGGAGCTTAATTCCCTATCTCGAAGAATTGGAATTTTACTGTCCACCATATCACAACCCTGCAGATTATTGTAAGAATTACATACAATATTTACATAACATCAATGAGTTGGTTTATTGATTTTCGGCTTAATAAATTTTAATGATTGAAATTGAAAAATGTTATATATTGTATTTCATGTCAAAAAATATTAATTTTTTGCCCTTGCTAAAACAAAGCTTACTCGTGACCAACAACAAATGTTGAGAAAAAATGTATGATCTTGTTTATCAATTCATGTTTTTTCTTTCTTTGTATATCTCAGTCATAATCACAACATTCATAAGAATTCAAATTTTATACGGATGATGTCATTCTTTAGTCTAAGGATAAACTGTTTGTTGAGAGTTTATACAACAAAGGCACTTGACTCGTGTATCCTATTTATTTTATATATAAATAACTCTTTCAACTCCCGCCTTAAATTCTACCCTACATATTTTTTTATAATATTAGAATCTATGAATTTTATCTATGAAATCAGACAAATATAATAAACATTAAATGTAAAAATCTATTTTCTAATTTTCACTAAAAGTACTTGTAACTTTATAGTTAGTTTTATTGTATGTATAATAATTTAGGGAAACAATGGCTATGTCAATACTGCCTTAGAGAGGAATAAGAAAAATGGTATATCATATTAATTACAATTCTTGTTATTAATAAAAAATATGTTAACTTTATAAATGGTAATTGAAAAATATATATATATATATATATAATCTTGACAGTCAAAATATTATTTTTCTAAACATAATAATTTTGTATGTTTTATATATTCTGCTATTTTGTTTAGTTGAAATTTTTTGATCGTTAATTCATCAAAATCAGATTTTTTTTATTAAATAAAATTAAAAATAATATGTAGATATGCAATGGATTAGTGTTAATTATTAAATTTCGACATTTTTATCAAAAATATAATCTATCATACATTGTATGATTATTTTTGTGCTCATTACATTATATTCTTGTTTGTCATTTAGACAAAATTTGAAATAACTGTTTCTATGCAAGTCTGAGTTGGGAAATATTTTGATCTCGCACATCATTGTAATCAAATAGATATCTCAAAATTGTGACCATAAGAGTTCTGTAATGCTACCAAATTTATATCTGTAACTTGTATGATATGAATAAATTTCACTAGTTACATACTATCTGAAGACTTTCTATAAATTTTATTCTATAAATATTAGGTATTGCTGATAATTTTCTGTAATTCCATTCATGTAAACTAGTTTAAAAGATAAGAGTTTAAAGAGTATTGAAACAATACATAGCTAATAGCTTTTGTAAAAATACGTATTCTTTTTTCAGTTTTGGAAATCGCAACAGGAGAATTTGGATTTCACAATGATAAATTAATTGACAAATGTAAAAATGGTAAGAATGACAAGTGGAGAAGACGAAGACCAGACACTGCACAAATCAATACCATACTTCACATAGGTAAATGATTATTTAATTCATTAATTTCAGCAACTCAGTCTGTGTCCAATGTATGATATGTTGAGGGGTATTTCTTTCACAGCAAATTTCAAATAAAAAAACTGTTTTCAACCAAAAGTTGGCTATTAATTGCTTTGAAAATATACATTGGAGTTCGATATGATGCTTGTGTTCTCAATTATAATGTTTATCTGATTGTAAGAATTTATTTTAATGGCTAAAAGGTAAAATAAAAAAACTCACCATGGAGATGGAGTGGCATATACTATGAAATAAATGCTGGCATTACTTTGATATTTCTATCAGCGTATAATGTGTTAATTGTGGTTGTTACTTTAGTTTACCTTGTGTTTTGGTAGAATATTCTCCTTTCAATTAGCGGGTTATTCATTTCTAAATTATGTTCTTTTGAATATTTTTTTTTTATTTTACTACAGCATTTTTTTTTTTTGTAGCAATCTGAGAAAAATCTCAATTATTATTTTGGATATCAATAAAAAAAATCATTTCTACATTCAAGAGTTATTTCCAATTTGTCTCTAGATCTTTACGTCGTTTATCTATTCACATGTGGTTCTTTACTCTAGGGAAAGGTGACTGTCAAAAATCACAATGATGAGCATTAATGCGTTAATACATCTTTGTATTATCAACAAATTAAACTATTGCACGCTTTGTGTCAAATAAATTTTGAAAACATTGAAAATTATTGAATATCAGAATAAAATATTAGATTATTATTTTTTGATTTTTATTTACAGATAAGATGATGGCGAGCGGAATGCTGACTCCAGTGCAAGCTCCTAAATTACAAATGATTCCACTTTCGCCAACGCCAGTTTATAACCCTAAAAAATTCTTCAAAAATCCACTCAAAAAAACATTATCAATAAGCCCCGGCACAATCTGTAAAGACGAGCAAAGATATCCGACATCTTTTCTCACCCAACTCTCCGTCCTGATTGTGAGAAATATAAAAATATTGACCAGAGATCGAGTTCTGTCATATATGAGATTTTTTATACATATGAGTATCGCTGTAATAATGGGAATACTGTATTTTCAAATTGGCCAGGATGCCAAGTACACAATGGATAACTTTAATTTCCTTTTCTTCACAATAATGTTTTTGATGTTTACTTCATTTAACTCGATGATGTTAACATGTAAGTATATATCGACTGTGTATGTGATGTATACTGATTTATTACATCTTATATGGAAGTTATTAAGTATGTACATAACCTAAAAAATTAGAAAAACTAATTTTCCATCTTTTGATGTTATTTTGGAATATTATTAATTTTATTATTTTAGAAATTTAAACAGCAATTATGTGGTGGGCATTTTCCACCACGAGAGTTGGTAACTGTGTTGGTAATAATGGCTGATTTGTCCTATATTTAAATAAAGGATAATACTAATCCGCCACTTCGATTTTTGTTTATGTATAATGGAGTGATTAGATAAAAGAAAATCAACCAGCTCGGATTCATAGATCTTAGCTGAAAATTTTATGTCTTTGCTGGAGAAAGTCTTAATAGAAATGGTATGAGGTGTGACAAAGTTGAGAATTTATTTTGTCCATCTCAGTTTTAAGTAAAAATAGAAGAAATAGCTAATTATTATCTTTTTCTTTTGCAGTTCCTTTGGAGTTACCGATAATAACTAGAGAGCATTTCAATCGCTGGTACTCGTTGAAAGCTTACTATGTAGCCATGACAGTGTCAGATGCACCTATTCAATTTTTATGCACATTTATTTACGCCATAATTACATACCTGATGACAGGGCAGCCAATAGAAATATTCAGAATATGGTACTTTTCTGTTATTTGTGTGTTGGTGTCTTTTGTCGCTCAAGGAATCGGTCTATTGAATGGAGCTATATTTAATTTACAGGTAACAAACTTAAAAGCATAATGGGTTAACACCATTCTTCTTGGTATTGACCTACTAATATATTGAAATAACTGAAACAAAATTCAGTACAGAAAATGTACTATAATGTGATATTTATCTATTTATTTGCCATATGTTGAATTATCAAAACTTTGAAATGACCAAAATATAACTATTAATCATGAGAAAAAAAGGGAATATTGTTCAACTAATACAGTAGACATATATTGAATCGTAGCATTTCTAATCAGCGATAAAGAATCGAATGAATGGTATGAATTGGTATTTTTCATTTTTTTTCAGAATGGTGTTATATTTGGACCATTATTCATGTTACCGTTTACGATTTTCTCTGGCTTCTTCGTCCGCCTTAACGATGCTCCCTACTTTCTTCAGTGGCTGTTTCACATTTCATATATCAAGCACGGACTGGAAGGAGCAATGCTCAGTATATTTGGTTACAGTCGTGACAAAATGTCCTGCTCCGAAATATACTGTCATTATAAATTTCCATCCAAATTTCTCAAAGAAGTGGACATGGATAATGCCATATACAGTTACTCAGTGATGGCATTATGCTTAATGTGTGTTTTTGTGAGGACGTTAACATATTTCACATTAAATTACCGATTAAAGCATAGAAGACGTTGACCACCGTCTTAGATTAATTATTTTAATATCTTTACAGAACACTGTTATTCCATAAACAAATTCAACATAAAAAACATTTAGCTTTATTAGTTTCAATTATTACTTTACATGAAAACAAATCTTCTCATGACCGCTTTTATATGAAGCTCCGCATTATTGAAGACAGTTCATATCTTTAATTTATTTTTGTAACTTTAAGTTTATTCTGATAATTTTTTTCAATATTAGTTTGTAAATATTTGTTACCATGAAGTATGTACTCAACACTTAAGTGCCCATTAGACCGTGCAAGAGCAAGATGAAAAGTTAAAAATAATCAGTGGAAACTTTACCATCACCCCATGGAAATTTGTGAAGATCCAGAAGGTGTGAAAACCCACATTTTTACATTGATATGCGTTTTCTAAAATACTCTCAAACTGATATACTACACACAATTTTTTCATTTTGAGGGTACAATATTTTTCATACTTTGCTGTGAATCGGGTCTGGCTACTCTCAAAGTCTTAGCTTTTGTTTCAATGTTGCATCTCTTAGGTATAAGAATTGTCTAAATTGTTGCCAAAGGAATGTTTTGAATTCTGTCATTATGGAAAATTTCACATATGATGAAGTGCTCATTCACACCGAAGATTCAATGTTTTTTGATGACATTTTTTCCATAGGCAATATACTAATTTACCATAAAAATTATAACATTCACATTTACATTTACTTACCAATCGTGTTACACTGAATGTGGATTACTTCTTACTTTGTTAACACATCATTGAACCAATGTAGATTTTGTAGGAAGAAAAAATATTATTAGTATATTATCTATGGTTTTATTATTTTGATATCTTGAAATTGAGATATGTTTCCCTAAATGATAGTTAATAAAGTAACTTCTGTGATTGTAGTAATGTTGATCACTGGTGTATTTATTGTTAATATAAAAATTATGATTATATCTATATTAATCTAAATTTGCTCAATTAAATTTTTCCTGAAAAATATAATGTGACCATAGTAGCCCACTAGTCAAATGCCAGAATGGATACTGTAAGAATCAAATAAAAAATATATTTTATATTGATGTCTCTCCACAGGTTTCCAATGATTTTGGGGTTGCGCTTTTACATCTGCCACCTTCTTCAGAATAAGTATGTTTTTTGAGAGAACACTGAATAATTTTTATTGTTCTATGTTCTAATGTAAAGGTTTACATTTTTATATTTTAATGAATGAGGAATTATTATTTATTATTTTTTTTATTATAACATCATATCATTTTATGGGACATCAACGAATTCAAATCAAATTAAAATGATTACTTGAATTTTATAACTCTTTAAACCATCACTTTGCCTTAAGATAAGTTAGAAATATTTTATGATTGCTATGAATATAATAAATATTACACTGAAAGAGATTGAGTATTTTAGGCCTCTTTAGTTAAAACTTATCAAATAATTTCAAGGTTTATAACATTACAATTTTACAGTTGCGTGTCAAAGGAGTGGCAATCTTAATGTATTTCTTTTTTTTGCGTTAACGAGGCTTTAAGTATTATAGTGTAATGAAATATGATTTCTGTATCATTAGACTAAGTTGTCCACTGTTTTGATTCATGCCTCAGAAGATTTTCCACCAAATCCGGCGTTTCATTCGATTGAAGTTATTCCACCCTCCTGAAAACGTCAATTATATATTTTGTTTAACTAAAAAAATTGCTGGAATGACTTCAGGAAGTTGAGCTGTCGAAGAAGGGCAGAAAATCCTTTTTGCGGCAGCCATTCTCCTTAAGGTGGTGGATTTTACTTATAATAATGTAAAACAGTAAGATTTCGTAATATAATACAATAATTTTCATGTCTAGCAATAATCCGTGATTTAAAACAAAATAGGTACGTTTAAATTATATGTCGATAAGAAATTCCCAATTCAAGACTGAGCTTTTTAAAATGGCTACTACGCCTATGATTTTCTACAGGTAATTTATATTACAATTTCTAAAGCTGACAAACGAATTGTTTTAATACATCTTAGCTGTGATTTAAAACCATAAAATTTTCATTGAAAGATAAAACACAAGGGACATTAAATAATTGTTATAACCATACTTTTAACCCCCACTTATATATTACTGTCAGCTTCTGCCATTTATCACTTTTCTGTCACATTTTGTATTTATCTCATTTTCAACTGATAAGTTGAAAATACTTACAACTGAGACGAGTTTTTCATTGAATCTTTAATGGTTTAGTATAAAATAATGCATTTTATATACAGTAAGGATTTAAATCAATATAATTTTTTTATTCAGTACAAAATTATAAATTAACCAAGATATATATTCCAATATATTTATTAACAGCCATTAAATTATCAACAATACATTTAAATACTTTCGAAAATAACATAAAAAATTGTAAAAATGGAAAGATCGCTCACATCTTCCTTGCGGATATCAATGTGAATTATTAATACTAACTGTCTTGCTATATTTTGGGGTTCATTGTGTTATTCCCTAAATCAATGACTACTTACATTGCAATACATGAATATGAATATATCTAAATTGAATGTGAATCACAAAACGAATGCTCAAATTCGCTTTTTTTTTTATCAAGTAGCGAATTCATCATTAATGGGTATTATACAATACATAGAACATGTTACACGAAGTATATTATTATGGAATATCATTTCAGTTGCATTATCGTGAAATATTACTGAGTTATTTCATACTAAACTAGTATGATAAACTCATACAAAATTATTGAAGTGAAAATTATTGACATCAGAACATTATTTACCAAGATTTCGTTTTGAACTTCAAACAGAGTCATTTGGTGTTCTCGTCAATTGTGAAATATTTCACATTAATAAAAGAGATGAATTTTTCAATCGGAGCATAAAAATATTTTAAGGATGAATTATGTTTCATTGAAAAATATCTTTTTTTGACTTTCCATAAATAACTAAGATTTGCCCTTTTACCTTTTTAGAGTTACGATTACTTCTTTAACGAAAATATGATTAAAGCATTTGACAGTCATGAGGTGGTTCAAAATTGACATTGATGCTTAATAGCTCTGTTTGAAACTTAACACTTGATATGTGTACATTCAGCCTATTGTGATTGTACAGTAATTTATGATACTTTGAATGTGATAGTAGTTCAATGTCTGTGTTATATATAATATACTAACATTAACAATTACAAAAATTGTATAAATACTATATTTCTATTATAAGGTCTGTAGGTATTTAAGAGATTTATATATTTTGTACTTTGATATATTACAATAAATCCATAAAAAGACTGTTCCACAAACAAATTAAAACAATGAAAAAGTGAAGTGCCAATATAAAAAGGAAAAAAATAAATAAATCTTTATATCAAAATGTGTTTATTATTTCAGTTATAAAACTAGTTCATTATTACAATACCAGCTCTCTTCATTTGAAAATTTTTGAGCCACTAAAAAATATCTGCACACAACAACACGGTGAAAAAATAGTATTTTAGTTCTACAATTAATTTTTTATAAGATATAGTTGATAGCTATTTCGGCTTATGTCATCGTCAGAACTACCAAGTAAATGACAATTCAATCAATAAATCTGCACACAATGTTCACGGCATGCTGGAAACCAGATAAACATTCAGCATTTCTATGTTCATTCACCACATTACAATAAGCACAGAACCATCGAAGGACTTTTACAGTGGTCACCAAACCGTAAACAATATTTATTAATATAAATAATAGAATGAATAAATATTATAGATCGGCATCAAGATTTTTTTCCTACCCTTAATCCTTCAGATTGAATATGTTATTTTTTGCTGAACAATATAATGTGCAATTTGAAAAAATTACCTTTTTCAAGATACCAATTTTTTAACACACCAAATTAATAAATTAAAAATTATTGATCAAAGATAGTTTTTCGGTTGATATTTATGTTTTATTTCAATCAATAATTAATTTGCTCAGAACTTTAATGAACAATATTGCAAGGTGCTGTTCATCATGGCTGATCTACATCTGTTACCGTTTGATTATGGATATACAATATTCAAAAAATATTGTTTGGTCAATAGGTAAAATATCATGGCACTTTATAAAAGCACAGGAATGTGTTGAAAAGCTTTGTCAGGAACATGGATTGAAAAGAACGGACTAATTAACTTTATATTAAAAAAATAAAATAAAAAAAGAGATGGTGTACCTGCTTTTGACATTTGTTGTGGATGCCCTTAAAGTCGCTTCAGTTCGGCCTGTCTTTTAGATTGTTCCTTATGCCATGGAAGGTTCCTTGTGACCTTCCATAGAATCAGCTCTGCAGAGAATATTAATTACAATATACAAAAGAATACAAAGCCAAAGGCTTAACAACTGAGATAACAATTTACAAGCAATCATACAATATGTATCTATAGAAATAAATTAATTTAATAAATTAATAATTTTTAATCTATATAAAGTCCACTATAAAATCAATTAAGTGTTAAGAAACATATATGAAACAGTTTCCTTAAAATAATCGTTAAAACAGTTCACAATATTTTCAAAGCTTTTTTTTCCTATAACCATTTGACTGGTGAGTTTACAATGAAGACAATTGTTGCATAACAATCATAATCATACATTTAATTAAAGCGATAAGTAATGGAACAATTGATAAAACTGTTATAGTTGTTATCATTATAGATATTCATAACACTACTCAATGAAATTTTGAAAATTGTAGCAGCAAATTCGTAGCCCCACTAGGTGTTTCTAAAACTATACTGATTTGGATTTCAGCTAGTAGATAAATATTTCATTAATATACACATATTTTTAATGGCATTTATTCTCATGAACAGATGTTACTTTCACTCAGACTTTTCATTATGCGCATTTATTATTTTTTTTAATTGGATAAAGAATTAATTTTTTATTGATAATTCAGCCCATAAACAATTTTATATGGCATCACTTGGAAACAAAATCATCACAAAAATATCTTACCTTCATTAAAAATTTCTAAATGTAATTTAATGTATGTATTTGTATATAATATAAAACAATATTCATAATTTTTTTATACCTATTCATATTTTAAAAGAAGGTTCGAGTAACTAAGAAACAGGCAGCTCTTGTAGAAAAACCTCTGTTGACATAATGTATGCAAATGCGGATAATAATATGCATTCATTATGAAAATAAGTTTTTAGGAGTAAAAACCGATAAAAACCGATAAAAACACCTGTAGATTAAAATTTGAGCTATTGTTTTTTAGTTCTAATAAGTTAGCCATTATCATTTCAATGAATTTTTGTAAATCATTTAACAACTTTTATCATTAATAGATGTCACTAAATAAAAATCTGGACAATATCTCTAAATATCCGACTATAATTAAATTGTGCCTTTAAAAATTGGAAAGCTCTACAATGAGCTTGGAAGTACTAGTGTGTAATGTGGGCTATTCAAAATCAAAATTTGTTCCTGACTCACTAAAAATGTTATTACGAACTTTCGGTAACTGCGAACTATCAACAGTTCAGATATACTGTTTATCAGCAATCTAAATATTTTACATAAAAATGTAAAGTATTCTCAATATTATATAAAAAATATTATCTATAGATGTCTCAGTATTACCATGATAAATCTACCAAATGTGAAGTTCCTGCTGATAATCATTACTCACTATTTATTATTGATGTACACGTGTTCCTTATATTAATACTGATTAAAAAACGAGTTTTGTCGATTGTATTAATCCTTTTTGTGATTAATGATGATAATTTATACATATTTTTTACTGTCGTCTAGTCTCGTTAATCACGAGTAATAAACAAACATGATGTGTAAAAAACTTTTGATATTAAATTATAATAATAAAATGCGCGTAAATGATACTGACTTTTAACTTTTGTATGTTTCCTTATTTTTTGTTGGTCCCAAGTTATAATGCCAGAGTTGACAAACTACGGCTTTCAAGCCAAAGCAGAGGCCTGTTTGTGATCCAGCCCAAATCCAAAAGACACACTTCTGTTCACAAGAACAGCATGATTCCTTTAGAAAAAAATTCCCGCTTAGAATTTAGAACTAATTATTTTAAAGTAACATTTGCTGTTTAATAATACGATTGTTTTACGATATTTTCTTAGTAAATAACCGTTTTTTGCTGCCACCTTTTTTCAATCTGGCACTTTAAACAAATATTTATAACTATTTTAGTGCATATAATAAAGTAAACATAACCACAAAGATTTTACTTCACTCAATTCAACTTTCACTTCAATGCCAAACACGTTCATTCAGTAGTCAGACGGGAAAACCTGATCTGTTTTGTTGAAATTATGCAGGAGAATGGATTCTTTTTTTACATATTCGTTTTTTTAATAAACGTTACCAGAGTATCGGCGTGTAATTCAAATGAATTAAAAAAAAAAGTATTTCAATGTTAAACGAGTCCATATTTAATGGAAATATTCGTGAAAATAACGAGATATCAGGTTTTGTCACAAAAAATCCTGATTATGAAGTATTTAAAAGCTCCTTTCCCGTACGTAAACATAGTTATGTTCCTTTTGTCACTTGTCGACCCGAAATATATATTTATGTTCAAAACTTTTAGCTTTGATAATATTTAATTTTTAATATTTTCTTTGTGGTAATACCGTCGAACCAGTTAGTGTAAAATAAATAAAAAATATATTTCTACTAATTGAAGCTAAACACGTGTTATATATTGTGTAAAAATATTTTAGTATTTCTTCAGTTAAAAACACGTAAAATCTCACAACCAATGATGCACACGTTTTCGAGAATAATTAATGTTATTAAAAAATCTCATTACATTTAAAAACAGTAATCGTCAATTTTAAAGCCATAGCTCTATTCGTTTATGAAAATAATATGATATTTTTTAGGCTTATATGATTTTATTCAAATGGATAACCAACAGTTAAATTACACTGTTGTAACACAAAATAGTGTTGTCGTCCAACCCACGTTTGCTTAAAAACAGAACGAAACTGGGAAATTGTAGCAAACAAAATTTATACTAAATCTAAAAAGGTTGTGTTTTAATTGTATGCGGTCACATACACTAAGCAAAACACATGTTTAATAGGGAAAAAATTCATATGTGTATCATGTTTACTAATGAATGACATCAGTAAACATATTGATTGGTATGCAGATTGTTGTTGTCTACATTATTCACTCATGAAATAATAATTTGGCCCGGTTGCATAAAAAAGTCATTAATTCCGTATGAAACATTTACGGAGATTTAATCCAACACAGAAATATTTAAATATTTTTTTTCAGATGTTTTTGTTTTGACATTTTCATTGGTCCAAGAATAAAAAATTGGAAATTATTGAGTTAGAATGGATATTCATAACAATATGCTACCACTGTACAATTTGAAATAAAACAAGATGATACTTTTTATTTTCTCTCATTTGTTTATAAATAGTACAGTAAAGAAATATATTTATGTCAATAAATCATGATTTAAAACATAACAAATCAAATCATTATTCTGAATATTAATTATCGATGACTTAATGAATAAAATCAATGGCAAATTATTAATTTATCCGATATTCTTGTATTTTTTTCGTCACCATTTTTTTTTGTATCTGTGTCTACATCCAAAATTATTTGTAAAAGTTCTTGAATGGATACAGTTAAACGTAGAGCGTTAAATTCGCGTTTTCTCTCTCAAGTGTCCAAGGGAAGTTATCTCTAACGTCATTTACAAAATAAATTTAAGCTTTAAATATTTTACAGAGCGTAGCAATAGAGCCAAAGAAAATATCTCCCTCCTGAACAGATTTTAATTCTGAAAAGTTATTTTCTAATCAATTATTACAGTTCAATCGGTGATGTCGATCAAGAAGGAAATCTCCAATAAAAAAAAATATCTTCTGGTTGTTATCTAAATCTTAATTTAATATTTATGCGTTTGGGAATCTTTGATCTAAAAGTATAGATGACACATGAACAGCATGCGGGTTACTTTATTTTTTACAATGATTTCAATTATTATAACACATTATATGAATAAAGAGAACTTAAAAAAGTATTCAGGATAAATATATTTTTTTATATTAATTTAGAATAAGAAATTCAATATTATTTTATTTTTTTTGGAAAATTCTCAATCTCTAAATATACGTAATAACATACACATCAATTCAAAAATACTACAATATATTCGAAGATCTTGGGCATGTATGTTTTTTTAATCAAAAAAATTGCTTATATTTATTAAGAATAAATCATTAGTAAAATAATATTACTTTAATTATTACACAATTAAAATGAATCATTTTCTGGCAACCCTGGATGAGCGTGGAATTTCTTTATCTGTAACTTTCTATGGAGATTGGCTCATTGTCTGAAAAGATGCTATTGGGAACAACAAACAAAAAATATTGGCACTGCACAGTCAAAAAAAACAGAGGGTTCCCACACTTACTTATCAAACAATAGTTAAATGAAATAGTTTTTGCGAATGTAATTATATATCTATCGTTCACTTCTTACTGAATTGGATATAATCTTGATATGATGCAATACTATGTGTTTATAATAATAATTTGATATTCTAGGCATACGGTGTCAAGATGTCAATACTTACACATTGTATAGTACATTATTGCCATCGCTATGTCGCGCATTAAGAGATAATAAATTTACGTACGTCCAGAACCGCACTATAAAAAATATCTGCATCCGATATGGGGAAGAAGAGAATAATAAACGAATAAAATTTACAATCAACAGAATCACACAGAATACACAAGATTTAAACGCTAGAGCAATATTTTTTTGAAAATTCACTTGACAATAAGTAGGCATATTTTGGTCTTTCTAATTACCCAAAATTGTAAAAAAAACATATTGTAATACATGGCGTGACCAAAAACATGGACACGACTGTATTTTTTTAGTCTTATAGGTAATTCAGAATATACTGGTATGTTACGATAAGTGAATAATTTAATTATATATGAAAAAAATCTTATATTTTGCGATTGCGTAAAAGTCAGATATTGCATATAATATTAATGTTTTGTATAGTGAATAAAGTCTATTTGTGGAGGTTTTCATTATGGACATTATATTTCTCAATAGAGTGTCAAGTAGGTAATATGTTAACGTTAGCTTGTTACCGCGCTTATTGTGTTTCCTTAAACGAGTATATTTCAAAATTGTAGCTATAGTGCCGATTTCTTTAAGATTTCACCCTTCCCTTGGATGTTTAGGTTTTTGATTAAAAAATCAATGTCAATTATTATTATTTTTATATAAAAAAAGCATCAATCAAAACATGTTTTATTAATGTTATAGTTTCGTGATTTTTATTGAGTAAGCTTTATAAGTCTCTATAAGCAACACAAAAAAATTCATTTTATTAAGAGAGAATTAAAAAAAAAATCAATCAGGTTCTTAAGTATAGATGTAGAATGTTATTTCTTATTTAAGAGACGAAGTGGTTTCAAATATACATATTGCGCGCATATTCGACACTGAAACTTTCCTTAAAAATTTAAATAGTTTTGGATGTTCATATGTCTTTTTATCATTTGAAAATAAAATAGTCTGATGTAATTGTATCGATTGTAATGAAATGATAATATCTTGAAAGTAAACATACGTCAAACGGAAAAATCGCTAAAAACAAAAACTGCAAATCCGTATCACGTGTATACTGGAATGCGGATTCAATGACATTGTATTGTATATCAGAGCTTGAATCATCTTTCTATAATACAAATGATAATAATTTTGGATAAGTATTAAGCCAATATTTTTATGGAAAATTATCTGAATAAATTTGAATACTCGTAACGTCAGATCAAAATATGAAAAAGTCTATCGAGGTGGTGCAACAAAATTAATTTAATTCCTTTTAAAAAGATATATACAGATAGCTTACACTTAGCATTATATTTAAATGTAAAAACAACCTAATTTGTTACAGTACTCAGGTGATAATAATTCAGATAGCGAAAGCAATCCTGATCATTTTATCATAAAATATAAAAAAACGTACTAAACAACTTGTGTTTTATTTATTCGTGTAAAAATAAATAATTTTTGAAAACAATGTAGGTTGATGATGATGAATTATGTTAATGACCAGTTTAAAAAGGCGATGTTGTCTTGATCTATATGAACTTAATGCTGATTTAGTAACAATAAATGATATAAGACTCCCAACGCAGAAGTTTAACGATTTTAATTTTACTGTATGATTCCCGGTATTCTAGATACAACGAAGTTGTCAAGAGTCAATCTTTTTATCAGTTTATTAATATTTCATAAAAAAATTCAAAACATTTGACTAAGTTTGTTGGACAATTTATCGATTCGAAACAAATTTATGGTTAAAAAAATTATTTCAAGAAGAAAGGGTGCAACCTGATGAATCGAAAACAACTCTAATTAATTTTTATACACTGGCATTACTTTTTCTTTAAATATTTCTCAGATATCTACTTTGTATCTTGAAAAAATAATATATTAATTATATTATATTATAGTTACTCGCGTAATCTTTTAGTCTTTAAACTTACTTTTAATCATAATTCTTTCGGAAAAATAGACATGTATATTTAACTTTTTAATTCTTTTTGACATATTCAATTCATACATCTAAAAAATTCTATCAGTGATTGCAATTATATTATGTTATTTAGTTTGCATTATTTTTCTAACATAAATAATTACAAATTATTGCTGTCCAATGAATTTTAATTTAAGAAAATGTAATCGTAGTGAAAATAAAACCTTGTTAAGCCGTTTCTCAAACAATCTATTTTTGTATATTTAACGATATTCTACCCAGAATTGGTAGTTTATATATTGATCATTTTTTGTTTGATTTTCGCTGAAACAGCTTTAATATTTACAATAAATGTAATGTAAATGACCTAAAAGTCGTGTCCATCTTTTCTCAGTATATATCATGGAGTAAAAACTATTTAACCCTATTATTGCGACATATTATGTGCAAGCTTTTGCGACTCTAGCGAGGACTGCCGAATCTATCATATATAGCATAGGTTCCCAAACTTTTTCGGGTGGCGACCCTTTTTCATAAAATCCATGTGACGCGCGACCCCCCATTCAATCCAAAAGCATACAATTTTTTTTTTTAGTTGACCGTATAAGTTGGCGACCCCCAAGTTGGGAGCCTATGATATATAGTGTTGTCATTGAAAAAGTAGCTTACACGTTTTCAACAGTCCACATGGTATTGTTTTAGGGGTACAGTACGCTTCAAATTAAAAAAAAATCTGTGTTAGAATCGCAACATTTCTTGGATGGTAATCGCAAAAGATCCGGCAACTAGATGGTTAAATATTGTTCACACATTAGCGGGTTACCGAATCATGTATGTATAATCATGTATTCTTGATTGATTAAATAATTTGCTATTTGAAATCTCATTCAGATAATTTTTATCAGAAAATTTATTTTACATAATTTGAGTATATTATAATCTATCATTGATAAAGTGACAGCGATATGAAACTATGTACCCTGAATGAATGCAAATACAATGCATAATTGTAATTATTTTAATCTGAAGTCATAGTGCATTCGCCTCTGGCTGTAATCATCGAATAAGTAAAAGAGCTATGAGATTTTATAGAAGTTAATCGAGAATTGTATTGGAAAGGAACGAATGCTCGTTGCGTACTCGAGTGTGGGTTGGTACTCGAAATTTATCTCACGAGTTGGTCAGTGCTGTTGTCAGTGTGGTGAGACAGTGACTCCGCCACATGTAATTAATAAGTCATCCGATTTAAACTCATCAGTCAGTCCACAAAATAGGCGCGAAAATTGTTTTAGTTCTTGTTTTCAGAGAATTTAAAACGCAAGCTCTGCATAATTGAAGTACATTTAATTAACAAAACGATAAAAGTGTTTTGTGTATAAATAGTTCCCTAATTGTGTACTCGTTTTCTGTATAGAATACAGTAAATATATATTTTATGAACTGTTGTGTGTAGTAGTGAAAGTATTTTTGTTTTCGGTGAGTGCTAAAGATATTGATTTTTTTATAGTTCACTGTTGATGTCTCAATCCAGTGTGGCTTAATATATTTTTGTTATGTTTACAAAATATAAGCGTACGAAAAGTTACCCAATTTGTTTATAAATTTTTGTATCAGTTATTGATTTTAATTTAGGTTGAAAGGAAATACACACATGAAAATTAACATTGTCTCTAAAAGCATGTCAAAAAAATAGTTAATAAAAAATGTGTTTAAAATAATATTAACACATATGAGTGTATATTATTCTCCTTGTTACATCGATGTAATTTTTTCGATAGAACAACTCTATTCTTTTATTTTATTTATTATATTATTTTAAAAATACACGATATTTTTAATTACTAAGCCTGTATAATTTTAGTGTACTAAAAAATAACTGTAATTATTTATTGTGAAGTAATTGTTCCCAACATTTCTGTGTTGGAAACACCTAGTTTTTGTATGCAGCTCAGTGAGATCAATATGCTACATGTTTTTTCCAACAATTAATGAATTTTCATTTTAAAAACACATATATTAAAGTAGCATAAAGCTCTTTGTTTATATAACTTTGAAAAAGTTTAAAACTGATTGCCGAAGTACTTACACAATTGACGAAACAACTGTAGTAAACAATTCTCATAAATATATGGAATGTTATTTGTAATATTGATAAGAGCTTTAGTTTCAGTTTATACATATTATGTATAATAGGCTAGCTTTATGAAGAAATTGAATAGTTAAAATATGAATTAAAATGGAAAATGAACATTATTTGAATTATTTTGAAGTGCGGGGCCATAACGGGGACTTAACGCCGATTTGACCAGTTATATCGATAAGGATAACAAAATTAACGGTTTTCACAGTCACGCTTATATCGTAAATCAATATTGTATTAAAATTACATGTTTTAGGATAGTTACATCCGTAAGATAATTACGCGACGTCTTTTTATTGTGTATTTCGCTTCATACTGTACATTGGCTGAATCACGATTAATAATTGTTTAATTTTAAAAATAATTTATTAATCGTGTCTCGACTGATACCGTTTATTTATGTCGTTTTTCTGTTGATATAATCACTATCATATCTTACAAATAATTGATAATATGTATTGTTACTAAACGGAATTCATCCTTGTGCAGATAGATTAAGTTTACATTATTTTTATCTCTCTGGTAGAAAATATGTAATTTCAAGATCAAGATCATCAATTAAAGTACTGCCTTTGACATCAATTTATTATAAACACAAGTCTCAACTGTAATATGCCGAAATAAATTATTATTGACCCAAAGGTATATCTGTTACAAACTTACATCTTTTACTAGAAAGATGATATATCGGAGACGTGTTAAGTGTTCAAATAACCGATAAAACATCTAAAAAACCCCAAGGCAGATAAAAGAAGACTAGTTGATAGTTGAAAGCTTCAATACGTTCTGTTTAAATTAAAATAATTGTTATGTACCAATTCTGCACGGGCAACTAAAAAATCCAATAAATATTTATATAGATACAATTTTTAGCATTTATTCCACAATTTATAACATTATCTGTATCTGTTAAAAATCCTCTTTCACCTCAAAAAGTTTGACTTGAAAGTTGTATATTTAAATTATGTATAAAGTGTAAGATTCAAAAACGCAGTGAATATTCTATGGTTTAACTATCTACAAATAATACCTGTAATAAACATACCTCAGATTTATATCGGCGGTGCACTTTCCCTATCAATAAAGAATAAGCAATAAAAAATTTAAAACTTTTATGCCGATCTTAAATTTAATATTACTTTGATTTGCAGTTAGTTTGCCTTTTTTAATGCAAGTTAACTGAAAATGATAAAGTGAATTTTTTTGTTATATTTTCGACGACACAGTAGGACCGATATAAAAACGTAATGAAAACGAGTTTGCTATTAACCACAAAATACAAGCTGTTCGATATTTTGATTTGTTAGCGTTGAAAGAAATAGACCCAGATGTGGATGTACATATATGCTAATTAACTTTAGATTTATAGATTTAGATTTATCATAGATTACTCAGTCATCGGCAACACTTTAAAAACACAAAAAAATCATTTTTATGATTATTCTTTTAATTAAATTATTGTAATTATTGATATAATGAATAAATAAACCTTAAAGAAATGGGGTATAATAAAAAATATGTCGCAATATGTAAGGAACAAAAAAAAATGTGCAATTTTCACTTGAATGATGATAGTTTTGCTATGGGTCCAGTGGTTCTCACGTGAAATTTCACTATGGCTCCATTATAAACATCAGCTGTCCAATGAATATGTCTTGTGGCCGCACCAAATAGTGATAGAAATAGTTTCGATATTTATTTTTTATATACTGCATTACACTGAATGATCTTTGATAATATACAGTTGTAGGCAATATCGACAAATTTTTTTTAGACAGTTTTGTTATTAAAACGGTCCTTTACTTAAACTCGACTAAATGTTAGATAAGTCAGGTTTATTCAATCAATTTTTTAATAATAATAAAAAATTCATTTCTAAAAACATATTTTCTTAAATATCAATATTTACCATAAAACTGTTTGTGGCCGCAGCAAAATCCTTTGGTGGCCGCACATGAGAGCCACTGGTCTAAACATAGCTTAAAAAATTTAAAAAAATATCGATTTATAAGTTTTTATGATTATTGACAATTATATTTATGTAAAATCAAATATATAAAAATTTTCTAAGTATAAAAATATTGCAGACCAATGGAATTTATAAAAATAATTAAAAGTTTAATAACTTATGGAAAATTTTCACAGGTAAACAAAAATTGTCGGTTATAAAAGTTCAACCTTTACAAAAAAAATACATCTAAAAGATATTGTAAGTTTTTAAATGAAGCCATATTTTTAAGTATGATTTGTAAATTGTGTCATAATTAATATATTTCGATATGAAAATTTCTCAATGAATTATTTAGTGGAATGTGTGCTATAAAACTAATACACTCATATTAAACAAGAAACTAATAACAATTTACATTATCGGGCGCATTAAAAATAATATTTTTTATTGATATTAAAAAAAAAACACATTTTTGATTCCTCTTTTGATGACAATCTATGGTTACAAATAAAATAAAATTGTTTGTTCTAAAATACAATTAATATGGTGTCCTACGAATAGCGTTGATGTAAAATTTTTAACCATCTTAATAACAGTCATTAGGGTAAACATGCGCTACTTTAGTAAAAGTTCATTGTAGTAGAGATATTTATCTTTATTATATCACTGTTTTACGTAAGAGTTTTGATTGATTTTGAAACATGTTTACAACGTAAATGTTGGGAAATAATGATATTGATCTTTATGTCTGATAAAAGTAAATGCTGTAAATTGTTAAAATAGATAATCAAAATTACTGACGGTGATGTATTTTAATAATAAAAATTCAATATTTCGTACTGTTTGACAATTTATATTTTTAAAATTATGTTTAAGACCGGTTCGCTCATCACCTTTAATTGCATTGTCAACAAGAAAACACAGTTAACACCTTAAAATGATGTTGGTATATTAGTTGAAATTGTTCAAAACAGCTGATGATTTTTGAACCAAAATATTACAATTTATAATTATTACATTTCTACTGTACCAATCACGTCTTTATAAAAATAAGTATAAAGTTTATATTTTATTTACATATATACGTAATATTTAATAAATTAATGTTGGAAAATACATTTTGAACAGAAAACAAATATCAAACAATTATTAGTTTTTATGTTAACAGTAAATATATATATTCATTATTTAGAGTCATATTAGATAAGGACTAGATAACTGTAGAATAATTGTCATTAAAAAACAATTGATATCGAATGTATTCATATAACAACGTGTTTGTTGTTTATTACCAAAATATAATTGCTTACACCTACCTACATTACATACTTTTTGCTACGATTATAGTTAGGAGGGTAGTTATGTAATCAAAAATATTTTTTAATAACGATGTTATGATGAATGTATTAAAATTTATTTACAAATATTATATCAAACTACATCCGCTATGTCATTAGTTTTACAGCACATTTTATTGTATTTAATCTACAATAATATATGTTAGTGAGATAGATACTGCATTGTTTTAATAATTATGGTCAGACAATTGACAATGGAATGTATAAATCATTAATTTTATTTTATTGATTTACATTTTTGCATGCCAAGTATATTTTTTTATTGTGAGTGTGTTTGTATGGATTTCGATTGTTTATCTATATAAATAAACTAATATGTACTCTAACATTTCATTAAAAACACTCTAATACCCATCATTTTAAATAACATAATATCGTAGAAATAGTCCATTTGGTAAATATAATAATATATGAATTAAAAATGCGCTTACCGTTCTAAGAAGTAGGGAGAGATGTTCTATAAATATTGATTATATTTATGTTTCGATTTTCACTTCAAGACTCTAGAAATTATTTGTCAATTAATCGTGTTTATATAATATGTATTATGATCGTTTAATTTTAATTTCCTTTATACGCTCAGCAAAATTGAAGTATTACCAACCTATGCTTCATTTTTAATCTAAGAATTAGAGCGAATCACGTGTCACATATATTTACAAACCAAGTGGAATAACAAAGTTATCAATTTTTATTTTATATTGAAAATGATGTTGCACAAAGTTACCACCGAATGTATCGAAAATGTTAATGAAACTGCCATTAAACATCATACATAACGTATATTAGATATACGCTAATTGTACATCTGCTTTGTCAGGAGTTTTTTTTTTATGGAAACGTATATTGCCAAGTGTTTGCTAGAACCTATCCTATAATATAGTACATTATATGCTACACGTAATACTATATTTTGGATATATGTGCCTAAGCACCAAGTGTTTCTTCCGCAGTTAACGTGTCAATCATGAAATTCTTCAGCTCATTATATTATATAACACATTTACTTTGATTGAAATTTCTCCATATACAATATGTAACACGCTGCACGATGAATGACGAGCTCTGAAAAAAAGTGTGTATGAGACCATGACTCTTGAATAAAGGTATCATAAATCGAGGGCTACGAGTAAAAAATAACTGTTATATTCCGATTCATAATTTTATTATAATTTTATAGATTTCATTATTGCATCGTATTTTTCTATTGGTGTATGTTATTATGTTTTAGCCATACGTCTATTGAGACACAACATTCATTTACTTTTTTCTATTTATTGTCCATTTACTATAACTTCGAACCGGTCGGTTAATCATTTTATAGAGTCACGTAATAACCGAATTATTGTGTTATACAAATTCGATATACCTAGTACTAAAATTGTCATGTTGTCGACTTTCAAAGATTATTGACGTATTAAATAAATGCCGACATGGGCAAAGTTGTCAGTGTAGCAATTAACTTTCATTTTCTTTATATCACAACTGATTTTTTTTCAACCTCAAAAAAATCTTTTACATCTTTCTTACATGTCAAATAACATTCAGATAATTGCAGATTATTAAAATATTATATTATATAAAGTATTAAGAACATTTCATTTAAAATATAAAAATTATAAAACTTAATAATACTAACCATGGTTTGGGGCGGAGCCATTTGGTGGGGAGCATTAAATTTCAAGAACCACTATATCAAATAAGAGAGATATATCAAATAAAGAAAATAAGATATAATAAAAATAAAATAATTTATAAGAGAGATATATCAAATTGTATGTCAAAAATTTCGCGTAAGAGGTAATTTTTGTAATGAAAAATAGCTTATTTCTTCAGATGATCTAAATATATTTTTAATAATTTACGATATCGACTGAGTTATACTGGAATGGAATTTCAATATAAAATTTGAATTGTTAAAACATTCCAAATTTCCAAATGTTTCGTCACTCATGACTCGGGTTTTATCTTTCGGCATCTTCTGGAATTCTATTACACGGATGCAATATAAATAACAGTCGAAGTCAGTTCAGTGCAGCTGACAATCAGTTGATTAAATATTGCTTACAGCAACACTATTGAATTAATTTGATCGAAATATTCAGTGTTGAAATACTCGTCAGATTGCTCAGCAGTGGATGGGTTAAGCTGTGTTCTAGTTGGTCTCGTTGATATGAAACCCTAATAAACAATAACATAAATATTTTACTAATAATTATGATTTACTTTCACATTTTTGGAGTCATAATAAATATTTTCGTCTCAAAAAATAATTATGCACCATATGAAATTTAAAATCATCAAAACTCACAGATTTTGTCTCAAAACGTCACAAAATACTCTAAACGATTTTAATATCTTGATATGATATTTTCCGCTGAAAAATAAAGATTTAAATAACCAATATAATTCATTATATTATTTGTAGTATGACTATAAACCTGCATTCAATTTTTATCGAGAAAATAGCTTACAAAACGTTTATATTTGTGAAAAATATCGTTAATTTCACGGAGATTGATTCGGGCAACTATGTTAAAAAAGATTGAATGTATATTTGATGTTATACTTACTTTTTATCTCGATATTTCCTAAATTCCAGTCATAAAAAATGTATATCTGTTAATGTTTATCGTCGC
Source organism: Himalopsyche japonica (assembly GCA_028555115.1). Lineage (NCBI taxonomy): Eukaryota > Metazoa > Arthropoda > Insecta > Trichoptera > Rhyacophilidae > Himalopsyche > Himalopsyche japonica. Next base: position 289,610 of record JAHFWJ010000449.1, on the reverse strand, counting down.
AGACATAATGACCCTTCAACGTCCTGACCTTAACCTACACAATAAGATAAATTTAATTCATAAACATAGTCAGCTACTGTTATATCACAATATTAGATGGAAGGTCGATTTGTTTATAGAATTTTTTGTGAAGATCTACTAAACCATACGACTTTGAACTTAGTTGAAATTTCACACCTAATTTAATACGGTAAACGGACAAAGCAGTAATTTACAACAAATGTAAAAATTAAATACTTAATATCATTTTCCTCATATATGTTTATGAATTACATACATAATATAAATATAGTCAATTTGAAAAATTTATATAGTAAATATAATATTTTGAATTTTTTGTCAAAAATATAGTCCAGTATTATTAATATTTTAACTCAGTATAATGAAACATACCTCATTGTTAGCAGAATATAATCAGTCTGGTAAAGTATCGTCTTGGCTTAATAATATTTTCACTTTCAATTAACACACTTGAAAAGCAAATAAAAACGTTAAATGTAAAAAACAAGGTACATTAAAACATATTAATATTTTATAGTACGTTTTTTCTTCATCTTTCCTTTAAAGGGCAGTGCTTTTAAATTTCTTCATTGCTACGTCTTATATTAAAAAACATATAAATCATGTAGCTAGTTTTTTTCGAAAGAGCAGCATTAATTTTAATGTAAATTGATGCTGCTCTTAATTAATAAATGTAAATTATTTTGAAAATAGCAACCTAGCTATAATATCAACGTTAAGTTCAATTTGAACAATGTATTTTTAACAGTGAAACAAATATCTATTCAAAAAATCTGCGCAATCACAATATAGTGATATACAGGTATTAAGAGGTTAAGCATAGATTACAAATAAATACTTGCAGTTTTTGATCTGATTAGTTTTGTAAACTTAACTGTATAATTTGAAATCATTAAAAATGACTATATTTAAGCGAAGATACGAAATGTTAAAAATTCTTAATGTCGCTTAAAACGCGATTATTTTACATGTTATATATGTTGGTAAATTTTAAGTCCATAATAATTTCTAAATATCTTTGCATTTTTCAATTACAACATCAACACTACGTTTTTGTCACGATTACGGTAATTCAAAACTTTGTTTATTTAACATAAATAGTAAATTTTGTTATTATATAAAAATAAATTAATGTAAATATTAGCTGCAAGTCCAAAGAGTAAAGTTTGTTTCTTCTATTTAGTTATATTTTATTTTTCGTCACATATGCTTTGTAATAATGGAGCTCAAATCATATGTTGTAATTAATGCTTCTATTATATTCGAGACAACTTTGAATCTGAATGATTGAAGGACGGAATATTAATATTTATTAGATTGTTTGAATGAACATTATATGAGATAAAAGATGGTGTATGATGTTAATGTTCTTATTGTTTTCGACTCAAAAATAACACGTGTTATTGGTATGAAACGCTTGTCAATTTGAAATGAAAATAGATAATAAAAATCATATATAACTGTCAACTGTATGTGAAATTTAACAAGTACGATATATGTTATATCACTCCCAAAAAATTTTTTTTGCTACCGTCGTGCTATCATTCCGGTAGTATTTTGATCGCTTTTATTTGAATTATATCTCAGCGTTGTAATAAAAAATAGGATTCAAACTACAGATAGCCTTTTTGATTCGAGCGACCACACAATCAACTTAAGGCAATGAACTATAAAGTGAATGTATCATTATTTTAATATTAAGTATGGAAGCTTTTTAGCAATTATTGAAAGAATGGTTTATGACTATCATATTGCATTTATTAAAAAAGTTGTGAAATACTTTATCCGAAGTAAAAATATTTAAACACACAAATAAGCTCATACACCTTTCCGTAAAAATAAAAAATTGGTACTGCTATAATTATTATAGACATCCCTACCCATTTTTATTTGATTTTGTTGAGACTTGCAAATCCCAACACTACAGAAAGACGATTATTTTGTTTTAATATTGTCTGATAACCGCAAGCAAATATACAAAATGAAATTTCAAATTGCACTTTATCACAGTCTGAGAGATAATTTTTGTTATGTTAAGATATCATTTTTATAATAGTTTTGTCACCAAAAATAACTTTTATTTCTTTGAAAAAGAAATAATCGCCTTCATTTTATTCAATCACCAAATTATTGGGATCAATAGTAAAATGCATTTACAATTTTTTTCATTGTCTGCCTTTTCATTCAAATGACAGCTTTTGATTTCTTGTACAATAGATCGATTACAGCTAAAGAAAAAAACACAATCTTCTTTCAGTCTTCATAAATTTACAAGTAAAGACATAGTACGTAGTGCGATTAGCACATACAATGAAATACGACTAACCTCTTTTGAACAGATTGGGTATAAAAGATACGAATAGGGGTAAAGGTAGATTGAGGGATGTCTAATAAAAAATCGCACACATTGCTTATATACATATTTTTGAATTGTTTGTATAAAGCACAACGAACTTCTATAATTCATCGAAGGTCTCCCTCGTCGCTTTGTTCTATCTGTCCATTATGTATGTGAAGTTTGAACGAAGCCGAAATAGCTATGGACTCTTTTTTATGATTGCTTTAAGTTTCAAAATAAAGCTTTTTTCTTATTATAATGATTCATGTTTCGATAAAAAACTGATCCAGTAGAATTTTATATCTGATATGCCGCGTAAACATACTAGATTTAGATAGAGAACTATAGATTGAGTAGTTTTTTTTTAAATTATTTTTTTAATGTTACATTTAACAGATTTCATTTTAGCAGTATCGATGAAGTAATCAATTATTAGCTGATGTATTTTTTATTTGTTACAAGATTTTCTGCATACATCTCATAAGCGCTATGGACGAGCAAGCGGAATGCCTGAATGGAAATAGTCATAAAGACCACAACAGCACACGATTAAACATAACATTTGAAAATTTGTCCTACAAAGTGACATGCAAAAAAAGTAAGTAATAATATGTTTTTTTTAAATAAAGATATACGATCACAAATAAAAACTTTTTTCAAGAATTCAAATGCAATTACATCAAAACAATACTTTGTTGTTAGAGATAATTGACATTCAATTTATTTTTCACTTCATCTATTTTATTAGAGTTTGTTCATTTGTAGATAAAGAAATATTACGTGTAAGTTGTCATATAATCTGGAATATATATATATATCAACAGCACGTTCATTTAAAATGTCAGCTATGAATGTGGATAGAAGAAGGATCGCACTGACATTCTAGATGACGAAATGGCAGCGTAAGGCAATAACGAGTAATTTTTAACACTTCTAATATATACGCTAATATCAGTGTATATTGATGTCAACGAATGTTTCTATCTATTTTCTTTGATTTTCTAATCCAACCTAAGCTGACTTTCATTTTAGATATCTCTACTATATTCTTTTCTGTTTGATCTTTCGTTTCAGAAGGAACCATTAAAAACATCCTAATTAATGTGTCAGGAAATTTTCAATCTGGGAGACTTATTGGAATATTGGGGCCATCAGGAGCTGGAAAAACTACTCTAATAAATATTCTTGCTGGATTCAAGTACATATGCTTTTTTATTTGTTAATTAATTTATTTGAGAATTATTATAAAATTTTAGATAACGACACTCATGTCATCATTCTTTTCTTAGAAAAGGTAAACATTTGAAGAAGTTTGTGTCATCAAGTTTATCACTGAAACGTAACTCATGCGTTTGCTAACTGGTGGAATTTCAATATAAAATTTGAATTGTTGAAACTTTATACACTTTCACATGATTTATCACTCACATCCCGGGTTCTTCTTTTCAGCATCTTCAGGCATTTTATCAAACGAATGCAATAGAATTGACACACAATAAATAGTTTACATCGGTTATTGTGTTATATCTGAAATAATTATTGATTTCATTAAAATGACATTCAATTTGCATATTATTAATTTTATTAACAAAATTTACAATTAATGAGTTTTTTGATGAAGGGATTTTGCTATATATTATGGTCAACTACTATTAAATCCCACAGTAAAATAAATTACATTCCACTGTTACCTACCACAATTTGTACAATTCTACAAATTTGTGGAAATGTCCAAAAAGTATTGTTATTCAAATTACTTACATATTTTTTTTTTGTTATATATGCAATTAATTATAATCGAATTACTGAAAACGACAAAGATATGCTCATAATATTCACCAGCTTCAATTAGATACTAAAAGTGAATCAATTAACATACAGTAAATGTATTATATATAATATATTAATTGCTACACAACGACAGATACCAAATATTACAAAGAAAAAATGTGTCTGGTTATAATTCAAAGCACCCAAATATTTTAATTGGTAAAAAAATGCTGTAATTAATTGTGGTCCATGAACATTGTCAACGTTCTATTATATTATTTTACGTATTTTCAAAACCATTAAAAAAAATCTCGTGGTGGTAAATTACGGGATAAAAAATTGTGAGTTCAGGTGTACTAAAGCTTGGAAATCTTGACAACTGTTATGTTACGGAATGTTCAAGGCCTTCAAGTTTGTATATTTTTTCCATATTGATTGTAAGTTTTTTAATTTTTCTTTTTTTGCTTTAATATGACCCATATAGACTCAAGTGGTTTATTCAATATCGATAAATATAATCAGCGTTTAGCGTGTCGGCGAATGTACATTCTACTATTCGACAGGAAAACAGGCGTGACCGGCAATATCTTAATAAATGGAAAGCCAAGAGACCTCGAAGAATTTCGGTGGCAATCTTGCTGCATCAGCCAAGATACGGCAATGCTTCCTCTGTTGACTGCCCACGAGACTATGATGACGGCTGCAAATCTGAAACTTCCTACAAAATTCCAACGACATAAGAAAGAGAAAATTGTAAGTCTACTTTCAAAAAATGTGTTCTATGCTTTTTAAGGTTTTTGATGTAATTTCTTAATCAAAAGGCACTATATGTATAAAAATAAAACATTTTACTTCGTCTTAATTCACCATTTGATGTAATGATCAGTTGAAACGCTCGCTTTGGACGAAACGGTTCCTTTCCGAATGATTCACATCACCAATCTTAGGAATCAAGGAATACCTTTTTTTTATTTTTTATGAAAAATTTAGTGAAAGTTTTGACGATAATAATTAAGAATATTTTTAACATATTTTACCCATTATATGCGGAATTCAACTTTAGACTTGTCATGTTTTATTTAACGATTTAATAAAAACAATAAACTTTTTTTGAAGTAACTAAACTTTTTGTTTCTTCCGTTTTTATTTTTTTGAATATTTTTTTAATTAAAATCATACGAAAATAAAATTTGTTATTCCAAACCAATATCACAACGTAATTCCATTAGTACAGGAATGGCGAATCTATGGCATGCATGCCACAAGTGGCATGCGAAACGATTTTGCATGGCATTAAATGTTTTATTATGAAGAGAAAGAAACAAAAGTGATCATACAAATAATTTAAAAAGTTTTAGAAATTAAAATTAGACGATTTTGAAATGGAATTTGTATATTTTCAGTCGATATCGATATTGACATGAAAATTTAAAAACTTAAGAATTATTTTGGAAGAAATTGAGCGAGATCGATTCGTTGGGCCATTCTAGAGAATTGCCGAAAATGAAGTACTAACAAATTGGCATTCAATCCCGAATAAATTTTCTCGTCTTAAAAAAATAACAATGGCAGTTTTTTGATCGACTAATTCCTGTGAATCATTATTTTCTTCAATGAAAATTATTAAATCAGACGTAAAAAGTAGACTAACAGACGAAAGTACTTCTTGTATACTATTAAAAGCTACCAGCTTTGAATCCAATTTAAAACATTTGGCATTTAGATCTAACAACAAAAACCTTACTAATAATACAGTTTTGAGATTTCTAATTTATTTTTTCAAATTTGTTTCCTTTTTGTATTTATTTATTTATTTTATTTTGTCTTGAATTAATACCTTTTTAACAGTAAAAATCTGATCTGATGACATGTGGCCAGCGAAATGTTATTCTTTTTAAAAAATGGTTTTGGCACTCAGAGTGAAAATGTTCTCCACCGATGCATAAAAAGTTTTTTTACAATTCAATAGGTGTTATTTTTTAACTGTGGTGTTTTTTAATATCCTTATCCTTGCCATTAAAATATAAATTAACAACAATTAATTTTAAAGCGATCTTTTTTATAAACAATAAAAAAAATAGCTCAAGTGTAAGTCTTGTATGACGTTATCCTTGTAAGTTCAATAACATTTGTAATATCAATAACATTATAAATATTTTGTGTTTCGTTTATAAAAAAATAAACGTGAAAGATACAATTCTGAGAGCAGGGTTGCCAGACACTGCCTGTGAAAATCCCTACTTAATTGTTATTATTAGAAAAACGTACGTATGTAGAGATAGAGGCTCCCTTATTTTTTTAATCAGCTGCTTTTAGCGTGCCACATTTTGTGAATAAAATTTTAATTGACAGAGTAAACTAGAAGTATACGAACCAGTTTTATCCAAGTGGTTTCATAAAACATCATTGTGTTTGTGTCGTTGCAAGATTAATTCTAAAAAAAGTAGGCCGTATCTTCATTATATTTAAATGCATACATCTTTTTTTTCATGTGTACATGTACATGTGTTATAATTTATTTAAAATTACATTTTTTAAGAAATTCTTTTTTTAATCGTTTGAAATCGAAATCGGATGACCCTATCTATGACTTTGGACATCTGGCAACACTGTTTGAGAGAGTTCATTTATAATATAACCAGTATATTTACATATCAAAATACGATTAGTTTTTCAAGATCATATTTTGTCAAGCCTCACTTTTTATTATAAGCGTAAATTGAGTTTGATATGATTGTAATAAGGAATCAAATAAATCTTTGTATGATATTGTAATAAATACATTATTTATTCTACGGTATAATGTTTTTTGGTCTCAATGTTTAAATAAAATTAAATGCTGCAAACGCCTCATGGAACTTAACTAACAACAAGGTGATTAAGAAATAGTTTAATCTCTATGTATCACTGTCGATAGAAATCATGGCAGGTAAAATTTTGATGTATTATATTTCATAATTTCATTTTTGCTAAGTATTCGGGGTTCTGAACTATAGTTACCACAATGGGTGTCTTCATATCATCTTGAAAATAATTTCAATTAAATGAACTTAGCTTCTGTCAATTGAATGAACCATTTTAGTCAATAGGCCACATGAAAATTTATTAATTTAAGTTAAAATCTTTAATTCAGTTTTATTCTTCAGATTATTTAGTCAAAAATAGATTTTTAGCTTTTTAACTATTTCTTGTTCAATAGATCTGAACCTTTTTATGTGTTTATGTGCATTTTTGATAAATTTCTAACATAAACATTATTTATTAAATTTATCTTACACCCAACGCCTTTCCTTTAAATTTTAATGATATAAGGAATAAAATGTACAGAGGAAATTTCATTAAATTTTTTGTATTTCTTCCCTATTTCACGTTTTTATAAGGAAAGGCTTTAAATATTTTTATGATATAGTGATTCGTTAATATTTATTATTGGTGAAAACATCGAGCGAAATAATATATTGAACATTTTTGAATAAAATTGTACAAAAAAATCTTGAAAACCTTGCATTGTTGATAATGCTTTAAACCAGTTTTTCAAAACTCTTATTCGATATACCACTACGGATACAAAGCATAGTGCAGGTCTTACAGTTTTAAAAAAACAAATTGAATCAACACAATTAATTTTTGTTTAGTAATTGTGTGTAATTAACAACAAAATAAAAAATATGTTTCCTGTTTCATGTTTGGTATTTCTCATTTTTTATGGTATATTCATAAACATCAACAACCGTCGACAGTCATAGTAAAAAATAATACGGCATAACTTTTTGTATGTATAACTATTTTGTTTGAAAATGTTTAATTAGCCGTGTCTAAGCGCTATAATGAATTTATAAATTGAATCAGAAACATATAGGTAATCTATAAACTTATTTTCAAAAATAATAAAATACAATCTGTAGGCACTATTTCTAAAATTTTATATTATTCAGTTCAGATCTCTTCCGCTCATAGCAATCATTATCAATTGATCAGTCAAAATAAAATGTAGATCACGGTGAAAAAATAGCAATGTATCAACTATATATATATATAGTTATCAACTATATTTGTTAAAAATAATTTTGTAGAACTAAAATACATTGATATTTTTTCACCGTGTTATAATGGAGTTCTACCAAGTGAATGCCAAGTCAATCAATAAAATGTAGATATAGTAAACGTTTTGCCTTATAATTTAAATATAATGCCTATCCAAAAATAAGCTACAATCAACAAATAAAAAATATATTTTTGAGTTATTAATTGAACTGGTATATCAAGTATATGTCAATTCAATTAATCTCTAAACAACACATTAAATATCTTATTCCCGTGAAATGTTTCAACTTTAAATAAAAGGCACGATGTTTGAATAAGCGAGACGAAATATTATCTGTCTTCTAAAGCGGTATACAACTGTATAGTTATGGTAAATTAACTATCAACATCATTATAATATTATTATAGATCCTTTCTCTGATCTGTGTATCATATATATTTTATATTTGTATTCTGTATGAATTTTAATAGACTTAGTATGGAAAATAATTTTTTATTGGATAAATATCTTATAGACCTTGTTGTATCAACGTATATTGAGATAAGCAAACTGGTTATTCGTTGGTACGGATTGCAGTATTGATGACATCCAACAGGTGGCCTCCGTGAAGTTAAACCTTGGAGGTCGCAAAAAATATGCCCGTGGGATTGAGCTAATTCCACATTGAAATTTAATCAACAAAATCGAAATTAGATGCAACTTTTCATGACTGTACTACAAATTAAATGTTAAAATGATATATATTTAATTCATTTTAAGATAACGTACTGGTTACATTTTGGTTTATGTATTATGGTATTTATTTAAAGCAATGTTTTGAACACGAATTTCAAAATAAGCAAAAATAATGTAAGCGTTATCTGTTAAAATTTAATTTAATTAGATGTCTAGACTTTTTGATTTTAATGGGTGGTAATAATTATTGTAGAATTCGATATACACTGATTATTTGAACGAGTGAACGGATAACAACCTCTAAGGCGAGAGGAAGAATAATATCCATTTATACACCAAGACATATTGCTTAAAATATAATTTTAAAACACTTTAGGGATTATAAAGGTTCAGAAAAAACTTTTAGCATGACTTTTATATTTTAAAACATAAAATATTATAGTCTGTGCTTAATAAAAATATTTTTTTTTTCTTTAAATGATATAATAACTAAATGTACATTTTATTTAAAATTTAGTTGACCTTGTACGCAAATGTTTTTTTGATTGAGATGTCTTAAAAAATAACATTTTTTTTCTTTGTTAATGCGTTTTACTTAATACAATAATATTAATTGAATAATACATCAATAATTTTATGTACTGCATTACGGTTTACGATTTATTACCCAAATATTGAAATGCAGTAAATTATTTTCGATTTTGAATATTTATCAAATTTCATATTTCTAGTTCATACAGTCTATAGTTTTCCTCAGCAGCTAAAGCTCATTTCTGAAAATTCAAATTATATATATTTGAATTGCTATACAGGTTTTCACCTCACAATAGTTACACATATTTTTTTATTAAAAAAATACATGTCTATTTTTAATCTCATAATTTTTTTGTAGAGTTGAACCGATTTCGCTCACCATTTTTCAATTGATAAAAATGTCGAATGGTCCCAACAATCTTTTTTTATTTTAATTAAATCATAATGTCTTTCCACCAAACATTGAAAATAGCTAGAATGCAAAAAAAGATTTCAAAAGAACATACGTAGAAAAAAAACAGATTAATGAAAAAGAAATCAAAAGTATTTATTATTAACAAGATAATTAAAGTAGTATTCATTGATGCCAACTGTCTGGAAAAAAATTTGCAAGCGCAAAACAATAATAAGTGACCAGGAATAAGATAAATGAAAAATAAACATTCTAAATACATATAAATATAATATTTATTTACACTCCATATAATGAGAGAATCCAGCTCGTACTTCAAGCAAGAGAGAAATGAATAGTTGCAATAGGAACTGAAAATATTTATGATGAAATTACGAAAAAATACGATCTCCAAAGTTATGCACATATCACCTTTTTGCTACACACTAACTGAAACTCAGTTACACTATTAATTCTTATTTTTATAACCAATTATTACTTAACTACGTTATCGTGTAGCGAAAACCAAAATACGATTAAATCCATACTATTCAAAAATTTATTAATTTTATAAGAGTATTTTGTTTTTGGGGCGACGGCTTGATGTTTATGTTAAAAAAATGGCATTTTATTTTGAAAATTTGTATCATGTAGAATATTATAATCTGAGTCATTTCCTCTCAGATGAATTATATTACATAAACGAGTATTTATTTAAGTTTAATCAGATCCAATATGAAAATAAACTGCAAAGGTTACATACATTTACTTGGATGTCAACACGTCAATTCAACGATGTTGATGCGATTTAATTGAATAATTTACTATTTTATGTTCGAATATTTTAAGGTATCTGACATAGCCGATATATTGAATATTCAAAAAATTATGAACTCCAGAGTATCGGACATTTCTGGAGGAGAATTAAAAAGGCTCTCTATTGGAGTCGAACTAGTGACGAATCCTCCGGTGATGTTTTTCGATGAGCCTACAAGGTGAATATACTTTTTTTTTTAATCAAATACTATTTTTATTCCTGATTAATACACATTATATAATTATGAACATAGCAATCCAGACTATCTCCCTAAATATCTAACTCCTCTTCCTACAGGCGTCCGTACCGGTCTTTCTTACAATTCTCCAGTCAACAAATTTTAGATCTGGCAATTGACCTATGACCGATTAATTTGCAATACATTAGGGTTACCAGAATAAAAAAGGTTCGAGTAGAAAAGAAAAACAATTAATGTAGTGAATCAGAAGATACGAATCAATCAAATACTTTTTTTCAGCCAGTTTTATTTATTATAGTTCAGCACTGAAATATGTGTTTTTTCTATTTGAAATATCATATCTTATTACCAAGAAGTGACAGTTAACACATTAAAAGTCAAAGGATTTTTTTATTTACTCATATAACTGATTAGTATTTATCATAATACATTGAACGACAAATGTTATCATATGAATTAATCTAGTAGTTATTTGAAGTAAAGGGAACTGTGAACGTACAATTACATTCGTAGTGAAAAGATACAGGGTAGATAAAATGGATTTTCAAAAGTTGAACGCGATGACACCGACATTACGCATTCCGAGTTCCATAACCGACCAGTGAGTATGACCTTCCGAATGGATTAAGGGGCCAATAATATTTAATTTCAACAAAATGTTTATTCACCATTTGAAATAGAGAAGAAATTATTAACGTTTTTTTTTGTTATTAACAAAAGATGTCGCTTAAAACTAAATTGCAGAAACCACCTGAAAACCCTAACAAGAAAACGATTTGATGACTACAAGTACCCTATATGTTGTAGAATTATAATTTATTTCGTATGCGTTACTTGCCATCTTCTTTTATTGATTTTTTTTCCGGAGAAACTTAAAATATGTTCCGTCAATACGGTGTTTTGTGTATAATTCTCTGTATTATTTCTATTGACGCAGTATAGGTGTGATTATCGCTAACTTATTATAATTGTATGTACAAGAGTCGTGTGACCATATAAATCAATAGGATTTGCATACATAAGATATAATGTCATAACCTTTTCAACTATCATATATTATTGATCTTCACTTTGTGAATCAAACAAAAATTTAAGATGTAAGTAATAGTTTTTAATTCAGCCACATTGAATACAACTATTTTTTGTGATCAGATACATAAATATTGTATTTTTTATATGTTGAAAATATTCGAACTGCTCAGCGTTGGACGTGAATGAATATAATTATTGTTTACGATTCAAATTACAAAAAACGTGTTTTCCATGACTAAGAACATAATAATTGTGGGCAATGGAATAGTTTGATACATATTTGCATAAAATATAAATTCGGATGTACAAATTAATGTTTTAATTAACAAATGCGGCTCCCATTGAAAAATACAAATCCAAAAGTCTTTTTCTTTTTATATGTTTAAAGAAAGCTACTTACCATCTATTTTCTTTCTTTTGTACATTATATGACTTTATATTCCACAATGAAGTTCTTAGAAACAAAAAAACGTTCACAATTGACCAATCAAATCTCATAGAATTGCTGCGAACGGCTTTAATAAATTTCAAGACAATTTTCAAATATTTGACCAAAGATCTTCGTTCAATATGAATTTTGTAGAAAGTTTTATTCAAATTAATGAAATAAAATTTCAATTGTGTATTATTACAATGTAACGATGTATCCTGCGGTTATTCGAAAGACCTGAAAGTGGTTCTCATTTACCTCATCTGTACTTACCCCTGATATATAATGACGGTGCGTACAATATTAACAATTTTAAATGTTATGCTTTATATTTATTTCATTCAGAGAAAAAATATTCACTTCAGCGGTGTATCAATCAAGTCAATTTTATTGTCATTTTTACCATAATATAAAATTATTTCCTTTACATCTTCAAAACAACGTGCTTGAGTAAAAATGTTAATTATTCTTTGTGATGCTAGAAATTTGAACTCAAAATTCATAATGTCAATATTTTTATTAGTATGGAAAATTTTAAATTGAAATTTATTGTTCGTGTCTGAAAATTTTAGTATGGATTTATTTTGTTGTTCAAATAAAAATATATATACATGTGAAACCGATCCATTGTATTCTAAACATATTCAAATTCAAGTCAATTGTAATATTTTCTTTCATTACATTCGAATTGATCATTTTAAAATTCAATTCAAATATCTTGATTAAGGGTGTATTGTATTAGTGCACGGATAACTTGTGTACATGTTACGTAAAATTTTTGAAAATACTTATTACCCGGAATCGAAAAAAAATCATGAATAATACAAGTCTCAAATGGATGTGCCGAGTGCGTAAATTGAGCAATCTATGAAATTCTTAAGCTGTCAAGATAATAACGTAAAAAGTAATTAATACTGGACTGGTGTGATAACAAAATATGTTCAAGTTATGTAACCATCAAATATTAAAACACTGTCCGAAAATCATAAATTTTCTCAGCATTTCTTATTCATATTTGTACATAACTCAAAATACGTATATACAATACACTCTCGAATATCCGGGCTAATACTGAGGAGGATGGTCACGGATAATTGAAAAACACGGAAAATCCGAATCATCATTTTTTTATTTTATTTTCGAATATAATATCATATACACAATACAATTTTTAACACATTATTTATCAAGAAAACACAAAAAAATACGTAAAAGTATAATATTTTATCATAATAACAAACTTAGTTCCGAAAGCTGATTTGTCAGCAATAGGCAATAAATATCGAAATTTTACTGCGGGCACTCGCGCCGGTTTACGCATTTCACTGGAAATGTAAATAGAAACGCATGTGGACTACAAAGGATTTCAATTCTTGACTCATTCTAGTCTCATAAATTGTGATGTTTATTGCGGTATATGCGAACATTCATACATTCAAAAACACACAAGTGGTTAAAAAAAAATTACCGATCAGTTACGTTAACACAAACACATCGCTAAATTCATCCTTTTTTTCAAACAACGCGCATATTCAAGATCGCAATTCATTAATGCGTCTCATAATCGTTGTAGAAATAAACCAATCAGATTATATTTGAATTAAAAAATATTTATTTTCAGGCACGAATAATCCGCAAACCGGATAATCCATACACGGATAATCGAGAGTACACTGTATTCCATCATTTAAAATTTCGAATTCCTTTGAAGATACTGAGTCATACTAATAGAATATGATAGCATATTTTGATTTTTTTATTTGTTATTTAAAATTAAGTTTATTTTCAACGTAATAAAAAATATGAAATTGTTAGCTCTTTTTGAGATTCTTATTTAATACACGTTATTTAATCAACTTGAAGGTTTCTCTGAAAATACTTTATCAAAATGGTATTCGTAAACAATTACAATTTAGCTGCAATCAATTTTAATCAATCATAAGTTGTTTGCTTTTTTTCTAGCGGGTTAGACAGTGTTTCCTCGTGCCAGGTGGTTTCTCATTTGCGAACACTTGCGCAGGGTGGTAGAACCGTAGTCTGTGTCATCCACCAGCCGTCGTCCAAAATCTTCGAAATGTTTGACGACTTGGTCCTGGTGGCCAATGGTCGAATCATATACGGTGGACCAATTCGTGAAATGGTACCTATTTTTGAATCGGCTGGTTTTATATGTCCAAAGTATTACAACAGGGCCGATTTTGGTGAGGAAAACAAATTATAGTTATTTTTTTTGTTAGTTTTGTTAAAGTTGTTAAAATTTTGATGAATCCAATCTCACGTTTTCTTGTGACGATTTCATAATGGTTATTTATTGAACCTCGATTCCAGCCACGCGATACGGACATTAGATTGATATTTACTAACGACTAATTTAATTGCATGTGAATGACATCTACAATACTTATGTACACATAATAGATATGTCATACATCTTTTTTACAAAGGAGTGCAAAACATGTCATTTGTTTAATTTTTAGTTTCATTTATATCTTCGAATTCTGGAGAGGAGAAATGCCCTCCTGGATCCCAAATGACGTCCTTATCACGCAATTATTCTCTTACGACACATGCGGAAGGATTCAATTTATAGCATTTAAACCACAAAATTGATTGCATTGATCCATTGTTGTATTATTCCAGCACTAGAAGTAGCGAGTCTTGAATTTGATGGAGATATTGATTTATTGTCAACGTCATCATTAACAAAGAGCCAAGAATTTTATACATCCAATTCCAATACTCTTGAAGAAATATCTTCCGGCCAAGGTAACTTTTTTTGATGACAAAATCAAATAAAAAAACAGTATTTCTACTATCTAAAAAATTTACTAGTAATAAAAAGTTCATATATAATAAATATATCATTAAATATGAAAGCGGTGTTAGAAATACTCATAAGACTTAAAGGTGCTTTCTCAAAACTTATGATTGATTTCTAAGACTGAGATATCTTTGTTTTGCATTTAATGTGCACATTTGTAAATATGTAACTTTATATCAATGTAAATAGTTCAAGTATTGATCTAAATATTTTTGGTTTTTTGTCCATTTCAGCATCCATAAACCGTGAAGGAAGTACTCCATCAGACTACCGCGGGAGAATACCTGATGATCAACAAAATCTAGCTACATATTTATCTATCGAAGATGTTAGACCCCAATGTCGAAAAACTTTTGGAGTATCGCAATGGAGACAATTCCTTATACTTCTCAAAAGATCCACACTTTGTACATTCCGTGATATGGTAAGTGGAACATCGTGCATATGGGTTATTTAAACTAATATATAAACATGTATATTACATAAATAATATAAACTGGTTGCTTATAATCGTGTCAAGTACATTCGCGTTGTAAAATTTTTGAATACAACGAAAGAAGAAAGCTCGTTTCGTTAATGACAACAAAAAAAAGATACGTGCAAAATCTTTAAGTTTCAAATTTTTATTTAAGAATGCTATGCTGTAACCGGTAACGCTTCAATCGATTCTGATAAAAAGAAAACTGTATACATTGATTTGAATATATTATACAAAGCATATATCAACAAAATAAACATTCAGATTCAGTCGGAAATGGTAATTGCTTAGATTTTTATTCATGCCGAAAGCGTTTTGCCGCATTGATTTGGATGTCATTAAGAATCACATATCATTAAACAAACAATTAGATCATTATAATAATGATTGTGTACAGTATTGGTTGAAAGATGTATTTTTTTTTAAATTTGGAAGCCTATTCGACATAGTATGCGTGGTAATATTCCTTTGATTATTTTCTTGAACGGATCTCGAACAGCATCCTACTAGCCACAGTGAAATATTTTATTATACTGAAACTAAAATGGAAATGGGTTTGGAAAATAATTTTCAAATATTGGTTGTTAGATATTATTTTTCCGCGTGTGATATTTAATTTTTCTTATTTCAGCAATTGGCGCGACTGAGAGTCGTAGTACATGGCCTCGTTGGGTTGGTTTTAGGGCTCATCTACTACCAGATCGGAAACGAAGCTTCGAAAATTACGACGAACACCGCATACCTATTTTTCATATTGATGTTTATATTTTTTGCGAACTCAATGCCCACAATAACAACATGTAAGAAAATTAGCATAATTATATTCTGTATTATTCCACTCATAATTTACTATTTTTTACTACTAGAATTATTAAATATTATGTATGTTATTAGATTTTTTTTTTTGTAAATATAGCCATGAAACCAAAACTTGTATCCTTTTTAAGCATTTGCTTTTTTATTATTATTTATTCGAATACATTTAATACGGGTAGTGATTTTAAAATACTGTATTATCAATAATTAATAAAAAAAAATGCTTTTTAAAATTTTAATAATAGTCCTTGGTCAATCGTTAAAATCAGAGTGAGATTAAGATGTACGCAATCTAAAACGTTCTAGCAGTGTTTCAATACAGAACGTATCTATGAAATTTAGATTTTAAATAAAGCGAAAATATAAAATATTAGACTATTTTTATGAATGTAAGATTATATACTGCTTGAAAAAAAACATTGGTTTCAATTTTATGATTAATTTAAATTAGATAAAATTTGAGATACATATTTGTAGGAAATTATAGTCAATATGCTCCCGTAATTATTACGGTAACTGCTTTTTGCGATCACCGTTTATTATAATTCGTCGCATAATCAATTTAAATGTCTAGTTATTGAGTTTAAACAAGAAAATTCTAATAAACCAGTTATAAGAATGAATATTTGAAATAGTCGGGTATTTTCTAGACTTTTTCGTTTTTTCTAGTTTTGTTCATACGATTTCGCATATGGCAACGTTCACTTCAAATTGGTCCAGTCACCCTCCGCGACTTGTGATGTGACGATTTGGTTGTCTGATTTGCTTGAGTGTTTTATTAATAGAGAAGCGGCTATCACATCGGGAATTCTGCAATCAACAAAATTTAAATTAAGGAAGCTTCGTTAATTCTCAGATATGCTTTCTAAGAAACGGGAGCGGTAATAGTAATAACTAATAATTTATTTGTTTCTAATGTTACTTTATGAGAAACCGAACCTTTTCAGTCACTTAAGTTAAGACCATGCATTAAAAATTAAGTCGGACTGCAAATTTTAATTATTTTGTTAAATTTCTTAACAGTCCCAGTCGAGGCAGCGGTGTTCCAAAGAGAACATCTCAACAATTGGTATTCTCTGCCAGCATACTTCTTTTCGAAAATATTGGCTGATTTACCGCTGCAGGTAAAAATAAGTGGATTTTTTAAATCTCATATTTATTTGTTGATAAAGGAAAATTCTTTGAGATTCATTAACTTACAACACAGCCATTCCCAGCAGATCACCGTCGAATCAACCAATCGTATTTCATTGTTATTTTTATTCAATAATAATTCTACAGAAATATTATTATTTATAACGACATCTGTTGAGTCTTAAATAATTTATAATTGACTTAAACCAATAGTGATGTTTTAATTCAAATTTATTTTTAATTTTCAGCTCATTTGCCCAACGTTCTTTTTACTCGTAGGCTATTATATGACAGGTCAGCCAATCGATAGCTTTAGAATAGTTTTGATCTGGGTCATATGTGTCGTCTTCACTGTGATATCTCAATTGAGTGGACTTATAGCAGGTGTCGCTTTCAATGTGCAGGTAAGAAAATAAAATCATTTTTATTAAATTATTATTAATAATTTTTTTTAAATATTTTAAATTATCTAATAAAAATCATTTTTGTCACAGTTGAAACAATCATATTGTTTCCGACCACTTACTGAGTAAATTTAAAAGAATGAGGTCCTTCAAATTCTATAACAATGACATCTATATATAATATATGAATAAAAGAAATTAATACAATTTATTTCGTCAAATTTCAAGCTATTGATAAAATCATACTATTACTTTAGTGTAAGAAAATTAAAAACGTTGTAATTAAGATAATACTCTTACCGCTGAACTACATTTTATCTATTGAATAAATTAAATGAGGCGTACATACCAAGTTTTCCAATAGGTGCCACTGTTGCCGAGTCTGAATCCTTTCACTCAACCTTAAAAATGAAATAGTTTTGACATACACAATATGAAATCCAATTATCAATTTTATAGCATTGTTTCGATAAAATTCAAACACTTTGCATCTATGTATTTCATATGATTATTCAAGTATTCTTTTCAATTCCTATTTTTTTAAAATATATTCTTTATACCCACCATGGCTAAGACATCAATATATGTTTTTTTTCTGAATTAAACTTATGTGAACAATATTTATAGTCAGAAATAAAATTACTTTGAATTGATTTTAACCGGCTAACTGCCGGCAGTTACATGTATGGCGGTACCCAGCACGCCGCGAATTTTACGACAAGAATAAAACCTTCTAAACATATCGTTATTGAAAGCGTAATAAAGTTTATTTATAAAACTTACCAAATAAATGAAGATCGCGCCAGTCGTCAATATATTTGTACATTTTAAAAAACAGATTTTCTTTAGTAGAAGCCCATTTACAACGGCGCGTCTTTACTCGATCAGTGCGTACGACACGGCTCCCGTGTCCATGCCTGAATTGTAGACCCGCGTCGGTCACGGGAACCGTGTTTTTAAAATAACATAAGATCTTTTAGTATTAGTAAGCACCTGCCACGGTTTAGACGTTTCGGGACATTTCTTTGCAACTATCCCATAAAAGCTCATTTACACTATTCATTTTATCGAAATACTTACATCAAACGATTTGCTATAGTCTGTGAAAATATTTTTGACAGATGTAAATTGGTTTTGTTTTATCACTGTTTCTTATAATTTTGTGAAATATGTATTTTTATTAACGTGTACATAGCTTTTTTTACAATTCTATAAACTTCGTTCTACGTTTTAGTGCACTTATTAATTTTGCAATTTTCATTTTTCCTTCCACTCCCATTGCATCAGCCATCGTGTTCAATTGTCCCGATTGCCCAAATAAACCTAAATGGCTTGAGCTTAGAACTCTGTTTTCGACTAAATCACGAATAAATACGAGTCAAGCATTCAAATATTATTTCAAAGTAATATCATGTATTTATTGTAGTGTATTGTGGAAGTGTAAATTACGTTTCAACTGCTTTTATATCATAGTGTATTTTTCCGATAATAAAAATTATTATCAACAACACTTGAAGGTGAATAAACCACTACAAATCAAAATCTGGAGTAAAAAAGGAAGGATAGAATTCCCCTCAAAATAAAATTATAGATAAATAAAAAATATCGTTAGTGTGAATATGTCTTTAGGATATTACAGATGGCGCAACATCAATAAACACTGCAAATGTTTCGAAATCTGATGTGTAAACAATGCCAGTACATGTGCCGCACAAATGTTTTTTTGTGTAAATGACCTTTAGGGCGACCAAATTCGGAGAAAAATAATTGCCTCTAATATTTTACAAACTTTGTCAAACAGTGCAATATGTTTACGCAGCCAACGTGTTAAGACGTATTTTTTGTATGAGCGGCGCTCCGTTCACAGAAAATTATGCGTCTTAAGACGCTTTTGGTAGTTAACCGGTTAAAGAGCGTAGAACATTCAAAAATCCATTTCGGCTGGAAAGCAAACTTTTTATAAGTGAGCTCATTTAAATTAAAGTATATCCAACAAACGTGTTGAAATCCGTAATAAACTTATTCAAGAAGAAGTTTATAATTTTGGATTTCTTGTTTGATTTATTAAAAGGTATCATTTATTTAGCAAGTGGTAGTCTTCACATTCAAACACACTTTGTTCAGGATTAAAGCCAAAATCATATTATTTTTATTTGAACTGTAATTATTAAGTTTATCCGTCATTTTTAAAGTTATTTGAAATTGGCTCAAACTTAATTATTCTTTTGTGAAGAGATACAACAGCTTTGTTTTTCTTTCTATTTTCAGCTTGGTTTGTTTTTATTACCTGCACTGACGATACCCATGCTGATTTTTTCTGGATTCTTCATCCGCTTTGATGAAGTTCCCGTATATTTCAAATTCATGACTCATATTTCTTATTTCGGTTATGCATTCCACGGAATCGTGCAAACCATTTACGGATATGACAGGCCGAATTTGCATTGTTCAGAAGCCTTTTGCTTTTACAAAAAACCGTTGAAGTATTTAGAAGATATAGACATGGCAAATGGCAGTTACACTATTGACATAGCATGCCTTGTATCTTTTATGTTTTTCTTACAAATAGCATTATATTGTGCATTCAAATTCCGAGTGTGGAGATCGCAATAATACTTTTTTTAATATTTACAAAAACTTCAAAATTGAGTTAACTTGTACAATTGTGTTGCTTGCCTTTTGAAAAAAGTCTTGATTTCTTTTTTGAATTGTAATTTGCTAACCTTTCAAGCACATTTGCCTAAAATAAAAGTCCAATCACTGAGACGATTTTGTAATGTATTTAGCGGAGCAATTCATAAAGTATAGGTTGTTTTTTAAAACTCTATCAGATATATTTCTCATTTTGTTATTGAATTAGTATTAGAATAAGCTTTTATATAAATTGAAAAATTGACCATCCCTTTTGATCTACACAGTGTACTTGAAGGGTTGATGCATTATACGAAATGTAGCTTTTGTAGTTTTATATTGACATTGATTTAATTTTTCTATATGTTTCATTGATATCGATTTTTCCATTTGATTGTTTCATCACAAATGATAAATTGAAAGAGACTGAGCGTGGGGAGAATGAAGAAAAAATAAAAAAATATTTTCTTATTTATGGGCGAAAACCCTCAATTTTTTAATACATGTTTAAAAATTACCATAATTATATTGATTATTTTCATTATTTGTGTTGTATATGTTGCATCAAATCGATGAAATTGCCTAAAGCACAGATTCGACAAAAAATTCCCAAATTTATGAATAATGCAAGACTGTTGCTTTTTTCATTAATTAGGCAGATTATTTGCCGAGTGCGTGATTTGAGCAGCCTACAAAATTCTCAAGCTGTCAACATGACAGCCGAAAAAGTAATTGTTTCAGATATCAAACATAGCTGAGTTTTATTATTGTAATGAATATGTCGAATTTGGGTTTTTTTTTGTAAGTACCCTGCAAACGATACAATGCCATTCAATGAAAGCCAAAAAATTTTGTGTTTTTATTTTATTTATCGAACACAATATTTTTTTTCGTCTGTTGTGTGCACGAATAAATCAGAAGGTTTTTCGACGCGTGAGCAGGCCACATTAAACTGTTCATGGTAGAAGTATATCCGCATAATCCAGTGCATCAGTCGATAGCGCTCGTGGTGAGCCGAACCAGTGCTGATCTAATGGTTATACTACTTCAGAAACGTTCGCGAGCTTGTGCAAAACAACTCATCTTTGTATCGTAGTTAGATGAAACAGATAATGTTCTTGATGAGCAAAATAAATATCCATATTTAATAATTGTACTTATTTAAAAGCGCTTGCAAACCTGCGCACAAACAACCCCCAAAGTTTGCAGATTAATTTTATATGAGCGCATATGTGACAAACAAAAAAACATTATTTTTCATATTTAAAGAGACTGACCCTTAATAGGCTATAAGCACTTCACGCACGTGAATTTGAAGTAAGTTAATAATTTGATAGATATAATGTTTACCTGATATATATGAACGATAAAAATCATGAAAATAACCATTTAATGTTAATACTTCGTCAGATAATAAATTTATACTATTTTTTGATGTCTGCTAAATGGAATCGAGTGTAATTTTAGTTAATGATTAATTAATTTTTATGATAATTTTCTCGAGACTCTTTGGTCAATGCACGATGAGCAATAATTGTTTCGGAGGATTCACGCGTTCGCCAGATAAATTGCTTAAGTCATGAATAATATAATGGATATGCACCTTTCACGAATTCGGTAATTTTTGCCGATTGCATGAGGTAACATGTAACAATCTTATAGCATCTTCTTCATTGAAGACACATCGAAATTTAATAACTTTTTTGAAAAAAAATTATCGCTTTGTATAATTGAACAAAGAATTAAAAAAGATGAACCTCACCAATAAACATTTGAAGTAATGTATCTTTTTTGAATTGTTGCAATTTTGTACGATTCCACATGTTTTGTCACAAACGACCCGGGTGTCGCCCTTCGGCATCTTCAGGTATTCCATCACATGTATGCAACAGAACTGACAGTGATGGAATACCTGAAGATGCCGAAGGGCGACACCCGGGTCGTTTGTGACAAAACATGTGGAATCGTACAAAATTGCAACAATTCAAATTTGATATTGAAATTCCATCAAGCGCTTTCAGTCGATATCATAAATTAATGTATCTTTATTTGCAATAGTAATACTTATTCAACTTTGTTACTTTGTGGCTGACGAGAAGAGAAGACTATAAATATGTTGTGTGTCGATCACTGCCATCATAATCAAAGATACAGATTATTACTATTGGGAAAGATATTTTCTCATCAACGAATTATCAGCACTGATAACCAAATTAAAATATATTCAAAAATCAACAATTGACATCGTAATTCATTTTTCATTTCCTAGGGATAAAGTCTTTCACCTTTGGATGCATTTATACTTTTTACTGTATAAAGAGTTTTTGAGGGGGGGATTCAAAAATGTGATATTATTTAGTGGTGGATTTAAGATTTTGTGACGTCCTTTTTTTATAAAATGGTTAAAACGGTCAACAATATTTGACAAATCCTCCTAGGTAAAAATATTGCCAACCATTCCCGACATTTTAAGTTCATAGTAAAGAATTAAGAAATGATTATATTAAATTATTCATAAACAGAAAAATTTGTAAGTATATATTATTATAGCTATAATTGCAATATGTCATAAAACCAAATGCAAGATTTTTGTCCATCTACTAATTTGAGACAAGGTACTTACATTGTTTTAACTCATTAATTTTTTAGGATTTTTTTTATATATCACATGCTAAGCGGAACGTTTTATAAAATAATATATAACATAGCTCTATGCTTATGAAATCTATTTAGGAAAAATTAGTCTTTGATAGTGAGATAAATTAATAAATTTCCCGAAAATTATTCAAATTGATTAACTTTAGTATTAGTAGTTGATCAATGCATTCCTTATAAAAAAAGTCTCCAGAAGTAACTTTAGTGTTTAAAGGCGCCCTTATTCTGGACCCAAATATTTATTACAATAAACTACTCTGTTTCAACTAAAACAATATATTTTATTTTAAATACTACATACAACATTTAGCAGAAGAGTATTGTAACAAATACATAACCAGCTTTAATATTTCCAAAACTAGATGGATTTCAACAATTTATCATTTAAACGTTTTTTTATCAACAGATGTCACTATAAAAAAAGATGAAACTAATTATAAACTAAATGATAATAATTAGATATTATTAGATTTTTTATTCACCAATCCTCATTATGGGAACATCTCACTTACTGTTATACTAAATACAACTATTTTTCCAGCCATATAACATGTAAATGGATATATAGAAACATCAGTACAATATGTATCTTCAGATCATCTTTGATATTTAATGGTGTACAATTTTAATAGACAAAGGTCCATTTTTCTCACTACAATTAAAGATTTTTTACTTCGAAAATATTTGTTTTATTAATTTTGATATTTAATTATGTGTCAATACTATACAATATAACAAAAAATGTGTATTTTTATAAAATAAATTGCTTCACATGATGCTTAAAGGTGAAACCCGGGTTCATTACAGACAAAATATGTGGAATCCAACAAAGTTTCAATAATTCGAATTTGGACGAAAGACACTGAAAATGTCATATGGGAAAAACATCGACTTAAAGTTTAAATGGCTAAAAATATTAAATGTTGAATATGATAGTGACGAATGTTGAAAGTGATATTTGTCGATCATTTCATGAAATAATCGATGTGGTTCATGTGCAAAAGTTTGGAATGTTCAATATGTTGAATTTCAATCAATTGATGCAACTTATGCACAATAACTGGAATTTGTTATCCAAATATTAATTATGAAATAAATAAATAAAAACGTTTCATGGTAAAAATATGTTTCATTAAACATTTTATAAATTACAAATAAAACAGTTATTTACAAAATTGCATTCAGGTCGGTTTCATCAATATTCGATATTATGGTTACCGTGTCTTCCAAACTCGATATTTTAGCGCTGCATACAATGATATTTGAATGAATACCATAAATGCGAGAAGACATGTAATATCAGTGGTATAATTGCCTTTTAGCATATCGATTTCATCCAAAAATTTAGATGATTTTTTAAAAAAACAAAATACTTCTGAACAGTGCAGGTCTGGCCTGTCATATCCATATACGCTGTGCATAATTGCGTGAAATGCATACCCAAAGTATGAAATGTATGGCATAAAACCAAAATAATAAGGAATTTCTTCATAGCGGATAAAGAATCCAGAGAATAGCACCATCGGTATTGTCAGAGAAGGCATCAAAAAGATTCCGAGCTGGAAAAAATTTAGAATGAATTAATAATTTGATACAGCTTTTAGCTGTGAGATGCCACGGGATCTATCAGAGGAGAGAAGGCAGGAATGTCAATTATACTGGCTTAATAAAGTGACCACAATTTGCTTTTTGCTGGAATAAAACATTGGAACATGTCAAATGATATCGGAAAATATGTAGGAAGTCAAACATTTAAATTTATTCCCCAGAAAGTTTGCTCACTAACAAAATTTTATTTTGAATAGAATTCCTTCAAATGGACTGAAGAAAAGTGTATGCATTTCTTTGTATTTTCTTATATTGTTCATATTTATCATTTATTTTGTGAAATGTCAATAACAGCCCGTTAAAATTTTTTTCCTGATTCAAAGTGTTGAACCCAAATTTACAATAATTAAGGATAATTTCATAACTCTGAGATAGAGATTGTTATGGCAATAGGCAAATTACTTGTTCACACTGCTTGATGCACCCTTTGCATACACATTTAAAAAGGATGACAGCTTCAGTGAAAAAACATAACCATAAAAGAATATCCAAGACAACCCAGTTTTCACAATGTATGGAAGGATAAACTGTGTAAAATAAGATGAAGTAGAGTCATCGCAGTGAATTGTGGGGGTAATTATGATGTGATATTTGTTTACCTCAACATTGAAAACAACTCCAGATATCAATCCACATAATTGCGAAATGATTGTGAATACCACGCATACAGCCCAGATCAAAGTCATTCGTTGAAATTCTAGAGGCTGGCCAGTCAAGTAGTAACTTATTCCTAAAAAAAATGTCGGACATAATATCTGTAAAAAAAGAAAAATATTCACAAAAATTATAGAAATAAATGTTAAGTGGAGCAGTATTATAAAATTATCCAGATATAATAAATAAAACATTGATTTACTAAACCCAAACAAAGCATTACATAAATTCTCAAGTTTTTACATGTATTATATAGAGCGCTATTCATTTAATTATCAATAGTAATTACTTTTTAAAACATTATTTATACACTTATATTTAAAGTGGATATTCTGCTGAATGAAATTGTAGATTTCCTAGAACATTGTCTAAAAGTTGGTATACACAAATCACAGGGTAAGACACGTGAATTGTTCTGTCATTTACACGTAGGGTGCTGAAAATGTGCCTATCGCGTTATGAGATATTCAGAGTTTGCATTTTATACATGTGGAAATGTAAGCATTTGTGTATACATGTTTGGTGTTTCTTCCAGAGTCATGTGTTGATTATGGATTTTTTGGTTGGGCTCTTTTCCTTTGTGGTTTTTGAGTGAAAAACAAGAATTTGAACTAAGTATTTTATAAATATTTATATCTATGTAACGCACAAACTTCAGTTGTAGGACATGAACAATTGTAATGCTTTCAACACTGTCTTTTCTAAGGATCTTTTTGAAAATGAGATTTACACCAATTGACGATCTTATCTAAGTTAACCTAATCTAACCTCATCTGTATATTTTTTATTCTCTATGAATACAGAAGTTGAAATTCACATATTTTAATGTTATGTCTCAGAAAACTACCTAAGACATTAATTTAAATATCTTTTTACCTGTAATGGTACATCAGCTAACATTTTTGAAAAAAAATAAGCTGGTAAAGAATACCAATTATTGAGATGCTCTCTTTCAAATACTGCTTCCTCCAAGGGAACTAAAATAATCATAAATAAATTATTTATGTATGATTACACCCAATCTTTATTTTATTTGGTACTTCATTATTACAATTTTAATGTTTTTGTTAGTTGAGTTATTTTTTCTGTCAACGTCTACAGTGTATACCAATTGCATTAGCAGTAACCTATTAAACATATTTTTCTTTTAGTCATAAATTTTTCTAATTTGTGTGATCATAAATAAAATATCTTTACTGGAATTACATTTAATGACAGCTGACACAGAGTTTCCAAAGAAAAGGAACATCAAGATAAAAAATAAATATGCTGTGTTTGTAGTGATTTTTGATGCTTCATTGCCTATTTGAAGGTAGATTAGTCCAAGAATAATGCCAACAATGACATGAATTGCAATTCTCATCCTTGTTAAGAGCTAGAAAACAAAAAATATTTGATATTTCAAATTAAAATGACAAAGACAAGTGGGGTCAAAAAAAAAACAGTAAAAAATCATTTTTGGATGGTCCCTTACGGCTGAAACATTTTTGGTCACATTAAATACCATGATTGGTCAATATGCGTTAACAGATCACAAATGAAAATGTATATTTAATTATTTTTAATAATTATACATATTGAATTAACAAGGTTATTTATTTATGCATGGTCTTACTATATCTCGATATGAGCAAGTTGATGATCTTTTAAACAAAATAACAAATTGCCTCCACTGTGAAACTGCATATGTCTTTCTATAGTTGATTCTATCATCTTCAATAGGAATTGAAGTTGTAATATTTTTATCCTCTCCATTTTTTCTCTCACGACAATTAATTTGAGTTATTCTTTTCTGGTTTAACGAGACTAAAACATAAAAGAACAGTAATGAGGTTTATAAATTGTGTAGTCTGTAAGTGGTTAAACGCTATAGTTTAATAATTATATATAATAACGTTGACACCAGTTGCGTGCTGTGAATCTTCGCCTTTCTGTCGTTAGCATTTCTTAAGCAAGATATAGAACACCAATGTTTACTCCATTATCTTAATTGCTTATACACAAGTGTAACTGTATAATAGAAGAAACATTTCCCACATACTGATAGTTGACTGGCTTTCTTAGAAAATAAATATATTATAGCAAAAATATAATGTGGTGTTTGCATTTTTTAACTTAATGTTGCCTGTAAGGAGAAATACAAATAAAATAAAATCTACCTGTAGAAGAAGATATTACTTCAACAGCATTAATTGTAGCTAAGTGCAATTCCTGACTCCTCGTAATTTGCTGGGTGACTAAAGATTCTATGTTGCCAGCAATTTCACGACTTGCTACTTCCAGTACTGAAATGAAATAAAAAAGAATTAGATTCTTATTATTTCTTAAAAATTCATATTATTTTTCAGTGAAACTTTTAAACACAGGAATATGACTAAGGAGATATTGAGGGTAACCCTATAATTCAAACATTCATCTGGACACATAAATTCTTTTAATGGGTAATAAATAACACGATATGGTTATGAAATAACAATAATATTTTTTTCATAATAAGAAGAAATGAGGAAAAGTTTTGTAATCATTTATGTATTTATGTTTGTTGTATGTGTAGCATGTATAATAGCAGTAAAAAAAGATTAATAACTGCTTAAGTGACTGACAGTGCCATCTATTGAGAAGGAGAAAATAAAGTTTTCCTGTACAGTATCAGTCTTATGTTTAACACTTCAAACTCAAAATGCTTTTACAGTTTATATAAACACTTGGAGTCAATAATTATTCAATGAAATAATTAACGCATATGATGTCATTTAGCTGTCATTTAAAAAAAATCAAGTCAAAAAGGCTCACATACAATGAGTAAACTAAGATTTCTGAAAATAGCCGAACTATTGCAATGTTATTTTATACTTTTAATGTTAGATAACTTTAAACCATTTATCAAAAGATACATTAATTGGGTTGATTAATCAAGATTACCTAGGCTCAGTTTTTTAAAAACAATACGGTAATTTGGTATTTTGTTTGTAATGAGTAATAAGAAAATTGGTCAGATGAACATGTCAAACATTTAACTAATTAAACTTCAAATTGATTTAATTCTTAAGGCAATGAATGAATCTTGGACGAATTTCAACTGGTCAAGATTTGAGTCCCTATTTATGTCTAATACCATCAATGTACAAAAATTAATCAAAGTAATCGCATAGAAGTATGATTCTCTTTTACTTACCAAAATCCGCCCTATTGTAGTATTGTGGACATGTATAACCAGCCGATTCAAATACTGGAATTATGTCGTTTATGGGTCCGCTAAAAATATTTCGGCCGTCGGCCATCAGAAATATATCATCGAACATGTCGAAGATTTTGGATGACGGTTGGTGAATGATACAAACTATTGTTCTGCCTCCTCGTGCGAGTAATTGTAAATGAGAGACCACCTGGCAAGATGAGACGCTATCCAACCCGCTAAAAGGGTACATATGTTAGTATCAAATTTGAGTTCCAATAATTGTTCATTGTGAATAAGTGTAGACCTTTTACCTAGTTGGTTCATCGAAAAACATAATTGGAGGATTTGTGACTAGTTCAATTCCAATAGAGAGACGTTTCAATTCCCCTCCAGAAATCGAACCAACTCTCGTATTCATTATTTTTTGAATATTTAATATGTCGGCTATTTCGGATATCTGAAAAATTAGGCTAAATATAATTCACTCCTTCATCAATCATTAAAGAACATTCCATACATTATTCGGTGTAACGGTTGTTAATGTGGATTTTTTTAACATATGCCATAGATTATATTATGCTATTTTGATAGCAATCTTTTTTTGCGTTTAAAAATTACCATATTTTCCAAAAATGAATTCTTATAATTCAGTGATTTTTTAAAAAAAAGTGCAGCATAAAAAGTTCCATCCACTTGGGAAGCTTTTGGTAAACATATTCCATCTTAAGATGTTCGCGAACGCTGGTTCAAACTCTTTAAAAGAGATTAATTTAATGTGAAAGATAAAGAACGTCCTGGTCAACCAAAAAAGTTTGAAGACAAATAATTCAAACATTAATGAAAGGCGATACTTGTCAAACGCAAAAACATTTGCAGCAAGATTGAACGTTCTTCTGAAAAAAAACTAAGTGCGATAGTTTTTAAAGCAGTGGGCAGTATTTAAAAGAAATGACAATAAATGTTACACAACAAAATTCGCATTATTAACCAGTACACCAGATGCAAAATTCAACCTACAAATACAACGACACAAAAAAGCATTTCATTGTTGATTTAGTACGCAGTGAATCGTTATCTAGTAACAACTGAAATATAATAGTGTTCATCAGATATGTGACACACACACATATGATTCTAAATTTATCATTTGCGAAATATACTGTGTCTTAAATGTACTCATTGTCAACACATTGGATGCGGCAACAGTCATGATGTTTAAAGTGGAACCCTAAAAGAGATACAACTCTGTGATTGCGAAGAAATCCTGAAGATTCTTGCAAAATGTGCAATTTTCTTAAGTGGTTTTCGGCTACCTACTAAATTGAGCAATTACTTTATTGCTCTGTCTGTGCTGTATTTTATTGCCTCCACAAAAACATATAAACGTTAGTCTGCAATTAATATTTTGATTTTGTAATTTACCTTAAACTTATTTCTTGATATCTAACGATCAAATAAATTATTACTGTCTGCTACATAAAACTTACAATATCTTCTTTCTTTTGTAATGCAAATTTTTCGGGCAATTTTAGATTTGCAGCAGTCATCATAGTCTCGTGAGCAGTCAAAAATGGAATCATCGCCGTATGTTGAGCGATGCAGCATGATTGCCATCGGAACTTATCAATATCTCTTCTTTTTCCGTTTACCATAATGTTGCCCGTAACTCCTGTTTCTCTATAACCATTTTAGTATATAAATCTTTAAATAAATAATAAGTCATTTAAATTTTTAATCGGTCACTTAGTACTATTTCACTACATATACAGAGAATGAGATTTTGCTTAGTTTTCAATATTCTTTCAAAATTATCATCAAGAAATCTTTGACGTCAATATTTAAATAACAACATATGTTAATTTTGCTCCCCTGAAACAAACACAAGTGAATAGTTTTTTTTGTTTTATATAAAATAATCGGGTTATGAATAACATGGCCATACATACGTCTTGTTTTAAAATTACATGTCCTGTTGTTCTCAAGCAAAAATTTTTTCGTTCGTCAAAATGTTCCGTTTTCAGAGAAAACAGCACACTGTTACATTTTCAAAATGTTTTCAAATAGGGAATGCGTTTTGTGAAATTCCCCGCGCTGAAAAATGTTCTTCAAAATTGAATTGTAATTATTTTATATTGATTTTAGTTTTTTTTTTTATTGATAAAACTTGAAATGTAAAAAATCTCTGAAGAAATGTGTACTTTTTATTTTGAATACAGATACTATCACATTAATTTTAAATTTGTCCCATTTTGGGGAATAAAATAAACGTTCAAGTTAATTACGACAGAAAACACTTAAGGTTAGTTCGGTAAGCAATTTAAGCATTACAGTGGAACCTCCAATTACACTACTCCGGATTGAAATATTCGCCGCCAATTCCCTAATTCCCCAATTGCACTTTCGCTTGTCTGCATACACACAGCTAGACGGCCGTCCACGCGATGCATACGGTAAAATTTTGCATTCTGTGTATTCAACACGTGCCAAGCTATACAAACACAGCCGGCTAACTAAATATTTCGTCCATTATGTATATTTTTTTTTTGAAAAACTAATAATAATCTTAGTTTTACACGTTTCGCGGAAAAAAACCAAATCCCTAATTTTGTGAGATTCACTCCCCCTATTACACTACTTCAAATTACACGGTCCCAACTTAAATGTAAATTGGGATTTTGCTGTACTATCAACATACCTAAATCCAGCGAGAATATTAAGAAGACTTGTTTTTCCGGCCCCCGAAGGTCCCAAAATTCCTGTAAGTCTTCCAGACTTAAAGCATCCGGTCACATTTTTTAGAATTTGTTTTTCTGATTTCTCTAAAACAATCAAGTCACATATAAATAGAAATGAAAATAGCGCAGATAGAACGGCGTGGAAAATGACTTAATACCAAATCGAGCAGAAGAAAGATTTTTGTCAAAATTCAAAGATCTAACTTATTATTATGAACTTGGGTGGTTACTTATTTAAACGATAAAAACTATATTCAATACGTTTTCTGAAATAAGTTTATTCTGAGTATCGGCATTTTAGAGTGCAAAGCTTATTACCCAAATACTGCAGTTGAGATTTTAAAGCTACATTGCAGTTTCTATTTTGTTCTATGATTTTTTTTGATAGAAATCTGCAATAAACACAAGATAAAAAAATCAACGAAAGAGATGAAATTTTTTTTCAACAAATCATTGCTTATCCACAAAGAATAATTTAATTCTTTTGTTTATTAGTAAACATTCGTATTACGAAGTAAATATATAAATTATAATAACATTAAATTGTTGGTGGAGTTTTGAGCCCTGCATTGGGATCTACAATATATATAATACTAAAACGATGGTGTGTATGCTACAGTAATAACATCATTTAAAGTTTTAACCAAATCAAAGAATTTTTTTTATAATATTTTTGATTTATAAGAATTATTCGATTTACATCATTTATATTATCAATAAATTGAGTGACGTTTACTGTCAATCCATTTTTGAGACATTCTATTATAATATTGTATGATATTAATATTTTTAAAAATTTTATTGATAAACAATATAAATAATATTATGATAAATTATCGTTTTGTTATTAAATATTATTTCAAAATCAAATATTATTTCAACATTGTAAAAATCCCCAATATTGGAGATTAACCAACACATCACGAATTCAATATCAAAAATCCTTGAGTTTTGAATTGACACAATTTTATTTATTTTATCTCGTTATTTTTATCAAAAAATACACTTATTATCAATATTTTTTTGTTATGTCATAATTCTCAAAACAAAACAAGATTCAAAAACCAACAAAAATTTAATTTGTAATTTGCATGAATAATACGCAATGAATTATTCGGCGATATAAATTATGCTTCATTTTACGTGGTTCCATTTAGAAAGCGATTTTTTAGAAATTGAGTAAAAATTGATAGTTAAGTCATTCTTTTATAGCGTTGTTGACATTTTGCATTAATTTCTTTGACAGTATATAATCAAATTACCAAAGATGATAGTTTAGTGGTAAAATGTTAAGCACGATACATTTATACTTTTTCTCTATAGTTTCTTTCGCTGATTGTGCAATTAAAACTTTATTGTATATATATCTTTCACAAGAACATACAACCAGTCCGTTTTTTACGCGATACATTGGTTCCAGAAAAAGGCGCGTAAAAAAATCACAGATTTCATATAATTTGATAAATTGGTTCCAAAAATTAAAATGTCTTGTAAAAATGTATGAAAAACCAAAATTTGCTTTTTAAAATTCGTGCAAAATTTTTTTTTATATTTTCATGTCTTTATTGTTTATAAAAATAAAATGAGACCATAAAAATATAATTTTTTTCACTTATATGAATTATTTGCTGCTGTCACTCTCGGTTGCGAAATGTAATCGTTTGCGATTTTTTGAACGAAAGTATTGAATTTTGCATAAATCAAGTTTAAGTTTTGTAAACAAAATTAAGTTTTAAAAATACACATATTTTTTTTATTGAAAAAAATAATGAAACGTACATGCCTAGCATCATATATAAATTTCTTCAAATTTGGGGAAGAAATCGCGTAAAACCGAGTGAAGTGCGTAAAAAAATGTAACCGTGCCGTCCAAAAAAACCGCGTATAATCGAATTCGCGTAAAAAAATCGCGTTAAAAAAGGACTGGGTGTATATCGACCTAAAAGTTTACCGCGAGGGATATTTCGAACGTTGTTCCAGCTAACAAGCAGAAAATGTTGTATTTTGTGTCATTTTGAAACAATTTAGCTGATGAATTAAAATATAGCTGTTTTCTTCATTGACAGTTCGTATTATACTCATTTTGACACGTGTTTATTTTATGAAATTCGACGAT
The DNA here is from genome assembly GCA_028555115.1 of Himalopsyche japonica. NCBI lineage: Eukaryota > Metazoa > Arthropoda > Insecta > Trichoptera > Rhyacophilidae > Himalopsyche > Himalopsyche japonica. The sequence continues at coordinate 256,128 of JAHFWJ010000449.1, read as the reverse complement.
TTTTTAAATTATCATCAGAATTTTATGCATTTAACATATATTATGTTTATTAAACGTGATAATAAAGCAACTTGCTTTGTTATATATATATTATATATTGTCAGTATTTTTTTCAAATATATCTAGATAAAAATAAAAATGACAAGCTTAGCTCTTAAGATGAGTACTGCTAAATTTAAAATTTATAATAATTTATATATTTCACAGTACCACAATTGAATTCGTATTATTTGAGTATAGAAAAAAATAAAACTTACTCCTTTTGAATGTTACTTTGTAGCACAAATCTTCAAAACTGAGATTTAACGGTTTACTATCATAATTTTTAAAATTATTGTTTTTCAAGCTTAGCATTTCTTCGTCCATATTGATTTTTATATGTTTGATGTCCTGTTCCTTTTGAGGTTATGATATTTTTCTAAAAATAAGAAATATAATTTTGATAATGTAGTTTTTACGAAATAAAACACATTTACTCTTTCAATTTTTACACGGGTAGTTCATTTCATCTACAAGAAATAACTCATTTTAAATATTAAATATTATTTTTTTTAAATATGTTTATGTTACACGCACGTCTCGTGAACACTTAATAAATTATTCAACTGGATTATATATTATAGTATCATAATACTATTATCACCTCACGCACTATCATAGATAACGAAAAAAAAAATTCAATCATTATTTTAAGCGACAACAAATAAATAAAAATATTTTTTTTGGGTTTGACGTGTATCATATAATTTCACTAGTATAAAAAGTATTTATGTATAAAAAAAGAATAACTTTATACGATAATATTATTTCTTTCAATATCTAAAAATACTGACTTTTATATAAATATTTTAATATGTTTATCATACAAAACTTTGTTTTGCCCAAAACGATACATATGCAAAGTATCATAAGTAGTAAACAGATATTATACCAAATAAGTTAATCTGTTTATAGTATGAAGTGTATTTTTGATTGAATAGATTTCCAAAGTTTTAATATTATACTTAAAAAAATTATATTCAACAATTAGGGCGCCACTTTTACGCTAAAATATTAATTTGATGACGTTATGTTGTTGCCGCTTGTATTTAAATGACAGCAATATAAAAAAAATGTTTTAAGCCAAAAATAAATATTAATTTTGTGTAAAATATCACAAAGCCTCATTTAGAAAAATCCTTGAATATCACGTAAAAATCTTTTATTATCCATATATGATTTTCATATAGTATTGTGCAAATATTTGCACTCGATTCATCTAATCAAAAAAATATTTCCGTCATTTCTCGAGTATCTTTACATTCTTCAGGCGCATGGGTATATATCGACATTATTTTAAAGTAAAACTACATTTTGTTTTGCTGTTGATATGGAAAAAATCCAAGCTAAATTAACATGTACTATTTTTTCAAACCATTTCCGCTCTCAGTTTAAAGAATAAATATAGTTATTTTACGAGCGTTGCTTGATAATAAATTCAATTCTTCAATTTGTGCTTTCGTTGAACCGCCTTAGATACTGCTGATGATTTAATTTTAACATATGGCCAATGGATGAGTGAAAAAATCCACTTTAAGGTTAGCGACCCTTTTTTCTACGAGAGAAAAAAGTTTCTAAATTGCGCCTGAGGCCTACTAAATGAAAAATCTGTCTCTACTACAAACAGAAATCCATAGCTCGAGCTTGACATACTTTTCAACATCCAGATTTGCACTTAATGAACCGGTTCTGAGCTTAAATATTTGCATAATGGCGATGAACTGGTTATCCATGGTTTTTAAATACACATTGGCTTACTGCAATATATGTATGTAATTACGGTTAAATAAACATACACGCAATTTTTCCTATTATAAATACCGCATTTGTTTTTGTTCTCATAATACTTTCGTAATAATTCATACGATGAGTATACAACAAACTCATGAATATCTGAAGTTATTGTGTATTTATACACGCGATATAGATATTATTATCTACAGCTTAATTTTTAATTACGTTAAAATATACTATGATAGTTAGATTGTCAGAATCATTTCACGGATTCACTTATTAAGGAAAAATGTTTATAAAACTTTTATAGATTTAATAAAATTCCTATTGTTTGATGTCATCCAATTAAATGTCAACAAAAGAATGTCACAATTTGTTTATTATTATATTTTTGTTGACGGAGGAAAAAATGATTCCTGCATCAGTTGCTTCACTTGAATCACTTTCTAACACTTGTATATTTTTCAAAGTATTTTCCACAAACTCAATTATTTTCCACGTGTGTCACTTGCCTGAGGTTTGATGAAATCCAGAAATCTACGCCTGGATTTTTTCCACTATAGAATGCTAACAAATTTCGCGCAAATAATTAATCCAGTCTGGGCAAATTAATACTTCTGTGACATACAATGCTAGCCTACTTCGACCGTACACGTTGCTTTTTTTAACTCTCAACTGACGACTGAGCCGTTACTATTAATGCTTTTTACCTTATTTATTCTCCCACTTCTGCCGACATTTTGATAAAGCTGTATAATAATCGCTGTGCGTTGTCAGCTTTCCGCAATTCAGTAACCGTACACCAGGCATGTCAAACATGCGGTCCGCTTCACAGAGACTGTGGCCCAAATGATACTGATGTCGTTTTTGCAAATACTCGCACGCAAAATGAAGTCGATAAAAACGCAAACGAAAAATAAATTATCAGTCGCATGTGTCACGAACTGACTTCCGTTTACACTTCAATGGAAATGACGACACAATGGATATAATGTATTATGATAAATAATAATATTTAAATCATTTATATGCCAGTGGTATAGACTCACTAGTGCAATAAATAAATGGTTGTTGTTTGTACATGAAAGATGGGAAACTTATACGAATAAATATTTCTTTCGTTATACCTTTTGACACTAACCCACAAAGCTTAACGGAACGTCTATTATTTAGCAATCCAACAATTTTGAGATATCTTTAAAACCAAAAGTTATCAACAGTTGTAAAATTGACCTCCCGTAGACTACCTAATATTTAATACATCTGGTGATTATGACAAAAATAGAATCATGAAAATTAAAATGTCTATTGATAAATTGTGTCTTATACCAACGCACCGACTAAATTCCTATTTATTGATTTATTTAACTTATCTTAAACTGTCAAAATTTCAACACCTCTTAAACTTCTTCAAACACGCCCGTCTTAATGTGTATCTTTTGTCAAATGAGGAAGTGAAGCATCTTTTAGGTGATATGGAAGTGCCGTGTAACCACCATATGCTCAACATTTGCAGCGAATATGGTCTAAAAGTGCTAAAAAGATCGACGATGAATCTTAGTTTAGTATGTAATGAATAAAGATTCAGTCAGTAATCGAAATCATATATTTGTATAAAGCGTAACGTGCATTATAACAATTTATCAATACAGTAAAGCATTAATATTACGAACCTTCATATAACAATATAACAGATCAAAATATCCGTTCTACTGTGAATATTGATAAAAAAAACACATGTGTTGTGTTATATAATATATGTTTAAATCCAAGTGTCACCCGTACACAAACCTCTGCGAATGATTATATCATAGCTCTCGCGATTGAATTCAATTCATAATGCCATCCCGCACGGAGATTGGACGTACAACCGGCGTTTTTAACGTTAGTCGCTTACTTATACAGCAGTTTAACGGGAATCGGACCAGTAAGTATTTATGAATTCCTCAAATATGGGATTACATGATCCACGCTTTATGTCGATGACCTATTTCATCAATCGAAAATATAAATATGTTCCTAGTTATTTATTTACATATTTTAAGTATAGATAAAAACCCTTACGAATATCATTCGTGCATTTTATATAAATAATCAAAGATTAATTATCTTAAAGGATACTTTTTAGGTATATGGGTTCACTAGGAAATTTACTTTATCTTTTTATAGATATTTTTTACGAAAATAAAATGTTTTTATCTTGATAAATGTTTTATTGAATATGGGGAGTTATGAAAGATGAGTGACAGACAATGTCAGCTAAATGTCAGCTTTTGTTAGCCTCACAGATGCGTAATGTTTTTATAAAAATTTCATTAAATTTTCACTCATGTTTGGACACCGGACTTTCATTGATTTATGATTTTTTAAATCGTATATAAGAAAAATGTGTTATTTTATTATGAACATTTCATTTTTATTGCGTTGAGCTACAACGTTTTTAATATGAATGGTTTTCAAACGAAACATTTCTATCGTTAAATATAGATTCAATGATTCATTATGATTTTTTTGAATATAAACTCTTCCGGGCGAACAACCTGCATTTGCACATCGGTAGGCATAATCTTAAAATCTCGACACAGTAATACTTAGTAGTCAAAGCTACAAAAAAAAGCTTCCCGACAAATATCATTATGATCTTGATTGAGAAGAATCAAGCTTTGATGATGTGAAACAAGGATATTTTTCAGCAGGTTTATGAAAGTTTATCAGATTAATTCATACATTTATGAATCACTCTACCCGGTGAAAAAAACATTTCTCTTGCCACCGCTTCAATTTCGAATAATAATTATTCAGCATTTTATTTTTAACCATTATATCATCCTTTACAACTTTCTAAGCTTTCTAACTTTAAAAACTTTTTTTCAATTGAATCGGGATCACGGGTCATATGATTTTTATAAAAAGGTGCCAGGGCTTATTGGAGAATAAGGTTGGGAGAATATGCACTATATTATTTAAAAGGATTTTTCGTATATTTTGGACACCTGTATTTTTTTGTAGAATTTAAATTCCTGTGACTGCTTGTGATTTACCAGTTGATAAAGCTTTATTAAATGAAAATTGCAGTATAAAAATTCAAAACACGTTTAAACAGCTAAATCTTTTTGCATTGACAGTTTCGTTATTGAAAAAGTAAAATACTCCATCGTTTGCTTGTAAAACTTGTATGGTAATATAAAGATTACAAAGATTTAATATCTTAATGATTTGTTTTTTCATCCATTCAAGTTCTTTTTTGTTCATGTGTTCCATATCTCATCAATTAAATTCATATAAATCATTTACATATCCGAATATTTTTCGATCATCTTTCATTATTGTGTGTTTCGTGGATTTTCAAAATATCAAATTTGAATTTTTCAAGCTCTGTAGACTTCCACATTTTTGTCACTCACGACTCGAGATTAATCTTTTCGACATCTTCACACATTATATCAAACGAATGCAATAGAACTGACTCATTACAAAGGTTTAAGGTTTCTCCAAATTGAATGTCATTATAATATCATCAGTAGTCATTTATATTATTTCAGATATGCATTTAACTACTAAAATTTTAGTCTATTTTTTAATTTAAAATAATCACTGTGGTAAAATATGTCTTTTGCACTACATCATTTCCATACTTCAACAAAAATTCGAAAAGCTTAAGTTTTACTATTCGATATACCAATAAACGACAAATGTTTGAATTTCTAATGAAAAGGCTTTATGCTATAAAACATTACAACTCATATCGTAGTCGTGTGAATAAACGAACAACCTTTCGTATTTGCTTACAACTATGTATATCGTCACTTGGATCATGGCTGAAAATTTAAATAATGGCATTCTCGAATATAAGATGTTAAAAAAAACATTATTATTAATCCAGAAGAAATTCATTTATTTATATAAACAATATAAAAAGTTGTACTCATAATTGAATGAACGATATCTACCATTTAAATAGAACACCTTTAGATTCAATGTAAATTGTTTTTTAACAAAAATGTTGTAGTATTCAAAAATAACCATAGATGTCGCGTGTATATTTTCATTCGTAAATCGATCACAATATTTTTAGCGACACTTGATCTCGCGGAAAACCTTCCAACTATCGTAAATTAGTTTAGATTTTGAACAATAGATGGTAATATTTTTCTCGATAGAATAGAATTTTAAAATATCCATTTTTAATTCACGTACGTGTGATGATAATAAATTTGATCTTGTGATCTTGTGTTTACGATGATTTTTATGGATTTATAAAATCTTGTGGTTTGAGTTCAAAATATTCACAAATATTGCAAAAACGACACATCACTCAGTATCTCAATCTCTCGTTTTCGAAGGGAATAAAGATGAGGTTATTTCAGGTCTAGTGGTTAGTAAATCACTTTGACTACGACCCTCTTTTAAGAACTAAATTATTAGTGTACGTATTTTGATAATCATTAATCCTTTTTCTTCTGAGCCTTATAAAGCAGCAGTCGGTAACTGGTGGTCCGCGAGGAAATTTTGGTGGTCCGTAGAGAAATCTGACATTATTTCAATTTTCAATCCTATCACCAGAAAAAAATCAACTGAATCTCGTTACACATAGATACTTTTCTTGATGGATTACATATTCTGTCTCACTCTCTTACCTTGTTTTATTTTCTTCTCGGACTCCTTCCACTACATACGAGACGGTTACATGATGTCACACTTCAGTTGTCGCGATAACTCCACAACATATTTATGCGAAAAGGCGTTTTCATCTGTCACACCAATCAAAACACGGTATCGATATCGACTTAAATCCATTCAGTTCTTTGTTACTCTTACAGTTACATCATTGGAGCCAAATATAAATTTTATTATTTCATTTTCATCTTGGAAGAACAACCATCACATTAAAAATTAATATAGTTATATAATTTAAATATAACTAATTGTTTTATTCTATGAACTAGCTGCATTTTTTAATTCTTTTATTTCATTTTATTCACTTTTATTTAAATATATAATATTTAACAAAAAAATCCATTTGGTGGTCCGCCGTATACAAAAAGGTTGCCGACCGCCGTTATAAAGGATATTCCTACACCGTATACTTAAAAATATATCTATTGAACTCTTTAGGATAAATGTGGTTATATTTTAACACGATAATTATCTTACATACGTAGTTTTAAGACTATTAATTTTCTAATATCATATATCAATATGCTGTACTCAACCGTCTCAGTGGTTGAGACATTGATAGCCAGTGCGTGAAAAAGATACTACGTCCAATTAAAGGAAGAATTGTATCAATTCATAACAAATCTACAACCTAAGTTATGAAGAAAAAATACGTCATAAAAAAAAGTTTATTTGTGTGTGTGTGCTCTTTTTTCTTCAAAAATCAACGCTTTTTAATAGCAATGGACGGAGATTAAAATATTACTACGCCGATCACTAAAAGATAATTGACTGCATACATTTTTGTCTGGGTGAGTGATGAGGGGCTAAATTATAGCTCACCGTAAAATCGCGATGCGAAACCATTTCGCTGGCTTCTCTCAAATGCAAGCCTACTCCACTTATAATAAATATACAGTTGAGTGTATAATTTAAAAATCCATTAAATTTCAACGCCATTATTTCCAAAGTGAATAAGCAAATGTTTTGAGCAATAAAACAAATCAACTTTATATGCCATCTCAATCGTTAAATTGTTTTACATGTATATTTTCGATAAAAATTCGATTACTTTAGGATAGCACGATTCCTTGGGCAATCCCCTACACCCGGGAGATGTCCACAGGGCCGAATATCGTATGACGACAAAAATACACCTATAGGCTGTTACGTTACTGAAACTGTCCGCATAGGTTTTACTGTAAAAAAATACGACACTTGTAAGGCATGAACACAAAATATGTACAGCTAAAACTTCTACTTATGTTTTAATTTACACGTCAAATTCAATAAAAAGGGTACCGCTTTGAAAAAGAAGAATTAAAAAATATACATTTATTCAAAAAATATGTACGCGATAGGTACAAGTGAATTATCATAATATTTATCACATTGACTTGAACAAAAACATTCGGATGCGAGTAGTATTAATCACTTTCAATTCATTTGGTTGTGTCTATATCTATATTTGTAATATATAATCAAACGACATAATTAACAAGAGTGTCTTCACTTTATAAGATTTCCTTTTCCTAGTAAATTTATTGTAATAAACTATTTGAGGTATACGTTAATGTTAATAAAAACTCTAGAATGTTCGAAGGACTGTATTTAAAGAAACGTAAACAATAATACATTGGATGCGTAATTTGAACTAATGCTTCATTTTATAAATATGGACAATGGTGTCACCTCGGATTATTATGTCTCGTGAGGTGTCTAGCGTCTGGCGTAGGTGGACTCATGGGTCTGACCGGAAACCGTGACGGATTTTTCACTAAACCGCGTATCCGGAACAGAATGACGATTTTAATAATCGCCCCAATGAAACAAAATCCCGGCGCCTCTCCGACTAAAGATAAGTCGTATTGTTGCCATACACTGCAATCGTATTTTATGTATAATATTTGCATTCTTTTGTAATGATTAAATTTAAACGAATCGATTACAATACGTAATATGAACACGTCGCAATCCTTCTATGGTTTGCATAGAAAATGTATTAGGGTTAAACATTATTTTTCATATGAACTGGGGAGTGTACCTATTCGTAGTTATTCACTTGTGATTATCTAATAAGAAATCATAATAAATACATGTCGTTGAGTCGGTATTTTTTTATAAATAATTGCTTTCAGCAATCCTTTCAATTCGTTACCTATCAATAAACGTCTATAGCCGTCATATTAATGATATCGAGTGTTTTACAGAGTTTAGTTAGTCAAAATAAACTTTTAAACATTAAAATAAATAAATATATGTGGCTCAGTCTTAATGAGATCAAACATTTTGTGGTATGTATATACAAATCTGACGCCATAATTAAATTTCTCGATATCATCATTTCGAGATATCTAAAAAACACTTTCAATTGTTTCTGGTGTCTCCATTTTCATCCATATGCCGCCAATAGCAAATAATATATTTTAAGTAAATTTGATTGAATTATTGATATCGTCAATAATGAATGCCTGCACGAGGATATGCCTAGTGAAAGAATCGGCGACCTGAATAGATAGAACATAAAAATGCCGATTGATTTAGAAGACGACAATACGACAAGACTAAGCATTTGGTTTGCGAACCAACAATGATCATAAATAATCTTAAAACCATTGTTCTATAAAACAAAATAAGGGCACAATAAAGCCCTAATGAAAATACAACAATTAAAGACTTCTTAATATTAATACTACCAGCGTACTTCTAGTCCTGAAAGAATCCTGAATATATAAAGCTGCCCGTTTTTGAGCACAGCATCCCGTTAGCATATTTTCTAGCAAAGTTGTGTATCTCTATTTTTGCATATTCTTAAATAAAAAATAAAGTTTTATTTCAAAAGAAAAAATACATTATAATAAAATAAGTGGAACATAATCTATAAACAGGTATGTTTACTGATTTTCTCACAAACAATCTCAGCAAATAAGAGTGTAAAATTTGTAAAAATCGTGCAAGTCAAAATATAATTTAAGTTTCACAAATAGTTAAATGCAGTATAAGGTTTTTGGTTTCTTTAAATTCAAGATGCGTTTTATAATTGCAGACGAAAATGCAGTAGCTGCATTTTTGCCTTTGAGACCCAATGAAGATGGTGGGGGTGTATCACCATATTGCATTAGCATTAAAAATATATTTAGTTGCGAAATTTTATTAGATAATATTCTGATTCTGATGATAATATCAACGATTTTTGCTTCAAATAAATATTCGATAATATACATAGGTACCGCTTATATATCTATTATTGTGAATTTCTTTCGATATGATAATTTGTTTTTATTTTTTTGCGTTTATGAAAATAAGCTCATTTTATAAATCAATCGATGGCGCCTTTCATATTCATGTATAACTTTATATTTATTTCGTGCATTTTGACGTCATAGTTGTGTCAAATTAAAATATGTCAAAAGATTCCTCGTAAAATTCTATCATTTTTTTATACTATTGTATTCCACGAAATATAACTTACGATTTCAAAGTATTATAATTTTTTCAAATTTAAAAAATCCAAGGCATCGTAAATAAATACCTTGAAGTTTCAGTGTTCATCACAAATCCATTCGCCATGAAGAACGTCTTACATCGCTGATAACAATGTCAGCATACCCTTGCTATTGGATTCGAATTTAAGATAAACCGCTACGCAAATAAAAATAACCTAAATAGAACTAATTTGTTTTCCTGTCATATCAATATAATATCCGTAATCAATGGCGTAAATAAATAATCTTTTGAAGACACAAGTGTCATCGACTCATAACGATCGTCATACGATTATTGTAACGTCAGACATCACCCACGCTATTTAAAGAATTGTATTTTGTTACAAAGATATCCCATTACAAATTAATAATAGACAAAAAGAATTTTTCGTTGCTGTAAATAGAAACGACATTTATATTCATCGACATCAAAAAGGTAAATTAAAATTTTGATCTAAGGTCCAGAATAATTGGAAAGTACAAAAAATTCAAATGATGAATGATATTATTGTAATGGTAGATTAAAACACAATCTTAGCAAAATAATTAAAAAAAAAACATTTGATTTGGTATTTACGGTTCAAAATAAATACTGATATAATTTGTCAAATATAAAAGAAAACATATGTTTTATTCTAAACGACATATCTAAAAACTGGTAGGATAACTCCTTCCGTAATAAATTAATGGTAAATATCGAAAATCGTGAACTATAAATTGGCTTATAGCAAGCTTACCGCGTCCTTTAGACATTTTTTCATGATCCAATAGGAGTTGGATGGAAATGAATGGATAAATCAAACATATTCACGCTTTTGTATAATAAAATGTAAACGCCTATGTAAACACATATATTGATTTGAAATCAAATATCGAACTTTCAATTCAGTAATTCGACTCGTAAACCACGAAACCGACATAATCTCATGGGAGAGCTTGTTTTTTTTTTCTTCTTGCTACAGAGCAATGCTATTGAACTATATTTATAAGACGTGTTGAGTTTCGTGACCTTATCAATTGTGAGTAAATATTGATTATTATGTTGAAAATACTATAGATTCAGGGAGAATATTTGAAGAACGGAATAAGTAAATCATACAAAATCAAATTCACCAATGATTGCAAAATAATATTTAATTTTTTTTTTGTTAAAAGTTATGAAAATAAACTTACTAACCTAGTGTTAAATTTTATCTCAGATATAATCTCTATTAATTCATGACAGAAGTTACCAAGCCGTCGCTCACAGGTTATCGGTAGTTTTAGAAGATATTGGCAAAACTTATTCTAATATATTGAAATTATACCCATAAATAAAAATTTACAAAATATTTTTTTTTTCAAAAACCGGGAAAAATCATTAACATGAGACATATAATCTCATAAAAACATAGAGCGAGGCTTTATGTCCTGATTACTTTTTTAATACTATGTATATGTAAGCTTATTGATTCCAACTGTCCATTCATATCACACAAATTGAAAAATATACAGGAAGAAAGCCCAAAACAGAAATTTTCTTGACTGACAGTAAAGTTTTGTAGAAAAGCTAATTAATTTACAATCGATATTTAATCAAATCTTTAACAGAATTCAAAATTTAATGACATCAAAAATATATACTGCACATTCATATACAGGATAACGGAAATTATGACTAGTCGGAAACGCCATGTTATGATTAATTTTATTTGTTAATTTTTCCACCTTTTTGTCAAATGCATAATATTTATAATATTTTATAGTTTATTTTTCTAAAGTAAACTCCTACACATTGTGTTGGAGACCAACGTTGTAGAGAAAAATTTCCAAATTTAGCAATAATATAAGCTAGACATAACGTACTCACAGTCTTAAAAACAACACAAAACACGTTAAAAGATAGAGTTACTAATTAGTATTTGTAATAGTTATGTCTCAAATGTTATATTAGTAACTTTGTTTCATAAAGAATGCCGACACCTTACAAGGGTGAAAACAACGACCGATTTGAAGAGCCGTGTATAGTTAATAGGAAACTGCAATAATAATGCATCAGCGTGCATCAATTTATTAAAGTGACTTGGCATTTTTCTTAACAATTGAATTTGAGTGTAATAAAAATAAATACCAAAAAAGTATGCGAAATGATTCGCAGTATTTTCAGTTAATTTCACGCACATTATTAATGGACATTATAAACGGAACGGTGATGGTTTTCAGCTTTTTATTTGCAGAAACGAGCAATTATAAAACTACAAAAAATAAAATAAACAAGATTTCATTACTAAATGTATTATTTTACACTCCGGTATACTATTCATTATCATTGATGGAATTCTATCGAAGACTGATCGAGAAACAATTTTCAGTTAATATAAAAAAATAAGCTTAAAAGTTTATTGTTCCTCTGCTGTAATTTGGCCGGCTGACTGATAGACCAAATTACAAATGTGACCTAAAGTTATGGTATGTATGTACCACGGATAAACAAAATCCTTCTATTCGCAACAAATAACATAAATGAGATTTATGAATTAAAAAATCGTTTGAAATAAGCTCGAAGTGAACATAACACAGTCAGAGTCAATGGATTGGATTGGCATTCACTTGGTAGAACTCCATTATAACACGGTGAAAAAAATAGCAATGTATTTTAGTTTTACAAAATTATTATTTTTAAGATATATTTGATAGCTATTTTGGCTCACCCATCGTCAGAAATAATTCTGACGATGGGAGCCGAAATAGCTATCAACTATATCTCAAAAATAATAATTTTTTAGAACTAAAATACATTGCAATTTTTTTTTCACAGTCAGGGTCGTTAAAAGTAACACATTTTTTAAGACATATGTTGTGTTAATTGAAAATTTTTATATTTTGAACACCATATACTTAATAACAACGATCTAAGAAAAAGTTTAAAAGCTTAGACGTTCGCTCTTATTATTCACCAGGTGTAGCAAGACAGTCTCTCATGCATGAAAACGTGCATTACGTTACACTACATCAGTATATTTCTTTTTCGCTTAGATTACAGATATTGTACAAGATGATCTTCAATTTTAATTTACGCAATCGAAATCGGTGTCAGTAGGTTTTTAAATAGCTAGTAGATTTTAAATAGCCGTAAGAAACTGACTTAAGATCAACTTGGGAAGATAAGATAAAACCTCACAGACATCCTGTATTTCGAATCAAATATCGCTGTTGAACGATATAATTATTCAATTAACATTGCAGAAAATGTGTTTCATATATTATTATATAAATGTAATGAAAGCCTATATAGATTTTATATTATTTGATACAATGGTGTGTCAAAACCATAACGACTGTTCGGTATGTGCCGTGTGAGCTTAAAGTTTCACAAAATAAATACAGTTAGCATACGGGTGGGTAAAAAGTAACCAAACAAACCAGTCGAGCACAAAAAAAATTATTCATATGTAAAACAAAAAAAAATGTATGGTTATTATTATTGCCAGCATATTATTCCAATGACAATTTTGCGCTGATAAAAATGAATTTGCTCGGGCTAGGGGTATCATAATGTTACAAAATATTCACACATGTAGGTACAAATAATTGGATATCATAATAATTTCTAGGTAAACAAAAAAAAACATGCATGCAGGTGATTTAATTGTATCCGCATTTTTATTAAATACTAGCGTGTACCCGGCATGCGTTGCAATGCCACTCAAAAAAAAGAAACCGCGACTTTATGGAAGCGCCACGTCAGGAGCCTCTCGCCTTCCGATTGGATAAGTCGGACTTGAGGCAAGGTTGGAGCCAATTAGAAGCAATAAGCTTAAGTTATGTTTTTCTTACCTAAATTTGACAGTGGTGGCCGTATGTGTTTTTATTTATTGGATTTGGATACACAATGTTTTTTTGTTTTTCTATCTGGTGCGTACACAAATAAATCAGGTTTTCCAACGCGTGAGCAAGCCACATACAGTTTTCCATGTGAGAAGCATGGATTTTCTAAATTTATTCCACACACTTGTAACGACTGTCCTTGTGCCTTATAGATGGTCATTGCAAAGGCGAATCGTACTGGAAACTGCAGACGTTTAAATTCAAATGGCATATCTGTCGGAATCATTGTGATGCGTGGCAACAGTACATCTTCTCCTTTGAATTTCCCGTTTAAAATTGTAACTTCAATAATATTGTTCATCATTTTTCTTACTGAAAGCCTGGTACCGTTACCAAGTTGTGGTGGATTTATGTTTCGGAGAAGAATGATAGGCACGCCAATTTTCAATGTTAAAACATGCGGCGGCATGCCTGGCAAATCAAGTGAATTCAAAAATTCTGTTGGATAATTGACCACTTCGTCTTGATTCATTATAGTATCGATTGACTTATACGTTGTCGCTTCTCCTGGTATTTCATTTAGTATGCTGAAATTGATTGCATTGACATCCTTGTTTTTGGCTGCTAATATAGCATGTGCACTGAGCCATTGATGATTTTTATGATTGTGTGCAATATTTGGAAAAACTTTGTGAATCAATTCGTCTATGGTTGCGGTTATTTTACAGAAATTCGCTGGCAATGTGATACATTGTGAGGATTCCTCTATTGCCATTTATATTATCGATATGATTTTCAGCGTTTTTACGAATCATCAACCTATATGAATAGTAATTCATGGCACTGACTTTCTTATTTGTTTCCTAATATGTTTGTGGATTTCTCAACGGGATGTTGAAATGGTATCCGTCTTCTCCTTGTCAAAATAAAATCGGATATTGCAATCCATCGTACGATCGATGCGTTTCTGAAACTCGCTGAACTTGACCATTTCTACGATAAAGAATGATTGAATCGAAGAATCACGCGAGTTAAATTCTTCACCAACTATAACAATCGCTACTTCATCAATTGTTGGTGCATTGTACTGTCTTTCGTGTTGACTGTCAGGTACTTAGGTCAGCTCTAATTACAACTTTGTAATCATCAGATGGCATTTGTTCGAGAGCAGTTCTGAATAATTTTATTAATTTGTTGTTCTGATCAAATAAAGTTTGTAATTGAGCGATTATTTCTCGTTTAGTACCCGTATTGAATTGACAACGTTGGTTTATTTGTTTGTCAGTGTTTCCCATGAAATAAATTTGAAGAAATTTATGATTTGCGTTCGGCAGTGGTAGTAATGATCCTGCACGATGATAAATTTGTCCTTCCACTTTAAATGTTGACAAGTAATCTTCGCGCACGATATTGGTTGCACCAAAAGATGTCATTTGGAAACTTGAATTGTACTTTCATATGTTTGTCAAGAAATGTTTTGATTCACTTGTATCACCCGATACCAACGTTAATAAAGGTTCGGGCGGTGAATGTAATTCTGGCAATTTCACTTTTCCACTCGCGCAGCACATTCCTAGTGTTTCATTTTTAAATTTAAAGGCACTACAATACACGCATAGTTTTTCCATTTTGCCAATTACAATTGGGTGCAGACTGTAGTCATAATTAGGATCGTAATGGAAAGCACTATGGTTTAAATCAGCATGCAGAGTGCGTCTGGGACGATCTACGCGTACTCGATCTGTTTCCAATCTTGCTTCCCTTTGCTTATCTGTTTTGCATATCTTTTCGTTTGGATGGCATAATTGATTTCACAGTGAATGTTACGTTTTGAAATTCCCTTGTGAAAAGTAAAAAAAAAATAATTGATATAATACTATTATATGAATTCTAAAATTAACTCTTTCTATATCACACACGATTTATACGTAATATTTATTTCAATTGACAGAACGTGTCATGCGACATAAAATTAAAACAAAAGAAGTCGGTAAAAATTTAAACATTGAAATATTTTATTCGAAAATCGAATTTTGTTTCAAAATATTCAGTACCTACTTATGTTAAAATACCTACAGGCGAGTGCATGTGATAGCGTTGCTATGGATACAATGTTTCATGAATGGTCGTTCTGTATTATTATACAATAGTCTTGTATGAAAACATGTTTTTCGTAAATTTTCAATTAATTTTTGTAGTCAAATCAAATTCTGAGTATCCTATCTTTTGCCCGGTAGTCTAAGCAATATTTCGACAAAGTTTTATCACAATTGGATTAATGGTGTAGGAGTTTATAAAGGACAGACAGACAGACATTCATTTTTATATATATAGATAATGACTGGCTTATTTTGTATTAGTTAGTATATTTGTTATTTACTTCCATTTAGTAAAACATGTTAATTTTCATAAATACATCAACTTTTTATGTGTTTTTGATCGCCTAATATGCTATCTAATTTAATACCTTCAACCATAAATGTTTTCCTGACCTAATTTGTCTGTAGCTTTAAAAATACACATCAATACCTGAGTTCCAAAATATACCAACTCAAAAATCATCGTTATTCAAACAAACAGTGTAATATTCAGATTCGTTTCATTCGGAATAATATTCCACTCTCGTTCTCAAATAATCACTCATAATCTTCGGTTACAATTTGACACTGTCAGATACCGATATTTGAAGCATTTCCTCGAATTTAGTTCAAAACAACAATTTTTTGACTTGTTACACTTTAAAACTGAAGTATCGCTATAACATATTAATTCCCAATCAAGGTAGCCAGCCAGCGCAACTACACTAACAGTATTTACAGTACATTTAGAAAAAGTTTATTTCTTTAATACTTTTTAAAGCAAATGGTTACCACTCACCGATTCCATGATCGTCTATCACCCATCAGATGTTTTAAAAAAGTTTTATATTTTAATTACATAACAATCGCTTTCAAACAATATGCTGTCCATCAAACCAATAAATTTCCTACAATAAGAATTTATTGAATTATAACCAGGTAAATATTTTACGATCTCGCTTACAATAATAACAACACTTAGTGATATTTGCATAAATTATTCCATAATTTTGTAGCGTTTCACTGCTTTTTATATTACAAAAAAGTTACATAAACTATACTGAACCGAATCATACAGGTAAATCACGAATCGTATTACATAAAAAATACTTTAAATAATAAAAACACATTATTTAGAACTTATTTCGCTCTTCGCTATCAGTTGATAATGCTCACGATGAGCGAAGCCGGTCATGATCAAAAAATATATTGTGGAAATAAGTACAAAAAAATGTGTTTTTATTATTTAAAATATCATACCTCTCCATCAAAAAGTGACAGTTAACATCTTAAAAAAGTCATAAAAATACATTATTCATATTGTGTAGAATGTAATATGATTAATATTGTAATTTAAACTATAATCTGTTCTCTCTTATAATTTAATACAGTTTGTCATATGCCTGATCGGTAGTTTAGAAATCAATTGATTGATAATATATTAAATTCTGAACGTTATCAAATAATGAATAAAGCTGTTTCGATTTATTTTGGTAATATCACTACATCAATAGGATTTTCGAATAATAGATAATACATCAAATTATCACAGACAATGTGACAATCCAAGGGCAACGAATTAAGAATTGGCCCTCGCACGTGTAACAATGATTGTCCTTATTGCGCTTTTATGATATAAAATAAAATATACCATTGATTTGAATACGTTATACCTAGTCTTAATTAGTTTGTATTCTTCCATATATTTGTAGGACATGAATAGCTTAAATTGAATTCCAATGAAATCAAGACGTCGATGACCGATTCGTTAGAAAAGTAAATAAATACATCTAGAGCACAATTTTAATCGTTCATTTCTGTTCGCCGTGAAGTCTAACGTAATGTTATATTTAATGCAATGGCAATGAACATTCGAAAGTTTACGAGATTGGTATTGAAAGTTGAATTCATTATACGAAAGTATGCCAGTGATATATGTTTAGTAAATGGCACTCATGAAAAATTATTTTCTTCTAAATCCATGGCGCTAAGTGCATTAAAAATAAAACCAAACTAATTTAGAGTCTGTAAGCATAATATTTCAAATCTAATCAGCTGTTCATCAATATATAAACAGTGGTTTGAAAAAATTACATTGTATGGCATGAAATCATATTGAAATTAACCGATATATTTCATTTCAAGTTCATTTTATTTAAATAAAAATTGGATATTTCTTAATTTTAATAAATTGTGCTTCGCGTTGGACCGAACTCCATTTAATCTTGATTGTGATTCTCGGCAGGATTTATGTATGAGAATTTTGTGTTGGATTTTCAATCTTTCAATTTATATTTCGGAGGGTTGAGAATATAAGAGAGTGGAAAAGAGTGATAGTTTTTTCTAAAGCCTATTTTAGGTGAATCGGATTTTGTTTTGTCGAAATCGTAGGTGATGACAACATCCCAGGTATTAAATCCATTCCCTTGGAAAAAAGCTCATAAACTAGTTTAACAAAAAAGTCCCTTCGGAATTCTAAATAGTTGTCACCTAATAATGTTGACTATTCGGCGATAGGGCTGGTATAATTATGTTGGTATTTAAACATTTGACCAACTATTGTGTCATTTGTATTTTCAAAGATCGAAACGACTCTAATCGTGGATGCTATACGCAAATTTATTATTTTTTTTATTTCCAAATGACGAAGTACGCCATTGTTTGTCTATAACAATCATAGTATAGTTTGACACGCCTTGTCCTCCACTAACAATGATGGCGACAACACGTAACACCTTTACTCTAGCTGCACTAGATCGACTGGGTTTAATGTGTGCATTTAATCAACATATCACTTAGATCGGAATGTAAATGCCAAGTCATTGAATTAACCACAATTATTCGAATGATTAACTGGTTAAGGATGAACTCATTAATATATGATATTTCCATACAGCACAAAGATAATAAGTCCTATACATTTGAAAATAATATACCTTATTTTACATTGAACATATCACATATTAATAAATCAAAACGATTGTATTTTAGACTTAAAATTAAGGTTTACGGTTTTTTTAAATCACCTGTTTTGGCACATGTTTCGTCTTTTATAACATAGCTATAAATTCCAATTCAAGACTTATAAATCACATTTTTTTAGAATTTCTTACAGGACGCGTGGAGAAAGGTACTACGTTTGTGTCATTTTATTTGAAATTTTTTTTCTTATATTACTACGGAACTAATGGAAAAATTATATTCACAATTTAATTTCAATATGAGAAATGAATATCCATAAAGTTATGGCTTAGTCAAACGGAAAATAATTCATTGTTATATCAAAAAAGACGAATGGATATTTTCAATCAACTGGTTTCCCGGTTTAGCCCCGTTAACTTTATGGATATCAATACTATAAAATAAAAATAGATAGAATTTGAACTAAACGACAGTTAAATAACAAAGATCAATATTGAATTTAAATTATGAAGTTTTTTTACCATATATTGCAAATACTATCAGCAAACTCACTGACACACGCAGGGTCCAGCAATTGTCAACCATGTCAATATTATATTACGACCACAAAAAAATACTCCTTTTCAACCACATTATTATTACACACAGCTATTTTTAAACGCCTTGTTTCACACCTTTTTACATCGTAACTATACAAAAAGTAAAACGAAACATAGCTTATAATGCGTAAATAAAATAGTATTGCAAAATATATGCCACGACAATTTTACAAAAAATCTTCACGTTCATCTAAGTACACACTTGCCGTCAGTAAAAAACGAAAGAGGTTGAACATAAAATAAATCTGAATATTAAACTTGGCCAATATCCAACGTTGTCTAATCAATTCGACGTGCACAATAGTGCTAACAGGAGTATGGTCGAATTCTTACTGATCTGAAAACACATAGCTTAATAAAATAACTGTACCAAAGTGATAATGTGCACATGTTCATGTGTATTCAAAACATCTAACAGAGAAATTGCGGACTTTTGTTTAGAAATCGCTACAATGTTAAAAAATAAGAGCAATCTGCTTGTCATCATAGTAATACAAGACGATGAATAACGGTTACCTGACTGAACACAACGGCGACAAAACGATACAGTGACAAAACAACACAGTGACACAATTTTCATTTTTTTTGTTAATCAAGACAACAGAATCTATTTTGTATTTTTATATTGTATTAATCTGTTTCAACGCTGAGCAATGAATAATATACAAGTTTAATAACATATCGAAATAAGTGATCCACAAAAATACGTCACTGTTTACTACTTACATTGGATTATTTTTGACTATTCTTAATACAAAATATTTATGTTAAAATAAACCTTACCGCTCGTTTTTATTTTTTTTATATTTTAAACGTTCAACTTGTAAAACGAAAGACGTCAAAAATGTGTAGATTTACAGAAAATATTATTTTGAATTACCTAATAGCTTTTTGTTGTAAAACATTAAAGGTTATTCGCCTCTAACATTACTGTATTCCAGGGCAACAATTGTATGGAAGATGAAATTCATTGCTACCATAAGTGTGTCACAATGGAACGAATTGTTAAATAAAAATAATAAAATGAAATAAAATTGACACTAGCATGGTAATAACGCCTGCCGGATGTAAAATACGCGTGGTTCATTGACCAGACCAATCTCTCGTACACAAACGAGGAATTAACCTGGGAAATAGCACCAAACGAAAACGCGTGAATATTTTTTCTCTTGTTAAATGATGCATTAATATCTATTGATCTTTAAGCGATGATCATTAAACTGATAACATTAATGTATAAGTGATAATTGTATTTAATATCTGATTCGTAGAAAACAGCCATAACAGCTTGTCTCCAGATTCCAGTTCATTCCAAGATATTTCAGCTACTCATAACTTTACCGTATGCCATCAACGGCTCTGTAACGGCTTGATTTTATCTGATTGAAGATTGTAATAAGAATCAAGCGGGATTTAAGGCCACCAATTGATTTATATTATTCAAATGAAAAATATATAACTGTGAACTAGGATAACTAACAAACAAAAATAATAAGTATTTGAAATTAATGTTACATCTATGAATATTGTATAATTGATTGAATTGGCATTTACTTGGTAGAACTCCATTATATCACGGTGAAAAAATATCAATGTACTTTAGTTCTATAATTTTTTATAAGATATAGTTGATAGCTATTTCGGCTCGCGTCATCGTCAGAACTGTGGTTATCTAAGCCATCAACTATATCTTATAAAAATAATTGTAGAATTAAAATACATTGCTATTTTTTCACCGCGGAATATTGTATAATGTTATCAGACAAAATGATTAATTATTCGGCAATGTGTCTGCCTAATTATACTGAGTATAACATATGTAATACAATAAACAATGTTACGAACCCCTTCAACATCGAAATATTAAGAATTTGTATTGAATTTTCTAAAAACTGCGTCATATTTCTGTTTCGAAAGAGTCGCTACGCCCACTCTGTTGATATGAGAATGCAAACAACATTGATAACACCCACCAGGTACATATCTCAGTATGTGACCATAGAGTTAATATTTCTAAAAACGACCTTGAAATGTCGATCTCGTTATTTAGGCCGTCTCTAATTAGTGGATGACTAGGCACTTAGAAAGTGACCCAACGGAAATTATCAAATTCCTTCTGATTTACCTATGTTATAATTAACACATTGACTGTGTTATATTCACAAGAGATATATATCAATACGTAAGCGTTAATGACAAATTCCAAATATTCAGAAGAGCAGAAAGAATGAAAAAACTTCGTTTCAATGAGAACATCTTCGATTCTTTATCACATCTTTCAATGTTTTGAAATGTAGATACACGCAAAGAAATAATAAAGGATCGAAGATGCTCAGTGATACGATATATTTTTCATTCTTTTCGCTCTCTTTGGGACTTGAGAACATGTGAAAAATGATTTCCTACAGATTGATAACATCGTTATTTCAATCTGTCACATTAGAAGCATCTTCATCAAGTAATAAAAATATTACAAAAAGAAAAATACGAGTGTCAAGGACCACTTGTATTATAAAATTACTAAATGTTTATTTCTGTGTCTTTGTCACAGTTTATCGGTCAGTAATTATTGATAATTTATGCTCATTTTTCTATTTTAACATTAAATTCAGTGAATCAGACAAGGTCGCCTAGTCAGTGTCATTTTTATAGAATTTTCCACAGCGTAAAATACGCTAGAAAATAGCATCGTAAAATGATACATCACATAAAAAGATATTGGCAAAAAAACGTAACACCTCGGTTGCATGATTTTTAAAGAAAAAATGCAACCTTCGCTTGGTCAATCGTTCTTCTAAAACACGTATTCGTCATCATTGCTACGTGAGATGATATTGCGTTGCATCATGTAATATTCTGCATTCAATAGTATAATATTTATATACTTACTTTGTTACTGTTTCTGCGGTGCTTATTATGCAGTAGTCTGTAACCTTTTCTAACGACGGATACCAAGAGTGGCATCTTTAAATTCTGATACCAGCACACATTTTTGTTAAATAAACACACTAACGTAATTGAAACAAACTCTAATAAAAATTTTGAAATGCATTATTTACATTAATTTCTGAAAATGAGCATGTAGCTGGGAGTTTGTTGGTTTCTATTCCGATATTCACAGACATATATCAAAGTTAGCATAGTTTCATTAACTGATGTTTCAATCATATAGATAATTGTTGTTCAAAATGCATTGAATAACTATTTTTTACTTACCTTAATCTTGCTTGCAAAATGGTTCAAAAATTAAATGAATATTGACAAATTTTAAAGGAATATTTAAGGAAGGCTCTTATTTGATTGCATGTATTCATAAGGTTGTTTTTGACATTAAAATTTTGATTTTTCTCAAGCCTGACGAATATGTATTAAAATACTGTAAATTTTTTATTATTTTAATAGCCGTCTTAGTGCTCAAAAATATAATTGCAAATATTGAATATGAAACCTTTTTCTTTTTTTGACATAGTTTATTTGTTGGAAGGCAAGTGAACTTCAGGTTGTCGGTAACTGCATAATGTATTGAATCTGTTGAAACATTCTGCAAAAATTATTTGAAACAGCTTAATTTACTCAAATACACACAATTATTTCATAAAACAGGTTGTTTGCTGCTAATATTTGTGCAGCAACGCTGTAATCCAACTACATGCTGCAAATGCTATCTATGCATTTTATATACATTAATATGTAATACTGTTACCACTGCTTTGAAATCGTTGCTCAGAATTGAAATTTTTGTAATAAAGTTACAAAAATTATAGCATTCAGTTCTTGCCAATACATATTATAAAATGTAGCCAGAACAATGTGCTTAATTTATTTCCAGATATGTCCTACATTAAATGTTATAATATGGTGAAAATTATTTCAATGGATTTAATTGCATTTCTCTCAAAACATCGTCTCGTTGCTTCGTCTAGTATCTTAGATCATTACCAACGACTGTGCAAAACGATTGAGTCAATGCGGTTGGAAAAGCAGGCAGGTGGGTTTCTTAATAAACGCATTGTCTTATCTACATATTGTCGAAAAAATCAATCCAACGTATTATGTGATCGTAAAAAGTATATGCTGCAAGCAAAGCTCAAAGTACAGTTACTCTGAACTTTCGCGAGTGTCATGACTCAAAAGCGTAAAGCAACACAAGTCGGTGTCACTCGCCTCTGACCTACTTTATCCGGGAGTCCCAAACTATTTTTTTTTAATATTAAGTAATTTATACCAAGTGCATACGTAATAGTTTTCCTGCATATTAAGTCATACCTACACTTTCCAACATCATTAAAACTAAAACTTTTTGATTTTTTTTTTAAATTTGAATGACAACATTCTAAGATTCCACATGTTTTGTCACTGGGGAGCAGATTTTCTCCTTTCGGCATCTTCAGGCATTCTATCACACGGATGCAACAGTCAGTTCTGTTGCATTCGTGTGATAGAATGCTTGAAGATGAAATTCTATCAAGCATTCTATCTATGAAGATGAAAAGAAATTCTATCAAGCACTTTCAGTCGATATGATAAATTTTTTCAAGACTTTTTGATTCTAGTTTTAAGGATCTTCTATATGTGTAAAAATAAAAGATCAGATTGTTTAAGTTCGTCTTAAGATAAAATTGAAATGCACTATCACACTTTCCGTAACCTTACCAAATATAATCCACCTCATGTTTTGTATCGCCATATTTATTATCATACACCCATTCTTCACTTAACAAGGAATATCGTCTCTGCGAAATAATCATACTAAACTTAATCGAGGTAAGCTTGTCTAAAAATACAAAGAAATTTTAGTGATTATGAAAAAAGAAATGCCTCTTTACTAAAAAGATATTAACAAATATTGTAAAATATACTTAAAAAGATTTATAAATATAAAATAATTGTTTTCTTCTTTTTCCTAATAAACTGAATCTTCTAATATCTTTCAATATCCCATTAGTTTATTCCTTTGGTTGATCTAGAAAGAAATATTATATAAAATGATGGTATCTATATTTAAAAGCTTTTTGTTGATATATTCGTACTAACATACCTGAAAATTGGTTAATATCTCGTTGAATTTTTAAGCCACGTCCCCCGATATTTTATTACTATTTTCTTTTCTTTATAACAATCGCTTAAGCTCGATCAAAGCGTCGATTTCGACGTACCTCGATACTGAAACAGCCAACTCTTCTTATATGAAATTATTGTTCATCTAACAAATTTATCAACTTTATTAAGAGCATAGTCGTCCTGCCTCTCAACTCCTACTTGATGTATGATAGTAATAATATATGATTTAATAAATTATATTGATTCAATTTTATTATTAACCAAAACATTCCAATAAATTTTGCTTTCTAGTTAGCTCCAAACTGAATTGTTGAAATCGCATTTAAAATCGGTAAAAAACGTGTACTTTAAAACGATATTTCAATCTACGTCGTTTATTTGACAAAACACGACCATTCCGCCTTTTAATAGCCAATTTTATTATATCAGATAACAACACTAATTGTATTACCTATCTAAATCAAACAATTAATTGGTATAATTTATTCATTTTTGTCTATGTGAGAAAGAAGCATAACAGAATAATTATTAAGCAGAATTTTTTGCCTTTCCAAAGAAGTATTATAATTATAATACATTTCTTGTTTTCGTTGCAAAGTCGTTTGTGAAGTGTAATAATTTAATCGACCGATGATTTATAATTTACAGTCTATAGTCTACATGGACCATGGAATGACACCAATTGAGGCCTTTGTGTCCAATTGATTTTATTTTCCTTTCAATTATTGAACAGTCGAAGGTTTTAAAATACTTGTTTACAAACAAAACAACTTACAATAAAAGAATGTGGAATAATGCAAACTGTCATTATTTGGGTCGAAGATATCTTAAAACTTGTAAAAACAAGTATTATTTGCCACGCTTCAAAATGCGACACATTGTGAATGAAAATTACTGTCAAAAGTGTCGAAGTATTCTGCATTGAATGTTTTGTCGTGTGGGATGCGAAAACAATGTTTACCATTGCCGGATAAGCTAAACATTTTGCATAGAATGGCCGTCGACACGGTTGACGTCGCCCTCATATGTACCTATGTGCAATGCTGTACCCTATGGACTCGCATAGGCTCTTGCGTACCAGATGATAATGTTCATATCACGATAATTTTCGATATAACTTTCCTCTTTCACAATAATTACACTTGTATTATATTTTTTTTTCATCGTAAAACATCAAAGAATTGAACTTTAACCGATTAAGAGAAAAAACTTAATATATTTCTTGTTGTTTGACCAATAATACAAAAATTTCTGCGTAAGTGGCGCAAGTAAAAACTACATATAACTTAAATAATAATATGGGTATACAAACTACCGAAAAAAACTATTGAAAATCAGCGTTTTTCGACATTTCATGACGGCTTTTTTTAGGTATTTCGCATAATTTATTGATATTTATAATGCTTATGTACGATTTTTTCTGTCGTTTACGACATATGCTTTAGAATATTTACACTATTTGACATATCCGAAAACATTTATTCTGTACACCCCGACGCTATGTCACATTATGATTTTCATGTGAATTTTAATATTCACTTCATAGAAAGTTGTAGTCGAAAGCAAAACAATATATTTATAACTTGTTTATAAGGTTGCTGTGAACATTCTGTTACTTGTTCGCAGTATCATGAATAATTTATCTCAGTTTGTTTTTACAGCTTTCCTTAGAAAGAAAGTATAATAAATATCTGTAATGGTTCTTTATTTTTATCCCAGTATTTAGTATAAACTAACGAACCGGTTGTCTATTATTTTAAAGACATCATTGCAAAGCCAACGGACATCAATGATAACAGCAAATTACTACCGGCGTTTCGTATAAATTTGCATCGCAATACGCGAGCCAAAAACTGATTTATGCCGTTCAGCTAATTCGTGCCTTGTTTGACAGTAGTCTACGAATACAATATGATGGTTTTTACAAACATTTTTTCGAATAAATATTACTAAATACAAAAAAAAAGTATACTATACTATCTTTTTTATCGCATTAGGCGCATGCCACCTTTTTGCGTAAAATATTTATCTAATTATGTTACAAGCCATTAAACTTATCTTTTGTAATTATCTTTGTTTCAAGGTCTCGTTAAAAAATTGCACCTAATTGAGTCATTAGTATTTGAGTATTATCTCTGATGTCCCCATTTAATAAAAAAAACAGCATATGAATATCGATTGACAGAGGGTATAAAACTTTACATTTGACATGTTTTGCTAATATTTTTATTTATTATAAACTAAAAACATTTTATGCGTAATCGTCATTTTTGTATACGGGAAAGGTTTTTCTGCTATGTATAATATTTTATTGATTCGACTAAGTTAAAATTACTTTGGACTTCAATTCTGGGATTTTCCAATGCAAACGGCTAAAAAATAAAACAAAATAAGCTCGTAAGCTTCTTTTCAGGAAAATGACTATTTCGCAAAGTATTTTGATGTAAAACTATCAAAAATATATTTTTTACATTCATACGTAGAAGTTTACAAATTGATCATTTCTAAGTATAATTTTTAACATTGATTTTTCAACGAGGAGTGTAACACAGGTTAATCCCGTATAAAATATATTGTTAGTCACAATCTGCATACCAATGTTATAAATCATACAAAATAATTAATAATGCGGGAACACCTTAGATATCCGGAACCGGAACAATTTACAGTATATGCGGTTTACCTATTGAAAAATTGACGACATTCTTCCTGTATTTTTATGTCGTCATTCGGTTGTTTGATAATAGTGACATCTTTATTTTTCTTTTATTATCTACCAAAATTATGATATGTTCGTACTTTTCAAGAATTGTCGTTCCAATTTCAAAAAAATATTTGAGTAAAAGATATATTGACAAAGCTAAAGTTCATTTCGAACTCTCTGAATTTCACAACCGCAGTCGCCAGAATGATACTTGCGGTTAGGCTATGTTGACATTTAATACATTTCAAAGAACACAGCAGGCATCTACTTCTAGGTTCGAAGGCCAAAAAGACGTAAGGTATAATTCATACAATTCAGATCAAGCACAATGAAAAAGAGATTTTTTTAAATAGATCATTCATTACTTACAAAATACTCGCGGCATTTGTTTTTGGAACTGAATATTCATTTAACATAATGATTTTTGTTTTGGTAATGTAATCTATTACCAGTACGAATTCGCACATTCAAACATTTCGAAGAAAATAATAAATGAGTCCGGATATATTGTTCATCCGCATTATCTAAGTAAAAAATAAAATGAGTACAAAAACTAGGCTATAATAAGTTTTAAGAAATAAAATAATTCAGATGGCCTGAAACGAACAAACCGCATAATGTACCAGTCTCGGAGGGTATCAAAAAAACCCTCGCTAATTATTTGAAATCACAAATAAAAATGACGTAAACTTATTCTCCTGATACCGGTAAAATCATTTTATTTGGCATAGAAAAATACACATTTACCTCATAAAACTAAAACTTCTCTCATAATTAAATTAGCGGACATAACCAATGCGTCACACAATAAAGTTGATTTTAAAATATATTTTTTGTAGCTTCGATCTCTACTTCAGCCATATTTACTCCTTGTGTGGATACTTTGGTCACCATTTGGAATCTCCAAGAATCCATTTCTCCCGCCAATCGCTTTCCTTCCTTCCGCGACGGGGAAGTGTTGCTTATTCTGTTATTTGTGTATCATTCGGCAATAATTAATGATTGCATATTTTTTCACTAATATTTTTATCCAACCAGGACTTATGCATAAAAATACTGAGCCATCTAGCAGGAAAAATTAGACGTGATTATTATATTATTGCAGTTGGAATTCCGGAAAATCTATTATAATTATAGTTTTTTTAACGTGGGGTTTCACCATAAATTACTTACCTATCTGTTTTATTTAATTGGGTATAAAGGAATTTTATTAATTACAAACCAGTGAAAAATTCCTGATGACAAATACCTAACAATATTTTTAAAAATCGCTTCCTCTACAGGTAAGAAAATTAACACAAAATATCGTAAGTATTATTTCTGTGTACGTTCGAAATGTATGAAAATGGATTTTCGAATTATTTTAAATCCACACTATGAGCAACCATATACATTATATTTTAAATGTATACAAAACACAATTGTCTACCATGATCTAATTATATTTTTAATTTCTGACGTATGTATTTCGCATGCCGTTAAGAATATCTTAAGGTTTTGTCGATAAAAATCGTATATAATCGATAAATAACACCGCGTATCTACAAATTCACCGACGATTGAGTATTATTTATTTTATTTTGAAACATTTGCCATATGGAAGTTCTGCCAACTTTGATAATGTCAAAATTTGTGTTATATAAGGGATCGTAGACATGACATTTTCCGCTTGACCTTGTCGAAACGAATACCGGTCCATTCAAAATAGACTAGAACGTAATTCAGCTTATTTATTGATATTAAAGTTCTTCTTCGACACGACAGCCCTTAGCTTCCTACAAATGAATTACCTAAAACATAATTGCGTATGAAAATTGTACAATTTTCTTTAATACTGGTACAAAAACTGACAATGAATAAATGAAAAACGTTTACATGTAGAAATTTCCATACAGCTATTTTTAAACATGACTTCAGACTCAAAAAGTACATGAATGTGGTTATATGTTGTGTAGAACTTATTGGTAAATAGTATAGCATGTTTATCATTATCAGTTGTTAGAGAAAAATATATTTTATTTTATTTGAATAAAAAATGTTTTATTTCACAAACAGCAATCATCGCGGTGGGTAATTTTTGCCATTACCACAGTAAATTTTGTGGTTTCTTATAGAAAAAACACCCAAACCAACGCATTCCAACATCATTAAGCTTCAAGTCGATAACAACCATAATACTTTTACAATTAACCCCAGCGATGTATCATATTTAGTATATAGACACTAATAGAAGACATGCAGTTAATGTACTTTATTCTTAGACTGAGCGGACTTTAATATTAACATATTTTTTTATAATTGTAATGCATAAGTGAGTGCACAATATTAATCAGACATAAAAATCTCGAAAGAATTATTATATATTCAAGGTAATTAATTACTAACCTTACAATAAAGCATTCCTGTAATAAAAACCGATTTTTTATAAAACGTTACCAACATAAAAAAGATGAATAGACATATACGAAAGTCAGAACGCTCAATTGCCAGCGTTTTCTTAGTGTCTAGTCATTAATAAACACGTGAATAGATACGCAGACGTGAAATCTTACAATACATTCAAAATAAATTATAAAAACCGGTTTATTTGATCGTCTAACAAAAATATCAAGGATATTACAAACTCATTAAGCCGCGTCCAGGTGGTTTTAAGTAAATAATATTAGGAATAAAATATATACAACGCTAAGGTTATCACCATTGTTCGTTGGAAGTGTTGTCAGGAATATAGATTTGTTCGCATAGCTGCTAATGTTTGATAAAGATTAAGAGCTTCATCTAGGAGTAAATTTTTTCTGTTATACTCACAACTTTCAGAAAAATCTTTCTTTTCCACACTACGTTTGATAAGAATATTAATTTGGAAAAAAAATTGATTATATTCCTTACGAAAGGATCAGACAATTAAAGCTCAAATTACCGTAGCCAATAATATTACGATGAAATTATATTAATCTATAAAATATAACAATCAAAGATAATCTTATTATAAAACAAACAATATTTTTGGCATTTGATAAATCGTGATTTGTTATTTTCACAATACAAATCTACTGAAATAAAATATTAATCCAATTTTGGGGACATATACGAATGACTTGTGGTAATTCCAAACGCTCTCATAGCCGTGCGTGTATGCATGTATATTCCTTTGATTATAAAGAGTGATAGTATAGTATAGAAAATAACATGTTTTGACAAGAAACAATGTACAGACGATTATAAACATTCTGACTAATTGCGATAAAGCTGGTTTGTCTGTCAAAAGAATTAATATTTTATAATTTAATCAGCTACTGTTTTAATTTCAGAACAAAGTAATTTATAAATATAAATCGTTAAACTATGCCAAAGAATTCCGCATTATTTTTCCTTCAAATATTTTTTATTAGAAAAAAAAATACAAAAATAATGAGTCGATAAAACTTATTTCCAATCACCATCACTTTAGATTCAATTCTCATTCACAGTAATTTTGCTTGACATATGTTTATTTCTTTGTAAGTGTCCATTACTTTGTAGAATGAAATATAATACTGAACTGTCTACTAATAACTTTAAATAATAATAAATGTCACATGAATGAATTCTTGAGCTATCTGATGATAATTATCGGTATCTTTAAAGCTGACTATTTATTATGCCATAACAATGGCTACTTAAAGGACGTGTACAATTTTCCAATAGGATTCTTTTGCATTACAGATGATACCATAAATCAAAGAAGAATCTTATGAATAAATTTTATTCAAATTATATTAAAGATGCGCATTCAAAGCTAGATTTTTTTTTTCTTGTGCGAAGAGAAAAGTAAAAACATCTTTACTTGTTCGGTTACGAGCCTGTTGATCAAAAATGTGACCATGGATAAAAATAAATAAATAAATATTTATTTAGTATTCTTTTCTTTCTGATTAATAATATGTATACTGAACCCGGATTTTGAGAGAAATATTTTTGGTTAGAGCGAATTACATCGGAATGTCTGCTTTAGGTTGGGGTTTCCCAGATGCGTTTGATTATCTTCTTTTTCTTATCGGCTTGGAGGATGTGTTCGGTGCCATGATATAGTTGAATCATGTTCTAAGAAAGCTCTGCGTGAGAATAATATAAAATTTCTAAGCAATTAATGAAACTTTCAAATTATTACCACCACCTAAGAGCTAATTATAGTAATCCATTAAACTTCCATAAACTATTTTTTTATATAACCATTCATAAGGATGGCTTTGCATTATTTAAATTTAATATTTTAATAAAACTGCTGACATAAAATAAAATTAATTACTTTATGTATACACGATATTTATACATAAAATCGGTTAGTAACATATTGGGGCAGGTCAGGTTAATTTATTTTCACAAATATGAATTCTTTTTCTTCGAGTTAGTCATGTTTTATGTAAAACACGGCTTAGTTTACCAATAGACTAAATACTTGCTATCAGTGAGTAGTGAAAATTTAAAGGCAACCCATGTCATTTACTGGCAACTTTTTTATTTAAAATAAACCAAATAAATACAGCCGTAGACATACCGTAAATTTCAATTTAATTTACAGGAAAAAATATTTTTTCTTTTCCAATGTGATGCATGACGAAAACATCAAAATTTTTGACGATTGACAACTACATCATCTGAAAAAATCTACATTCAATTATTTTAAGTAACACCCTTATGAATTTACTTATGCTATCGCAAAATTTGTCGTCATTAAAAACAATATACTTCCACACTTTGGGAGAGCAAATAAATAATAAAACTCTCAGGAAAACATTTTTTGACATTCTTAAGATTATCTTTTTAGATGACACTGAAATAATTCTCTCACTAGGTAGAGGAGAAACGGTTTAAAAAAACATTTATAAAAACTTCAAACAAATATTGCTGTTGATATTTGCACAGAATATTCATTTTTTCAAAACGGATAGCAACAACACTAATCGCAAATTGACAACATCATGGCGCTTAAGGTCCGAGCGGCAGACCTGCACTACCGTATAATTTGGCGGCAAAATTAGCATACAAAACGTATTAAATTAAGGGTATGGAATATTTTTGGAATCCATCTACAGTCCATTATAAGAAATAAAAGTGAATAACAATACAGCGTATTTAATATTTATTTTTATATCGATTCTCATTACGAAATGATTTTTATCGAATATTTATTTAAATTCTCCAACAATTTAACAAAAGTCATATAATGGCGGTATACAATAAAAAGGGTCAATGCGATCGTGCCTTAGATCCGGCATGGGCGTTGAGGTGCAGCTATACTTTTGTGTTCAAAGAAGAATAGTTTCTGAGTTTGATCATAATAAATACATCAATTAATATGTTAGAATAAACTTAAATAAAATTAATACTGTTAAGGCTTACAATATTCTGTTTAAAAAAATCAGTCAGCATGCGCCTGAAGCATTTTTTAATGTATTTTTAATTAATTATTTGTATACCTTCCCATACTTGGACGTCTTTCTTGCCATACTATATAATGTATACCCATCATTTAAATAAGGAACATTACATTTTTTTTATTGATACATCAGGTCGCTGAAGACCATTAATGATATTGGTCATTGAACCTATCAGCACGATATTTTAATGATTGAAGTGCAGAAGAATTGTCTTCCGCTGAGGAAAAAATCCATTTGCTCCGAAGGATTAAAATACATGACCGATTGCATTAAATCAATATGCTTTAATTCGGTTAACAGCAGCGCTCCAAAACACCAATAATATAGGATATATCCCAGAATTAAAATTAAAAAACCCTCCCTAAGATGCAATGAAGTAAGCGTATGATTGTGCGGTGGTTTGCTCTCGAAAGTCTAACCAACTCTGGTGTAGATAGATGAATTCTATGGAATTTATTTACTTCGACTTATTCTCGGAATTTTTTCTACAGCAACAAATAACAATGAGAAAAAAATAAATATATTGTCAAGAAAATAAAACAGTATTTTATCAATAAGTGCCTTATTACAATTCAATAAGCGTATTGTAATACGGAGTTATAGCATTAACAAAAAACAATAACATAAAGTTGCATACAAGTTCTTGGAAGAAATGCATGCAACCTTTCGGTGACTACATTACAAGCCTAATTATAGACAGAACATAATATCTATTTAACGATTTGATTATGTCTTTATACGTGACTTAATATTTTTTGTGGATGCTTCGTCAGCAAATACGACTATTTACATTTGTCGTTTTTTTTACAGAGGTCAGTCATTGCCAGTAATGTTTTCGTTTTCTTGTGATTCTTAAATTTTCCATGCAGAGTTTTTGTCAATTTTTATTTCATAACACGGATAAATAAGTTTGCCGAGAAGTCGTACAAGAGCGCAAAATATCTAAGTAATAATTGTATTATATCATCTGTTAAATACAATAGGTTAAATTTCAGAAGGTATACTCTTTTGAATACGTATAAAAATGGTTCACGTGAAAATACAGTTATCTTAAAAGATATTTACTAGAGAGTACAATAGTAGCGCTGTATGACTGAAATCGTTATGAAAAACTTTACCAATCCATGACTTTATGAAAAAACATATCTTATGTTCCGATAGATTTGGAAGTAAATTTACAGAAATAAATTTTATATATCATATCTCACTGAAACATTATTATTTCACTGTTTATGTAAGTTATTATAATACAATTTTCACTTCTTCATTTTATTTCTGGTGAAAATCATCTAGTAAAAAAAAGGTTACCAATTTTCGTTTAACATTCCCAGCGTGTCTCAATTATTAATACAGTCAATAAACTTTAAATTTAAATTGTTACAACTTTGTACGATTCCACATGTTTTCTCACTAACGACTCGGGTTTCGCCATTCGGCATCTTCAGGCATTCTATCACACGGATGCAACAGAACTGACGTAAAATAAACAGTTTGCATCGTACATTAATTACAGGGAAAAAGTTATTAATTACAGGGAAACACTTACCCCAAGGCAAGCAGTAATTTACTGTCAGTTGTAACAATTCAAATTTGATATTGAAATTCCATCAAGCACCTTCAGTCGATATCATAAATTATACAAAAATACAAGTTAGTAGATCCAGATTTTTTCAAAGCACAAATATTTATATTAGCGATAGTATTATGAATTTTACAATTTTCCAAAAAACTCGTTTAGTTATCGTGTTTCATTTGCCTACTTGTCTTAATCATTGTACGATATTTCATCAAAAATAATTGTTCGCACACCTGCAACAAAAAAAATATGCTGGTTCAATAATACTGCTAAATGCGATCGCTTCAACATACACATGTATTATATTATATATAATCAACCCGCGAGCCTTTCGTTTGGCAACCTCGTGGCTGTATTGAGTATCATTCTTTTTTATTTTAACAGATCGTTTTTAGAAAATATAAAATGAAAATAGATTTTACTGACTATTTTACTAATGTATTCTATTGCTTCCATGAAATAGGTGTTTTAAATATGGAAACACTGCAATGAAAAACAAACATGGTGGGTGACATTACTAATTAAGGAAAAAATATTCTAATAAATAAAAAAAATGATGAAAGTTACAATAAAGACAAAAATAATTAAACAATATTGCGTTTAAGTATTTTTAAATGGCATTTCAGTAATTAAAAGAATATTGTTTTGCTGATAATGTTAATTGCCTTGAACTGGCTTATCAATTTTCGATGTATTTAAAGGCGATCTAATTCCGCTGACTCTTTTGAGTTCAGGTCATATTTTTTATTCAATCAAACAACTGGAGCTGATTCTAAATAAAAATTCAAATATTTATTTAATAATTAATAATTATTACGATTTACTTTATTGTTACGAAATTTCAAACTATATCGCACATTCGTACGATAATTGCTCTATAGATAAGTTATTATTATTAAAAAAATATATTTGTACGAAACTGGATAATATTGTATTCACTTACATTATTATATTTGTTGTTTGATGGGCTGTGTCACTAGCTGTGAAATTTTCATCTTCTCTGCACAAGACTGAAGAGCATTAACCAATTAGCTATGAAGCCGTAAAATGTGTTCAAATAAATAAATAATTTTGAATACTTATATAATATCTCGTTTTCCCGTTTTATATGGTTTCCTGCGACACTAGTTGAGTTTTTTTAGTTCATACGTCATTTTGTGTTTAATGTGTGTACCTATATTATCATAGGTTCATCTTAAATGAGGTAATAACCATTCGCCAATCAACGAAATTATCCAAGGTAACGGTAAATTGAAATTATTTACTGCACGCGCATGACTACTGTATGTGGAAATAATTTGACCTGAAATTTCTTTTGCAGCCTAACATGTCGATCAATTTGTGCCGCTGCACTATTGTACTTTTCAATTACCTGTCATTAACCAGATCTCTCGCAATTATTATTCCTCTAAGTTAGGTTATTCATAAGCGGAATGCTATGTTAGATTACCGAGCTCCGTTTTCCTGTATTACCATTAGAGCAAGATATCAATGAGTAACAATTTTTACCTACGACGTGGCGTAAAAAATAATTGATATTTAGAATAATGCAAAAGAACATCTGTTTCTTTATCTATACATCTCAACTTGACGCGTGGTGCGCTTTCTCTCTCTAATGATTACATATAAAGTTACCATCTTGCAACTCATAATTTATGATACATTTAATCTAAGCTTCGAAAAAATACAATCTCGTCCACTCCTAATTGGATACAGAGGCATTGCTAAATAATCTTTTAGGCAGACGTTTGTGTTCAGAAGCTGATTTTGTTTAATCACTCATCTTTTTTTCTTCAAATAGAGAGATGAGAACAATGAAGAGCTAATAGCCGATCGCTTTCACTACATCCCATTATGAACATCGAGTTGCATAGAACTGAAATGTGGGCAATACGGAAATCCCTTTCTTGGAAAAAAATGCATTGATCGATCGAAAAACCAATCAATAGAGATTCGACTGCCTGACATAACTTAAGATGAAAGGTTGGCCAATCGGTAGCATGACCGACAGGTAATTTTTATATACATAGTAAGTACAAATGAAAAATTCATACTTTTACGAAAACATCTTCAACAATGTAGCTATTTTCAGAAGTTTTACTATTTTTATTTTTATAAATATCGAATAAACGATTAAAATTATAAGCATCGCTTTATTTATAATTTATAATATTAAAAATCATTTTAACTCCAATTCACTTTTAAGAATACTATAAAATATTTCTGATGGAACAAATCCAAACGATCTAATCTTTGCGAATTTTCTTGTCCGAAGTCTTAGCGAAAGATCCACTTTCCTGGACTAAAATCGCAAAGTGAATAAACAAATAAATCGCGGATAATTGAGGAGAAGTTTGTCTGTGTTCGTAATGAAGTGATACGACTAACATATTAGAACCGGAATATATTGGGTAACATCCTAGGGGTCGGTGACTGTTCTGGGCAGTTCCCAAAATTGTCTGCAAAAATATCACACTCAAAAAGATGTAAAATCTGTCCCTACATATTGATTGCTAACCCACTAAGGGAATCCCCGTTCCCCGACTCCTGTTTATTTTACCATTAGAGCCATAAGTTAAGACAACAATAATTGTTTCCGAGACATGTCTCATCAGATATAAATAAAATGTAATTATACAGTCCCTTCTTGAAGCGACAGAAAAAATAATAATGATTCGGTATTGGCACACGATTAACAATAAATAATGATGGAGTATTAATTTAATTCCACCTTCAAATGACATTGATCATGACATCCCATCTAAAGAATTCCTCCATTAGCTAATTCAGCTCGAGAAGTTATCAATAAACGATCGAGCCGGCAAACGAAGAGTCATTTTCTCGTTAATAAACATTCGACGCCGGGAAAAACCAATGCAAACATGGAGACAATAATTGAAACATTCATACCTGTAACCATTTTCATTGTGTTATTTCATATACCATAAATTTATTTGTAATTCTTATATACGGTGATGTCCAAATCAATCTTTAAAAAGTAACCTTAATGAATGAATACGCGCTTTCGCAAATTTTATTCTCAGAATGGTACAAATCATTCCTAACCCTAACAAGAATTTTTCACCAATACATGTTGATTTCTATGCACAATGCCTGAAGCGTTAAAAATATACACATTTGGATAGGTATATTGTGTTTTGATTTCTCGCCTGAGGCAAGTTTTATAATGAACAATTTCAATGTGGAAAAATAACTGTGTCGAATTTTCGATACAGGTACTTAATCAGTCTATGCGAATTGGATGATAATTTTTTCGAATAAGAAATGACTAACTCGGATATTTTAAAGCTAAATATTGTTTTTAAAAGATGCAAGTTTCAGTCGATTGAAAAACGACCTCGAGTATATGATAATGATAAG
Organism: Himalopsyche japonica; assembly: GCA_028555115.1. Taxonomy (NCBI): domain Eukaryota; kingdom Metazoa; phylum Arthropoda; class Insecta; order Trichoptera; family Rhyacophilidae; genus Himalopsyche; species Himalopsyche japonica. The sequence continues at coordinate 218,666 of JAHFWJ010000449.1, read as the reverse complement.
GTTTGGTCCAGACGGACGAACAAATGTGAATCTTTTTGCAACGCAAAAATGTATACTTATTTATACACGATAGACAGTGACTGAGTAGTAGGACTGTATAATAACCATTTGAACTCGATCGAATAACACGTTCCAATGCAAATAATGTATTTCAAATTCATTCAAATATTGTTTTTCAATTTATTCAAATATTTGATACTGCGTGTATACTGTGAAAATTTCTAGAATCAAAATCGTCGAGATCGATAAAACGGAATAAAAAATACTTCAAAGGAAATTTATTCATCATGTGTTTTTTACACCATAATAAAACAAAGTTTCCGTAGTATTTATAGAAATTTTAAGAAAAAATATTCAGACATTCAATACAGCTGAATCAATAAAATATCTGACGCCATGTTTGTAGCAAATTCATTTCGTTTTGTGCAAAAAAACAATCATGATTCGAAAATTCAAAAACAGAATGTTATCTTTCGCCGAAGTTGTGTTTCATCTTTATTGTCTTTTGAATCGTGATCGAACGTCTTATTCAAATATTATGTCACAAATAAAATATTTGCATGCACTCACGTAACTAGTCAATGGTCGTTTTCTAACATATTGTTCTAATAGATACCATTGTTGTGATTGATCACATATACCGACACTGCTACTATAGAATTATTGCACGCTATTGTTTAGTGATCTTTTTTTTTTTTTCCACAGGTGCAAAATATTACACATCGATATATTAGTTAATTAAATGTATTACGGTATTTTATACCAATGGCGTTTCGTACATTTCTACATTTTTCAATGGACGAAAATATTTGAATAAATTTACTTTATTGAACGTCTTTTTACCACTAGGCAATTTGAATAAATAGTGTTACAGCAATTGTTCATATTATTTTTGCTGTCATATGAATCTTTAACACAGTATATCAACGTATGTATTCTTTAAAACGGGACAAAGTGTTATGTTAATATGGTTTTTATAAAAAATTGCAATTGCGCAGCAAGAAAACGTAAATACACAAATTTGTTCAATGCGCATTATAGGCAAGTTAATTATATTACATTTTCTCGTAATCTGTGACACGAGAAACTAATTCAATGCACACGATGTATTGTTTTAAGAATGTGTATTATTAAAGCCATTTTAAAAAAATACTATGATTATGTCAACAGTTTATTTTTGATTCGTTTCGCTTGGAAAGAAAAAACATTATTTTGAACTTCCGTGAAATATTGTGCTTAAATTCATTCAGCAATTCAGTTGAACGTTTTGGAAGTGAACACATTATTTACATACATTACTAAGAATAATAACGTCACAGATTTAGCATATATTAATATGATTTGATCCGTAGCAGTGAATGAAGGAATCAACAGTATTTCACAATTTTTAATACATCTATTTTCTTCTTGAGGGCGAACTACTTCCATGTGCATCCACTTCTTCCAGTCGTGTTACAATCTCAAAGGCCATATTCTCATCTTGCGTTAGTTGAATGACGATTTATAATATTTAGAACAAAAACTCTTGAGGCCACTGCTCACTGATATTTTTGTATTATATTTTCAAATTTCAAGAAGGATTTGTAAATACACACAAAGAAAAATGAGTGAAACGTGAATTTGTGAATCACACGTATGTATTCGAGAAAGGCTGCATTATATATAATTATAAATCCGAATGATTGCAATTGCTTTTAATATTACAAGAAAATGTAAGATAAAGTATGGGAACGGAGATATTCTTGACTATACAATCTTCATAATCTGCTCGAGACCTACAACGTTGGTTATATAGAAATCGTTTATCACATACCAACCTTCAATACAAAATAAAAAATAAAATTGATATTTTACTACTACCAATAAAGATTACTTCTTTCCTAATAGTGTTTCTTAGACCTTTCCTAGATTTTCTAAGAAATACGGTTAGTTACTATAGTGTTAAACTAAACAGGTTTTATTTGCCAAATAATGAAAAAAATTCAAATAATTACTATGGTCTGTCAGAGTCGTGCCACTATTGTCGCTATGTTAAAAAGCTAAGGCAAATTAAAAGCAATAATATTATTTTATCTGTTTTTCATTCAATATGTAAAAGTTGTCTCTTTTTCGTTGTTATATTATGGAGCCTTATAAAAAATCATACATTATTCAGCAATAACAATGATCACAATGTCTTTTGTATTACTATATAATTTAATACACAGATCGTGATTAGCGAAAAATCTTCATTTCATGAAGGTTTACTTTGGATGTAATTAAATTAATTTCGATGAATTCGATAGTCATCTGAGTACCTACGTTTTAAAACTTGGCGAGATTTAACGTTTTGTTGCGTCGTGCTCTACGTTGGCGCCATTTTCAATTATTCGTGTAGAATGAATGACAATGATGTGATTTGTGACCGCACTTAATCGTTAGACTGCCGGTAGATAACATTTGAGTAGATTACCTGGTATCCTGTCCGTTTATTCGAGTGAAGCACTTTGCCAATGGATTTGCGATACGCGTAGAAACTTAGCGATTGTTTCATTTTTTTTACATTTGTATTACAATGTTTTTATGGAGACAATACGTCTCGACAGTGGTAAGATAATGGAAGCATTTTCGAATACGGGTGCGATGGCTAGACAGAAAACAGGTCCGCTTTACATTAACAATATAAGTATGAATTATACACTTCGAACCCTTTACAGGCAATTTATAAGTTCTACTTTTCGGGTATCGAAAATCACTGCTAAAATTACATAGAGTTTTTTTTTATTATTTTCTCTATGTAATGTCCTTTTATATCTTAAAATCAATACTAAAAGCGTTCCAACGAAGGAATACATTGAAAAATATTACATTAATTATCTATCATGTCATAACAATTGCTGCGATATAATAAGAATACGCAGTTGATATAAGTGTAAAAAATGTGGGAAATTATAATTATAGAAGTTGTTTCCGATGCCCATATGATTGAGAGACCCATAGAGCGCGCCTCTTGTGGTTATCGAATAATCCGCCATTGAATTATTGCAGAATAATATTGCTCTATAACTACATTGGTTTTTATGCATCCGTTCCAAAGTGCAAGTATCAGTATAATAAAAAACTATTTCTACTGCAGATTCAAACGCTTGCTACGGAAATAAGGTAACTGGCTTACCTAAGCTATGAGTTGTCGCGCAATATGCAAAAAGCAACCATATTCAACTTGCCACCAGTAAATAGACTCATACAGTCAACCAAACATGTCTGATTTGTCTATAAGAGTTTGTATAAACATTGTAAAACCCCACATATTTTCAAAATATTTTTATAATTGAAAATCTCGTATGTTTTAAAAGATTTATAGTAATTATATTATATTTTATGATATGGGTACCCAAAATTTTTGAGGTGAGGAACTATTTTTAATATTGAATATTCATTGCAATCGGCCTTTACTCAGAATCATATAATATTTTGATGGAGCCTTTTTTTTTTTGAAATATATTTATTTTTAAATTCAGAATATCGTTGAATATTTTCAAAATAATATAATTTTAGTATATTTGAATTTTTGTCGTGGCTTGAAATTTAACTTATAAAAATCATTTAAAATTCCCGATTATAACTGGGGTCGACTAAATTCTGCATGGCGATCGATTGGTTGCCCAATCATTGTTTACAATATCATGGCCAAGTAAGAGTAAGGAGATGGTTGACTATGACTTTTCTAAAGTTAATGTCATTGTAGATGCGATATGCAGACATGTTTTAAAGATATATGAAAAATATAATATGTTATCTTATAGACTCCTTGTGGAGAGGTCAGTCAGCTGATCAACGTGCTCTTTCAAAGATTACATTTAATGCTTTTTTAACGCTTTTCATTCTCTTTAAACTTAATTTTAGGGCCTTATTGATGAGCTTGAAACGATACGTAAACACCCATGAATAGAAATCTTTTGAAAAGCCATCGAAATAGTCAAACCATCTGTAGCGAAACGTAGATATCAAAGTTTATATTTATAATATTATTAAGACATAGTGTTTCTTCAATTAATGGAATAGAATTAAAACGTTAATTATAATATAGTGCATTATCTAAATTTAAATATAATTATTAATGTCATAAAAGCCTAAATAAAATAATTGAACTTGTAATCATATCCTCTCTCAAAAAAGAGCATATCAACTCTAAATGGACATCTATTACGATTTTTTTTTTATTAGAATGATCGGTGGCTCAACCGTAAGAAGAATAGTTATCTCTCAACGCCCCATTTTCAGGGTTGGATATAAGGTGGGTCATTGCCATAGCCTTTGGATATAAATCCACAAATTTGTTGTGAAACATTGTTTGTTTGAGATTTTCTATTTCAGTATAAGAATATGCTAACTCGGACAAAAAACCAACGCCGTTGATCGCTCGCCTACGTAAATTAAGGGTGTCAAAAAGGTGTCAAATTGTGTCGGTTATTTAAATTGATTTCAGAAAGACGATAAAATCTTTGCAGCAGGAAGCTGACAAACAATTTATTCAAAAAAAAGCACTTTATCTTTGACTATATTATATTTGCACAATAAGATCATTTTACATCTTATTAAGTGGCCAATAGATCAGACCTGTTGCATTAATGTTAAAATATTCAGGTGAATAAATGTTTGTTTACACAGGTCATTGCAGCTCTACATATTTTAAGCAGTGGGGTGTTTGCCAGTAGACCTGGTAAATGATATTTATAACAATTATAATTAGACGAATGTTTCTTTCACATTGAATAAAATCAATTTAAAATACATATTATTTATTAAATCGGGATGAAGTGCAATAAACCTATTTTTAACCTTGATTTCTTTTTTCTAGCTAAGATCTTCTTTTTTTTAATCTCACTTAACGGAATGCTAAAGTTAGTTTGTGTCGAATGCGTGGTGTCTATGAGCGTGAGTAATTCATTGTGAAATAAGTTAGTCAGATCACCTCAGTCATTTTCAGATTCATTGATATCGACTCGTGAGCTAATCGCAGTGGTAATCTTTTTTAACTTGATCAAACTGATCGTCAAAAAATATTGTTTTCGGTTACACATTAGATTTTATCTTTTTATAATTATGTAGATGTAATACTTAATTATGATCATCCTTTGGAGAGTCCACGTCATAGATAATTATCCTATAGTTTTGTTACCTTCGATAATTTGTTTTGAGAATGCCACTGAAGAGACACAGTAAATAATTAAATCTAAAGGCACCTTCCATACAAAAGGCATGCGAAGAAATGGAATTACAAAAAGTGTATTTCCCAGATTGGGTCACGCTATAATCTCATGGTAGTTGCATGTAAATACCATGTCTCAAAGACAGCCATTTACATATTAAAGCAGCTTTAAAAAACAGTTAATTTATTCTCAGTAACAGGATCTTCAGACACAATCGACGGTTATGTGTATTGTTTACTTTATCCCGGATCAAGGAGTAGTAACGCGGCTTGAATCTTTTTGTGTTTTTTTTTGACGATCTTATCACTTTCGTTTATTTAAAATGTTCTTGTTTTTAAAACCGCATGCGTTTCTTGCATTCTTAATAGCCTAGTCAAATCAGGAATGTGTTGGGATTGTAAAAAATAACACCAATATAAACAAAATGTGACTCTTAGCTTTAATCAAAGAATATTAATCAGTTACGAAATTCGTTCATTGTTTCAACTCTTCAAACAATCGAAATCGATTTATTGGCAACATTTAAATACTGCAGGTTTTTTTTTATATGTGGAATAAGGCCAAGATTATAACCTAAGAATATAAACAGTTTTTTATCAGCAGTGACCACTTGCCTTGGTGATGCGATTATATTTATCCCTTACACACATAATAATATTAATAAAAAATAATGTGATATTATTTTGTATAATTTTTGAAAATAAAGCAACCATTTTTAACGAAAAAAAAATATTTAAAATACATACATCTGAAATCAAAAAATTATAGTCAAAAATTTCGGTGCCAATACCATAACTTGTAGATCATAATTTCTCAACCGGTGGTCCGCAGAGATTTTTGGATGAGCCGAAACAATCGAATTTTATGTTGTACTTAGATAGATTTTTAAATTATATTATTTCTTATAATTCAGTCTGTTTAATATACTTAAATATTGTTATATCAGAATAAGGTGTTGCAAAATTTAAAAAAAAATCAATTATATAAATATTTATTAAATTTGAATTATTACAACTTTTAACGTAAAATAAACAGTTATAGAGGATGCTAACTGTTTATTTTATGTCAGTTCTGTTTTATCCGTGTGATAGAATGCATGAAGATTCCGAAAGGCGAAAACCGGGTCGTTAGTGACAAAACATGTGGAATCGTACAAAGTTGTAATTATTCAAATTTCATATTGAAATTCCATCAAGCACCTTCAGTCAATATTATAAAATAATTATTGTTTTAATCCAATGTTGATGGTCCGTAAAACATTTTTGGAGTGGTGGTCCGCGGATGTAAAAAGGTTAAGGAACAATGCTCTAGATTATATTATACATAGGTGGACATAATGGATTGTAATACATTGAGTTTATGGGCATATCAAACATAAATATGTGGCTTAATGAAGGAAATTAAAAATATTAAACCCCTCTATTCGCGTTCCCATATTGACAATCTTGGGGAAGATCATTATTGTCAATACGACTGTTCGACCGAATGGCACCACAACCAACCGTTTAATGACAGTCTACCTGTTGCCTCTCACTGCTCGATATTGAAAATAAGATTAGGCATTAGCAAAAAGTAACAGCGAAATAAATAGGGGCATTAGTTTCTAGGCCGAGAAATCGGCTTACTACATACTTACTTCTATGCTTTCTTTTATGTGATCAAAAAAAAAAATATTTCTACGCTCAGATCAGAAATTATTAAATTTGATTCCACATGTTTTGTCACTAACGACCCGGCTTTCGCCTTTCGGCATCGTCAGGCATTCTATCACACGGATGCAACAAAACTGACAAAACGTGTGGAATCGTACAAAGTTGTAACGATTAAAATTTTATATTGAAATTCCATCAAGCGCCTTCAGTCGATGTCATAAATAATAGAAATTGTTAGTTAATTATAATGCTTTACATTAATAGAGTTGGAATGATCGCTTAAATCTAGAAGTGTGAGTGAAAAATAATATATTTACGAAAAAATCAAACACGCACTCACATAGTAATTAGCGAGATCAAAGCCGAAAGATTTTTTTAGCCTAGTGGAAACAAGGTAAAATAAATCATCGTGAATTTATTTTAACCGAATATTAAATGAGGTTGTAAAAATGTTTATAAACCGCAAGTCATATTATTCATTACAAAAATTAAGTGATAATAAAACAGCGTCAATTCAATGTCGATTATCATAATAAAAAATGGAATCTCTTTTTTACAATTTTTTTTACAAAACAAATTGATTTTAGCTAACATCCAACAAACGAAGAAAATATAATCACGACTACGCGTATTTAGTTTTTATCTGGTTTTCCTCATGCCTACGTTAATGCCTGATAAACAATATTTGACAATAGCTGCAGTAAACATTCGCAATGCTGCGGTTTCTTCATTTGACTTTAAAATTTGGACTGCTAGAAATTTTTCGCGGCCTGGCAAGAACTATGCGGAAAAGAACTGGCGACAAACATACATCTTATTGATACATTGATTGACAAATTTCAAATAGCAAATATTGGGCCTTTGTTGCGACATTGGTTCACAGGGTGTGAGCGATGGTTTTTGCATTGTAAATATATCCCATTTTCTAAAGTTTCTCTTCGAAATACAACGCAGACAATCGTCAAAATCAAAAAAATAACCATACGTATTAATGGTATACCGGCATAAATTTTAAGTGAGGCTATCGATAGCAAAGGATATTTCCATCAATCAAATACGGCACATAAAATTTTAAATATTATTCGTTTCCAGAGATTTCACGGGTAACTTTAGATATTCCGACGCAAAAAAAATAATAATGAAAAGCTATTTAAATTAATATTTAGAAGTTAGGATGACTTAATCATTTAATAGTCTACCGCACTTTTAACTTAATCGATAGTCGCTAACTACATGTCTTTATCAATCTTCGCTTCTCATATAAGTACCTCTCTTCAAATCACATATATTTGTTATCCTATTTAATTAAAAACAAAACTTTTAAGTTATTTTTACTTATACAGCATATGTATTGCTTTCGAGCGACATTTGAGTATACTTATATTATTTTTTTATCTATATCGATCATTTAAGCTTAAAAAATAATCACCTCTTCACTCTACTAATAAGATTTCCAAACAAATATAATGTTTCCTTTTATCGATGTACTGTGTCGATAAATAGATTCATTCATAGAAAATTGAACATGTCTTATGTTATTTGAGGGAAATTAAGTTTTATGTTAAAGAAAGGAAGCATCAAAGATAATCATTCAACACGGTTCTACCAAGTGAATGCTAATTCAATCAATAAAGATAATCATTCACTTAGACGAAAACAAAATTAAATTATAGCTTGATTTTGTTGAGCTTCAACTGATGGTGAAACTAATCAAATAATAATGAAACTTTTCGAGCTATTTGAAATAAAAATTTAATCTAATATGCAATGTTTTCAAAATGTCAACGATAAAAATATATTAAAATATAATCAGTATGCTTACCTCCCTGCGTCCAAATATTTATTAAAATACTAATATCTCAATTTGATAATACTTCGAAACAATAAAATAATTCTGGATTTTACAGCATTACACTTATGTCATTACAAATGGTAAAGAAAATTGTGTATAAACATGCACATTGGCCAGTACAGCATAGTGACACGTGATTCCTATATGTATGTATAATATACCTTTTGCTACATATGGCATACAATTGTTATAATGTGAAGCAAATTGAATAATACTAACGTCATTTTCAGGAGTCGTCAAATTCTCATCAACTGATACAAAGATTTAGTATTTTAACGATGACTATTTAAATGTTTTACAACAAAATTTGATTGTATATTTTAGCGTATAAATATATTGGATTAATAATTTATACTTTATGTACCAGCATTCGTTAAAACTGGTATAAAAATATGATTTTTTATTTATTCGGTAAATTTCCGTATGGTTGTTATATTACTATTAATATAATATAACTTCACAATGTACTCGTAATATGATTTCTGGTCGAAAACATTGTTTCTGGCATCCTACCTAAGTATAAAGGGGTGGTCTGATTTGCTTCCATAAGGACCACTTCCGTCCCACATATAATCTTATTGTCATAGACACCTATTGTTTCATTTAGAATTTTGAAAATTTAGTGTCATTGTGTTAAAGTAACAAGCTAGGCCGTTGGAACAGGAGAGAGGATGTGTTGTGTGCCTTTTCTGTATAGCTATATATAGATAAGCGAATGTTAGTTTAAGCATAGTTCTGATGATGGCGTGAGCCGAAATAGCTATCAACTATTTTTGTTAAAAATAATTTTGTAGAACTAAAATACATTGCTATTTTTTCACCGTGTTATAATGGAGTTCTACCAAGTGAATGCCAATTCAATCAACCCATTTTTAAGTTAAAACAAGTGCCCAATATGTGGATTTTCTACCTTTCTTTTAATGGAATTCAAGAAACTGTAAGAAATACAGTTTAATTGTCTCATTAAACAATCAAATGTTGACCTTACGCAATCATTGAGAGTATTGGGTGATTACATAATGTCGTAAGCTAACTTTGGATGGCAAATAATCATATAGTTTGGATACGGTATTGTGTAATTGTGTGTATTGAGATACAAATGGACCTTCTTTCTATTAGATCTTCACTTGACCTAATTTAGGACCAGCAAGGCAATTGGTAAAAAACATTTGCTGTTCTTGGGTTTCAATAAATTTGACTGCCAATTCAAATGTCTTCATAATCGTTCAAACGACCCACAGTGACCTTTGGTTATTTTATCACCACATGATAGTTCATGGTAGTTCTTTGCTACTGGGTTTTACTAGGAAAGCCTTGAAGCATTCGGTGTCGCAAAAATTATAATAAAAATTTCTCAACCTAAATAATATTAATGATTCAATCAAATCGACAAATAATTATACTTAAAGAAAATTTACATTTTTTTTTATTATTTTCACACTTACACGTTACATAGATTATCTGGGATAAATCATAATATTCAAATATTACTCAATAGTAATTTTCATCAATTTATCACACACAAAAACAGTCAATCAAAGAAATAGTCAGTTTTTTCTATTGAATACATACAATCATATAAACTTGTAAAGTATCGTTTTCTCACAAAATATTTGATTTCTTCTAAAGTACGAATTCATCAGAGTATTTAACTTTTTAAAATCAGTTGTCAGATAATTCTGAATTATATATTGATGAATATGAATTCACCTTATGATAACCTAACGATAAAAACAATGTTATTCTCAATAAAAAAAATACCTTTTTTTATATCCAGCGGCGTACCAAACATATGTGCTGACTAGGACTAAAACGCGTATTTACCCCGAGGGAAAAAAACACATGTATTAAAAAAGTACATTATTTGTTATATTTAGCTGCAAATATATGCTTGAATTGTTTGAGCATTGTACACTCCCATGTGATTATATCAAATTAGAATTACACAGGAAAAACACAGACCTTTGGGCTAAAATCGGATTCACCTAAAATATCTGTTACAACTATTGATTTGATTAAAATGACATTCTATTTTTATCTAATAATTTTGTGAATAGTATACATAGTTAATGATTTTTTGAGAATATTATTATTTATTTATGATTATATTATTATAGGATTAAAAGTGACATTTAAGAGCAAATATGCATACGTCATATAGAAAGATATTTTATATTTCTCAAATTTATAGGATTTTATTTATATATGAAATGCTATTCGCTTCTTTAGAAATCGGTATTCGATTAAAATTCCTCCCAATACCTAGATTAATGCAATAGACCAGAAGGGGGGCCCTTGCTACGCCACTGATGACATGAATATGTTAAACAATAGCCATAATATTGATATTCGAGTTAGCAATCAACAAGAACCCCTCTATAATCTATAATGAAATCTTGATGTGAATGTACTTGGTATTTTTGTCAGCTTGACACTGGACGCTAAATTTTAATTCATGCACATACATTTTCTGGCAAAATTATTTGTGCCTGACCATGGAAACTTCGCGATCGAACACGCGATAACGACTTACACTATTTGTAGCTTTCTGATAAATATTTAATGTCTTCATATATTGCATATGTTTGATAAGCAATAACAAATGAAACACTATGTAAAAAGCAAAAAAAAAAAAAAATATTTATCGTTCATGTATACATATATTTTCGTATAAATAATGATTTCAATGATCAATCCAATCATGATTATTTTTTAATTGCTTTGTTTATATAATCTCATAATTCGGCTTTTGTGGTATTCGAATTTCAAAACTTAAGCATGCCAGACGTTTTCTTGCATACAAGTGGGCGTACTAGCTCTGTGGTCCGGGGGGGCTGTTTTTAGGGGGGCCCAAATTTGATTATTTAGATCCGTACGATTTGTAAGAGGCGCGCAAAATGTGGGTGTGCATCACATTTCCGTCCTTTATTCTCAACGCTTACATCAAAGTAGGGATTTGAAGTTGGAAAGATATTGTCATTCAATCATATAGGATTGCATATTTCAATCGGTGCTACATTAGCAAGCAGTCTGTTCTAATTACAAATAATGCTGCAAGATACCTTTAAAATTTCTCGAAATTGCACAAATAAAATTAAATAAAAAAAAATATTCAATCAAAGACAAATTTACGAAGCTGACAGAAAAAGGTGAGGCGATAAAGTTATTGACAATATAGCCTACTTTTGAAATTGAAGGACATGTCCCAGACAATATAGACGCTTCTTAAGCTATATTTTAAATACTAAATACAAATTTTTTAATACTTATTTCCACAATATATTTTTTGATCAGGACCGGTGTCGCTCATCGTGAGCATTATCAACTGATGAAATGTTGATAATCAAACAAAAAAAAAAGGTTTATAAGTGATTGTGAACATTTCATTTTTAAACTAATTTACATCATTTGTATTAATACTGTATGATTTCCTGTAAATTGTTTCTTAGTTCTTGAACCCATGGTGTTGCATAACTGCTACCTTTATCTCAAATATTTTTTATAAATAGACTTGTTTGTATCAGTTGATAATGCTCGCGATGAGCGAAACCGGTCTTGATCAAAAAATATTTTCTGAAAATAAATACTCAAAAATGTATTGATTGAATTGGCATTCACTTGGTAGAACTCCATCATAACACGGTGAAAAAAATAGCAATGTATTTTAGTTTTACAAAATTATTTTTTTTTAAATATAGTTGATTGATAGATACATTGCTATTTTTTTCACCGTGTGACTACAAAATGTGTTTTTTTTTAATTTAAAATATCATGCCATTTCAGCAAGAAGTGACAGTTAACACCTTAAAAGCTATAAATGATATATAATATCAAAATAATGTTTCATTTATAATATATTAATTAATATATTAAATATCTAATATGAAAAAAAAATGTTGGCAATTGACAATCGTCTAATACGTTTATTGCTGTAATTATACAAAATTATACATTAATAACATCACATATTTGACAGGACCTATACCCCAGCAGTAAAGTCATATATGATTTTACTGAGAACGTTACCGGTTCTATTTTTCAGAAGGTGTAATTTTTTATATCAAATTAAATTAAATCATTTTGAGCAATCACACGAAAATTGTTATGAATCTATTCTAGGAATTATGTTGACATTGTTACAAACGTGATTGTATCCTATTTAATAATGTATTACAATTTATTCTGATAAAGCTATACAAACCACATTGCAAATACCAATCACAATTGGTCACGAAAAGAAACATAAATCAGAGTATCAGATTTCTTTGAATATTATTTAATATCATATTTTTTAAGTTGTCAAGTTCTCGTTACCAGTGGGGGACGAAACCAAACACGCGGTTTTCGAATAAAACCACGAGATATTTAAAAGAATCAAGTATTGAGTTAAATGAAAACACTTTAACAAATTACAAACATAAAAAAATAACTCGTACGAAAATATGAAATTGACAGAATAGATGTGCTTGACAAAGAAATATTTTACTGACAATTACATTATAGCACAAGTGACATACATTATTGATATAGATAATGAGTCATGAGTTGCAAAAAAAAATATTAGGTACTGTGAGTGCTACAGTAAAACCAAAAAGTGAAAACTGTCATATAAAATAATACACAAAACTACACCTGGTAGATTTTAATAAACATTCCCTACTAGTAGCAACTGATTTCTAATGATTGTATATACAATGTCAAATATTCTAAGACATAAAAAACCGTGCGTGAAATATTGAAGTAATAAAACATATATATAATGTGAATTTACAAGAAAAAGTGTGTTTAAAGTAAATAATATAAAAATATTATTCATTTTTGACCAAGGCGTCGATGGTGAATCATTCGCATTGTTATAAACGTCGACTTGTGGTGTGCCGTGGAAGATAAAAGGTTGCGAAGCACTGTCATATATGAGAGAGAAAATGATTATACCATGAGGGTTTCATTTTTTTTTTTTTTTTTAATAATAATAAAATCACATTTTTTAGTACTTCAGTTATTATAGTAACTATCAGTTGATAATGCTCGCGATGAGCGAAACCGGTCATGATCAAAAATATATTGTGGGAAAAAGTACTAAAAAAATGTGTTTTTATTATTTAAAATATCATGCCTTTCCATCAAGAAGTGACAGTTAACACCTTAAAAGTGATGAGGGTTTCAGTTGAATCAGTTTCTTCCAAGCATTCATTTTTCTCCTAGTTTTGAATAATTGTGTAGAAAATCAATGGAAAATTAATGATCAAACAAATGAAATTGATATCATGTAATGGTTATTTATAAGATTTTAATTTCATCCGTTTCCGCTTATATCATAATAATAGTTAGCATATTGCGTGATTTTATCGGTAGGTTTTTATCCTAACGCATTTATTATTTTATTTTTACGATAAATGAAACAGCGATAGCACAGTACATTTTGAATAACATATTCAATCAAATAAGACTTACGTGGACAGCAATAACATTTATTAAATAAGTAGGTATATTCTCATTTCTTAATTTTATAATAATATTTAATATTCTTTCCTTTTTTTGATACTGACACTGATATTTATATTGAAAGATTGTGAAATTTCAAAGGTGTATCAAAGGGATTGATTTCTAATTAGTCCAGAAAACCAAATCAAATAAAATGTTATAAAAACTATTATATCGTTTTCGTTCAATCGTTTCCTCTATATTAAAAGAAATCAGTTGTATACAGTAAGCCCAGAAAAATCAAATGATGCTGCAATAAATCGTTGTAGCGTTACGAAGAATATGTGAAAATCCTGTGGTCGCTACTGACAGATAATTCTTTCTTGCACCGCGAGTGAGCAATTGTTATTCAGGACCAACGTTGTATGAAGGTGTCGCCGAATGAATTGTTAAGAGGCCATTCAGTGGACAACATCCGTGATGTATCCGCTTAATCCTTGACCTGCCTACCAAATTGGACGCGTATCCTTATTCTCACATCATAATTTTATCACAATAATAACATTAGCATATTTAAGGCAAGTTTTCGGTGACCGCTGCCGAACACAATGGCTACTGTCAACCGTGAATTTTTATCAATGACGAATGGGAGGTACTGGGTATGATTCAAATGTGCCCGAATATATCACACAAAATAAAACGCTGGGACAAGTAGTCAAAAATTGCCGAATAAGGAGGCTGGGTGTAGCAACACGTCAAGAGTTAATACCTTCCGGAAGCCGAACCTAAGATGACAGGGCTTAATCTGATCAAAAAGTAATCATATTTTGATCATCGTATTTCCACGAAATTTTTATTATTACCTCATTTAAAGTCACGACTTTGATACACATATTTTGGTTAAATATATTTTTTTATTCTACTTATTTCAAAAAAATATACATATAATTGGCATCAAGTTAATCAACTAAAATACACACCATCACGTAGTCAGTCACCATAAATTATAGTCCACAATTACCTTAAACATCTATTGTATTTTTACAAATGTGTTCGAGAAATTGGGTTAACTGTAATACAATTTAGTACATGTAAATGCACTCGGTTTTCTATATGTTGGCCGATAGTGGTTACTTTGGGAACAAAAAGTACCCTTCATCTCACGTACGCTCTCGTATTTGAGAGAGACAGAGATAGCTTATCACGTGATAGCGACAGCAGCGTTTTAACTTAACTTAAAAAAATTATCATCTATTTAAAAGGTGAAATGAGTGTCGTTATATACGTTTACAGAATTGTAGTTCTGTAATAATTATTGAATAAATATCATGTTCATATTGCAATTATCTGTTGGGATATATCTCGCTATGAATACTGCTTTTAGTGTACATGGCTCGCAAATCCCTCCATACAATACACTGAATTAAGTGACTACAACATAAGTAAGGACACTGCGTATTGAATTGTATATCAAATAAATCGCCAGGTGTAAATCCCCCCCAATATATTATGTAAATGGGTGTAGTTCTAGCTTTCTTAACCATATTATTATGCGTTCGGTTCAACGTACTTCGTTGTACACAGCCAGTGCCTATTCTTCGACATAACATCGACGACAAACTATTGTGAATAAATCAGAAAGATTGTTGTTTTTCTCAATATGTACAACACTTTGAATTCGCTCAATGCAGATTAGAAGTTTTATTACATTAATTATACCTACATAGATAAGCGCTTCTTGCTAACCAAAAAATGAAGAAATAATTTATTACCACAAGCATGAGCTGTCATTATTAAGGGCATCAAAATTTCCGAAGTAAAATGACATAAATATTTGTGATAAAAGACTATATTTACTCGAAAAAATACTGGAACAGTATTATTCTTTTATATTATTTAATACGATCAATGTTGATCATGTGATAAACATCCTTTGAACTATCCAGTTTATGCAAATTTTTCATGACTGATATAATTGTGACAATGCCCATTGTCTAAGTGAAACCACTCAAATATTTATAAGAAAAATTAGTCGTTAAAATTTTGAAACTAAAATTTTCAGATAACTATCCATTCACTCATATTCCAAGAATTGTGGGTAATCATTTCTCCAACAATATACACAGTGGACACAGCATCAACGAAAGAGATAAATCATTCAATTAAAAACAGGAATACTGAAAGAATCAATCACAGTAAAATTGTCGCAAAAACAAATATTAGTTTTCTTTATTGTAGCTATGGTTTTTCACTGGTGTTGGTCACAATAAATATATAAAAAATATTTTCCTAATAGCATCAGTTCAAGATCTCTGAATTGCGTACGTGCGTCGTGCTCGGCGCGCTGACATTGAGCAGGATTCGAGAGTGATGAACGCGGGAAAGTCGAGAATGGTCGTGGGGATTCCCTGACAGTCCCTTCGTGATGCCAAATGCAACTTGCAATAATATTATCATAATAAAGCCTATGACGTTCTCTGGTTTATTTAATTATACACAACATATTTTGTTTACGTTTATTGGAGACTTCGCAGGACGTTCGCAAAACTTATTCCTGGCATATGACGAAGTAAGTAATTTGGGTAAGTATTTTACGAGCTCCGTTTGATCTTAAGCACGATATCGCATTCTTGATGTATGATGAATAGTATCTCCTTATGCGATTATTAGGAAAATAAACTATTACTTACAACGGCATCCCGAGATAGCAAAAAATCTTCCATTGAATTGTATATTTGGTATGAAAGAAATAGATGAAAAATAAAGCCTTCTCTAATTATTGCAATCGTTTGACTATATTAGAATGCGTTTTTGTTCAACAGTTTATGTTTTTACTATATTTATACCATATTTACAATGAGTGTTTTGATAGGTGTAATATAATGAGAAAAATATATTAATAAACAATATAATAAATTTATCTAGAATCAACACTCACATTTTGCAATTGTTTAATTTTTTAAGTAAAATATACCAAATGATACGAAATGCATTATTATCATAAATATCTAAAAATAAAAACAGTTGGGTGTTAAGAAATACTTAGAACCAATTGCAAATTGATCGAATTGTTTGAAAGAATTATGCTAATTAATTCAAAAGGTTCCGTAATTGTCAAATTCTAATGAAATATTTCGCATTGAAATACAAAAAATACTTTCATTTTTCGTTTCTTTTTTTATAATTACAGAAACATTGCTCAAATGAATTTTTGTGATACTTCAAGTACGATTTTAAGCAATCTTTATAATACATATTTTGTGACACATTATTATTGTAGTCTTAAAATGTGTGTATTTATAACGCGAATATCGGTTAATTAATATAAATCAATAAAACTTTTGGAAAAACACAATTAAATTCAAGAAAAATTCTGATTTTAATTTGCAAATAAAAACGTCTCATTAAAATCTTCGTACCAGAAAACCGCGTCCTAGACCAGGACCTAATTTGCATCTTTGGATAAAACGGCGATGTTTACATGTGACGCACCAACGCCCTTGCGGCAGATCCGTTTCAAGAGTGTTTTATATTTTTTATAAAGCCTATACATAAACAAATCTGTTGTTGTTTTTAATTTTGAGAAGATTTCCAAAATGACGAGTGCTAACAACAAGTGAAGATCAACGAGATGGGTACCACACTCATTCGTCAGTCATCATTTTACCATTCTTGGATACGCCTACATAAAATAATTAAGAATGGCTGTTGCCATATTGGATTGAATACTATCAATTTTACTTGCTAGATTGACGATTATAAATCATTCAACTGTTGAATAATGAACCTGTTGACGATTCTAGATAAAAAAAGCAACTCAACTCAAAACCTAATTCTTGTTTAACAAAAGATTCGTTTAAATATTTACAAAATATTATAAAAAAACACAATATTATTTTGATAATGCTAATCAATAATTATTTTTTTTAATAATAAAAACACATTAGTTATTACTATTTCCACTGTATATTTTATTATCAGGACCAGTTTCAAAAATCGCTAAGCTCATCGAATACTAATTTTGCATCGATATTAAATAGTTAATTATATTATAGAGTTAATAATGATTCCGATGAGCAAAACCTAATCACAAAATAAATTGGGGAAATAGCACTAAAATGTGTTGTTATTATTAAAAACATAAAGTCTTTTCAACAATAAGTGACAGTTAAAACCTAAAAAGAGAATAATCCAAATTTACACAATACAACGAAAAAATATTAGTAAATAAAATAACATAATCGTGATTATTCAATTATCATCTGTTTGATAATCACCGTCAATTCTTAGTTGAAAGGCATTATAATAAAAGAAGCGTAAGCATCCTATCTGTATTATATTACATCAACATTTTTTTTAATAAATAAGTAAATGTTTTTTATTAAAAAAACTATTCGATTAAAATAACGTTCAATTTCAAAGATTTAATGAAACTCAAAAACTTTTATTTTCATCGAATAGATATATTTAAAATCATGGGAAAGTCATACTAAATTGCTGACATCATTAACACATGATAAATTAAACTTAAGAGGTCTTGTGTAAAAGTCGGGCGCATTCAAATGAAAGATATTTTTTTCGGTGTACATTCAGTTATGCGTGTAAATCATACGGTTATTTGTAATTTAACATATCTTGTAAATCTATTTTGATTTTCTTACTCAAAAACTAAGAACATCTAAACTTTCCAGACCATTGATGTACTCAACAGATGAGAAACCCGAATAATTGGATATAATCAACGATATCTCAGTAAATTTTTACCACTGTCATTTTTTTTTAATAGAAATTATTTGAGAGTAGCGAACGCTTAGCCCATTGGAATACACATTCGAAACGATCCAAATTTATTTATTGCTAAAGAGTACCCGGCATGCGTTGCAATGCCACCCAAACAAAGAGAACTATATTACATAAACTGTACTACTCGAAACGCTAAAAAAATCATTCAGTTAAAGAAAATTCTAAATTTGAATTTAGTTTGAGAACAATCGATGGTTTGCAAAATGTCATTAGAAAGAAGCTCATATCCTCCAAGTGTGACAGTTTCGCAAAGTTGATACCTAGGTACCTATTGAAAATGTTAATAGTTCTTAATAAGATAAGTAATCGAATTGGGTGAATACTATTTAAAAAAGATTTCATTCGATGATTAGTGTATTCCAGAATCAAATTTAGTTTATAAACAATTGACAGTATTCAAAATTTCATTTTCGAAGTGAAACATAGTTGACAGTTTCATAAGATTTTTTGTAATGGTTAAAAAACTATTCAGGTGTGTTATCATGTGGTTGTAGGAATCCAGAAACCTTCGCGTGGATAGAAAAAAATATATATTTTGAATGTTTCAAACATTTCATATCCTTAATATAGCAATAAATGAGGCACATACAGAAAAACATTCATTTATACATACATCTGCATAAATGGTTTATCATTTATGAGTACTTTAATATTTGAAGTATCATTTATTACGCGCATAAATGCAGGTGAGTATTTTACATATAAAACGGAACTATGCTTTGATAAGTTTATTGTCCTTGAGCTTTGAAACAGAGTCGTATAAAAAATGGATACATAAAAATAAATACACAATTGCAATACTATTAAGTGTTTTTATGGACATAACAAGATCGCTGTTTTTTTGTAGTATTGCATTGCATTACATCATGTAGTACAATGAAATGCCCGCGTTTATGCCATCATAATTAAGTCAAATCACTCTGTACCATTTTGAGTAGGTATTACTTCTAATATTGCAACACTGGCGATCGTTATATCGATTACTGGTAACACAGAAGGAACGCGTGAGTCCATCATATAAATCCAGTCATCAATCATATAGTCCAAATATAAATCTCTCATTTAGGGGGAAACAAGCATTCGCGAATGTATTGTATCCTGTTTTTCCTTTTTGCCCATTAATATGGAATTTGTGTCTGAATAATAACGTGCATATACTACCTTGTTCCCGCTCCTGCACTGAAAAAGAAAGTTAAGCCAATATTTCAAACAATTGGTTGCATGCGAAATGCCTAATGTCGAAATTAAAAGCTAATGTGTACTCAGAAGGGAAAAGAAACTATATGAAATATATTTCACAGGAATTAACATGGCCGAAGTACAATATCAAACCAAATGGATTATATTGATTCATTTTCAATTTACTTTCAAAGTAAAATAAATAAAAACATAATAACATCATTTATATACTCAAAAGAAATGTCGTTCGGCTGTAAAAAGATTTACCCAATTTATGTGGAACTCATGTAATTTAATGTTGAACAATTAGTATTTACTGTCAAAAGCGTGCGCATTGTTATATTTAAAACATCAATAAATAAATAGAAACTAGAAAGTAACAAGGCACTACCAATGGAATATTTCATTAGCACAGGAATTACGCAAACAAGCAAAAGGTATTATTTAATGTATTGGCAATAATAAAAATGAATACTTTCTGCGTTATAAAAACTGATGTCTATTGCACATGACTTAACATAAAAACGTGGAATCAAAGTTCTAGTTTTCGCCCATGAGCTCATTTTGTATATTCATTATTATTGTTTGAAATTTTCAAAGATTTATTAACTGCACTGCAACTCACACGACGAAATGATGGCTAATATCTAAATTTATAAATTTCAATGCATGTTTCTCAGAAAATAATTTGGCATCAACAAGGATCTGTCAGTCAAAGGTTTATGAATCATGCATGGGAAATTGGACATCTTAAATACTTTCAAATATTTCTCGGTAATAATTTTCATGCATAGGGCCGTCCTTTTTCGTCAGTAAAACTGTAGATGAAACTCTACTGTTGATTATCACAGAAATAATTACGCACCAAATCGAGCTTTGTAATATTTCCGGCCCACCTGGTAATTTTAATAATATGATGGAATGGTATTTTGTTCTGTTTTCAATTTGCTTTTGTTTGTGAATACAGGTGTACATTATAAATATAACGACTTCACCATTTTGGTATAAATACTAAATTTAGTCATTTGATCATCTTCAACAATATTTTATTCAAATTTCTGTGTTAACTGGAGTATAGAAAACAATTCAAGCATCTAATAGAGACATCGTCGCCCTAGATTCAGAAGGGCTCTTGCCAAATTTTATTGGCTTGAATATATGAATCTGATTTCACTCGTAATTTGTTTATATTTTAATTTATTTGTATAGGCGAAGAAGATATTTAAAATTATATGATTTGATTAATACATGTTATTTAAAAAAAATACTATCTAACATTGAAAAAAACTTAAGTGCATTGGAAATTTTTAAAATGTGTTATCTCGCGTTACAGCTGTTGGCTTTGAAACCTTCAGATCATAACGGTTTAAGTCAATTAGGACAATGTTTCTGATGTATGTGAGTATTAATTTGACAATGATGGAATTGACAAGCAGTAGTTTTGTTTATTTTGATGAAAATATACTATTTCTTTCCTGCAATACGCCAAACATCAAAAAAACAAAATATCTGTACACTTCACTTCATTAAACAATCAATGATTAATTTCTCCTTCCAAAATTCGGACATATTGATCCTTTGTTACGTAAAATATAACATAACAAAATAGTATTTGATCACGAGGTCTAGTTTTCTATCAATCTCATTATCCATTAAACATTAATAAATGTAGATAAGTAAAGTTCTAGTATTTGGATTTTTTTAACTAAGTAGAACAAAAACCACAAATCTATTGATAAATTTAAAAATAATAAAATCCATTTGGAGGTTCGAGCCGTTGCCGCAGAACATTAAAAGTACGCGAGTCATTGAACGTTAACTCGGCCACGGCGATGGGCATGGCAAATTTTTTTATAAAAATGAACCTACGTCATATTCATACATGACATAATTATTTTTAGCTTATCTGTGTTATTCATTATAATTTTATTTTCCAATAAAAATAGCATTTTTAATATGAAGTATTTTTAACTAATAATTAAGTGGCTGAAATATTTTTATTCAATTAAAAATTAGTTTTTTAAATCTCTTACATCCTCCGATAATGATTGAATATTGAAAAAAGTGTTATTATCTTAAACTCGGAATTTCGGAGATCGTTTTTCGGAAGGTCACGCTACAATTGTGATCAGTCTCATCATTAATATAATACATAACATTTCATTTGGTAAATCTAATTACCCCAGTTTTGCGTATAAATAATTAATTATAATTGTAATTTCACAATGTTGTTATTGTTATAAATATCAATGTTTTTTATTAAAGTCTTGAAATTTTTAGGAACTACAAAAACATGTGATAAGCACGGACTGTGAATATTATCTAAATACCTCGTGAAAAAAATGTACACTATTTAACCAAGTTGCATCATTATAATTGTTTTGTTTTATTTAATAAAATTCTTACTTTTAGAAATCTTTTATACATAGTCAAAATATATAATTCAATAGAATATTTATTTACTGTAACTAAACTTCGAAAAAATAGCTCACATTTATAGAATTCATAAAAGAAAGAAACACGCGACATCTAAATTAATGAATAAAAATTTTACGAAAATCTTTCTTTCAGATAAAAATTGCTTACTTACCTCTTCGATTTTTGTCTAAATGGACATTTTCTACACTTTTTATACCTTCTTCTTCTTCAGCATAGAAGAAATGAAAAACAAATGGAGTGCTAGGGAATCTCAACCGCCTTAACACGCTTTATAACTTTTATAGGTAGACAAAAAATTGTACGATAGTTGATTTTAATAGGAAAACATTCATATTGAATAAAATTTGATTGAGTTTTTTTCATTATTCAAACTTAAAAACTATCTATAAGTTTATCCACGAAAATTGGAGAAACATCATCGTCATCTGGAACACTTGGAGAAAAACTTAATGAGAATATTCATGTCAACGCTCGAGAAAAATTCGAGGATTCAACATCCTGCTAAAAATCTCATATTTTGTATCAAGCAACTCAATGCTTATTGAAATTTCCAGATCGACCATAAGTGGAGATCTCGTCAATAATCTACAGAATTAAATGTTGAATTTCCATTCATCATCATTCAATAAAAAAATATTTCATTCATAGATTTTGGCGGCAAAAATTGTTGGCAAGTGTTTTCCCGCGTTAATGTATCACGTTAATATGTCATACCAGTTTCCGCTAAATGACTAGATTGGCACTCATTTGACCGCCTACTTGTCACTCTATGACACGTGGCTCTTTATTTTTGGACTATGATGATTGTAAAAGTATAATTTAAGTAGTAAAAAACGTCACGCACTTTTGACGTAAGCAATAAATTCACACTTGCTATTTTTAGTAAAATCCGTACTCTTTGATCTGAGTTCTACGTATATATGATTACAGATTGGCAAAATACTACGAATTTTCGAATTCACGCAAAATTTAAACACATCCTAGTATTGCTATAATATAAATTCCCCTCATAGAAAAATATATATTTATGTATATAGATAATTTGACCGAAAATCGTTCAGCAAAATTATGAAAATGCGAAATACATTTTCAATAACTATCATTTGATCACCAAAATTTTTCGTTATACCCATAATGAAATTATGTACTTAATTGCTATATTGCAAGGAGTATTGTCCAACATCGGTTAATTAACTATATTTTATAAACACGCCATCAAATTTACTAGATTATATTTTCCATAAACAAAAAGCATTTATTATAAAAAAAAAAATTGAGTTTATATGAATACACTTGATACGATACAAAAAAGAATGTCTATATTTTGTGAAAAAAGAAAAGTGTAGCGAAAAGTCGATTGACAACCCTAGATGGCAGCCTCGGAATAACTACCAACATAACGACACAAAATACTGTGCTGTGATTGGTTGAACACATGACAGAGTATTGATATCGCATGAGCTATATAGCCGAAACAAGCGGGTTTACAAACAGTACGAAAAAGCCGCGACAGTGATTAGTGAGTGTGCACTCCACAGTGTTCTCAGGATAAAACTGTTATTGTTTTTCAAAGTGACATTTTTAAAATACCGAAAGTCTGTGAAGTGAAAATGAAGCAATTTTCCGTATTTTGTGTATTAGCGGTAGCAGTCGCTTCGGTGTCATGCTTGCCAGGTTATTAGGAATTTTAATTTTCTTCCAGCCTTAATCGTAGATTAGATTTACCACATTTTATTGAAAAATATATCGTTTCTGCATTATTATTACCTGCGTACACGCCTCACTTGCCGTCTCGTAAAAATAACTTACCAAAAAATTGCGAATGGTTTTTTAAGCAGTAATGAAATAAAATTTTCTAACAAATAGAAAATTGTAAAAAACGGTATTATCAAATACGTATGTTTACTTTTATAACACCTTGTATACTTCTACTGCCCTACATCAAGTCAATACCGAAAGGTTTTTTTCAATTCTGTACAGTTTTATTATAGGATAGTTATGATTTGACTATCTCTTCTTAAATTTTAATATCACATTTATTATTTTTTTTCACATCACACTTATCACACTTAATATATAACAATAATAAAGTATATTTTATATTATAATAACCCGGCAAATCTCATTTTGACCGTTCTCAAACTTTGAAGGTCGTTATTAAGCAATCAATATAAATACATTTCACTTATTATTTACATAATCGTCATAAAAGACGAGTGATGTGCGATTTTTTTTAAAATAAAACAGATATATTATAAAAATCATAATAAATTTCTCATGTGTATCATAAAATGTAATATTGAAATTTTACAGATTAAAATATGTTCACTTTCAAATTTTGACAAATGTCGGTATTTAACTGTAAGATTCCATTTTTTTCATTATTCAATAGAAGAATTGTTCCATATCTTGATTTTCAGTGAGTTCCGTCATGTTATTCGAAAAGCCAACACCAATGTCGTAAATAAACAATTAAGTTAAAAAAAAAAACAGCGGGACCCATAGATAATCTTAAAAGAAAACTAGATTTTAGCTATGAACACATTTGCTTTAGTGAAAAAATGAATTTATTTTTTAATACTTTTTCTTTAAGATAACGAATATGATGTGTCATTATTTATTTCAAATCTTCCAAAAATATTTCCCAAATAAACTCATTAAATTTATTTTATACGAGACTTCAATGATAACCTCAGTAATCATTTTATTATTTACCATACAATTTCTAAAAGTCAGAGAAAGTTTTCGTAAATTATCCTTCCTTTCTCTATCGCTTGTAACGTAATATTTTTTATAGCCAGTTGCTAAAATTTAAATAAAAAATATCGTCTTATGCAACTGTTGGCCGTTTTACTGAAATAATTTATTTTTTACAGTGACCCAAAAACCAATAAACGATGCAGATGTGATGGTCGTCCCTTTGGAAGCTGGAAATCCAGATATTTTCGATTTGGATGATGGAATTGTTGATACTGGCTTTCCCGGAGGATTCTTTTCAGTAAACCCGTTCGGAAACCCCTTCTCAGGATTCATGCAGAGCATGGAAGGTAAACTAATCTTCAGAAAGAGAGTTGTCGGCTTAATATTTTTAACTATATTTTGGCGCCATCACTGCACACACCATCACACGAATCACAGCATATAATGTGTGTATTCATTAAACTTATTCTACATTTTATGTTCTCGCCGATGGTGTGAATTTGTATCATTAAAAACAAATTAATCTACTTCAATAATCTTACCAAAGCCACAATTGATTTGCTTGTCGATACAATCACATATTTTTTCATTTTCACGGAATTCCCCTAGTGAAATATATTTACTTCAACATTATAATAATAAATAAATGGATATGTTTAACATGCGTGAAAGTGACAATCCGGTATACAAAATTAACACTCAAACATTTTTTAACGAATAAACTCAGGTGATGCATGATTGCTAATACATGCTCAAGTGAGACACTTCTCAAGGTGAAATTAAAAAGCAATGTGAGAATCTCTAAATGGGCTTGGTTAATAAAACAATATTTTAGAAGCATATAACCTACATTAAAACGAAATATTATTGATGTTTTTTACGCGTGTATCCTGTTTTTTTTACAATATTGGACTTCAAATTAATTAAAAGCCACACCAGACACTTTATTTACAATAAAATTTGACAATCTTTATCTAACGCATTGAAAACATTCATCTACTACCGATAGTCATTGTTTTTTCGTATTTTCAATTCACTATTTCTAAGGTTAACTTTTCAAAGCAATGGTGTTGACAAAATTTTATAGGCACCCCTAAATACATTAAAAAAAACAACTCTTTTCTTAATTCTAATATTGGTATAATAATATAATTCACAGCTGCTTGGATGTTTGATGTAATTTATACGATTCTTATGAGCATTGGTAGCAAAAATCTTAACAATTAAAACACAAATAGTTTTCGTGATTTTAAAACAGTGTCATGAGCAGGACAAGTGATTTTGGTACAAATTGCGTCAATTTGGTAAAAACGTTGATAAAATTTTAACGAGTTTATTTTCATTCGCCATTCAAATTCCAGACATCATTATGCATCAGTGAGTTAAAATATCATTAAAATTAATATTTGTTGTACTTATTAAATAATAATTCAAACATAAATGTAACATGTGGTTTTGTTTTTTGTGTAAACAATTATCTTCACCAAGAATTGTTTCATATCACATTTTTATTTTAGTTATTGCATATTGGAGGGATAATTCTTTTTTCAAAATGCTCTAATACAATCAATTATACTTATTATCAACTAGCTTATTAGTAGTAGGTGTCGCCTATCAACACTAGAGTACAAATGTGCTGTGTTTTACAGCATGTTACAGAGAGTGGGCCAGACAAATCAAGATATTCAAATATGTATAGGAAGTGGAATTTATTTTGTGATTCTTTACTTTCAGATATGATGTCACGACTCCGAGATCAGATGTCTCAAGTTCTACACCGACTTCCCCCAGATAATGTTGAATGGAAAGAGATCGGTGATGGAAAGGGAAACACAACTTCAACTACTAAGGTTAGCACTGCTTTTATTTTTATCCATTTCACCCATATTTATAAAATTGAATTGAAAGTTTCATTTAAAAAATATTCATGGTGATCACAGCGAAGGCGAAATAAATAATTCTTCTCTCATTATTACTAGTCTACTTGGCATTCCGTGAGGGTAAGTCATTACTTACAGCTTACTGAAAAACTTACTGAGTCCTTCTATAATACCTTGTCTAAATGTCAATCACTTATGGTTGCCAAGTTACTCTATTTTTTGTTACAATTGATTATTGTTTGTTTATATTTTTCATATGGATAGTAAATCTTTGATAAAAATGCATGAAATAAAAAGAATTAAAAAGCCCACTTGTGGACTTTTCCCTTATTCCCCTTTGCCAAAAATCATAGAAAAAACACATTCAGAAGCAGAAATTTCAACATTTCCATACGAAATTCAGATGAAATATGCAACAGTAACAGTTATGCAATCTCAGAAAAATCACTTGATGTAAAATTTTCAACTAAGTATATTTTGATACAATTGTTTTTTTATTATACATAAAAACACATTTTTAGTAACTATTTCCACAACATATTTTATGGTAAGGACCGGTTTCACTCATTGCGAACATTATCACCTGACAACAATTTCTGTACATTAGTTTTTAAAAAGTCCAGCCTTTACATGTGGCCTGTCAGCTTATAATTCAACTGTATAAAGGACAATCAATGTGTGTTCAACACTTTTCTTTTAAGTGAATAATGTATAAATTTTTTCTCCAGGTCATCAATGGACACAAAGTAACAATCAACGAAACCACCTACACCAATGAAGGTGACAACTCTGGTTCTGTATTTAAAATTCGCATCGTAGATGTGCACCCCACATCTGAAGAAGATACAGAGGATTCTGGTGAAAAAGCCAGCGTAAAGCCAGAAGGTAAAATTACTTACTAAGTTTTCTCAGACTATTAAGAGTAACGCTGGAGCTCAATTTTGTATTTTTTTTCAATAAAGCTCATTTTTAAGTACTCTACTGAAAATTCTTGTGCTATGAATTTCTATTGAGAAAACAAAAAGTTAACACCTATTCAATGATATATATTTTATTTCAATTAGATTTTCTGATGTGTGTAGTATTTTTTTCCATAAAAGTATTTTTTTAAGTCACCATATTAACAGACCCCTGGCGCTCCCTGCCATATGCAGCAGATATTTTATAAATATATAATTTAACTCAAATAAACAGAAACAGTTTCAATATTAAAGCAAAATTGTTATGATCGAAATGATGAATTATTTTGATCAATGTTGTATAATTTAAAAATACATGTTAAAACTCTATATATCAATTCATAGCTATCGCAACAAAGGAAGTCGAAGAAACCACACCTAAAAATACCAAGGAAGAAATTGAAGGCTCTCCCGAAGTGGTTGAAGAAGCGGCAAACGAAATCCCAAGTGGAAAACATGAGGTAGATTTGAAAGCTTAAAATATTACTTTAATAATATTAATTATTTACCTTATAACCATTATATTGTTGAAAATTAATTTGCTTTAATTTTGTAATGGCACTAATATGTCTTATAATGATGAAAATCTATCATTTGATGTTTTGACACTGCTCGGTAGAACTGCAAAACTTAAAATCTCTCATTCATCATAACGTAAGAACATATTTATGCTTTTATAGCATGCTAATCAGTATTTTTCGTGAACTAAGTTTTTAAGTAATAAAGTTTTGGCAGATCACTGTGACGACAGTTATTACACGTATTAAAAGCAAAGTTCATTTGAAAAATTTGCAATTTGTATATATTATAGAATGCATATTTTTAAAACAGTGCATGTATTTTGATCAAGTATTTTTGTATTAAAGTTGTTTATAAAAGATTTGTCTTTTATTTTACCTCTCCTTAACCTAATATTGTTTCTTGCATGAATCCAACTTATACTAATTTCTTCCATCGCATGATCTTAATCAAACTTACACTGATCGGTACGTAGACTAATTTTTACAGATATTTTCTGCACCAATTCAAACTAAAATTTAATAACTAACACCTAAAAATCTTCAAGTCTTACATCTTTGTTATAATGAAATAACTTACTTCAAATTAACATATTTTGATTTACTAATATAACCCTGCACAACCATTTCTCAGCACTTTGTGTTACTCTTATCACCATGCACCTTTTCCAGATTGAAAGCCCTTTCGATAATATTGAGTCTTTCGGAGAGGACATGGCGTCTGATTCACTTCCGGGAGAATCCATCCAGAGCACCAAATATTCCAGTCCGGAATACATAGAATCCAACGATGTCGAATTGGCTGCTCCCATCAAAGAGATCGAGAACAACAATGTAGACTTTGAGCCGATCGATCTCTCCAACGACATTCTAGTCAACTATATGCTGGCCGATTCGGGCGCACCTTTCAACCCTGATGCGGAGATCTTCACGATCGACAAAAGACAGAGTCCGCCTGTCATCCAGAGGCAATATTTTGAGAAAATTGATAGTCCTGAAATTATTGTTAGCGTTAACTAATTTAAATAAATAATGTGTGTTTTTGTTATTTATTTACTCAGAATACTTATCTCCACATTGCCAAAGTTTATTTATTGTATTTAAGTTTTTAGTATTAGATCTATTTTTAATATCGTCAACGTTATCATTTCGTTTCATAATTTTGTCACACTTCATACATCCCACTCTCATTTGTATTTTTGCGAATTATTTTATTATGCAAAAGTATTTTTTTTACCATGTAAATGAAAATTCTATGTGAATAAAATAAATTAGAATATGTTACAAAAATAAACAAGAAACTTTTACTCCTTTTTATTTCCTCAAGTGAATGAAAGATTTCCTGATAAAGAACACGATTCTCCAATGCCATAGACAAAATTCTCATCAGAAGCTTATTAATTTTGAGCCTCTTAATCTGGTCAATCAATTTTTTGTCAATTTATGATGACAAAAAATTCTTTGTAGATATGAAGCTGCAAAATTAGTTTTTGCTTCGGCATTCTCTCTTTAAATTTGAAATTTTAAAAAGAATTAGCCATCAAATCTTTCAATAAAAAAAATCAATAGACTGTAGCTGATATTACCTGTCTTCTGTTTGTTTCGGTAAATATCTATTTGATTGCACTTCAGATCAACATTCGAACAATCTTTGTCATATTTGAAAATAGCAAATAGGAAATTTAAATATTGTTGGTTGAGATAGCAGATAAATAATTATGCAATCAAAAAAAAGCAATATAATGACAGAAAATGTCAATGCTTCTTTCCCAAATCTTTATTTACAAATTATAAAAATATTATATAATATAGGTGTTTTTTTTTAGAGATATAGAACTTTGAAATAGAATAAAACAAAAATGAATTTTTTAAATAGACATGAAATTTACTTTATTCGAAAGATAATGTTTTGGCATTATAATTTAAATATGACTTCTGGCATATGACCGCCACGGCTAGCTCGGACATAGTCTAATCATGAGGTCCAATTTTCAATGACTTTTTCCAACATTTGTGGCCGTATGCCGGCAATAAGGCGGCGAGTGTTGTCCTCCGAGTAGTCAATCGTTTCGGGCTTATCGGCGTAAACTAGCGACTTTACACATCCTCACAGAAAATAGTCTAGCGGCGTTAAATCACACGATCTTGGAGGCCAATTCACAGGTCTGAAATGTGAAACTATGCAGTTACCAAACGTTTCCTTCAATAAATCAATTGTGGCACGAGCTGTGTGACATGTTGCGCCATCTTGTTGAAACCACAGCTCCTGCACGTTATAGTTATTCAATTGATGAACGAAAAAGTCAGTAATCATGGCTCTATAGCGGTCACCATTGTAACATTCTGGCCAGCATCGTTTTTAAAGAACTACAGACCAATGATTCCACCAGCCCATAAGGCACACCAAACAGTCAGTTTTTCTGGATGTAACGGTGTTTCAACATACACTTGAGGATTATCATCACTCCAAATACGGCAGTTTTGTTTATTGACGTATCCATTCAACCAAAAGTGAGCTTCATCGCTAATGGACTTAGTGCGCGATATTATATGTATTTTGAACAGAATCATGATTTTCAAAATAAATTTGCACGATTTAGAAGCGTTGTTCAGGCTTCAGTCTATTTATGTTAAAATGCCAAACCAAATTAACCATAGATCATTTGACAGCTGACAAAATGGCCGCCAGTTAAAAAAGTGTTGCCAACTTAAAGTTCTATACCTCTAAAAAAAACACTCTATAGTTGGCTTCGCTGACTAAAAAACTGGGCACGTATTTTTTGAAAATGTCAACTAGGAAATAGGAAAATCGATATTTAATTTATGATTATTGGTAATATAAGAAAATAAAATAAATAAGCTTTTGCTGCTAGTCTAGAAGTGAGAACCGTGGAAAGAGTTCATTCTGATCCATCCCTCTTCAGTGGCTCCATTAGAGGTAAAACAATGGTGTATCGTATTCCAGAAAAATATATTGTATAGTCTCATAGAAAAACTCCTGTTAAGACACCTACATTAGGATACCACCTTGTTATTTGAAGAGAACATAGATAAGATAATCTATAAAGCTAAAAATATTTATAAAAATGGCTGGTGGATCGAAGTATTGTTTTTGCATGAACATATTGAGTTTGTTGTTCAAAATATTGAAAATATTGTTAATTTATCAAAAAAAAAATTTTTGGCAATACAAGTCACAAACGACATCATTAGAACAATTACCCTCTCTCATAAATTTTAATTTAACACCTATTGATAACAACCAGAAAGTCTTTAGGGACGATTACAATCTGTGTGGAATCAAAATCTTTACTTTTGTACTGTGTATTGAAATAATTGAAACTATTATACATAGCAAAATTTTCATGTCACATTTTATATGGCAGTTAATTGTCATGATAATAATTAAGATTCTTTCTTGAATGTGTCTGCACATATCAGTTAAATTAATTTATGTTTATTTTGAATGGATTCCACCACAATATTCATATAAAACATTATAAGATTACTGCAAAAAATATTTAAGAAATCACATATAAAAAATCTATGCTTTTGAACACAGCGGGTAATATGACTGTTTTCTTTGTATGCACCTTCCAGCACCACGGGCAGTGATCTGGTAATGTTAAAAACAATGCCATCAGAATTACAAACAAACCTTTGTAGTCACATGGAGATTAAGATGGAAAGATATGGTAGAGTATTCAAGCCGGAGGGGTCTTATAACACGGTATCATTTTCCACTGTAACTTCTTGGTGGAAAGACATCATATTTAAATAATAAAAAGACAATTTTTAACACTATTAACACAATTTTTTTAAGATCAGGATCAGTTTTGCTCATCACGAGCATTATTAAATGATAACACTCGCAACTGATTATTGGTGTGACTGTTATCAGTGAATAATGCTCATGATGACCAAAACTGATATTGATCACGAAAAAATTTAATTATAACAATAGTACTAAACATTGTATTTTTAATGTATAAAATGTCGGTGTCATATTTAGAGCTTTCTATCTTTAGTCTTAAGTTTAAGTCAGGATAAGGAGTTGTCCATAAATGGTATTTTTATTGTTTTTAGCATTTATAGTATCACTTCCATCTTCATTATTATAAAAATTTATTTCCCTCTGTTTAATTCTCATCATAGATATTTTAATATATTTTATCCTTAAATTGACAGAGATATTTAAAGAAAACAATATATTGAATGAAATGTACATTTATAAAATCAATAGATGTCAGTATAATGTACTTGATTCTAAAAAATATTCCATTCTCAGGAAAATGAATTTACATTTTCTTGGTTTTAAAACATCACATTTTCTACAGTTTGTTTCTGCTTTCTCATACTTAATCATATTAAATAATTTAAGGCCGCCAACTCTTCCTAAGATTTTTTTTGATATAATATAATTTTGGAAGTATAAGTCATCTGTCAATGAATTTTTGAGGCGCATTGGTATTGTTTAACAAATTAAGTACAATTAGCAGTGCTTCAAACCAAAATGATTAGAGATCTGTTTTTTTTTATGATAGACATGTCGATTATCTTAATCAGTGGGTTAATAATCAGAGATTATTATTTTAATAAATCAATAATAGCGTTCTACCCATGACACAGATAAAAAGTGAGTAATGTAATAATTTTAAATGTTTCGATGATATGTATAAAATATTTTCAACCTCTGTTGTCTTTTGTTAAGAGCTCTATAACTTGGATAGTTCCAGGTCTGTCAGCAAGGTCAATAAAAAGTTAAATTCAAGATTTTTAAATCTTGGCGATGTATTTTCTTCTCAAGTTGATATTGAGTAACTTTATAAAATAATTTTAGATTTATCTCACATTACATATAACCTTCAAAGTATTTAGTGCATTAAAAATACATGATGTTAAATGAGGACGAGTGCTTAATGGAATTTCAATATCAAATTTGGTTTATTCAAACTCTATAAATATCCAGATTTTTATTTATCTTCAGCCCTAGAATTATGGAAGGTGCCTGAAACTGAATCCCAGACCGTGTGTAAAAAAATATCTAGAAATGCACAGAGCTAAAACGGTTTAAATTTGGCATTGGCAATCATCAGTAATATCATTTTCTTATAATTAAGAAAAATGTATCAGTTACTATGATATGAATGTCATCAGAAAGCAGTTTTTAGCGATTAGAACAAAAATATATCACTTTCTTAACCAGTTAACTGCCAAAAGCGTCGTAAGACGCATAATTTTCTGTGAACGGAGCGCCGCTCATAAAAAAATTAGGTTATTAAAATTAAAAGACTTAAATTAAATTTAAATTAAATTAAACTTAAATTATTAAAATTATTAAAAAAATTAAAAATTAAAAGACGAGTCGTTTTAAATGGGCTTTTACTAAAGAAAATC
The DNA here is from genome assembly GCA_028555115.1 of Himalopsyche japonica. NCBI lineage: Eukaryota > Metazoa > Arthropoda > Insecta > Trichoptera > Rhyacophilidae > Himalopsyche > Himalopsyche japonica. Next base: position 184,671 of record JAHFWJ010000449.1, on the reverse strand, counting down.
AATTATTTAAAATGTACAAATATATTGAATTGATTATGGATAAATGACTGCACGACTGGCGCCCTCTTCATTTATTTGGTAAGTTTTATAAATAAACTTTATCACACTTTCAATAACGATATGTTTAGAAGGTTTTATTTTTGTCGTAAAATTTGTGGCGTGCTGGTTACCGACATACATGTACCTGCCGGCAGTTAACCAGTTAAAATCGACACAACTTCTAAGCCAAACAATATTTTTCGATGAAATTTTCCAAGAAATCATTTGTCACAGAAAATCAAAAACTTTCTACAATTTATTTAAAATTTTAATTCAAAATGTGATAAAATCAATAGAGTAAAAGAAAAAATCATTGAATTTAAAACTTAGAACTAGAATTGAAAACATAGGTTAATGCAATATATATGCAATTTAAGAAGAAACTGTTTTAATTGACATATTTGATAAAATGTAGTTTTACAATTTATTTTCACTTTTAATGTGTTAACTGTCGATTTCCTGATGGAAAGGCATGATTTTTAAAATAATAAAAACACATTTTTAGTACTATTTCCACAATATATTTTATGATCGGGACCAGTGTTCCCTCTAATTTATAGAAGGTTGTGTGTGCAAAAAATATAGGCTGCGCAACTTTTTCAAAGGGAAATTAAAATTTTTGTGCACCTCACAACGGTATATAGACCTATATGGAAATATATAGTATAGTTCTGACCTGACTGTTCTGAATAGACCTATATAGTATAATTCTGACGATGGCTTGAGCCGAAATAGCTATCAACTATATTTTTTAAAAACAATTTTGTAGAACTAAAATACATTGCTATTTTTTTCACCATGGTATATAGACCTACTATATGAAACAGTTAATTTTTGATAATACCAATAAATAACAACATTATAATGTAAATTAATGAGTGTTAAGTTTGTCCGCACTGTAGTAATACATGTATGCGCGCACACACGCACAGCTTAGGGGAAACACTGATCAGAACCAGTTTCACTTATCCCGAGTATTATCAATTATAAAATTTAAAAAAAATCTATGACTAAAATTATACAGTATTTTAAATAGAAGTGTTTCAACTTTATTAAGCGTATGAAGGTGTTATGTAGCATACATGCCCCTTTATAAATATTCAATATGTTCATCTACGCAAAAACATTTTTGTTCAATTAAAATGCCATATTCAAAAAATGGTGCTTTCACACATAATTATCAGTTTCTCCATTTTCTCATTTTATGATTCTTAGTTAATATTTAAACACATCACCAGATGACTCGTTCTGATCAAAGAAAAAATTACAACAAAAAAAGTCTTCAAACTAATTTACCCAAAATATACCCAATATATAGCATTACTTGATAAATTTGTGTATTCAATTAAAGCTTTATACAATGTTAACAGTTTTTCAAATAGTTATGATATCAGTTGCTTGAGTATTCCTTGTCTTATAAGGGTCTGACATTCGGAGGTTGGCAGGTAGTGGCGAGTATTTTTTTTCAGAACAACTGCATCTCCGTCTTCTAATTCTAGTTTTCCATAATTGGTGAGACAGAGAACTTCTATGAATAAGGATTTAGGAGGTTTCAAATTTTCAGTAAGATCTATTCCCCAATAGCCAATATCTTGACCGAGAGATCTCATAAACGTAGCTAAGGAAAGCGAGTATTTGGAAAACCATTTGAATTCTTCTTCCGATAACAGCTCTTTTACGTCAGCCGGGAGGACTGGTCCGAATTGCCATCTCATTGTGCGTATCTTGACAATTCTGTTATATAAATATGCCAAAAGACATCTCTTGTTGCGTTCTAAAGCACTATGCCTCACTTGCACAGTAGACCAAAGTGCTCGATTGTCAACAGTTGCATTCCTAAAAATGAATTTTTTACAAAATTTTAAGTTAAGGTTACACAAAAATCAAAATACGTACATGCGCAGATAAATTTGTGAATAAAATTTTCCAAAATATTATTCATTTGAGAATTTTGAATCTAACCAGTAAAATTTTTAACTTTTCTAATTTACTGGATTAGAATTAACTTGATAGGGATCTGTAACAAATGATCTAAAGACAAAACGTTTACAACAAAATGTTAATCACTTTTGAGATTTTAATTGTCACTTCTTGGTGGAAAGGCATGATATTTTAAACGATAAAAACACATTGATAGTACTATATCCATAATGTGTTTTATGGATATGGTACTAAAAATGCGTTATTATTTTAACCAAAATATTAATGGGACAAAATATTGACACGGCAAAAAGTTTACCTTTGAGAATAATTTTAATTTCATTCATTGAGCTAACACAAAAATTAATAATATTTTTAAGTGGCAGAAACCTGACTACGTAACAGTGTCAGTTTTGTGCATGACTAACCTTCAGCTGTCGGACTAGAAATAATGTCGAACAAAACGTCTCGTGTGCACAGGCTTTTTATATGAATAGAATAAAATAAGAGTAAACAAAGTACAAAATTGCAAATTTTTTATTCCAAAAAAGTTTGATTTGATTAAAACCATAACCAATACAAATTAAATTCACATAAGATTGAAAATTTTAAATTATTAAATAAAACATATAAAACAAAATATTTTTTTTGCTAAGTATTTGTCTGTAAACCATGTGTTTGTAAACATTTTGTCCCATTAACTTTTTATCCGTAAACAAGTTTTCTTTAGACCATTGATCTTTTGATTATTAGTCGGAACATCCTTGTAAGAGCTCCATTATGAAAGGGTAACAAATAACAAAATATTTAGCTCTAAAAAAATTTATATATGGTTAATAATAGTTATTTTAGCTTATGCCATGTCGGATTATCTAATTCATGATCAACTGAAGGTGCTTCATGGAATTTCAATATCAAATTTGAATTGTTACAAATCTATACGATACCAAATGTTTTGTCAATTAAGACCCGGTTTTTGCCATCTTCAGGCATCTTCAGGCATTCTATCAAAGTTCTATCACAACTGTAAGTTCTGTTGCATCCATGTGATAGAATTTCTGAAGATGCTGAAAGGTGAAACCTGGGTTGTTAATGACAAAACTTTTGGAATTGTACAAAGTTTCAACAATTCAATTTCAAATCATTATTTAGACTTCGTAATGATGGCAAAACACTGTGAAAATTAATAATATATCAAATAGAAATTTTTCAAGTAATTACTGATTTGGTTCGTTGACCCCACAAGACACATACAATGTATTACATATATATGGTCACATATGTGTTACTTCTCTTATGAAATGTGGAGAGCTAAATAATTTCTTAACTTGGTAATCTTTAAGATGAGTTGAGTAAAAAAAACTTTAATAAATTAATAGTACACTTACGCATCAGTCATGTTAGACTTAAATAAAATTTCCATCTCCTGTAGTATATTACGAACTGCATCATCCTAAAAAAATACATTCTAATGATACAGTACAAGAAATGAAATATTTTGATGTCAATTGAATCAGAGATGTGAAAATGTTCCCATAATAATATTTCGTAGCGTATATCTAAAACAGAAGTTTGATTTGGACATGTATTTCAATAAAGTAAAGCAATTGAAGAAAGTAAAGTATTATATAATAGATAAACACTTTATGAGCCATTCACACCAAAAGACGTCAGTTTTTTCCCAACCATTTATGATAGCTTGTTACCATTTAATTTTGATTTGGTGTGTATATTTTCAAAAGTAACTTCATCATCATCACCAATTTAACCATTTAAATATAAATATTCAAATCATTTTATAAATATTGAATTATTACGTAAAATATACTAAAATAAAATTAAAACAAGGTGGAGTAAATAAATACATAGTTAAAATAAATAACTACTGTCCAGATGCTTTCTGGGTAGTTATTTCTATAATTTTTAAAGTAAAATCAATTTTGCTACTGTATCGGAAAGAGGTTGTTAAAGAATTACTAAGTATATTAAAGACATTAATACGTTCAATCAATCGTTTAATTAAATCATTGCATAGCGTCGACGCACAGTACACCAGTATGCCATGACACAACTGTTATGGATCACCGCAATAGGACATTATAACAACCTTATCTACGCAGATATGTAGAAATGGTCGACTCGTAAAATAGATGCTTTACGTGCCAATGAGCACCAGTTGATTTATTAGTCAGGTCATAAAATGTATTTCAAACACATTTTTTTGTAAAATGTGAGATTATGATGTAAATTTTTATCCAGTGGTGGCTCCATACATGGCCATACATGTAGGTAACATGTTATGGATTCAACTAAAGTATCAATGTACTATTTTTCGTGTATTTTTACATACTATTATCTGTAACCTAGATTTTAATAATGTATATACACCTAGGTCTCGTATAGCACGGTTTTATACAACACGGTTTTACATAACACTGGTGTATAAATTGTGACATATTTTTATGCAGCAGGTTTTTTTTTTATTGATAATGATCCTACAATGGAAAGCAATTCAAAATTCAAGAGGGAATCGCAAAATATTTTGAAACCTTATAAGGAAATACATTAACATTATACGCTAAAAGCAGACAATTACTTATTAACCTTTAAACGCCCAGCGGTCCCGTACGGGACCGGTGATTATGGTGCATTTCGCTATCGAGTTACACTGATTTACGAAAATAGTATTCAAAATATGAATATTAGCTTATATAAATAATGTCTTTGAGATACCATTCAATAATTTTATTTTCGGTTCCAAAAAATATTTTTATCGTGATGAATAATATAAACATCTGTGTTACAATATTGGCTCTTGGTATGTGCGTTGTTATTTTAGGCAAACCATAATAAATCAGCTTAATCTACACTATTCACTACATTTTGATGGTGAAACAGATTTTTTCATACAATACATAGAATATTTTTTCTTTGAGGCAGTGGCTCCCAATCTGAGTGCGCGAACCCCTCAGAGAAGTTTTTATTCTTTAACTTTAACGCGTAATTATATAAAATGTGAAAAATTACGTATAACGCTTTAGTAAATCATAAACAATCTTTTATTTTGATAATGTTTCTTATTATACCCAAATATAATGAATAGATTTAGAGATATAATTATTTTTAGAACAACTGCGGGTCGCGCGAATATTTCACAAAAAAATGCTTGGGCGGTTAAAGGTTAACGAATTTTTTTAATTCAGAGTCCTATGATGATGAAAACTCACAACCGATCTCAAAAAAAGTAAAAAAACATAGAATTCTAAGTAAAAGCGATGATAAATGAATGGTATATTATGTTATTAAGGTTTCTTTCAATTAATATATAAACGCATATTTGTTTATTTAAAAAAATACAGTACATATTAATATAAACTATGAGATTTTTTCTTTTTTTGGAAGACAAACCTCAATTTTGTGTGAACTTCAAACCTTGTATAACACGGATTTGTATTACACGAGGTTTTTGTGGAACCATATAAACATGTTATACGAGGCCCATGTGTATATATATATATATATATATATACATATATACATGTATATTTTAAATTCATAACTATATTTAACTACATATGGTTAATATATTTTGAATGAAATAAATTTCAATTAATACATATGCTAAAAATATATATATTTCTATTGCTTGAGAGCCACAGGTTGAAATTTGTAAAATAAAAATCATGCATTTATACACTTGAATATGTTAATTTGTAGAACATTACCTGAAAAATTCACAAATATAATTTGAAAGATATATAACTTATTCAAGCAATCTTGATGTCTTGCAAAATTTGCCAAAAGTCTGTGGCAACTTTTTACGAAAACGCTAGATTCATAAAGTGTTAGTTAAAATTTATTTAGGCCACCAATGATGAGGCTAATATTTTAACTGATGAGACAGCAGATTACAGTAGGTTGATGCTTAAAAAATCCATTAAATGATCAAGGTTTAGTGTGCAGGTTCATTTTTGAATGGATGTGTACAGAATTTGAATAATTCAATTTTCTATGACCAGTTTTAAGTTTTCAACAATAAATGACTTTTGAATAATTTAACTCATATATGTGCAACCCCCCATTTAATAAACAAAATGTGTCGCATCATTTTTCTAATTAAATTTCGAATATCAAACTATGTATATAATATCACATTCTATTAATCTTCATTAATCACTTTGATAAGTTCTTTTGATTTAAGCTTTTATGATAAATTTGGTTTGTACTAAATCCACAAGAGTTTTCAGATAAAGAACCAGTTGTTCAGTTGGCAATGCTTCCATCTTTTATATTTTGTGAAATATAATCACAGATTATAAACTATAAATATAATGCTTATTCCACCAAGAATTGATTGTAATATAAAAGTGATATTTTTATTCGATGTTATTTCCTAAGGCCATTTTAGACAAGAATATGTCACCATACATAAATGCTTTTCACTCTTTTATGTATAATGGGTATGTGCATAATTTTCAGTGGTCTGTAGTTTACATGTATTTACAAAAATATGATTAAGAAAAACAAGTCTACAGCAGCATTAAATATATTAATATTAAGTGTCAAGATGCAATTAAAAAAAGGAATTTTTTAAGTATCTTTTTCTGGCAGATTATTTACGTCTGTTTTGGATATGTCTAAAGTTTTGAGGAAATATAATAATGTAATAAACTTATGGTGCTTACATTATAAGCAGGCATTGCATCAGTACATCTTTGTGTATCTTTTAAAAGCTCGACCGCTCGCTCAGAAAACATTTTAAATCTAGTATATCTAAAGCTTGATTGTTAAAAAAGGTGGTTATCAATATATAAACATTATTTAATTATTATAATTAAATATAAGATGGGTTTTAAATAATATGATTTTAGATAACTGCAGCTGTCAGTTGTCTTAGGTTAGACCAGGTTAGATGTTTATAAATTTGCGGGAATAGAAACATATGTTACCATAGACAAGTATACTGAACCATAATTTTACCGTATAGATTCTCCTGCAATGTATTGTCTATGATAATAAATTAATAGGCTAACAAATCATTTTTTATCGATAGATTGATTCTAAACCATAAAAAATCACGTGAAATTACTTAAAAATTATTGAAAACATTTACTGGAGAAAAAAATATGTTTTACTAAAAAAGTACAAATAGTTGATATAAATTCTCATTGCTTTATTTATTTTTAAGTTATAGTTTCTAATAACATGTGTATATTTTAAAGCCAGCCAGCCGATCCTTATTTTTTATTTATTTAGAATTGATGTTGGCACTACTTAAAAATAACTCGGAAAATCCAAAGAATGCTTACCATTTTTTGAATATGCACACACCTCGTCGCACATAGACATTTGGTGTAAGTATTCGTTCGCTTTTGCTACACAATCACAATCAATTGTAAAACGAACATTGGATAGTGTATATCGCGCCGAGCATCGAACGAAAGTTTTCCGAAAACAGCTGCTAATATTTAGACGTCAAAGTGTTTCAAAAAAATACAACCAGAATATGTTGTCCTTTTTTCAATAGTGTTCTTATACAAATTCTGGCTCTCTCTTATCGTTTAAAGTTCTCCATTTCATTAAATTAGTGGAACGGCATTGAATTGAATGTTATAATTTCGCTTGTGCAAGTTTTGAATTTTGCATTCGTCTGCCACAATCGTGTGTATTTGTTAAAAATAAAAAACCAAAGTCATTATTAGTATTTAAAATGAGTGACAGGTCAAGTAGGAGTTCTCACACTTCAACGAATCCACCCAAAAAGACTTCTCTCGATGACGAAAAGAATCGTGTTGAAGACGATTGCTTTGTGGATTCTGGGTTAATATCTGGTGAAAATCTAAGCTGTGAACAGTTTTTGAGCGAAGAGATCAAGGTCGATACGGAATCCGGCATCATCGAAGACAATATCGACGAAGAAATCGCCGAGGACTACGAGAATGACATGGGAAAAATTGACAGCGGCTTCGATATCTGTTTCAGCGAATCATTTTCTGACCTTAATTTACAGAATGAACCACGAAATAATCTTAGCTCGGGACAAACAGATACCCAAAAAACCACTTCTCCCATGGTTTCAAATATTCCTGTAAAACCTGAACCATGGGAACTGTACTTCCAACAAGACGACAACGGTGATAAGTAAGTTGCCTGTCAATTACTCAAAATATGCAATCTATTACATCTTGCACAATGAACAAGCATTGAATGTTATTATATACATCAAAAATCGCGTATCTCACACATCCATTATGAAAATATTAATATTTTTGTTGATTAGTTGTAGGTGACACTACATTTGTCACAACAATATTATTACGTACGCGTTATAATCATTTATCATATACTATATAAGTTTGTAAAGTTTCCAACAAATTGAATTTCCTATTCATGTAACTAATATGTTGAAAATTATTACTCGTGTCTAATTAACCTATGCGTGATCATTACATTCCGTTCACTCAGAAAACCTACCTACCAGACGTTTATTTTGAATGGCCTTGCGACCACGGATAAACCGCGCACTGTAACGAAGACGCAAAAAATAGATGTTTACATTTGAAGACGATAATGGATCATACATTGCACGCATTAAATCGAAAGCCAATTGAAAACCGTAATAAATAAAGACATATTTTTAATCCATCCAGTGTGTATACAAATCATACATATATTTCTTTAACACAACAAACAAAACTGGTCATATAGTAAATAAGTTTTAAGCGGGTAAAGAAAAAAATAATATGTAGATATATTGTTGAATTATACATGTTTATTTTTTTGAGATTTTACAACACCCTTATTGCCACTTAAATGTAGAATACTTTATTCATTTTCAAATCAAAGTCATCCAATATAAAAAATATCGTATATGCCAGATCCCCTTTTCCCTCTTAGATTTTATATACAAACATGTATATAAAGCTTATATATATCTTTTATCTTCTCATTTTCGATAATTAGTAGCAAATTTTGGAAAACCCAATATCAATGATTTTTTCTGGAATCGGGTCACTGCACTTTCTTACTTGGAAGGGCAGTGTACCCCTTAGCTAGAAATCTATCTCTGAGTACTTAATTATATATTGATTGAATTGGCATCCACTTGGTAGAACCCATTATAACACGGTGAAAAATAGCAATGTATTTTATACAAAATTATTTTTTCTTAATTATCTATCTTCGGGTACATTAGCCATCTTCGGGTAAAGGACATTTCTATTTGTATTCATTTTCTATAAATTATAAATTGTTTTGTTTATTATATTTTCATTTATTAATATTATTTTTGTTTGTTCATACTATTAATTGTTTTGTGACTTTGATACAAAACAAAACCATTTTTAAATCAATTTATATTTCATAACTCAATAAATGTCTTCATTGCGTTGAATGGTATTTATGATTACTATATTTATCATAAATATCCTCGAGCTAGTATATATACTAAGTATATAGAAACTTCAATGTATTTATATTATTTTACTAGTTAAAACCTATTCAAATAGAAATAATATTTAATTATTCATTAGTTCAATGAATGTATCGAGTCACTGCGCCATATTCCAAATTACGATCAAATTAGTAACTAAATCACAAAATTTATCAGTTACAAGTTTAATTCGTTGACACAACATGGTTAAAATAGTTGCCGGGCGATTAAATGTATGGAAGTTAGTACTTACGTAATTATTTATATTTTAAAACCTATAAATTAAGCTTTGTTTTGTTTGGGTTTTGTTACAACGTCATAAACAACCGATATTTAAATTGTAAGCAATGTTTTCTGATTGATTCATCAAAGGTGACTTCAACTAAACTTTGCTTTTGGAATTGCCTGACTTTGGTCATTTTTATTTCGAGAGATTCACAATTCTCAAGAGAGAGATTATTGATCATGCTTGAATAGGATTCATAAGGTCGAACAGAAATAAAAAAATATTGTTTCGAATATTTTTTACGACTTAACGTATAACCTAGCGCCGTAAATTGTCTATCGTTTAAATGTGTAAATTATGTACTGAAATAGATTTAACTCGATAAATAGCAATAACGATTTCGTTATCCATAGATTCAAAATACTTCTATTTAAGTTTAACAACAAATTTTGGTATTTTAAAAGTAATAATAAGTCGGTATTTATATATGTTTAATATATATATATCAATCAATCGAACACTTGTATTCATCCCACTCCTAATTTGACTCGTGAAGAGAAACCAGCCCTAACAACTATAAATATTAAAATTATAAAATTTCGAAAAATCTAGTGCCAATATATTTTTTTATTTATTCAAATTTATTTCATAATTATGAGGATATTGCGCTAGCTACATTTTTTCCGAAATATTATTTTACCTTTTTTTTGAACCCATTAGCTTTATTTTTTATTATAATATTGAATCATATGTCGGATTAGTGTCCGTTCTAACTCATAATTTTTTGAGGAGTAAATTTGAAGATAATACGTTTAAATGAACACGTCTGTTAAATCGGCTCTGTGCTCATCCTGAACGAACATAATAAATACATCCAGGCTGTCTGATATGTTTAAAGAATCTCCCTTATTCGATAAATTAAACAACACCAATGCAAGTAAGTATAATGGAAAATTATTCCCACAATAATATTTACTCAAACTTGTCTTCCCAGATGGTGATTTCGCAGATGCCAAAACCTTCACGTATATTTTTTTATGTAAGAAAGAACTGTCCAGTCTGTAATTTATCGCAATTGAGTCATTTAAGCTTTAGTTCTCATGAAAAAAATGTATCATACTTATAAATCAATTCAGCATAAGGTTATTTTTATATCGTAACATCTGCATTTCTTTTTAGCATGTTTTGCGTAGGTGCATAATTTGTGTTATGCTAGAGGATTACTTGTACATTTACGAAAAGAATACGTCCCTGCCAAATGCAATTGTATTCGTCAAAAATATCTGATGACTATATTTCTTCACTCCTCTTTTTCAAACCTCACAGTATAACGTAAATATTTTATATGAAATGAATCCGTATAGTTCCATCACGGCGGTATTAGAATTATGCCGATTGCTTTATAGCTTTATATGAAATAACCACCTGCAAAGTAAATCCAATATTGTTTTTATTAATTACTATGACTCGAGTTCGAATGAGAACGGGCCTCTGGTATTTTCACGGAATGAGAAATTCTTAGTTCACACAAAAACCGTTCATTGTTAAATATTAATTTAAAAAATACAGATACATTAAATTTCATTTATTTATGTCGTAAATCAAATACCTTAACATTGCCGGATTTGATTGATTCTACTTTTTTGTGTGTCAACTGAGGCATTCAATGCAGCCAAATAAAATGTGTTTATATCTCAATGCGTATTTTCGCCTATCTTGTCAACTTATAATACTGTTTCTGACCTTAAAAAACAACGTTCGAGGACAAATCTTAAGCAGTACATATGTTTATATTCTCTTAGTACATCTACATATGCTTAAACATAAATATATAAAGATTAGTATTGCCAAGTTATCCGATGAAACCGGTTTGTTGAACAAATAAATGCGCGAAACTGATGTCAACATAGCTTTTTATATTTTAATCGAAACATACCTAATTTGAAAATCTACCATGATACAAAGTCGTGAATTTAAACCCACTTTCACCGACAACGTGACATAAGATATCGATGGATTTGGCGCTGACTTGGTGGAACTTCATTTCCGATGTAAAATTTTGATTGTACACTGAACTAAAATGCGATATCTTCTTTCAAAAGCATTTTAAACCAGTGAGTCGTCATTTGTTTTGCTACAGGAACCACTCCGGTCAATCTTGTACAGTTGACAGGCCTGTCTAAGAGAGATGAAATAATTAATCGATCCATGAAGTTATCCGTTTTTAAGCGTTGCATAAATAGGAACTCGATTTTTTATGATTTTAAATTATCTATTGTTATATTTGAGGAAATATCTTTCTATGTTGATTGTAAAATTTCACAGACTGAGCGAATTCTGATTATGTATTGATATGTAAATATCTATTTTACCCATCAGCAAGACCTGTTTAAAAAATCATGATGTTTAACATATATAGTTAAAATAAATCATAATTTCAAAGAGCCTAACATAACTTCAAAAGATTTATCAGTACGACAGCGGGCATCCAAAGTTACAAATAAATCAAGCAAGTACGTCAATACATTATCTCTCATACTGTTTGTATTATTGATAGTTATGAAGATCCATAAAATCAAAGCGATGCATACAAATATTTAATTATGTTTTCACGTATAAAAGATAATGATGCAGTTCGGTTTGCGAGACATTAAACCTGGTATTTCCAAACGATCTTTAGAAAAAAAGGTATCACGTTAATCGGAAACATATCTCTGCCATCCGGTGAATGAAGCTGTTAATTCAAATCAATATGTCGGGTTTTTTTTAACGATCCAGGCGATCTCTTTCCCACGACGTAAAAAAATCCGGCCTGCTATCTGTCTAGATGTTTTTTTTTTTACCGCAAATTAAATTCCTTACTGATAGACGGTAACATCGGCCACACCATTGTCGTTTTGGATTCTGGATGACGAGGCCGTTACCCTGCGCTGTATTCAGTGCCGTGTCTGGGTTTTTCCAAACAGGTTTCCCGTTCGATAGCCCTGGATCAATCTGGGAATCCCTGGCGTGGTACCGTGCACCTTTGGTCTAGCGATTTCAACGCCGGGTGCGCATCGCTACTCACACACACTTATTGTTATTAAATTTTATTTCTGCATCAATTACCATGACTTACCACTGTGAGATTAAAATTTCACATTGTTAAACTCAGTGTTTTCCATTCTCCGGTCACTGTCAGAATATTTTACCTTTACTGCGATCTAATTATTGAATTTGTTTTCTGCGGTTAGTTGGTCCGAGATGACGGCACGCGATTGTTTTGTTAGGTTCGTATAATATCATTCACGGTTTTCCGCATATGTGTAGTCAAACCATTACATTATTTATTTAAAATCCAATTCTAAGTAAAAGAGTTTGAATAATAAAAAATCTATGAATTTATTATCTCTTTTCTATTTCCTTAAAATTTTAGTGGATGTAAATTTCAAAATTTACTTACAATAGTTTGTGTTGTTAGTTCATAGTAAATTTAGCTAGTAATCTAAATTTCGCGCACACTAAGTTCAATCTGTAATATCCGATTCCGCCGTTTGTAAAAATATTATTATGTTCTTTATCCGATGTGATCGCCGAAATACAAGCGATGTCGATTTAGAATACACGCCTTCGTGAAAAGCGGTGTCATGTTGCAGATTGCATTAGCTGTGTGCGATCTGGTTCATGCTTAGTACGTTAATTTCGACCGAATACCAATACTCCTAGCTACAACTTTGTGCATTGCTTTTATAGTTCAATAATATTCATTCCATCTCGACAAAACAAAGCAATATCTAACTAGAATGTAACGTCTATGTTACACGGTATTTGTTTATCATATTCTCTGATGTTTCACAAAACTCGTCGGTTTATATAATATTATGAATGAATTTTAGTCTTGTCATCATACATACTTTATAATTTATCTTTTATGAATAGTATGCGTGACTGTTGTATTCATTATTACTTTTTTTTTATGTATAACATCCGTCATAATTGTAATTCACTTCAACGCTCATATATCGCCATAACATAAATACGTTTTCCCCAACTGTAAATGTTACCTTTTTTGTGGTATTTACGAATGATAGATTATGATATTTTCTTTTGTTTCTTCCACAGTCAGCTGCACATAGCCATCGTTCACGGGATGACGGACGCCGTTTTAGCACTTCTGCACATGCGACCCCATCCTTCGTTGTTAGACGTTCGCAACGACTCTGGACGAGCGGCTATCCACCTCGCAGTTCTCACACAACAACCTCATATCGCAAGACGACTTCTTATCGCCGGAGCTAAGGTAAGAAATGAAACTACCCGATATTCCAGTAAAGCATTTTTTATTCTGTCTAGAACAGTTAATCGTATCAAATCAGAATTTAACGTTCAATGATATTACATTTTTAGAAATTATATTGCCCTTGCTTAGTTTGCACCCATCGTCAATTCTTTCGAATCAATGTTTTGAAAGAATTGTGCGTTGCAATTTCAACTTACTTGGGTTTTCCAGAACTGCATATATTAGTATTATTTCCTCTTAATTCCAACGATGTATATTTATGTATAGATGTATTTTATTGTTATACAAGTGGCGAATATTCAAACGCACTATATAATAATTATGCAAAGATACTATTTTAATTGAGTACGGCAGAACAAAATAAATTAAAGTGTGGATACCTGCCTATAATAACCAGATATATTGTATACGTATAGATAACTTTAAGTTGGAATCGTCAAGAATACAACGTTTTTGCAACAAACTATCCGAGCGATAATTAAGTTGAGGGATTTCAGAATAATTACGGTTATTGCCAAAGTCGGTTATCGTCACCTATTCTGAGAAGTAGCAATGTTTGATATGGATTATGATATAGATAATGAGCACTTCGTGGTCAAGCCATTTTGATCGAACTTGAACTTTCTAAAAATCATAAAACTATAATCAAAGCCAAATTTCTTTGGTACATGTAAATATAGTATGTATGAACAATAAGAAATGCTCCCGGTTATTGATATCGTACGAAAATTAGACAATAATAAACGTATTATGATTTTTATTTTACGCAGAACATGTGTGACCCTACATGTTGCACAAAACCAATATAAAGCGCAATAATCGCCGATCAAGTATTTTGATAATGAATCAATGTTCAGGTGAACACCCGAGATGCTGACGGAAACACAGCTCTGCATCTAGCGAGCTCCAGCGGAGACATCAACTGCTTGCGAGCCCTCACTGCTCCTCTTATCGCACCATCAAAACAAAACCAGAGCCACAATTCACAAGTACCTACTGCCAGATCCCTGCCGCACGCACTCGACCAGAAAAATTACGATGGTGAGTTACTAATCGACATCACCTTTTCTGTAATTAATTCGATGCGACTCTATTTTTCTTCGCCGATATTTTTGAAAGTTAATAGTCGCTAATAATAAAGTTCATTGTTCGGGCGACACGTGGAAAATCCCGTTGATTTCTAAAATGATCTCACGCATGTGTTGCATATTTTTCTCATTGTACCTCTTCACAGTGGCGGATTTTTATCTCGTGTGATTTCTCAAACCATGCGAACTTTCTCATGGCGATATTCATCTCGAATTTCGTACAGCTTATGCGAATGTTTTATTCATTATATATTATATCTCGCTAAATTGCCAGTTGTCTTGTTAATTAATACATCACGGAGTGGTTTTTTAAACATGTCCTGTTATGAAACTTTCATGTTTTGTTGATTTTTTGACAGCCGGCTGTCATTTGTAAGTCTATTTGCAATGCATCTAGCGAGGTGTGTCAAAACGACCCAGTTACTCCGTATTTCCCCACATGAAAAAACAGGTGTTTACGTACAAAGTCGCCAAAGATAACTTCACCCGTGATGTATGACATTCACCTTCTTTTATGACTATTTTTTTTTCAATATTTCCGCAATTATTTCAGGGTTGATAAAAAAATCAATGTATCATGAAGAAAGAGTTAATGATGAAATATATGTTAGTTTTTTCAATCGGCTGTTGCTTTTAATTGTGATAACGAACTACGTGACTAAAGCCTTGTTTGTTTAATTTAAAATTCACATTAGTCGTGATTCAATCGAGCCGTTTCTCATTTTGCGGAAAATTTTGAACAAAAATTCTTACCCGTTCGCCTCCGAATGGTTCTGTTGTATTTTTTTATTGCTTATTATTTTAAATATTTTGTTTCGTTCTTTTTTTCAATCACATTATCGTGTGCTATGTTGTGCGCCCGCAGCAGCTATAGAGCGTGGGCCTTGCTAAATTACGATGGGATTTTCCGCTGTCACCAGGCCAAGCACCAAACGGCGAGTTCTGTGTCGGTATTCAGCCAGACTTTGAACAATGATTTTGCGGAATTACCGGCTGCGACTGCCGGCTCTTACCGACGACCTTATACGCTGCTTTTTTAATTTCATCAACGTTCAAATTGATTGCCTTCGTTCATTTTTCAAATATTCTCAATTCAAATTAAATTGTCATTCTGTGGTTAACACGTGCGTTGTATCCATCAGACGATGTATTTCTTACAAAAAATAAATATCCAAAGCGTCTATATTTTCAAGCGGAATGATAATAAGGTATTCAATATTGGATCATAAAAATTATCAAGTTCAATGTTGTACACCGTGCTATTTTTTGTCATTGAACATTTTTATTCATAATTTCGCATAATTCATTCGTTGTTTTTTTAGAATCTTAATGCTTTGAATACGTGTGTATATATTTTTTTAATCTCAAACTAATTTTAAAGGAAAATTTGTTTTTAAATTTTTTACTCTAATGTATAGTAGGAGGGGTGAGGGGGGCGCTTTATATACAAGATTAATCTGAATCCTCCGAAAGTAAAAAATATATATATTTTCTTGTCTGGAATCTACTCAACAAAAAATATAAATCACACGGTGAAAAAATAGCAATGTATTTTAGTTCTACAAAGTATTTTTAACAAATATAGTTGATAGCTATTTCGGCTCACGCCATCGTCAGAACTATGACAGGATAGTTCTGACGATGGCGTGAGCCGAAATAGCTATCAACTATATTTGTTAATAATTTTGTAGAACTAAAATACATTGCAATTTTTTCACCGTGTTATAATGGAGCTCTACCAAGTGAATGTCAATTCAATCAATAAATCACTTTTAAGATGTCAACTGACGCTGCTTGATGGAAAGGCGTGATATTTAAAATATAGAAACACATTTTAGTACTTATTTCCACAATATATTTAAGATATATAATAAGTTTCACAAAAAAATATCAACTAAAGCGAGTACGCCTAAACTCGCTGTCCCATATAAAAAATACAAATTAAACACTATTTAGCATCACATTTAAAATAATAAAAAAAAATATTTTTAGTATACAGATGACAACTAATCTCCGAATATTTCAATTACAGCCATCTTGCTTACACACAAGTGATGGCTGAAACAAAAAGTGCAATAATTATATAACATTTATTAATAAAACTCATTTTAATGGTTGAAAAAGCTACATTTGAAGACAACCCCCAAAATAGGTCAACACACATACATATATATATTCACTGTACTCAGAAATGAGACGAGCTGTGTTCTCGCAAACAATCTTACTGTGTTGACATTCGAAGACTTTTTTTCTTTCTATCTGACTACTGCAAATAATCACAGTTTGAGAAACTGTCAATTTTCATTTCCATACCGCTAATGACGCTCGCTCCACTTGCAGGTACATATATTATATATATTTAGAAGCATTTAAAATTGGTCGCTCTTTGAACGAAATTAAAAATATAAAAATAAACAGAACGCTGATTTAATTAAAATGTCATTTGTTTTATAAACAAACGATATCAAAGCAATAGACAATAAGTGTTGTAAATGGTCACCATTTGTAACTCTCCGTATACAGTAAAAAAAAATTTTTTTTTAATTTTACTTTATTTTCTCAAATTTATATTCAATCTGAGCATTATACTGTCTTCAAAATTGCGTTTGTTTTTATTTAAAAAAAAAAATGTTTGTATCGGCTTATCGTACTATTTTTAAATCAAATTTATCTTGTTGAAAATTACATAGATTTATTTTATTTTTCTGGGTATTTTTTTATTGTTATTTGCTAAAAGCATTATTTATCAGTTATGTTTCAATTATCGCAAGGTTGTTTTTCTTTTCTTTCAATAAAAAATATTTCTAAAGATAAAAAACAACGACCCAACATTAGCTTACAGTTCCATTATGCTATGTAAAATCACTAACCAGTGTTTCCATAAAATTAGGATATGTTATATGAATTTTAGTACGATAGTATAGATGCTATCAATGCCGTTATAAATGTATACTATTGTTAATTTTCCTTGTTTTTATTCTGTTAACGTAGTTTTATTTTCGAGAGCAAACATAAACACGCATAATAGTTTTATGTCGAACATATTTTCTTACGTGTATTGTATTGCCTGAAAAGAATATTTTACTTTGGAATTATTTCATTCACGCAATTATCTATGATATCGGAATCTTGTAAAATTCTAAATTCAAATCCATTCATTTGTCAGATTTGTTTTTGCAGCTTGCTTTCGGTCTAGAAAACTTTTTCTTGTTACACCACTATCGTGATATAATACAAATAAAATATGCACACAGTACATTATTCTGTCGTACAGTTAGGCCAGTGATGCAATTTAATCTATACGGTTTGTTGGATTTCTGACACAGTGTACCCCGATGGCAGTGAAGTGAACATGTTCTTCATTAGTATGCGTTACCATCATAGGTTTTTCCGAAACCATTAGCGATTGCCGCCGTAATGAGGCGGTCGGTATCCGTCGATTTCGATTTGTGCCGTCGCACGTTGATAAAATGCAGTTCCTTTGCATTTTCATGCACATAGTTGCCATGTAGAAATCGAGCTGTCAATCCATTGCAAGGTTACTCATTTCATGGTTTTTATCGCCTTAAAAAATCCACCAGCCTTGATGATAGACTGGCGTATTTCCCCGCCTCCATATAAATACTTAAGATTGTATGGCAAAATTACCGCTTGCTCCTTTAATTGCCTTTTTTTATTTGCACCTTTATTCAGTATTACCTGCAATATCGGTGCGCCAAATCTTTATTAACTTAATTCATATGTTGCCGTTCAGATATTTGAGTTATTCACATATACATCGCCATCTAATTTCCATTGCTTTCGAATCAAATAAATTTTGAAGGACAATGAATGGACGGGCGTATTAACGAGATGTCATCGACATTAAATTATATAGAACCAAATTGCAGATCCCTATAACTTTCAATGTAGAAATAGTAAAAATCATTATTACTGAGTTAGAATTTTAAATAACATCTGTCAAGAAGATTAAGATTAACTTGACTGAAGACTTTTTTTCGAAAGAAACTGAGTGATTTACTTCATTTCCTTATACAACACTCTAAATCTGTGTTATTTCACTATGGTATCATAATACGGAGTTTTAAGCCTCGATTTTTTTAATAGCTGTCATTCTCACTGCTTTATTATTTAGTGGCTCTTAACCAGGCCACCAGTATAAGCTTGATTCCTGTGGTTTTTAAATGATCTCAGGATGCGAATATCTAAAATTTACTTCGTCTAAAGATTCAGCCGTTTTTTCCTCATGGATGACCTAGAATTTTAACGTTAATTTGAAATCGAATTCTTCAAGTGATAAAGCACGATGCGAATTTCCGTATAGCATTCAATTTTCTATAACTGATGTATCGATGACGTCCTCAAAAATGTTTCTCAGTTGTTATACACATCCGTGCTTAAAAAATTAAGTGTTCTTAACTCCCTTTCAAATGACGTCGATTTTAATGATGATGGATGATTCAGAAGTTTGTTTAAATCATTGAATATTTAAAACAAGTAGTGTCTTTAACATTATCAATTACTCCAGCGTTATATAATTTCTTGTTCTGGTTATTATTGAATGAGTTTATGAATATTAATTGATCTATTACGCTCATCATTTTTCGTCATTAGTGGCGATTTGTGTGACTTCAAAGCAAATGATGTGATGAAATAATGCAGTATGATATTAGTCCAAAAATAATTAACTGTGAATAATGTTTAATTTAAATCTTCTATCGCTAAAGTTTCTTCGTTTTTTATTATTATATAAACAAAACATTTTAACTATTCACTCTTCCACTTACACTGCTTTTGATTGAATATTATTTTTTGAGCATACCATAGACGATTATGAAGCTATCTTTCGAATACAAAAACTGAAATAATTAGCACATACTGTTTAATTAATCCTTATTTTAATTTAATCACATTCGTTTCATTTTAAGATATTGTGCTCTATCATATAATTCCGTTTCCAGTTTTATCCGCTTTTTATAATCCTGATCTTTGGCACGTATGCATGTGTGGGCTTTTTAATATCGAAATATGTTTCTTCACTATAGGACCCAGGTATTTCCAAACTATGATACCAAACAAGATGCCTTTACGAATGACCTTATGAAAAAAGTTATTTGTACTTCGTACAAATAGTATTGTTAAAAAATCTATGGGAGTTTTTTAAAATGATATAAATTGAAAACATTTTTTGTTTCAATAATCATTTTTTATTTATTCGGTCGTTTTCACTTAAATTGCAACCATTGCTTATATTTAAACAATAGAATATATAATACTGTAAAATTATTATTCGCGTTGGTGCCTTATTTATTATAGTTGCTCTATCAAGCAAAAGTTTATTAGAGATATTATTTATTTCCGAATATTCACGCTGGTTTTGTCATTTTAATTTACCTGATAATTCCTTGTCATCTTTCAATATCGTATGACGTCGTTATAATACGTCATTAATGGTAAATAACTCGCATTAACAAAAGAGAGAAAAATAATCTCGCATAATAAGCTAAATAAAATTTTAAATTATGTTGATAATATTCTGCCTCAAGTCCACGTTCACGCAATCCGTGGATATTTTTGCTGCAAGAATGTGTCGCAACATTAGTTTAATCAAGAGTCAGCGTTTTGCTTGATAATTATTATTTTTTTTAATAGAAAATTCCAAATGCTTAATCGATTTTATTGAATGATGAACAACGATGCATCATATTTCAAGGCGGTTGAATAAGTCGAACAAATGTGAAAATATTATTCGCCGAGCTTATTATGTTACATCAAGAAGTCGCAGAAACAACTCCGTTTGTCAAAATCAAGGATAACGCTTGTTCATAATCTCACCAATTTCCCTGAACGATCAGAATCGTCATAATGTTGTATTGCGGTCAGAATAATACCAACGCCTATTACTTAATGTCGATGCACGGAGCAAGAATGTTGGCCATTTGTCGTTTGAGGCGGGAAATTTCGTGAGGTCGGGAAGCTTGATGACTTTCAACGATTTACCGCGAATTTTATCGGTTTGTTGTTTTGTATGGGCCTGTTTTTGGCAAGGAGCGGTGCACGCTCGCTCTTGTTTTTCCCCCATTAGTTTAAATAACAGAAAAATTTTAACAATGCGATGCCTACACTGAATAATAAATGATTTGTTTTACATGCGGAAAAACTTGAGATGATTGGGGGAAATCTTTGCGGTTTTTCTTTATAATTATACTATGTCAGAAACCATTACTATATATCAATAAAACAATATTATGTTTCAATTTGTGAATATTCATTTTAAAAAATCCAATTGAACCATGTAATGTATTTTTTTAAGTATCGCGAATTTTTTTAGAAATATTATATTCAAATGTTTGCTGTTAGGTTGATATTTTGACTTTACAAGCATAGTAATTATAAAAGTTTTTCCTTCGCTCGATTATCGGATCCAATGCTTATCTTAACAGTTCTCAGTATTAATATGTGGAAAATACACAATATACGATGACAACGTGAAATGAGCAATTAAACAATATGAAATATTATTTTAGAAAAATTATCGCATTGAAGATACGCTAAATGAATTTTGTTGCCAGCTTTATATAAATTGCTACATTCCGTATAAAATGAAATTTCATTGATTTTCAAAAATCGAATCAATTTTAAGATTTTTTTTTTATTTTTTTTTATATTGTAGATCACCACATATAGCAATAAAGATATTTGTTATTTTCCTTTGAATTGTAACAAAACTAGCGGTCGACGTGTGGTCAGAAATAATATATATTTTTAATCTAATAGAATAGTCTAATATATTTTTTAATTATTATTATTGTTTATATTATTTAAAATAAAGCTGAAGATTATACTACTTTTATTGCAATTATTATAATCATAATCATAGTACTATCAACAAATCTGATCACATCTTTGCTCAATTATTGTTAATTTATAAATTTTGAATTTTTAAATGAAAAATGCTTGTCGTATTCAATTACTTTAATCAAATATGTTTTAAAGAAAAAAGTGGTTTGACATTATTCCGTTTGGATAATGCTTTTACATTAGAGGTATATGACTTTTCGATCAGGGATTTTCCCATAAGTTGACAATGAACCGACATTTCAACAGATTCGGCGAATGATGGATCCGATACTTTCTCTTTGCGTATCTACCCACCGCTACCAGAAACGCAGACCAGTTATTAAATTTTTAAAAAAGTATGGGGCTACTTGCTTGCATAAATATTAACCAATTTTCATGATAATAAACAACAATTGATATACTTATCAAGACTCGCTACAACCGCAATGTAACACACTGAAAGAGACACGTGCACCTGACGACCGACAAACGCACGTTTGATAACGCGCTGCGTCGCAATTTTCGAAACTAATACTGCGATATAGCGCTGAATAACCACTCCAACATTTAGCTTGATTGTTGTTAAATATTTGCCTTTCTTGAAATGAGTCTTATTTATCCATAATTTTATTTTATTAACTTAACAAAGCCTCAAATAAATCATTTTCTTCACTTTGTCCGCTGCTAATTAAAACATATTGATGTAGTATCACCTCCACATAAATAATTGAAGGAAAACTGTCGGTATAAAAATTAATCAAACTCCCTTCAGAGAGATTTAGGAATGAAAAATATATTTAGAAAATAAATTTGTTTTTAAATAATAACTCTTTCTGGATAATTCTTCTTCTGAATCTTGTAAAAAATGAAAACTTTTCACTCGGAGTTTCCAAACGTTTGCTGCGCAACCAAATAGGATCACAAGAACGTTTTCGCCACGGCTACAGCGCAAACAACTATTTGACAATTGAAATTAAAACATATTTTGATACTTGTATAATAATGACAGCGAAGCCACAGTTCTTAATTCAAAATTGAATAATTATGTGGTATGCCACCGACTTTTACTTTGATAGAAGAATGTTTTTTTTTTACGAAATGTGACTAAGCACTCACCCTCCTCTTACACGCGTTTAGTGATTACGACCAACATAGTATGGCAATGACAATGATTTTATAAATACGCGTGATGTAAACACTGAATATACTGCATAATTCAGGCATTGCCATTCGTTTTCTGAAATCCCGCCAGTTCTGGAAGAGACGGTTTATGTTTAAAGTATAGATATAGACTGATTCGTGTACCTGCATGTCTTTCATTGACATTCAAGTTTTTATAATATTTTCAGCAAATAAAGGTTAGCTTGTTTTCCAAGTCTTTGTTGTCCATTCCAAAGGTCCGATGCAAAAACATTCTGCCTACGTGTTATCTTTGATCATTTCCTTCAACTTTTATGGGGATTTTCCCAACGTCATCGGTTTGTGTACATAGAAAATTTACCGTTTACTTAGCGAAGGTTGCCAATTTGTTGTGTAATTATTATTGTCAAGGTGAAAGTGTTTTGGCTACACAATATCGTCACAAATGATTGTGTAAATACATGTGCAAATCGAGCCGAAAAATAATCCCCAATATGTCGATGTATCTAACCTAACTGAATTGAATGCAACTCGCGGTATTGTACATCACTAAATGCTGAGCTTCTAATTTACCGATAAATATATTTTTCAAAAGAATTCGTTGATTTGAACGACAGAATTGGCAATTTGATTTTTAAATATAATGACATACACATTTCTTAATTGCTGGAAACTGCATTACTCATTGAATTATTTACTTTAATATGATCTCTCAATTAATAGGAAAGTTATCTCGTGTCGCTTTTCTTTTAACTGAGAAATAATATTTCTGATCACTCATGAATCAGTTACCGTCTTTAATATCATACATAATAAAAGATTTTTCAAAGATAAATCTACCCAATTGGTAGAAGAATTGTGCGCTTCGTTTTTACAAGATACCAACAAGTGCCTGTAAGCATTGGCAACTAATCCACCGATAGTGATTGAGAAAAGTGTCTATTCTGAAACAGAGCAATACTCTGGTCTAATAACTCCCTGCGGACACCATTTATTGACTTTATTAACATGAATTAAATTTATTGAATGTGTTATAATTAATTAATTAATTAATTAATTATAACACATTCAATAAACAATTTCAAAGCGGGCGATTAAAGAAACTTCAATTAGTACTTGACATTTTCCTTTAAAAACGCTTCCATTTTATGATCAATTTTATTCTTTTGTTTGCGTTGTGCAAAACATATACAGATAATACATACAATATGCTTTTGACATTATATCATGTGGAAAAACCCATAAGGCAACAGTGTTATCGTGTGACTGGTATTGCAACGGTTCACACACTTCGTTTGTATTTAATAGTTTTTATTTCAATATTCTTGAGATTTTTTAAAGGATAATTTATTTGATTTTGTTTTATATTATTTTTATGTGTATCAATATATAAAAACGATTTTTATTTATTTTGTTAAATGTTGAAAGTGGAAGACGAATCTTTGACACTAACAAATACGTAGGATAACACTGAAAACCTAAAAATATGACGGGAACCATGCATTACCATTTTTATATGTTTTTTTGTCTCTACGCGCCCCATACGCAACCAACAATAATATACATAGGTGGATGGTTGAGTCACATAGAAAATAATTGAACTTAAACTACGTCCCATTATCACACAATTGTTAAATCTCTCTTGTAAAATATATCCTAACAGCATTTTTCTCTAATATAGAGAATCTTATCCTCGATTTGTGTAAACGTTCGCAAATTGCAGTGGGTCGAATGTTATATTACGCTACTTGCTATGATGTATATATGTATGTGCACACGTGGTACGTGAACTCCATCACTTTAATCAATTCATCAATTAACAAAGTTTATGGAATAATAATTGCTGGTGTTTGAAAACAACTCTAACCGCAATGCGTATACAGTAGCCAAGTCAACTCCAACACTCGTGATCAATTCCAATATACACTTATCGTTAATGATGAAACATAAATTGAATCATTTCATGCAAATTTGAACACAGTTTTGGTTTTGAACGAGAAATGAGTAAATATTTGCGACGCACTTACGGATGAAGTCATTATAAACTTTTCATCTGCACTCTTGTGGTTGGAATGAGAAATTGATAATACTTACGATATTTGTACACTAGTTGTGGGCTATCTCTGCCAAACATATATATTTCATACACTCGTCCGTGCCAATGTGGAGCATATGGCATTAAAGGGCTATCTGAACAGATTTTTCTACGAGGACTGCTTGTTATTCAGTTACACGACATCTAAGAGAACGGATCGAAAAATAGGACTATAGTTTCCTAAACGCTCTCGCCGGGCAAAGAACGTCGGGCCCGCGGTGTAGTGATCATCCTCGTCGACGTCGTTTGGTCGAATTCCAGTATGGACAATTATGGCGGTTTATAATGACCGAAATCTCCTCCCGCTCGTTTTCATGAATTAGTGTGTTAATTATTTCATTCAAAGTTTCCGTCCTAACGAAATACCAGTTTTCTTATATAATTTAACTTACGAGGCATCTTACGGCATCCTGGACGTCGTTATTGGAAACACTTTACAAGCATTCAGTGGTGAATATATACAAAATTTGAGAAATAATTTGCAATACACAAACGCCTCCGCACTCAACTTCATTTAATTATGTGTGGTATTTAGCGACTATCCAAACAATATTCTTCAATTACTAGTTGTAGAAAAAATCTACATTACGCTATCAATGCTATTACACTATCAATGCGATCGCATTCGAAGAATCATTTAGGTTTTTATTTTTCAGGTCATATCCCACGATAAAAGTCTTATTTTGTATAACGTTTTCTTGCAATATTTTGCTTCTTTGGAGCGTTAGACTATATATAAGCTGAAAATTTAAAACGCAATGGCTTAAGCTTTGCCAAAAATAGTTCATGAATTTAGAATTCCTTATTTGCTTTACGTGGACGAACTGTCTGTCTTATGTTATATGATAACTTATATCTATAAAAAAATTAGGTGATCTTTTACTAAATGGTAATATTTTTTGGATCCAAAATCGGCGAAAAAATCAACTGTACTTATGTATTATAACTTTATAACCGGTTTAGCCGAGCATCAGTTGTGCCTGCAATAATGCGTTGATAAGAATAGTGTATAAATGGATGTAACGTTTCCAAAACAATTTTTTCAATTTCATTTCCTTTTGACGGTATCAGTCGCATCTTATCTATCTACCAGTTGCTATGCGGTTGGCTTTCAGATACGATTTTTTCTCTCAAATTTGAATTCATTCCGTGGTCACTTTGTGGAAATAAATTTCCAAGTAAAACATTTGAAAATCAAACTTTTATTTCTGACTTAATACTTATATTATTTTACTTTTACTTTCTCTCTAATGAATGAAAAATGCGTTAATATATATCTCTGCATAAAATTAATTTCGGTACATTAAACATAGTGCCTGTAATTTTGGAATTAATAATTTATATAAACTTAATTGATTCTAATTTTACATGAAATTTAAATTTCCAGTTACACTGTGGTTATAATATTGTAAAATTGGATTTTCCAATTGTTTATTTGCCGAAGTCAATGTTTTCCATCCATTAACAGCACTTCGGGGTAAATTCATTTAACGATTTCTAACGTCATACACATCAACTAACTATTTCAGTGTCGACGCTAACTACAAATATGTAATTAATGATTTTCATTATTGTGTACAGTTAACCTGACACGTATCTTTTTTTTGGGTTATAAATATTTCCAAGATCTTCAGGGTTCAAGTGGGAATTTATCAGGATTGATTTCGACGAAAAGCAGATACAATGAGTTAACTAATTTGTTTACCTGATGTGTAAATCAATAAACTTCAAAGAATTTTAACTTGTATTGTGTACATGGAAAAAAAATCACCGTTGTTGAAAATGAAAGAGTGATTTGACACGGGAGACAATGGCTATCGTTATTTCCAGGTGTAATTGTTTTCCTTTAAAAATCAAATATTAACAGGAAATTTTTTAATACGGAATGCCCTCGCACCGTGTACACTTATTAAATATATTGTCTATACCTTCATCACAAACTTATCTTGTTGTTTCATTGAGTCATTAAAGTAAGCCTCATTGTTGAAGTCCTGGTTTGTCCACTCATGATAATTTGATCATTGTCTTAATATATTTCTATAGAAAAAAATATAATCTCGGTCATTTTATACCCTTTTAGTTCTCCGCCTAAATTACTAATAATTTAGCTTTGGGTTTTAATGTCATACTTATGTGGATAGACTTTGTGTCGTTAAATGATTATGACTGATATGAATAGTGCAAGATAACCACATATCATTTTTCTTCTTGGCGACGATAAATTATATAATCATCACTTATTTAATTTTAATAATTTTGATGATAGATAATAATTCGTATCAATGATATTTACTATTAGATTTTCTCTGAATGTCGCTCCATTCAATATCATATTAATCTTTTTTATCTTCTCGCGATACGATCTTCTGTTTGGGTTGTTCATAATTATATTTGACATCAGTA
This sequence comes from Himalopsyche japonica, assembly GCA_028555115.1. Lineage (NCBI taxonomy): Eukaryota > Metazoa > Arthropoda > Insecta > Trichoptera > Rhyacophilidae > Himalopsyche > Himalopsyche japonica. The sequence goes on along the minus strand of JAHFWJ010000449.1, from coordinate 157,209 downwards.
GGGATTCAGAATATTCGTTGAAAACAACCTTAAAAAACTCGCACAATACGATATGTAAATTTCGTCATGTGTATTAATAGTTGTTTTCGTATTTCAGCCCGACTTTATTGTTTACATTTAGAACATATTCACACTAGCGAATAAAAATTCCGGGTGTCATAATTATGACGTTTTTCGTGGATAATTAATTTAGTAATATTTATGTAGTTACCGCGCAATACTTCGTAATTTATCAAGTACCATAAAAAACAGTCAAATATATTGGAATATTTTTTGGAATCCCTAATTTCAGGCTGAAATAATTCGTAATTTTTGTTATGAAGCGTTAGTAGAGCTCCAGCTGTTATGGATTTGATTTTCACTGTTAATACCTTGATTTATTGAAGCATCTACTAATTGATATTTAATTTAATTGGGCTATTTATAATTGATTGCATATGCCGAATACACGGGTATGTTTTTCTTCATTATTCACAACTGATAAGAATTTTAGCGACTAATTAAATATCAAAAGTAGGCTTGAAAAGAACACTGTTAATAATTTTTAATCTTTTGATAATGCTTATCATTGAAATTTATATAACTTCATACGGATTTCCCTGACACCTAAATGCTTCGATTGAGTATGCGTTGCAAATAAGTTTTCTCAGTTGACACTTTCGGCAATTTAAAAGAATCGTTTGCTATATAACTCCTCCTTTTGAGAAATATGAACTCCAATTAACTATTTCCACGTGGGCTCCAGCCAACCTTCCATTCTATGATATGGTCAAAAGGCAGAACACCCGTCCTTTTCCTACACTACAAAACTTGAATTTTGATACGTCAATTCGTATTTAATTTTTTGCACTTCTCTCAAATTAATCGACTCCAATATTTAAAAAAATATCAGTGCTACTATATAAAAGTCATTTTTTATTTGAATAATGTTAATAAAATCGATTAACGATAAAATACTTGATTGATACGTGATACATAATGGGGGTTTTCCATGTGGAATAAACATTTTTTATAATGAATTGATATTGATTATAAGTCAATATGTTTACAACACAGATTATTTTATTAATTTTGAACAATGCTTTTTCTGATACAATCATGTCTCTTTTTCCAGTTTACGAATTCATTATCTATATGGACGTTAATCCTATAATACAGACACTCCTTGTAATAATCATTGTATTATATGGCATTTATAAATATTCACACTAATTGGGGTATATAAATACGTTAATAAAATTTCTATATATTATACAGATCATATTATGCTATCAAATTATACACCAAAATTAATCTTTCATAGTTATCCGAGTTCAATAAATTTTCCGAAAGATAACTATAATACTTAGCAAATAAAACGCACTTTAAAAAAAAACCTATCCTGAATAACGATGTACTTCGTGCTTAGGGATATCTGATATTTATTGATTGAATTGGCATTCACTTGGTAGAACTCCATTATAACACGGTGAAAAAATAGCAATGTATTTTAGTTCTACAAAATTATTTTTAACAAATATAGTTGATAGCTATTTCGGCTCACGCCATCGTCAGAACTATGCTTAAACTAACATTCGCTTATCTATATATAGCTGTGCAGAAAAGGCACACAACACATCCTCTCTCCTGTTCCAACGGCCTAGCTTGTTACTTTAACACAATGACACTAAATTTTCAAAATTCTAAATGAAACAATAGGTGTCTATGACAATAAGATTATATGTGGGACGGAAGTGGTCCTTCTGGAAGCAAATCAGACCACCCCTTTGTACAACGGCTGGACAAGTGGCGATACTATTGTTAGTTTGTTCGTTAAGAATCCTTTGTGATAATTGGTGTCTATTGATTTCCAGCTGTTCCAAAGCCGTCATTCTCCAACCCTTACTACAAAGATGCAAACATTTAGGGGCTGAGTTTGAATTTATTCCTGAGACCACTTCCGTCCCATATGTAATCTTATTGTCATAGACACCTATTGTTTCATTTAGAATTTGAAAATTTAGTGTCATTGTGTTAAAGTAACAAGCTAGGCCGTTGGAACAGGAGAGAGGATGTGTTGTGTGCCTTTTCTGCACAGCTATATATAGATAAGCGAATGTTAGATTAAGCATATTTCTGACGATGGCGTGAGCCGAAATAGCTATCAACTATATTTGTTAAAAATAATTTTGTAGAACTAAAATACATTCCTATTTTTTCACCGTGATATCTGATATTGTATCGGGAAAAAATACACATTGTAATTGTGCTTCAAATAAATTTTTCGATAAATCATTTAAAAATTTTCTGCTTCAGACATTTAGTAAAAAGAACTACTTGTTTTATTATTTTACATGAAAAATATGAATTATCTATCATCTATCTTGGCTTCGCGTATTACATGTTCGAATCGCAATCATTTCAGAAAGACATTATCAATTTAACACCGGTATTCGACGTTTGATTGGCCGCCGAAATATTGGGGAAAACCTAGTGTGTCGTTTTACATCTACACCGTTACACCAAAGTTATTTAAAAAAATGTTTGAAAGTGGTGCCTCACGGTTATACCTCGATTATCTTTGGCGCGTTAATATTTTCATACATACTATCGTTCGGTATCATAATTTGAATAACGTATAATGAATATGTAGATTTCTTCTTCCGTTTGTCTTACGTACTATAAAATATAAACGAACAGAATGATTTCACGGTATGGCTGGTGTATTATTCTCGCCGTGACATATGCAATATAATCTATAGCTTTTTTTTATGTTTATTGAAGAAAAGAAAGTTTAATTTAACATGACTACCGCTTTTGGGAAACCCTTGTTACGCTCTATGGCACTTATATAGTTATTGTTTATTCGGTAAATAAATTTATTTTTTGTTGGCCAAGCAACCGCAAGATATGAATATATCAAATTCACGATTAAACTATAAAAAAAACTAAATTTCACATGTAGAGTCTTGTTTTGTTTTCCCATTTCAAATTATTTTTATTTGTATTGGACCTGAGCTGATCTGATCGATCTGTCCTGATCGTGTACAGATGATATTTACAATTCTGATAGTTATTGTTATTTTTTTTATTACGACCTAGCCAAACAATGGATTATGCCACAGATGTCAGAATAATCCTTAGGAAGGCTAATTGGTTTGTTAATGTTTTGTGTAATCATAATCGTTCTCAAAGATTTCGTACGTACTAAACGAAATATAATTTTACCATATTACTTTTCATGTTCTATATTATTACATGGAATTCTGTTTTTTTTTTAATAATTTTATTTATAACGATTTTCCCTATATATATTTATATATATATGTGGGTATCAGTCATGACACAGAATATACGTATTCCTAGGCATTCTTGCATATTATTTGGATCGTTCATTTTAACGTAAAGTTTACTATTCACTGTCTTCCTTGAGCGTAGTCTATCCGCTCAGTAGACTAATAATAATCGAAAACGAGTTTTCGCGTCACTTTTTCATGTCAGTAATCTTTATTGATTGCCGATTACGACAGTCGAATCCGCACTAGTTCTGATGGCAAGATCATGATCATTATAATGACAAATAGTAAATCGAATCGCTATTTAATGGTCCAGGTAAAACAACCGCTACTTGACTAATTCAAGTCAAAACAATCGATTACGATGGGTTGGGTAAGGGTAAATAACGAAAAAAAATTGTCGCATTTAATAGTATGTTTTTGTTGACAATACAAAATCAAACGTTAATCTCGAACGACCGTGATTTTAAATTATTGATTGATCGCTTAATTATTGGTATCTTAATATTAAATCGTTTTTGTCGCCGTTTGGATTGTTGAAAGTGGACACAATTTATGCATTAGTGTAATAATAATACAGCTAGTGTATGAAACAAATATTAAGACAATTTTGATGAACGCGGCCGCTTGTTTTTATCTCGATTAAAATCTCTCTGAGATAAAATAACACTGCACGGAATGGGTGTTGAGATTTTGGGGAAATCCGCAAATGTTCGAACATTCCGTCACTCTAAAGATATGTGGTCTTATAGAGATGGCGCTGCCGGTCAAAGGCCGCTGAGTCGATTTCGCAATAAATTCTCCATGTGGATTCGCATGCTATCAACTTTTCATATTCCGTAAAGATTCGTTCCGCTTATTCTGCTATGCTACGTACCTCACATACTTAATAATAAAATTATTTATTTGTATCTCCTATATTGGCTTACTGCAGCAACCGGGCATAAAATTTGGCACTCGAGTAAGATAAACGATTACACAATCCACATAGAAAATAAATATACTAACGCAATTATCTGCGTGTTTGTCACTGCGTCACCTATCAACATTCGCTCAAAGCGAATGATGCTGAAAGTGACATACTTTCATATGTGTAAAAAAATAGTAATAAAGCTTTTTCCGAGATTTTTCTACACGTTGGAAAAGAAATATTAAAGTTCTTCGCACACGGCAATCTACAATATGTCGTCAGTTGCCTTTTTCTCAATAATTTATTCACCATATTTAGTTGTTCGTCCCACTATTTCGTTCGACATTTCTTGGTAACGAAGTAGTTTATAATGATGCACTACTATGTGGTTTTTTTTTAATTTCCTGTGATATAAATGTGTGATTCAGCTGTTTAATAATAATATGTAGTCCTTCATGGTTCATCAAATCATACTGTTTGTCACAGGTATGATTTACATCGTCCCAAGAATGTACAATCGTTGTATATGTAACATTTATTAACATCTCTTTCGGCGTGTTTCATATTTTTACTCGGTATTTTAAATTACATACTTATCGTTTGCGTAATAATTTATTTTGAGAAAACGATATTTTTGTTAGTTTATTGCTAAATTTTACATAATCAATGAGATTTAAAATGTGTATTTGAACAATATACACCGTTCCGCCGTATGATTGTATAGTTTCGTTTAAATATAAATATCATTCAACTTGCTATAGTATTAGAAAGCCGCGCCTTTTCGATCCCATTTCGTTTCAAGTGTTTTGACATTTCAAACTACGCCATCTATTTTCAAATTTCCCGTGCATCTGCGTTCGACGCTGTGCTTGTGTTTTTTTGTTTTCAATTTTCATTCGTCTCCAGTCGGTGGTCGCCGCCCCCGCTGATCCCCCGCCCTTGCGAAAACCTTACCCCTCGTCATCCGCGTCTGGGAAAACCCCATCGCTCCTGAGGCGAGACGCGATGCGACGCCAAGAGATTCCGCGTGCCGAGCGAGCTAACAGAAATAGCACAATATACCACATGCCACGCACGCAGGGCCGGGTGTACTTATTGCAAACGCATCACTTTTTATCGATGATTACAAAATGGAACTTATATAAATACCTGGGATTCCCAATTGAAAATGAAACGTATATTTTTACAGCTGTCGCAAACAGTATCGCATCAATTGTGTTATATAATAACGGGTTGTTCAAAAACAACCGAATAAATTGAACTAAGACATCTACTTTGAATAATATTTTATTTGTGACTATCGGTTTTTTTCTATGAAAATGTAACTTTTTTCACACGGCAAAAAAATGTGGATGGTGATTTTTGTTTTTCTCAACAATAAATTATGTTGTGATCGCCAAGGGGAAGATGGAAAAATAATACGCATTCAAAATCACTAACAATAATTAGCATCACAAATAAACAAAATGACACATTCAACATTCCGAAGACATCATCATCAGTTATGTCTTAAAGTTTTATTGTTTTATATGAATAATCTTTCGATTATATTGTTGGTGATAAGCATTAGGAATGAGATATATTCAATTTATATTCATAATCGTCGACAGTTATCCATCGTCAACCCTGCATAAGTCGCAGACCCCGCAGTCTATTCCGTATAAACACTGCCCCTTCTTTTTAGGTTTGCCGAATACAACCTCGTTTGCGCGCATTTTCGGCATTTTAATTCAAACAAGTAGGCATTCATCAATTTGCAAGAGTAGTTTTTTTTTGCGCGGAAGTGATAGAGACGGCTTACAAACGTTTTTTCTATCGTCTTGAAGGTTAACGCGCGGATTTTCGATTCAGATCCTTTCCCTTCTACCTCCGCCGGCCATTCCTCCGCTACGCTTTATTGAATGACCTCTGTATCGTAGTAATAGGAGATAACAATATGTTACTTTTATTTTCCAACATCTTCATCGGTCAATGTTACCATTTGAATAATCGCAGAATAAGTTGACGTCCCGCTATTAGGGATACATAAATATTATCGTTTTTTTTTTTTTTTATAAATCCTCATGATAAATATTTTATTTCAATCACAATTTTCTGTAATTATAAAAATCAAATTGTTCGTAGAAATTGATTGTAAAAAAATAACAGCGCTCAATAAATCTCATATTGGGAAGCCTGCCGTCACAATTTAGTTTGATAATTTATAAACATTTTATCTTACCTATTGTGTGTGGAAAGTCATGCTCTTATTTACATAAATTTTATCTCTACGCAATTACTTCCAAATGGTTATCGGTTATTTTGTGGAAAATATTATTTATTTGTTTTATTTTAGGCGCGTCAATGAGCAACTGTGATATCGTCATAAACATAGTTTCAATCCATGTCATTTTCTTTCATGATTGTGATAAGCGATGACTAAACCTCTGACGTCTTGTTTACACTTCGGAAAAGCGTGATTCGATAATAATTCTGTATACTATTTAATCAATAAAAACTTCAATTTAACAATTGGTTTCCGATATATATTTAGAAAATATGTGTTGTGGCTTTTTACGTATTCTGTATGAGCGTGATTTACTGTTCGGATATGCAATATTGTCGCGGACGGTCCGTGCCACATTGCCGGCAGTGTTGCCCTCCGCGCAGAAATAGCACAGAATGCTGCGGAATCCGTGGGCTAAATATACCCTGCTCCCGATTCAGCGACGTGATTCACAGGCGCATGATTGCCGACGGAAAAGCTCTGGTAGGAAACGTGCGGGGAAATCGCTCCGGCGTTTGACTCCTTATGTGGTGTTCATCCGATGGGCGCTGAAGCTACATTTACACATATTGACTGTGACGTATAATTATTGGGAATTTTCACGACGCCCGATCGAAGGAACGTCTATTCTGACATGTGAATGTCACTCCCGCCGAATGCAGATTACCGATCGATGTTATTTTCTGGTTTATTTCACGGAATAATTTTTGTATGAAATGTACCTCGTATTCATTTTCAATTACATCATTTCTCATTTTTCATTAATTTCCACCCTTCTCTATTACCAATTGCGCATACCTTCTGTTGTTTATATATTTCTCCAAATAGAAAGATATAAACAACAGATACACAATCCCGTAATGTCCGTAACATATATATCATACTTCCATAGACTACTCATGTAGTTTTAAAGACATTTAGAACTATTATGCAGAAAATGCACTTGTTTTATTATCTCACGAATCTTGCTGTAACGATCCCAAAAAATCACCTTTCAATACCCTAGTTATCTTTTCTCATATTGTCATTTATTCTGTTTTTACGTTTAGTTGTAAGTAATATTTATATAATATAGTATGTATGGATGTACTTCATAAAATTATTTCCAATTGGTGTGCTAGAAATGACGTTTTAACTTAAACTCAAATAAAGTCTTCGTCACTTAATTCGTAGCACAAAGATAAATATCTTTGCAATACATTAATATCTTCCTAGTTGTATTTAGATTTCCAGAATTGCCGATGAGGTGAATCGAGTTCTAAAGTGGGTTTATAAGTAAACTATTTATTTATAGCTTTAAAATTATTTCGGAATTACCCAGTGACTTCTTTTCTTAAATGCTTTTTTTTTTGTTGTGTACCGCTAAAGTTATTTCAATTTTTTTTCCAAAACATCTCTCACAAAAAAAAACACTGCTCCTAATAGTGAAATTTTTATATTTAATTTTTGTGAATAATCGCTTGATCACATGGAGAACTCAAACATAAATCATCTCTAACTTTTATGACGTCATGCTTGAATGATGTCAACAATCAACACATAATGAACAAAAACATCTTCAGTGGTTTATTTCGATGCGAATCAAATCAATAAGATATTAAATTAAATTTGAGTTGTCTAGGTGCATAAATAATATAATTTATGATTTTTACTGAAGGTGCTTGATGGAATTTCAATATTAAATTTGAATTGTTTAAATTTTGTACAATTCCACATGTTTTGTCACCATCTATCTGGGTTTCGACTTACTCGGCACATTTAAGCATTCTATCACACAGATGCAACAAACTGAAAAGTCAGATCTGCTGCATCCGTACAATACATATGGAATTATACAAAATTCCAACAGTTTAAATTTAATTGTCATACGACTGCTATTTGACTAATCTAAACTGAATAAAAAATTTAATTGTGTTAACTGGCTTGTGATGTAAATTAATTTTTACATTTTACTTTTCAATGTCTTTGTACTGAATGTTATTTTTTTCATTTGTTTACAGGAGAAACTTGCGTCCACTTGGCGGCTTTGGGAGGGCACATTGAAATCTTGAGTCACTTGGTTTGGTATGGAGCAAACATCAACGCCACAGTAAGTACTTTTTTCATACATTTATCATGAACCCGTCACTGCATTATCTGATTTCAGTGTCGTTCATCAATATCGTTATTCATGCAATTTTTTTGACATTCATTATTTTTGATTCCATGATAGTATATCGACATATTTATTTTCTACTTTTCAGGAAAACAAAAGCGGTAAAACAGCTCTACACATAGCTATCGAATGCGGAAACCTGCCTCTTCTACGATACTTGGTGACAGACTGTCCTCTGGTTTGGACTGGCGCACGAACGTATGCCGGACGAACAGCTCTTCAGCTCGGCCAAGGCGTGGTAAGAGAACAATTACTCGCTGCTGGATATCAAAAAGAAGAGGACGAATCAGAATATGAAGATAGCGAAAGCGATAGTGAAGATGATGATGACAGTATAAATGAGGTGATTATAATCACATTGTAGTGTGTTCTTTATTCCCTATTTGAATTCAAAATTTATGCCCTTTCTATTGTAAAATTTTTTTAAACACTAAAAATGTGTAGTTTAGATAATAAATACATACAATCGACAATTTACTGAACTGTTTCAACATTGCTTTGCAGTAAACGCACTTACAGGTCCGCCCCCAAGGCTGGCAACAAATTTCAGAAGTCCACTATTTTATCGAATATTATCAATTCATTTCAATATGGAAAATAATTATTTACCAGACAATTCGTTGCCCTTGTTCATTTTAGGCGTATGGTTGAAAGTAAGCTTTCAGTCTTATAGTATTTTTAAAAATATCTGTACACTTTCAATGTATATCAATGCAATTAACCTGAAAATGTTATCTATGCGTAAACAAGATAAGCAAAAAAAAACAATTATAAAACGTTTCATGACAAGAAAAATATACTGCGCAGATAATATTTAAAATTAACAGTGTTGTACATAGGCATTGAAAAAGGTACATTTGGGGTCAGGGCACAATAAATGTTTTATACAATATATATTTTTTAGAGAAAACTAATGGTTTTTTATTGATTTCAGCTCCAGTATGGCAACACTAACTACTTTAACGACAGCCTACGAGGGGGTGAAACTATAAACGTAGCCTGAGTACTTCCACACTTATAGTGCCTTTAATACGATATGATGTACCTTCTGACAAAACTGCTGCATTGGTGGTAGTTCTCATGTCACGCCGCTGAGCGAAGAAGTTTTCTGAACTTTACCGAAGTTCTGAAAGCGAAGACGGTCGCGCAGCGATTGAACTACTTCTTGCAATCCAAAAATGTTTTCATGTTCATTTGTTGTAAGTTTCGAATACTAAATATAAGAAATTGTATTCCAAAAACGTTACACTCTAATGTTCAGATTATAAAATGACTGACATATTGTCAGATCTTTACCCTATAAAATTTGCCAATAAATTGTATTTATTTTAAGGCCATTTTACTTTTACAACACACTATTATTATCGATCGACGATCACGATCATTGTCGATCGTGAAAGTGTAAATTAAATTAAGATCATACATTATTTACCGATTCCTCCGTGTATTGAAAGATGTTGATTGGATTGCCATTACTTTAAAACAGATTAGCATAATACATGTAGGACACTTAAAAGCAACTGTTAAGTTAAGTTTACACATGACTGGATAAATATTTTAGTAGCTACCTCTATATTTATTAAATGTTAAAGCTGACCTATGGGTGAAATAAAAACATTGTTCTCATAGTCTGTACTCTGTACTCTTTTATTATCATTAAACTGTATACAAAATTACAATTGGGTAAATGAATGTATAAGATTATCAGATAATATCCTACTTCCAAGTGCACTTTCCCTTCATTTTGTGTATATATATTTTAATGTAGTATAAGATATTAAATAAATAAATCTGTTAATCATTTATCATCTCTTAATTATTTTGCCCTACTGATGTCTTCAATTTTATTCTTTACATCATCCATAAGTATAAACAAATTCAAACTATTGATACTGGGAAAAATTTTGACAAAGAAAATAGGAAAGTTGACTGTCATCAAATGAGTATATGCTTCATAAACAAGCACACTATAACACATGGCATATTGCCTCAGCCAGCAGTTTTCAACATTTATTCTTTAAATGCTATCCTGAATAGCTTGGTTATTACAAACAGCACAACAAACACAAACATTGATCGCTGTATGTAGGAGTCATTAGTAACTGATCCTGTCATAAGTTGCTCATGAAGCTGAGCTGACGAGATAGCAAGATTACCATATACCCCCATCTCTTAATATTAGTGATCAATGGACATTGTTATGTTCTGATGGCACTTTAGTGTCTGCAAATCACATGTTGCCGACAACTAACAATGGGCATAGAAAAAAAAAGACGTCTTTTACAGATCATGAGTACTAAAATAATCAGGAATGAATAGCCTGACACATTTTTGTGCTTACGGTTTGCCTTTTTACGTTCCCGTATCGATTTTATTCAAACTCCTCAAAATCCCAAAGAATGCATAATTCAAAAATCAGGATTTCAACAGGACTGCAAATAAGAGAAAATAATAAAATACAAACTTAGTTTATGAGTATTTTGTTTGTGTGTATTGGTGAGTATGCATATGAGATGCGGTCTCAGCAGTTGTGTTGATCCCCTGCCGTAGCCACCAACGGACCCAAAACTGAAGAGCTCTTTCAGCTGTTGAATCAGGTGGATACGTTCCAATGGTGGCACATCTTTTTCTATTATATATTGTAATACTATTTCTGCATAAATATATTCAAAGTTATAAAAAGCATTACCAACTGTTATTGGCTAACCTTAATGTTCTTATGCTACCAATTTTTGTACATAATATTTATCATATGTTTTTTTCCAAGTAATTATAGTTTTACCATAATAATTGAAAAGTCCATAAAATTATATCCCTGATGAAGAGTTACATAAAATTTTGCAAGCCTCCGATTGTGACAGTTACAGTGATATTGAGACTGATAAAGAAGACTGCTTAGATTACAGTTCTGAATTACCTGATTACCAAGATTCCAGATTGAAAAAAAGGTAATCGAAGCCGTCACAAAATATTTATAGAAAAGCTTGCCATTCAGTTGGTAGAAAGTTTTGTGAAAGAAAAAAAAAACAAAAATAATTTAAGAAAATGGAGAGATCCAGTTTTAATATATTGAATTTTTTCCAAATAAATCAGAACAGAAATAGAAGAAGACAAAGAAATATCTGCACCATCAGTTTCTCGTAAACAAGCAAGATGCAATTATTGTCCTCACAATGATGACCGAAAGACACTTCTTCAATGTTCTATATGTAAAAAACAAATATGTTCCCTTCATAAAATGGAAAAAAAACATGTAAGGTGGAAGTATTTTGATTTGAACATTGGCATTCAATTTGCTTACATACACTTAGCTATTGTATTAAATAACTGACTAAATGCATTTTTTTCTTGGAAAACTGAAACATTTCAAACAAAACCTATAAATAAAAATATTAATATTCATAATAAACTATTTACACTCCAAAATAAAGGTATAATGTGAACTATTTATAAGAAATAATTTAACACAAAACCAGAGAAGCAAAATTGTTAGAATGAGAATTGACGTAATCATTTTTTGGCAATGTACAATATATATTAAATATTTGGTATATCTGTTACCTTAATCAAGAACTTCATTATCTAACAACTCTAATAATTATTACATTTGAATTGTTGAAATTTTGTATGATTCCACATGTATTGCACAATGCAACAGAACTGATTGGTAAGTTATGTTGCTACCATTTGACAGAATGCCTGAAGATGCCGAAAGGCGAAACCTTGGTCGTTAGTGTCAAAACATGGGGAATCGTACAAAATTTCAACACTTCAAATTTGATGTTGAAATGACATCACGCATCTTCAGCTGATATAAAATTGTATTCAAAAATTATTGTTCAGATAACAAAATTATTTATATATTTTTATGTATCTGACAAATCCATTTCGTTTTTACAACTCTAACTCCATATAAAAAAAAACTCACTGGCACTGTTATAAATGAATTTGTAACACTGTTGTACACATATACACAAAATTTACCCTGCGGCAGAAAACTTATTTTTCCACTGTCCGCTTTTTAACAAAAAACCCACGTAAAACGGGGTGAATAAAGATTGGCAGATGAATAGAGATAGATAACAAGGCATAAAATTCAACACAATTTTACTCGATATTCATCGTAAGCATTTTGGTTATGAAAACCTTTTTCAGTGATGGTAATACTATTTCTCAAGTGGCAGCACTAAACGTAAAAACTCCATATGAACAATAGACAATTAACTACAAAAAAGGTTGCCAGATAATTTTCTATTTACACATTTTACTAGTTGTATAAAAAATATTTATTAAAGTATGTTTTGATTAAATATTTGAGAACTCGTGAATTTCGTTTCATTCGTTATTCATAAAAACTCGTCAAATTTATTTTCATAAAAGTTCATTCATGAACGTATTCACTAAATATTTTTGTCAAGTCTTTTTATTGAGGCGATTTTGATACATTATAGCTAATGGTTCAAAGAAGCAAAGTGGAAATTGCTTATTTCGATTCAACAATTTCTGGTCAAGGCCAGGTTGTTAACGGTTGGCTAGGATTGTTTTCGATTTCGACATTCTCTCGAAATCCGCCGGTCTCGGGAGTTGGTCGTTTGTCGTTATAACAGTGTCACCGCTTCGCCATGGAAAACAGCTCCATGGACGAGTTTTGCGGCTCAAAATTTTGGGTATGTATTAAATTTGTTTATTTTGATGTAACAGTGCTTTTTAATTTGCTTCTGATTATTCTTTGGTTCTGACACAAGCATGTATTTTTTATTTTACATCACATTTTTGACATCACGAGTGACAATAAATTGTATTCATTATGACATAGATTTGGTATAAAATTAATTAATTTGAACATTTTCAAAAAGGTTTCATTCACATGTTGTATAAAGTTTACCATCTATTGCCTAATTGCAAAGTTACACAATGTATTGTAAATTAAAAAATATCCATGTGTAGGGACGTTAGAAATTTTATTTACTGAATATCTCATTCGTGTTTGTGACATTTTTTGTGTCTTAATTTTAATGCGTGAACTAACAATCCACTCATATTTTTCAAATTTGACATTTGGCGTATTGGAAAATTACCTAGTCATTTTAATGTAAACAACAAAAATATTTTGTGAACCGTTTTCACGTTACATACTTTATTTTTTATAATTTGTCATTAATAATGATTAACGATACTTCTTATATAGCAAAGTTCAATAATGCTCACATTGGAATAAATTTAGTATCTTAGTTCACTTCAAAAAGTTAGGTTATAAAAGAAAACATTTTACTATTGTAGCTTATAAGAAAGTATTCTCCAAATTTAGGTATTTTTGTTTCCTACTGTCAAATCTACATTGCTTTCTTTTCTTGTATGATATTTCATTGATTAATGTAAATATCAGCTGGTATCAAGTGAATTCTAGGGCAATGACCCATTACTAGATGTTTTGTTATTATTTTTAAATGTCACAAAGCTGTTGTAAATTTTCACATGTGATGCATCTTATGTTAAGCTCTATAACAAATAACATACATACACATGTATATTAGAAAAAAACTAATATATATATATTTATGGAATAATTGCAGTCACAATTTATTCATCTTTATTTAGCTATTTCTAAAGTACAGCGCATGATTGTTCACCTAATGTGTCACATATCATTGAGTGAGTTACGACAGGTGGCACTGCCACTGGATATTTATTATAAATATGTATTAATATTATAACCATTTCAAAAACCTTGATTGTTTAGTATTTTAACTTCCTATCATTGAAAAATCTTTTATTAGATCTAGTATATTTCTTATTTAATCTATAGTTAAAAAAATAAATTTAAAATATCATGTAAAATTAACTGCAACGGTTTTTTTTTTAGTTACTGAACTATTTGATAGTTGAGACAACAGTGACTCTCAAGTCATTATTCACATTCTAAAGTCATCTTCTTAAGTCATTAATTTGTTAACATATACGTGACAAAAATTACATTATTCTATCACGTTTATTATTTTTGCAATGTGCAAAAGAATCAAACAATTTTACATTGAAAATTAAAAGAAAAAATAACAGAGATAAGAAGAAAGCTCATGCAAAATTGAATTTAATTCATTAAAAAATTATATTTGTCCAAACTCACTCGCATCCTCATAAAATATGTTGACACTCAAAGCAGTACTATTGAGTTAATGCTGTTGCCATTGGCATCCCTATGTATCCTCTAGGTGATTTGTATTCTCTCGCAATAGCTGGGATATACACTGTGTAATCAACAATTTATAGTTACTAAAAATCTTGTCTATATTACTTGTGTTAGAAATATTGTACTGAGAAAAGCCAAAAACCGAAGGCAGAAACTCCAAGTCACTCCTAACACTGCGTCCAGATTAAAGTCTCCCATAACAATGATCCTCTGACCATCAAGCAAGCTTAAACTAGACAAAAGATTTTTGAATATATATATAATTCTCCAGTGTACTTGCTGGAGGAAAATATATTACATAAATATTCAGATAGTCTCTCTGGCACATTTTTGTTTGACCCAATTATCCCATAAGATGTCTCTAAAATATGGAAATGTTCAGTCTGCAGTATTCCATATTTCTAATTCTGAAAAGACAACCTCCACCCTGTCTGTCCAATTCTGAATGAACAAACTAACTTTCCTAAAAGTCATTACTGTATCCTTTATAGGGAATAAGTTAAATTAATCTACAGTATAAATTCAATTTCTACAATAATTAACTGATATTTTTCCCATTAAAATCCACCACATTAAAGTCAGTTAGTATATCTATTATTATTTTTTATCAATTTTACCATTTACTGTTCAAATTCATTGAATTGAAGTCCAATGATTTATAATTACTAATGCGTTTTGTCTTCCCATTAAAGTGGCTCATCATTATTATCAAATCAGTGTAAAAATTAATTCAGATATCAATTTAGCTCCTAGGTATTATATATTAGGTATTATATATTTTTTTATTTAGTGTTATTAATTATTTAAGAACTGTGAGCTTGAGTGCATCTGTATACCATAATGTCAGGTCATGAGTGACAAAACACAGGAAATGTAAAAAAAATATATATCAAATTAACCTTCACTTTAATCACTTGTAGGATGTATTTCTTGGTGAAAAGTATTACAATATATATAAATGAATTTTTGTTTGTTTGAATGTATGTCCTTTGTTTTATTTAGGATAAGCCATTTTTGAAACTTTCAAAATAACTTCTTTCCACCCTCACGAAGGTTTCTGAATTCTACAACCACATGGCAACACATCTGAAAAGTTTTTTAGCCATTACAAAAACTCTTACGAAACTGTCGGACTTTGAGAATGACATTTTGCATACTGTCAATTGTTCATAAACTAAATTTGATTTTGGAATAAACTTTTTACCAAATGAAAACATTTTTCAAAAAATACTCACCCAATTCGATTACTTTGAATCTAGTCAAGAACTATTGGTATTTTAAATAGGTACCTTGTGCTACCTGTGTACCTAGGTGCTTTGTGGAACTGTCACACTTTAAGGTTACGAATTCCTAATGATATTTTACAAACCATTGATTGTTCTTAAACAAAATTCAATTTTCGCGTAAACTCTTTAAAAGAATGATTTTTTTTAGGATAATGAGTGGTACAGTTTAAGTAGTTCGCTTTGTTTGAGTGGCATTATAACGCATGCCTGGTACTCGCTAGTTAAATAATAACACAAATTTTATTACTTTTTCCACAATTTTATAATTTTTTGATGAGGAACGGCTTTACTCATGCTGATCAATATCAACAAAAAAACAATTTTTTTTTTCATTCTTTTCTTTTTCTTAACGAAACCGTAAACTAATGAAAAATCTAATTTCGATTGATTAAGTTGTCATTATTCTAATGGGTCATATATTTGTATATTCTATAGAATAACTTATTCCATTTCTAATAGTAATAATAATAATAACAAAGTTAATGACAAATCATAACTTTTCGACACTATGATTAACTGGTGAAGATGTCATACAACAATGCATTATTTAACTTTCCCGGAATAAACACAATATTCTAACAGTGTTTTTAATAATCAGCAGTACTATTTTTGTTGTCAGAGGAAACCAGTATTATAACATATAGATTACTGCATCTCCTGTTTATTAACCTATTCTAGGGTTAGGGGGGAATTTTGGGGTGATAACATCATCGGTTACTGATAATTCTAGAATATGTGGAAAGCTTATCAACTCATCTGTTTTTTATGACAATGCAATAAAACATTATCATTTATCGTCAACTCAAACTTCCATTAACCACTCTTGGTATTGCGAATGATTTTCGGCTATTTCCTGATTATCTGTGGGCAATCACAAATGCTATCACCTATAAAACCTTATCTCTTCAAAAACTAACAGGAAATCATATAATGTCATGCCATGATTTTGAAGAATTCAAGTGAATATTCTCACATGCTTTCGCCAAATGTGCTGTTTGTAATGGTGACAGACCCAATCCTGATCTATAGATTGATATTGTGACATGTTTGTTTCAATTTAGACCTGCAGTAGTAAAATGCCAACAACGTTTAGTCTGAAATACCATGATCAACTTTGGGTCATATTGAAAAAATACTTTTTTGTCATAAAATAAACATTTAAGTTTTGCACAGTAATACAACTTACTAAAAAAACTGAAAAAAAATATTAATTTTCTAATCTCTTGGTTCTGCATTCCAAAAAAGAATCTAGTGTTCCTTTCTGGGCTTGTCTAAGAATCTTACATAAAAAATAGACTCAGGCAGTTTCAAATCCTTTCCTACAGTTTTATTCACTACCACCTTTTAACATTTTGATACTTTTCAACTTCTTTTTTTAATGTAAATACATTGTGAGCTCAACCATTTTTTTTTTTATTTAAGGGGTGAAAAATGTAAATGTCAAATTATTAGTATGCGCTTACTGTATCTAAGATTACACTGCCTATAGGGTAGATGTAAGCAATTCATGTGGTGACTTATGAGCAGCCAGAGACGGTCCACAGTAAAAAAAGTTTACCCCAATATTTCGCCAGACAATTTAATGTATGTGTGTTATTTAAAACCACTGTTATAGATAAAAAGAATTTATGGCAAATTAAACAAGTGCCAATGCACAAATTATTGTCTAGATAAGTTGCTATAAAATATGTTTAATTTCTTATGATCTGTACATAAATACAACAAAATTGCGAAAAAAAAATTTAAAAGAGATAGTACTATTACATATTCACACTCATTGGGGTTTCACTAACCCTATATTGAATTGAGAAAATCCAGTGTTTATTGATCTTGAAAATATTTCAGTGTAGAATAAAATTTGAATTGTTAAAATTTTGTATGATTCCACATGTTTCGCCACGTTTTGCCTTTTGGCATCTTCAGGCATTCACACAACTGATATTGAAATTCCATCAAGCACCTTCAATCGATATCGTGAATTACTTCACTATAGACTTGTTTAGTCGCTAGGGTTAAGATCCTACTGCTGACCTTAGATGCAGAGAATTAAATGCTTTGTTAAATATTAATTGCTTTGTATAGGTTTCCACTTAAATAATTACTTTAGAATCAATATAAAAAGGCTCATCCGAGTCTAGTTTTCTCAATTTAATTTGGTCAATCTGTAATGGTGAAATTTTGAAAGGGCACATTTATTATTATTTGTGCCTACCATTTTTTTTATTAAATATATTTTTCTAACAGAATTCTAACTCTAATCTTGTGACGTGTATTCTTAATATAATACCAATAATATGAAAAACAAGAAGTAACTTATCAATTAATTTTATTTCATTTAAAAATGTAGATTAGACTGCACTGATACCATCAAAGTGAAGGATATTTTATTCAACACGTTTATGCATGATTTTACCCAAATACTTTTCACTTTTTTCCTATATTACAAACTGGAAAAGTTGAGCATTGCTAGAAAATTTACTTGAGGAATACAGTAATGCCAACCGCATCAATGTTAATATTTTATAACGGTCAATAGTTCACAGTCCCCCAGACAATCTTAGACCTAGTGAGGCATATCAAAATATTGGAATCGCAGTATTTATAATAAATCATCACCATCAAAAGTACTATCTCCGAATACTCTCTCCACCCCTCTGCCTGAAGGGGCTTTCCTCGAACTCACCTTCTTAGCAAACATCAGATGTTCACATCTCTGTTCATTCGGATAATATTTGACCTACCGCTTCTTCTGTGACTTTTTAGATAACTGAACATTTATCTTTTCACCAAATAATTTGTATTATACAAACCTTGCTTGGCCAGGGCGGTCTCCTGGTATCAATTAAAGACTTTTTTCTAAATATACAATTGACCAGATCATATTGTTTGAAGCCAGCAAATGTCTTTTCAACCAAGATATTATGTTTTATACCCCCTGAAAACAATTGGTAAAATTTGCTATTTTTATTCCATTTTTGGTCTGTTAACATGGCAGAGAATTCTTCTTTCGGTAATATTCAGGAGCCAGGTTTCCGACACAAAGATCAGCGTAGACTTTGTGAGTGCTTTTTAAAGTGTGTTCTTAATCCAATAACATAGGACGCTGGAATTAATCAACTCACTGTATGTATTCAATTGAAATGTATTAAAATTATCAATTCGCCCATACAAAACATTACATTGCGTTTTAAATAGTGAATTATCTTAAATATATGCATAGTGGTTTATTTATAAACTGTTATTATGTCGATGCACTAAAATGAGTCCAATATAATATCTCTATGTACATTATCATGGGAAAAATATGACAACTGTTGATAATTATTAATCAAAACAACACTAACTACATATGATTTTGTTGCCAACGATCAGTAACACATTCATTGTACAATTTTCGCAGTAACCTATAGGGGAATGTTTTCTTTTATTTTTTATTTTTTTTACCAGTAATATGTGTAAAAAATTATTCATAGGAAAACAAAAAAACAGGTTCTAAATGCAAGAATTAAAAATCCTCTCGGTGATGCTTTGCAATTAGCACCTATTCAATAATGATTTGCTATTATTTAGAATGAGAATGGTTACAAGTCAACTGTTTTTTCTCTGACATGAAACATAAAAAAAAATTAATGAAATCATGCCGACCACTTACATAACCGTATTAATTTTTATTTGTGTCGCAATGAAATAGTGCTGTGTCAAAATTAAGCTTTCTCTTATCTTACCGAGATTACACCATATTTATCGAACTACTTCAGCTGGAGATGTGCATCGTAAAAATCAAATATCACTTGTAGTGCTGTCAGTTACCCATTTGGCCTGTTTCCTCTTTCCATAGGCAAAAGCAAACAAGCTAAATTATAGTATATTTACCCTGTATATTGAGTGTTCATTTCATTTCATTTCAAAAACACCAGTCATTAAAACTTCTTTTAAACACTTGTTATATAATCTGAAAAACTAACTCCTCAAAATTTATATAAAGAAATATCTTTGTTAAACAATTTAAATACTAGTATTTTAAAACATAATTATGATAATTATTGTAGCTTTTATATTTTTATTTCAATGATAAAATTGTTGAGTCATAACAACATCATTAAAAATCATTTCTCTTTTAAAATTTTACTTATCAACTGGAAATATATATATTTTTTAGATTAATTCAAATATATTGACTCTTGTACAAAAAAAAAATGTTAATTTAGCCAGCGGAGTATCACATTCTAATTATGGTCTATTTCTTCAAAACTGTCCATGTCCAAAAATTTTAATATGTGATTTTATGTTAACAGTAAAATGCCATGAACAGATCACTGATTTTCTCCAAATGCATAAAAAAGTTAAGGTCAAGTTCTAAGAAATAATTTGAATAGAACAAGTTTGACCCTTTTAGTCCCAGCCTATTTCAGCTAGTATACACCAAGTAAGTCTCAAGCATTTATTGTCAAAATAGTATTGGTATATGATGTTGTCTTGAAATCGGATATAATACGATTAGAAATTAAATATTTTCCTATTGTTATATACATATACGATTCCATAGAATTATTTAATAACAGTTCTAACAAAGGTGAAATAATTTATGATATCGACTGAGGTTGCTTGATGGAATTTCAATATCAAATTTGAATTGTTGAAACATTGCATAATTCCATATTTTTTGTCACTCAAGACCCGGGATTTCGGCATCTTCAGTCATTCTATCAACTGACAGAATGATAGAATCTCTGAAAATGTCGAAATGCGAGACCCAGGTTGTGAGTGAAAAACATATAGAATTTTACAAATTTTTAAAAATTCAAAAAATTATGGTTTTTTTTATCTTAGCTAATGTTTATTTTTGAAACTCATATTTTGTGGTGTTCTTTTTCTATGGTGTGGACGGTGATAACTTATCTTCAGACATTGGTTAGAACATACATAAATAAAAAAAATAGTTAAAACCAATAGTGTCAATAAAAACCACACATTTTGATTTTAAACTTGTATAAATCTAATAATGATTTTTTTTTTAATAACATGACATGAAAGTAAAATATATCTTTCGTAAAAAAAGAAATGAAAAATGAGATGAAAAAATATGTAAATATTGGTTTTGCAATTGTACGCAAATTGATAAAAGTTTATTATCATAAATAATTATCAAGAAAATAATCAGATAAATATTTCTAGACTTGGGATGCAACCTTTTAAACTAACAAAAATATATTTAAAAAATGATAAAGATGAGTTCTCAAATATTTCTATTATAACAAATTTTGAAATTTATTTTTTCTGGTTAGCACTGAATATAATTTGTAAAATTAACACGATATTGTAAAAAATGTATCACCTCCAGATGCTCAATATGCATTGTTTTTAAATGTGATGAATCGCAGAGTTAGTAAAAGATTATTTTGGCCTAAAATTTAAATTTAAAGAGTTTCATCATATATCGTTGGGGTCTATCAGCCCCATGGAATTAAAAAGTTTATGACTTTTACTTTGACGCTAATATTTGCCAATATGCAAGATAGCTTAAAAACAAATTGAAACAAGATTAATGAAGTAAGAATTTTTTAAGATGCTCCAGTTCAACTATGAGGGAATAGCAAATCATCAACCAAAGATTTCAAATGTTCAGTTAAAAAAAATATTTAAATACCAGGAACCCATAAGGGTCTATTTGCTAGGTCAACTTTTACCATTTTACTATAGAAGCTGACAATTAATTAAGAGAGTTACATAAAATTCATGATGGTTTTTACGGAGAATATATTCTTCTTTTTGTTCAAAATGTATTCATAAATAAAAAATCTGAACATTTGACATGATGGTCGAACCGAATTTAAGCAGTATATATTGTGATATGTGTTATGGAAGTTTATTAAACTCAATTTAGTAACATCGATGAATTATAAATTACCATCGTATTGAGTAGTGACATTGAAATTACTGGTTTTTCTCTTGAATCTACTTGTCGTTATTTTTTTACTAATAGTCTTTTATTTACATCATAAACACTTTTTTAATTCATACTTTGTTCTGACGTATTATATCCTTTTCATTCCTCTGACTCATTTTCTTATTGTACAACTAATTGTTTTCTGCGAGAATTCACAGCTAATCGTTGATAGATATTTAAAATGCCTCAAGTGTTCTTCAAATCTACCATTATTACATCACTGCATTAGGTTGCAACGTAATACACCACCGGTATGTTATATTTGATTTTGTAATTGAATTTTGTTATAAATGTTGTAATGTTTAAGATATTATAGCCACCAACCATCACAAAAAAAATCAGAGCAGGAAATTTTTCAAATATTGAATCTTTGCTTCTAGAAAAATTGATCACAATTTAAATATTTATTTTTAATATTACAGATATGTCAATGAAAAGAAAATGTGTCATAGTTTCATTAAAAGACAAAAATAAGGAAATACGTTATGATTATATTAGACAATGCTTCATCCCGCCCGTATTCAATTTGGGGTACAATTCATGACAACTTATATGTCTTGAAAGTATTCGCAATTTGGCAGCATCAAAAAGAAATGTTAGCTTTAAATCTATAATTGATTTTTTTTAATAAAAAATAATTAAATATTAAAGCTATTCATTAATCTAAAGAAGTAAAAATGATTCAAACTACATGTACATGTATATATAAATATATATTAAATTTGAATTGTTGCAACTTTGTACGATTCCATATGTCTTATCACAAACGACCCGGGCTTTGCCCTTCGGCATCTTCAGGTATTCCATCACACGGATGAAACAGAACTGACGTAAAACAAACAGTTAGCATCGTATATATATTATATTAAAATCATTATTAACAGGAATCTACTTACCAATAGGCAAGCAAAAGATTGCAGCTGAAAAGAATGTAACAATAATATGAAGATGCCGAAGGGCGAAACCCGGTTCGTTTGTGATAAGATATATGGAATCGTACAAAGTTGCAACAATTCAAATTTAATATTGAAGTTCCATCAAGCACCTTCAGTCGATATCATAAATTATAAATATATATATTCAGTATGAATCACTTTTACTTCTTTAGATTAATAAATTATTTTTTATTGAAAAATTCAATTATTGATTTCTGCTTAAAGCTAGCTTTTCTTTTCGATGCTGCCAAATCGTGAATACTTTTAAGGCATAAATTGTCCTGAACTGGATTCTTCTTGACTCTCAAACCATTTTATGGCGAAGTCTAAGCACTGAAAAGCTTCAGAATGTGTAGAACCAATATCTCCCCACTCATCAATCTCTTCTTTGTCTTCATGATTTTATTCTTCTGATGCGGATATTTCTTTAATTATTTTCTTATCATTCAAAATTTGGAATCCAGGGTTTTTTGCATCCAAATTTAACCACTCAGTTACATCTTCTTTGTTACATCCGCAATGTCTTCTATATCATTTTGTACTCCATTACTGGAACTTACTAATGGTCTTTTCAAAATCTTATTCCGTCTTCTGAGATTGAATACTTGCTAAACTTTTAGATTTATTCTCTTTGTTTATTTTAAAATATAATACAATTGAAAACCTGTATAATCGAGGTTCTTACTGTATACTATTTAATAAAATATATAAATAAAACAGTTTTTTGGAGTTTTTTCAACTAATCATTGTTGTTATGGAGTTAATTTAAAAAAATAGTGATTTATTTTAAATAATAAATTTTCACCAAGAATACACAGCTAACATCTTAAAACTGATCTGAGATATATAATGAGTATAATCATTTCCATAAATTCATGATTTATTTATTTGTTTCGTATGATACCTCATACACTATGAGAGTTGTAAATTAAACATCTACATTATATTCCTACTCTATGAAAATATCACTGGATGTAATTCTGTCTCCAGAACGCATTTATTGCTATTTAAGTTCATATCAATTAAACTCTTAACTGATTCATTTCGTATCAAAGGCATCATCGTATGAACATTGGTTTGGCCACGATAAAAGTGTTATATCATACCAAATCATGATAATATTGTATTGATGTGTCATTATTTTGCCTCGTCATGTGTTCATTAGTAATAAATTTATTTATTGTGTCATGTTTTTCCACAAATTTTCTCTGCCAATGCCATTTATGTATTCCTCTCAATTGACTACACTTGAAGCTATTCAAACAAAATAATCAGCTTGTGCTGACCTTCACATATTATGTAACATATTTAGGTATCCCTGTGTTGCTTTTTGAATAATCTTTGGATATCCTTTCTCGTGTCGTTAACGAGTTCTCAAATTTAATGCGTTATTGTTATGCTTTTAAATATTAATTATACCTCTTTGAGTCGACATTTTTGCTGAGAATGTTTTTTAATTTATAGATCACGAATACGAGCTGATTTTGGAAAAGAGTGCAGGAACAATTTTACAATATATTTTACCAATATTTTACCAGCTATTTATTCAGATTTTGTGATTATTATTTTAAAACTTGGCCGAAGGACTTTACTCTGATTAATTAGTTGACTTCAAAATTTTTATTTTCATATGATACGACCTGATAACATTTTATTCCATCAATATAAACATAAAAAAACGGTATGTTATGTATTTCAATGTGTTAGTGGTAACGGTTATTGCCATAGAATAAATTTATACATTTTTTTTTTAAATATGACGAATAATATTCTTAAGAATTTTTAATATTTTTTTATGCGTTTTTTTTAATTCACTATATTTTTTACATCTTCCAATAAGAGGGAAATTAAAATATAAAATTTACATCCCTAATAATTTTTTTCCCATTTCTATTATGCCAAATATTTTTTTCTTATGATATTTTGTAAAGTTGACAACTTGGGTGCAATCGTAATAGTATGACCTGAGATATGGTGCCACTTTTGACTTGAAACATTACCGTCGGCCGATTGCCACCTCTTTATCAGCTCACAGCAGGAAACTTAGTGATTTCACAATAAACTGACATAACTCAATGAATATAATTTACAAAATAAATACCTGAGTAGCGTAGTATTTATTTTATCTGACTCCCTAAAATAACTATTTCTCTTGCACCAATACTGCTATACATACATCATTAAATGTCTACTTATATATTAATATTATAGTATATTGATTGAATTGGCATTTACTTGATAGAACTCCATTATAAAATGGTGAAAAAATAGCAATGTATTTTAGTTCTACAAAATTATCAAGATTTATAATTGATAGCTATTTCGGCTTACACTTCATCAGAACTGTGTTTAAATGTACTTTTACTTATTTATATATAGCTGTGTAGAAAAGGTACACAATACATCTTCTCTGCTGTTTTAACACCATAGTATCATATTGTGCACACATAAGTATATGTATGCTTAAAAACAGTTCTGATGAAGGCATAAGCCGAAATAGCTATCAACTATGTGTGTATATATATATATATATATCTTATAAATTTTGTAGAACTAAAATACATTGTTATTTTTTCACTGTGTTAATATCATAGTTGATATAATAATCCCACCTTCATTTTAATTTATCAGTGAAGAATTTCAATCGATGCCTACTTTATAATTAATTAATATAAGATACAGTTAATTGTCATATAAAAAAAAAATTCCACAGAGTAACTGCCAAACTCATCAAAAATACCTATTCATCTTTGTTGATGAAATAAAAAAAAATCATCACAAAAGTCCTCTTAATATGAATTCAACATTCAGGATTGAGCTTATAGTTGAAAAAATAGGTAAAAATGTGTCTACTGTATATAATTAGTTATCAACGCAAAATGTTTTAGTACCTGTATCACAGGCCGAGACAAACTGAATTTTTCTTAATCTCACTTTCAAAAGGATCTCATAATATTGTATTTATTTTTGTAATATTATTGTTAGAATAATTGCTATTCATTTGCATCTAAAGATAAGATTACATTATTATCACTGTTGGCGTTTTTCGTATCTCATTTTTATTTATCATGTATCACATTATTTTATAATAATTTAAATCAACTGGTAATTATAACCAATTTGAATTGAATCCAATTTGAATCACTTTCTGGTATTTACCTGATTATTTATTAAAATAATATTTATGTCCATCTATTCCCAGAGCTGGATTTAAACTGTAGACTTTTATAATAAGTATTTGGTGCCCTGATATACAAATAATTTATTTCTTCGCTTAAATTAAGCAAGTAGTAGTTTTGGTGCAATTGATTCCAATAATATCATATTTCAATAAAAGGATCTGCCTACTTTTTGTAAGCCCGTTCTCGAGTCAGAAATAGGTCTGGTTTATATTTCTCCTAGCCCTATTGTAAATACAGTCTTGTTTATGAACAAAGTTAACCGTTAACATAAAAATGGTATAAACCATCGAATGAATTTCCTGCTTCATTGTGTAAATTTGTACTTTATTGTGAATTGATCTCTCATAATTATACCAGATATTGTTGTGTAACCTTGTCATTGCGAAGAATGAAAGATGTGCAGCATTGCTAACATTGCTGTGCAATTTAAAGCCTTTGTTCCAATAGATACATCAAATTACTTCAAAGTAATATATTATACTATCAAACATTAAAGTTAGAACATTGTTATCATGCTCTTACCAAGGAAGCTCGGATATAAAATCATTGAACCCTCATTGAAAAGATTTTGATTATTTTTATATTCAATTTATTTATTTGATTATGTAAATATTTAATTTAGTATTAAAAAAAACATTAACATCTTACATAGTGGTGCAAAATAGATTGTTTGATAATAACCTATTAAAAATAATATGTTCACGCAGTTAATTATAGATTGCTTTATTGAATGTTTTTCTGTGGAATTGTAATATTGATTAATATACACTGTTCACTCCTCAGGTTGAGCTATGAAAAAATTAATCACAACTATTATTAAACAATTCACATGTTTTTTTTTTTTTATTACATACTCGTAATATAATAAATGTTTAAACTATATATAATAATCACCTATTCAAAGTTGTAAAGGAAAATTATATTAGTTTTACAAGTGCCCACAAGATTGGATATTGGGTTAATTGATTTTGTACGTCTTCAATATTTCTAATAAATATCTAGGCCAGTTTCGCTCATCACAACTGCTACTATAGTTGATAATGCCCTAAATGAACAAAACCTGTTCTTTGTCCAAATGTCGAAGTAGACATACATATTGTGGATTACCTTTTTTTCTAAATAAAAAGTGATATATCTTGTACACGTGTAAAAGATAGTACAATTACAAATTCAAATTTATTTCGAACTGAACGTTTTTTTCTCATTGCAGGATGTAAACCTCACGTGGCACACAGACAATCCGGATCTCACCCCGTGCTTTGAAAAGACAGTCCTAGTATGGACGCCGTGTGCCTTCTTATGGACGTTCTCTTTGATGGAAATATCCTACATCCTACACAGCAAAGACAGAAATATACCGTGGAATTTCCTTAGCATTAGTAAATTAATTACAACATTTTTATTGGTAGTGTTGACTGTCGTGGACCTCGGTGTCGCAGTCCACAATTCGTCAACTGATATTGTGTACGATGTGGAATACTACACACCTGTCATCAAAATATTAAGTTTTGTGAGTATTGATTTTCAATTCATTATTAAAACCATTCTTTTTTTCCATTTTCTTTCTCTGCTGTCGACCCAATTTCAATATACTACAGCTTGGACATTAGATATTGGATATATTTTTAATTTATGTTTACAAGGTATGTTGAGTACTTTTTTATGTAAAACTCTAGAAATTTGGTATTTGCTTCAGATAATTTTTATTGCCAAATTGTAAAATAATGTTATATAAATTAAACATAAAAAATTTTAAATAAGGTAAATGTTTTTGTGATTTTCATAGTTTATTAGAAATCAATATTGTGCTTTTATGAACACAAGCATTCAGAAATGGAAATAAGAAAATAAATTTATATTTTGTGCTACCAAAAAAGTAATAAAGTTAAAACTGCTTCTGAATCTGAAATATCAGGAAAGCTCAATCATTATTCTCTTTTTTTTAAGATATGCTATAATATCACATCAGAGTATCAAGAAAACTTTAAGTCACAGGAAGGGTAATTAAAAAAAAACATGTCCAAATGTATTTATTTCATTAGCTAAAAAATATTATAGCTAAAATGTTTTTTAAAAAGCAGTCTTTGATTTTTTCATAAAAAAATATTAAAATATGTATCACTAAAAAAGGTAATATTTTGCCTTGTGTAAAAATGCGTTAGTATTAATCTTAATTAGTTTTATGAAATAATGTGATAAGAGAGCACAATGATGATTTATAAAGTATTACTTTACTCGATATTATAAGAAAACCTTGAGGTCATAGGTTACATAATCTATCCTGATGAAATTTTCTAATTCATTTTTTTATGGGTCCCATTGCTTATATGAACCGAAAAGTATACACTTGATAACATAACTATTTTGATTTCATATATCAATGAATGTGCAAATGAGTTAATATTTAATGTAGTTACTTCCTTACTGTTGGTTTATTTATTATGACTTGTTTTTTTATGCTTTGTTATAATTTTTTTTAATTGCAAAATAACACCTTGAAAATTTGATTTTTTTTGTTATGTTTTTGTTATATATATATATATTTATTGATTGAATTGGCATTCACTTAGTAGAACTCCATTTTAACACGGTGAAAAAAATAGCAATGTATTTTAGTTCTACAAAATTATTTTTAACAAATATAGTTGATAGCTATTTCGGCTCACGCCATCGTCAGAACTATGCTTAAACTAACATTCGCTTATCTATATATAGCTGTGCAGAAAAGGCACACAACACATCCTCTCTCCTGTTCCAACGGCCTAGCTTGTTACTTTAACACAATGACACAAAATTTTCAAAATTCTAAATGAAACAATAGGTGTCTTTTATATATATATAATTTTTTTTTGTATTTCAGTGTTTGTGTGGAGCTTTTCTATACTATAACAGAAAGTATGGACTGCAAACATCTGGCTTACTCTTTCTATTCTGGTTTTTACTGGCGTTATGCAGCATTCCTCAATTTAGATCTGAAATTATGAGAGAGATGGACAGAACGGATCCAGATGCCGACATATACCCCTTCATCAGTTTCATGATCTTTTTCCCATTGGTGTTGATCTTATTCTTTTTGAATTGTTTTGCTGATAAAGCTGCTAGTGAAACCGCTTATCCACCGCAAAAGGTGAGTTTTTTTCTGCTTTGTATTTATTTTACATGATACTATTGTCACGTCACTTGATGACAATTGAAAACTATGAAGATTCATTATCTCGAGATTGGAAAATGTAAGGAAATAATGTCAGAAGTTGATAATAATTATTCTTGTTTTTCACTATCTCAGTTTCAGACGTACTTGCACAAATGTCACTTAACTTTAAAAAATATATCTGATAAAGCTAAAGATAATTTTTCTTTATTACTGAGTACTATTATTTACCCTTTGAAAATATTACACATCTTTTAAAAAAATTGTATTATTTGTTCAATTATGGATACTACACATGTCTATTTGTATTTTTGGCAATCACATTATGTCTGTTATTTGTCGCATATAAACAAAAAGATTTTGTAAAAATTTATTATTTGAAGACAAATCTTTAAGCATACAATACATGGTGTACAATCGGCTTAATCCTGCTTACCATTGTAGAATCAGTCTCTGTAAATAACCACGTGTGGTTAGAACGCAATGATCTAGGCCAAAATCAGAAATATTATGAAACCCTCTAGATTTTTAAAAAGAATTATGAATAAATTCATTTCCATTTTCATCTACGCATTTATGGATTCTAAAAACATATTTACTTTTTAAAATTACAGATGATATTCTTCTCAACTTGTAATAAAAAAGAAAGTTTCTGTAGTCATATGTGCAGTAATAGTAAAAATATAACAAAAAAAATAATGTAATGAATTACAACCCTTTGAAGGGTTAAAAACTGTTTCAAAAACCCTGCATTACTATCTTGTATGGCAATAAAGATAAGAATGAGATTTAAAATGAGAACTAACTGAGAACAGTTGATTCAAAAAATGTATAAACAAAACATCATATTTTTTGTTGACAGAATGATTCAATATCACTTTATTTCATTTTTATGTAATGGGTCAAATGTTGAATATACATTTTGCTAATTTGCACTCATTCAAAAAAGGTTTACCACAACATCTGTGAAATAATGATATTTATCATAAAAAGCTTCCATTGTAGATAAAAATGGATAAAGATATAATATTTTATTTATATCTGAATGGAAAAATAATCTTATATTTTTTATTGTAATCTCGATGACATTTTATTTATAATAACTTGATATCACAAATTTATTGTAAATTACAATGTGAAATCGATGATAAGCCTATTTTTATTGTTATTAAGAATTAAACAAAAAATAAAACAAAGCTTTCTCCGTTATATTGATATTCAGTATAAAGAAACTATCATACTGCTTGATAATGCATTCAATGAGATATAAGTCAACAGAGGAACTCTCACATATTTTATCAAATAATGCATTATCTCGCAAAGCTATTAAATTACAAGTGGGCAGCTATGCGTTGTCATACATCACACAATTATGAAATTTATTACGACTGTTGCTTTGAGTGAAAGTTTTTTTTTTATGTAAAAGATAAAGATAGCATATAATGTCAAAAGGGTATTTATTGAATTGAAGATATCAGTTTTAAAACACATGTGCGAATCAATTCCATAATTGCAACATGTGTGTCAGCAATAACACACCGCTTTACGGGTGTATGGTTTTTTTGTCTAACATTTTACAATCCTTCATTTTTACTATTTTTAACACATATTGTATTATTATTTTACACTGAAAACTCGATTAATATGAATTCAAACCATTAGAAATAGCATTGAAAATAATGGATATTGCTGTTTTACACTGTGTATATCGTAAAGTGGCAATTTTGAAAATCAATAATTAAATCAAAATTGAATAATTAATATTGTCCATATATACTACATCAATAAGTTAATGGATAAGCTAATAGTTTATCGTATGAACTTCTTACAGACAGATAAACCAAATATTACATAGTCGTAATTTAAATTAATCGGTCTTTGTGTGGCAAATAATAAATTATCTGATTTACTTAAGAAAGTACATTTTATGACATTACTATTCACCTGAAATGTATTTTAAATAATTTATGTTTCGATCCAGGATACCATTTTTAGTGAAAGTAGCCATGTACAGTTATACTTTAATGATATAATCCACGTCTATTTTTTTTTCATTTACCGGTAAACCGGTAAGAGGTGAAATTGTTTACCGGTTATTGAAATTTGATGGTAAATTGCAATCCCTAGTCATGGATGTGTGATATGATTCAAATTTTCATAGGCTGAATAGAAAATTACATATTGAATATATTTTTTTTTCAGAATCCTTGTCCTGAGTATCATAGCAGTTTCTTATCTCGCATCCTTTATGCCTGGTTCGATTCTCTATCTTGGGTGGGTTTCAGGAGACCTCTCGTCGTTGACGACCTCTGGACGATGAATGCTGAAGACCGATCAATAGAAGTGGTACCGCTCTTTGACAAATATTGGAATCAATCACTGAAGAAAAGTGCCACGTGAGGATGTTTCTCTAACCGTTACACATCTCTTATTATACTTGTTCAATACTTTTGTGCTAATTACCGCATAAAAGTTACTAACTACAATTATTAATTTTTTTCAGAAAACAATCTGCCAAAGCGTCTTTCAGGAAAGCATCAGGCAGTGTAGACTTTGGAAATGCAAAACCCAAAAATCAAGCATCAATTTTACCCGCTCTTTGCAAAGCTTTTGGGCCTACATTTTTGCTTGGATCATTTTTGAAGTTTACCCAAGACGTTATGACCTTTCTGTCTCCTCAGATTTTGAGGTAAGAAAATGTTACAAACTTTTTAATGCTTTATTTAATGTATTCCAATAAGTTGTTAAAAGATGTTTTATATTTCATTTTAAGTTTCTTCACATTTTTTTAAAATTTGTTGAATGAAGACCGAAACTTGAATTTCTTGCCAAAAGTCAAAATTTTCAATTATTATTAATATTATCTCAATCATTGTTTTTTTTTTTTTTATTAACTCAGTGCTTGATGTCAAGCTTGGATAATTTTCCAGTGTTTTTTTAACAAGCTCAATTTCAATAAGAACTGACAGAGAACTGTCATTAAACATTGAATGTCACAGTTGTCTAAAATTTTCACTTTCAACTATGTGATTTCGGACAGTGCTTTGCAATGGTATTTTACCAAATGTGGTATAAATTTGTTTCTTCTATCAAATTACAGTAGCCAATGAATCTCAATTCGTCTTTTTTCTGTTTAGCTGGTTGATAACTTTCGTCGAGGGTGAAGAGCATGTATGGAAAGGATATATGTACGTGATTCTTCTCTTTGTAACCGCCGTTATTCAAACTCTAGTCCTCGCTCAGTATTTCCACCGGATGTTCATAGTCGGTCTCAGAATCAGGACGGCTTTAATAAGTGCCATCTATAGGAAAGCTTTGAGATTATCAAACACCGCACGAAAGGAATCCACCGTCGGAGAAATTGTCAATCTTATGTCAGTGGACGCTCAAAGGTAATCTTATTCATATTATTTATATACCGTAGTGTCACTTGCCACCTACCTGCCTTGTGTGGAATTAATTTATCAATTAATTCAAAATTAATAGGTGTAAATTATGTATTCAAACATTTTATTGAACGGCATCTGTTTCCAATGTGGAATAGAATGACCCTCATCAAATACCCCATCTGTGGGTATTTAAATGAAAGTAAAATATTTTGTCAGTTGCTCATGCTTAGTAAGAGTATATGTATATACAATAGATGGTTGGACCTGTCGCCATTTGGTCATCATCATTTTTTTTGTCACAACGTTCATGAGTTTAAATGCCAGTAATGACAGTTTCATAAATCCTTATTGGTCTCCGTTTAATCTCATTCTTCTAGCCTTACAGTGGAGAAGAATTTTCGAATGACAATCGGAGATAACCTACATCAGGAAATCTGTATGTTACACATTGAGATGGTTATAAAAAAATGATGGAATGATGCATTGGTCGTAAACAGATTACTCTATGCCCCTTTTGATAAGCAGTTTAAGCAAAATTGAAACCATCTCGGTTACCCATGTTCAGAGCTGCAAATACGCATACACGTTTAGAATTCATAAATATTATTATATTTGTTTAGGTTCATGGACCTGACTGCCTACCTCAACATGATTTGGTCTGCCCCTCTTCAAATCGGTCTCGCCCTTTACTTTTTGTGGAATATTCTGGGGCCATCCGTGTTGGCCGGTCTGGCTGTCATGATTATACTGATCCCCATCAATGGCTTTATCGCCAACCGTGTGAAAATACTTCAAATTCGTCAGATGAAGAACAAGGATGAAAGAGTGAAACTCATGAACGAAGTTCTCAGTGGAATTAAGGTATTATTTTTTAGCAAAATAAATAATCCATAAACAGATTTTAACACCTGTGCATAAAATATCACATACGGACTACCTGAAAATTAGTAATTTGCGCAACTATCACTACTTAATTAAAAATCAAACATTATTACCAATTTATTCACCCTAGACTAGATATATTCGCCACATTACCAAATCATGCTGATGACTTATCTTAAGCAGATGACACTACTAGAGCAGTTAAAATCCCTAACTGAGCGAACTAAGCGCACTCATAATTCGCCTTTATGCTCATTTATTTTATTCAAAAAAAAATTGGCTTTACAGTAATTTTTAATTTAGTTTTCTGATGTAATTATGCTTTCATCTAACTTCACATGTTATGTCAACCCATGTATTAATTTATAACTGATTCTTTTCAGGTCCTTAAATTGTATGCCTGGGAGCCAAGTTTTGAAGAACAAATATTGAGAATTAGGGACAAAGAAATTCATGTCTTGAAACAGTCTGCGTATTTGAATGCCGCCACTTCATTCATCTGGTCCTGTGCTCCATTTTTGGTGAGTAATTCAAACTTTCTTAAACATATTTACCCTTTATGGACTATTTCAGTATATATGCTGCCGAGTGGTGTGACATGATGTGTGTTTTCAACTGCCACTCCCATATTTTTTATTGAATTACTATTTTATCAGCAACTTTTACATTGGTTACATTTTTTTTATTTGTTTGGAATCGCTCCGCTTCCTTGGGTCAGTCAGTGTCAGTAGAGAACCTAACACCCTACGGACTTAGGTTGTAATCTGAGGCAATGGGCTTTAGGAATTTAAAAATAAAAATGAATTTATTCCTTGAAATAACAGGTTCAGTTTTTACATTGCAAATGCAATAAAATTAAAAAAAAATGTGTTTGTATTTTTGTGTACTGATAAAAAAATTTGTCTTAAAAAAATCTCACTTAATGGGTAAATTAATAAATATTTGAAGAGAACCTCAGCATAAATTGTTATTTTATCATGTCGCATTACATGCAATAAGAAAAGAAGGCTTATTGAAATGACGTGGTAGTCACCAACCCTATTATGGTTAAAATCATATATTTATTGATTTAAGTTTTTTTTTACCTCTGTATATTAGATGATAAGAATGCCCCTTAATATAAAACAGGGTAAATATTTTTTTTAAGTAATCATAGCTACTTGGGCTGGTCAAAGATTTGCAGGGAATTAATAAATAAAATCATCTCTCTGACAAAAAATCGTTATGACTAAATTAATTCGGCTGTGTGTGTGTCAGTCGCATACAATTAAACAATGGTTCACTCAATGTTCCTAAATTTATCAACAGGTAGGCAATGAATGAGCTTAGATCCAGTTGTAATTTCAGTCAAAAATTTTGTTAATTTTGCATGAAATGTATTATTTTTATCTTTTTTGTGTTTTTTCGCTTACATGTTGTAAGAGCATGAAACAAGAAAACGATTCAAATATGTCAGTTGCCTATACTCTGTTCATTATTTAGAATTGTTTATGCCTCTATATGTTAAAGGATTTTTTTGACTGATCTGTTGAAAGGTTACCATTTTCACATTTATCACGTACGTGTTTGCCGACGAGAAGAACGTGCTGACTCCGGAGAAAGCTTTCGTTTCGCTCACTCTCTTCAACATTATGTACATGCCTCTCAATTTGCTGCCAATTTTGATTGTTTTTTGTGCAGAGGTATTTTATTACAATGATTTTCATTTGGCCTTCCAGTAGCCACCGCTCGATTATTTTCTTCCAGCCAAACTAACACGGCCGCCTCTTTACTAATAGGTTTATCTAAACAACCAACAGACCCTCGAATACAAAGAGTGACCTGTTTTCTTTAAATTATTCTTTTTTACATTGGTTAAACATATCTGAATGCGAGAGTTTTGGTACTAGGTGGATACATAACTCAAATATATCGGGCTTAATTTGGTTAGAAACAAAATCAAAGATCACTGCATGTCAACTATCTTGCAAACTCTTTTTGTTAACTTCTGGAAAAAAACAAAGGAAGTAATATTGCTGTTATTTCAAATCATATGACGCGATAATGAAACTCAAGATAGAACTTGTTCCACTCGGTTCCACAATTTTTTCGCATTATATTCATAGCAAACATCCTTAGCATTATTTAGAAGTGAACGGTGGAGGTTATTTCATCATTCATGTATGATTCATTCACTTCTTTCGCTGATCTCTCACTGCAAAATTGATCTATGGTACTTAGGTGTCCCTGGTAACATTTGCAACCTTCGTGTTATCCGACCCCAGAAATGTTCTGGACTCCAACACGGCTTTCGTCTCTCTTTCATTGTTCAACATTCTGCGGTTTCCTCTCTCTATGCTGCCTATGATGATATCTAATGTAGTACAAGTAAGTCTCCGGATTATGCCCTTTTTAACATTTCACTCGATCACCTAGTGAGTAGCTGCTAAAATAATATCTCTTGTCGACTGATAATAATTTATTTGCCTGTGGTATATTTTATTTCTGGCTTTAATGGTGTATCGAGAGCCAGTAATTGTTTTAATTGTGATTATCAAGTATTGTTTGGTGAAAAAGTAACTACTTTGATAATATTTCTATGAATTCAGTTATTTTTTTTATCATGAGACAAGTGCGCACATAAGTTGAATTTACACTTATTTTTTGTGCTTTTTTAAAATTCCATTTATATTAAAAAAATTATATTTTGCCAAGTAATGAAATAAATAATAATATACGTATAAAAAAAGAAATATTTAGTGTGGGAAAATTGTAAATTCACAATATTAAATTTAAATTTAAAATATTGGATTATATATAAATCTATACAGTTATAATCAATTTAGTTTTTGCATCAAATTCAAAAAGCATTTTCTTAATGCATTGTATTTTTCAGACTGGCGTTTCTGTAAAAAGAATCAATAAGTTTATGAACGCCGAAGAATTAGATCCTGAAAGCACAGAGCATGACACGTCTGAAGGTATTTGGTCACAATATTTAGTAACAAAAACATGCTATGGAATGATAGCAATTTTCAAATTATTTTATTGATCCATTTTTATTTGTATACTTTTGAATGGTGACATTTGCGTACCTACACGCATTGGCATGTAAGTGGCTAAATCCCCAATTGATATGTCAATTTAGTTTTTTTTATTGTAATCACTTTTGAACTTCTGCGTTATATTGGAATTGTCCTTACCGATGATTCACACTTTCACATGCACAATCATCTATCATAATAATCATAAGACTAAATTTTAATTCCAGTCGATCCCCTTCTCATTGAGAATGGCAGATTTTCATGGGGCTCTGATGAACCCGTCCTGACAAATATCAATGTCAGCATACAGGCCGGGTCTCTGGTAGCCGTGGTAGGAAGCGTCGGCTCAGGAAAGAGTTCTTTGCTTTCCGCATTCCTAGGTGAAATGGATAAGTTGTCCGGACGGGTGAACACCCACGGCACAATCTCTTATGTCTCTCAGCAGGCTTGGATACAAAATTGCACTCTTCAAGACAACATACTGTTCGGAAAAAATCTCGATCAGAAGAAATATGATACTATTGTTGACAGTTGCGCTCTGAGACCTGATTTGGATATGTTGCCAGGAGGAGATCAAACTGAAATTGGAGAGAAAGGTAATTTTACCCTGTATTGGTTAATAAGGTCTCATTTTTAGAAATAGTCAAAAATTGTAAGAATTTGTACTAAATAATGGAAAAAGATTAATTGCATAACTTCAAAATCCCTCAGACCTTGACAATTAATATTTACTAATGCTTTACTAACCCCACTAGGATAGACAGAGAGAGGATACAAGACCTTCTAACCTCTGCATCTCAATGATCCTCTTTATACCTGACCTTGAGTATAGAACTATATAATAATCAAAATAGACAAATCACCGCTTCTTTTTCACTTTTCAGGAATAAATCTTTCCGGTGGTCAGAAGCAAAGAGTGTCTCTTGCACGAGCTGTCTATTTTGACAGTGACATATATTTCTTGGATGATCCTCTCAGCGCTGTCGATTCTCATGTCGGCAAGCACATATTCGAAAATGTTATCGGCCCCACCGGCTTATTGCAATCCAAAACTCGTATTCTCGTCACTCATGGTATCACCTATTTGCCGAAAGTAGACCACATTATCGTTTTGAAAAACGGAGAAGTGTCAGAATTCGGAACGTATAAACAGCTTCTCGCCAAAAAAGGTGCTTTCGCCGATTTTTTGATGCAGCACATTGATGAAATAACTGAAGAAAAACCAGGTAACTATTTTTTCAGTGAAATTACTGTAACATTACTAAAAAATGGAAAATACACCCTGTTCTCATTTTATGCTATTTTTTTTTTGTGCGATTTCGATCCTACGCAATTTTTTTTGATGACACCGTAATTTTTTTATGCGATTTTCTCATTTTTACACAATTTTACAAATGCTTAATGACAAGGACTTCATCGTTATTGCTAGGCTAATAACCATTCAAATAATGATCGTGACGAGGAGGCAAAGGAATCAACATTCAAAGCTGAAATGATTCACAAAGAATTAAAAATGTCAATACAGAGTGTAATTTTGATTAAGAGTGTAAATGATCCTTTTTACATATACAATTTCATTTTTTCATTTATTTTTTATACTTTTTCACACAATATTTTGATGTTTGGAATTTATGGAAAGTAAGGTTTTTTTTATATGCGCCATTTTCTGTAGCCAATCTATTGCGTAAAAAAAGCATTGGATGAGGATCAAATTTGAGAGGGAGTGTACTACATTATCTGTTGTTGTAATTGCTATTGTGTTTTCAGAGCTGATCGAGATAAAGCAACAGTTGGAGCACAGTCTTGGAAGTATGGAATTCTTAAACAAACTTCAAAGGGCTCGTTCTCTATCGGAAAGTGCGTCAGAAACTATGTCAGACAACAAA
Source organism: Himalopsyche japonica (assembly GCA_028555115.1). Taxonomy (NCBI): domain Eukaryota; kingdom Metazoa; phylum Arthropoda; class Insecta; order Trichoptera; family Rhyacophilidae; genus Himalopsyche; species Himalopsyche japonica. Next base: position 118,735 of record JAHFWJ010000449.1, on the reverse strand, counting down.
TCTCCCAGTGGTAAGTTTGCCCGAAGACATATCCAGCATCTTTGATGATTCTTGTAGGTATACTTATATTATAATAAATACTACTTGAAATGTTGTGTTTATAAATGAAGTTTTAAATCTATATATATGTAAATCAATGTATGAGTGTCTGTTTGTACTTTATGCATTCCTACACCATTCATCTGATCGATATGAAGCTTAACTTGAGTACACTACAGCGAAGGTTTTGGCAGACACTGTTAATAATTAAATTGTTGGTTATTATAACGAATTTTGTTGAATTTCCTTTCTTCTGAGATCGCGCAACAGGTCAACTAGTTTAAATATATATATATATATATATATATCAAAATATCTTATTTCTACCCTTGCGAAGGTTCCTGGATTACTACAACTACAAGACAACACATCTGAAAAGTTTTTTAACCATTACAAAAACTCTTTCGAAACTGTAAATCGTGTAACACTTTGAGAATGATATTTTGCATTACGTCAATTGTTCATAAACTAAATTTTATTTTAGAATAAACTTTTTTCAAAAAGGACTCGCCTAATTCTATTACTTTAAATTTATTCAAAAACTATTTATATTTCAAATAGGTACCCGGGTACCACCTTTGCAAAACTATTAAACTTTGAAGTTATGAATTTCTAACGAAATTTTGAAAGCCATTGGTTGTTTTCAAACTATATTCAGTTTTCAAATAAACTGTAATAATAGGGGCAGTGAGAACCTATTATGGATTGTCCCTGCGCAATGGTTTGATGTGTCTTTATCAGCTGTGGTTAAAGAAATTTTACATTTATAATAGGATAATATGATTATAGATTATATTTGCAGGTTTACATTTTATATTGATGGAATTATTTCTTATTTCAGCGGAACGCAGCAGTAGTGTAAGAAAGCGCACTCCAGAAAAGACCCCAGACACTTTCACTCCTCCTCCCAAAGCTGCTGACAATAAACTCATCGAGGTGGAAAAAACTGAAACCGGAAGTGTAAGTTTTTCTTACATTTTGACTCTGCTGCTATCTTGTTTGTCATTCATATGCATTATTTGCATAGTACTATGATTTTCAATTCAAAGTCAAAATATGCTTTTAGTATATTGATTGAATTGGCATTCACTTGGTAGAACTCCATTATAACACGGTGAAAAAATAGCAATGTATTTTAGTTCTACAAAATTATTTTTAACAAATATAGTTGATAGCTATTTCGGCTCACGCCATCGTCAGAACTATGCTTAAACTAACATTCGCTTATCTATATATAGCTGTGCAGAAAAGGCACACAACACATCCTCTCTCCTGTTCCAACGGCCTAGCTTGTTACTTTAACACAATGACACTAAATTTTCAAAATTCTAAATGAAACAATAGGTGTCTATGACAATAAGATTATATGTGGGACGGAAGTGATCCTTCTGGAAGTAAATCAGACCACCCCTTTGAACAGCTAGAAATAAATAGACACCAATTATCACAAAGGATTCTTAACGAACAAACTAACATAATAGTATCGCCACTTGTCCAGCCGTTGCACAAAGGAGTGGTCTGATTTGCTTCCAGAAGGACCACTTCCCTCCCACATATAATCTTATTGTCATAGACACCTATTGTTTCATTTAGAATTTTGAAAATTTAGTGTCATTGTGTTAAAGTAACAAGCTAGGCCGTTGGAACAGGAGAGAGGATGTGTTGTGTGCCTTTTCTGCACAGCTATATATAGATAAGCGAATGTTAGTTTAAGCATAGTTCTGACGATGGCGTGAGCCGAAATAGCTATCAACTATATTTGTTAAAAATAATTTTGTAGAACTAAAATACAATGCTTTTAGTATTTTTTGACAAATTTATTCATATAATATACAACCTGTGGGCGGGTAAAAATTACATTTAACATATTTAATTGTTTGTTTCAGGTAAAATGGCGTGTGTATTCTCACTACCTGAGAAGTATCGGTATCTTCCTCTCTGTCGGCACTATTATAATGAACCTGATTTTCCAAGCCTTCTCCATCGGTTCGAATGTTTGGTTGTCTGTGTGGTCAGCTGATCCAGACATGGTTGTGAGTCTGCTGCATATATAATATTTTGTAAAATACATTTCTGAGTGTTTACTGAAAGATATATGATTCAATGATATCTATACTAAATTTCAGACAGCGAATGGCACAACTGATCCACAAAAGCGTGATTTGTATTTGGGCGTTTACGGTGCGATGGGAGCCGGACAAGGTATTTCATTATTATGATCTTTTTACCTTTTATTAATTTTTTTGTTACCTTATTTAGCCAAAATATGGTATCTGCAAAGTTAGGGCAAAATGTTTTTCAGAAAACTTTATCAATACCTGAACTTTTTTTTTTTTCTTAAATTATGGAACTCGATTTTGTTTCGCTGGGTTTTTTTTTTTAATGTATATCATTATCAAATAATTGATTGCGAGTGATACTCAAAACGAAATCTGTATGGTATTCTGTGTTGTCAATTTATCAAATATTAGATACGATCTATTCTTGGGGCATGTACGTGCATCAGCTGAGCATCATTTATTTTTAAAACAGTAAAATATTAGAGTGATCTGTTGACAAAATATTCACCCTTTGCTACAATGCTTTCATTTGAAAATAATCTGATTCATTCACGCGATTCATGGTGAAAGTTGCTTTCTTGCTTAATCATCATCGTCTAACAATTCTTAAATTATAAAAAAATGTCTTGAAAATTAGTGAAATATTTGCGAAAGGTTGTGGATTTACAAATTATCTTGATGTGTATTTTCACACCTATATATTTTTCTATACACTTCACACAATGCTTTAAATATTATATGTATATAGTATATGTTCATACATCATGCTCAATCTTATAATACTGTTTCATATATTCTCATACCTGTATCTCCTAAAACCACATCATCATTTTTTAATAATGTAGCTTCTTTGTTATGTGTTCTCCAATGCATACAATTTTTATAAATGAACGTATTTTTTTTCTTTATCTCGGGCGTCTTAATAATTATTTTTTTTGTTTCTTACTTAATATTGCTGTAATTTTAATTCTTTTGCCACTATTTGACGATGTACTTTAAATTGTTATTTTGACAATTGTCTAATTAAAATTCTGTTATTTTATCAAAGCGTAGAACCCAATTCTTTACATACACCTAGAAATCACATGTAATTTGGTTCTTCAAATACATTCTCTTGACAATATTTTTAATTAATACCAACTTAGAAACCATCGGTGTGTAAATTTGATTATATTAGATTAATTCCAATGTGTTTTTTTTTTTTTTTTTTTAAATCCGTTTCATTAGTTTGATGTTACAATAATTCGAAAAAGTCAGATCGACAATTTATCTTTAGAATAAAATTTCAAATGACTTCACTTTTGGAATTAAAGACCACATAATTAAGGTCATTTTTAATCATCAGTTCGAGGTGTCTCATAAATATTATTCTACTGTTAGTGGAGCTTACTGGATGAATTTGAAATAAGTTTTCTTGCTACCTATACTATTAAAAATCTATGGCATGATGTGGAAGTGATCAATTGAAATCAAGTTGAAAAAGGACCATGGTTTAGAATGATATAACAAACAATTTCAGAGTTTTCTCATATGACTAGCATAGCATAGTACCACAACACTCATAAGATGTATTTATATTTTCTGTTAAAAAGACATGGCGTCTTTTATTTTCCATCGTATTTTTATTATTTAATTTCTCACTTCTTCAAGAAATGTACAATAATTTATCATTATTAAAATTGAACTACATACCTTAAAAGAATCTCCCATTGTTAATGTTAACTGAATGCTCAGTCTTAGTTAATCCCCAGCTGCTAGCAGTGTGTTGATTGACACTTAAAAATATAACAGAATTGACTGTGTCAGAACTTCCATTTAAAAAATCAAAAAAAAAAATTTTGTATTGAAATATATTTCTTTAAAGATGTTAACTGGTGCTTCTTGATGGAAAGAAGATAATTTAAATAATAAAAACACAGTTTTTAGTACTGTTTCCACAATCTTATAATTAAGACTGAAGAGGGACGAAACTGGTCCTGATAAAATTTAGATTAATATGAACCCACACTGAAAAAAACTTCAGCTAAGCCTTAAGTCATCTTTTAAATACACTTCAAAAAACCTTTTCGGGTTATTGGCCTCTTCTTTTTCATTAACGTATTTCCACATCTGTTTATTATATATATATATATATGTTTTTAATTAAGTCCAATCATTCTACCTTAAGCTTAAAATTACATTATGGAGTGAATAGCACATGCATATTAAAAAAATATGCTAATTTGAATTATGTAAGTAATTTCAGTCGCAAAGAACAGAGACCCACTATAGATTCCATTTTTCATTACACCAGAATTAGATAAAAATTCAAATAAACAATAACAGAAAAACACTATGAACAGTTTTTTTCTAAACAACACGGTGAAAAAATAGCAATTTATTTTAGTTCTACAAAAATTATAAGGTATATAGTTGAACATTTATGTACAACTAAAATACTTTTATAATATCAGACTTTATATCGTTCTTTTTACAATACATTGCAATGAAATTCTTGAACCTTATTAAAAAGTAAAAATTCTCAACAGCCTCATTAAATCTGACAATAAATTTGCCTTTACTCACACAATTATACTGTGCAGGCCTCGATCTTTTTGGCTATTTAAATATACATATTGACTGTAGGTGAAATAGTATATCAAATATAATATTTCAGCTTTTCTAAATCTGTTGACAATCACATTTTTCCATGACCTCTAAGAGTTTGGTAATTTTATAGCATATACATTTACCTTTGCATCATCATAATTTCTGCAGAACCATAATATCCTTCCATTTTAAGCAAAGCTTGGTGAAATAATATTTCGGATATCACACCAAATTATCAAGAATATATTTAGCATTTTTACTTTAGTTTTGAATAAGAACTGATTTCTTCAAAACTGTTGACTATGGGAAACAAGTGAAAGATTGAATAACTATTTTACAGCTATCTCTGTTTCGCAGGTCACGTAGACGGTTGTAAAAATATTAATTTTCACAGAATCCGAAAGAAGTTTGTTCAAATACAGTCGATCTTGCTTAAATGGTAGATATTCATTCTTTGATTTGCTTTAGAAATCCAAATGTTTATTTGTCTGAAGGACTGATAATCTCCTATTATAGTAAATAAATAATATCAAGCTTGTTTCATTCATCAAACGTGTTTTCGCTTAGCAAATGAAATATTTCACTGTTTGAGATCAATCCTCATACTACACATCTGATATTTATCTGCGAAAGTTATCCGGATTTTGTTGCTTGAGCAAAACATAATAGAAGGTGTGAGGTGTTATGGGTTTCATTACGTCGGCGGTGGTACATTGTGAAGTTCTCCGCTGCGGCTTTGGATTCCGTTTAAAAAGGGTTATGTTTGATGAGCACTTTACTGAAAGACATGAAAACGTGTGACAGTCTTGACGGTGTCGCTGTCGTCTCTGGCGCTGTACGTGGGAACTCTGGACGCGTCGGCCATCTTGCACGTGCACATGCTGACGTCCATTCTGCGCGCGCCCACCACTGAATTCTTCGACATCACTCCAGTCGGCCGCATCCTCAACCGGTTCAGCAAAGATGTTGACGTGCTCGACAACGTCCTGCCGATGACTCTGCGCGGATGGGTCTCTTGCTTCTTTGCGGTACGGCCACGTCCCAACTCCATTATTATTGTTGTTGTCATATACGATGCATTCTAATACTTGTTTGAGGCCTCTACCTTTTTGATGTTTGTGTGCGCTTAAACAATTTATATGAAAATATAAAACATTTTCATTGCGGCTGACGTCACTCATTTTTGATTCGCTCCAGGACTGCCCTGATGTCAGCTTTAAGTTTCTTAAATATGTGACGTCAAGCCTTGTAAAAAAAAATTGATAGTTGAATATTTTACGATTGCTTTAATGAATTCACATTTTCCCTTATAAGGTATAATACTTTAGCTTAGGTTTAAATACATAGTCTAATGTATAGGTATGAAAATACACACTTGCCTTGAATATTTAATAATTAATTATGTGTATTGGAAACGCATACTATAAGCAATAATTCCCAATTTGACAATTATCGGCTGTATCATTATTCATATGTAATTTCATCATCCGTTTTCACCACTTTCATCTACACCATTTTCATTATGTTCATTTGACACGAGTTTTCATCGTCAAGTAGCGTAGAAATCACAATTAGAGACCGATAAATGATTAGGATATTATTATTAACACTATCATTTTTCTCTAGATTAGCTTTCATATGGGAAAAAATTTTCTAATCCGGTGCTCAGAATATGTAGACTTAGTTCTAAGAAAAAAATCATTTTTAAGCAGTAAATTTTTTTTTCAATAAGTTTGCTGCAGTTACACTATCTATTTTGAGCACCAACTAAGTTTGTAAATAACTCGGGCACAACTATCTTGTCTTGTTATGTTATATATGTTTTATGATGTGATAGGGAGTGTTGAATTATACAATTCATTCCCTACTATCAAGAGTATCCGGGCACTGTAATATCAACATAAATATGTCCATTTGCATGCTTAGAAATAATGGAATTATGTATTTTAAATTAATTGAGGGCTATTTGTGAGAAAAGATTTGTAGAAGCAAGTTTGGGCCACTCACTACTTTTTGTTACCATTTATAGGATTTATTCCACATCGCTTTCACACCACCAGTTAACTGAATTTACTAGTATTTGATTTAATGTGTTTACTTTTAAATTCTCTTTTTAAACAATGTATATTCATCGATTCATGAAATTGCTTTAAGAGTGGCATATATTAATTCTTATTCAATATTGTGTAGAGTTCATCGAGTCATGTAGATTGAATATTTGTTTCAGATGTCATAAATATACACATTCAATATTCAGAGAAAAAACAAAGGTATAGCTTTGAGCTTCACATTTTTCTTTTCAGTGTTAAATCAGATTTATTACAATACTGCTAAATATATCTCAAAACGAGGACACAAACTGAACAGTGGGAAACGGGGAGAATGCTGCATTCCGATTATTTTTATGCTTAATATGTACTGATCGCTTTGTAGCTTTGGGTTTGTTTAACACAGTTTTATTGAATTATTGTTGCGCAAAAACATCTGGGCTCGAAAATTAGAAAATACATGGTAACTAATACAGTTGAGCTGTATTATTAATGTCATTTTAAATTATGATATGATTAGGTTCGATTGCCGTAACAAAAATGTTTTTAAGACCATTGACTGACTACATAAATCATCGCAGATTGGGTGTGTTTAGTCTCTAGAATGAATCCAAGATCTTTTATTTATTGGAATAAATTATAAATTTTCTCATCAAGCAACAACATCAAAGAACTCTGCATCTGCTGCAGATTGTCCAATGTGTCTTAAAATTTTCAGCAATATCTTTGACAGCTGATTTTCATGTAAACTTTTTGATGAGAACTTTACGCTGGTGCTCTAATTTTCTTTTTCTATACACCTTACAAAAGACCATGCACAATAACTTCTTGAATTCTTCTAACTGACTTTTAAAGATGGTATTTGTCAAGTGTAACGTCGTGATTTTGATTTTGAAATTTCTTAGAGCATGGTATTTTAAAAAAAGATAGTACATATTATGATTTGGCTATCATTTATGCATGGAATGTTTGTACGCTCATAACCACCTCTGAAAATAAGTTCACGATGTTTCATTTTTATTGGATGCTGGCTGTTGAATTATCATCAAAAGAAATCTCCAATACATGACCTTAAAATATACATTTTTTTAATGTGTTATATAGAGCTTTTTAGTTTCATCAATGCCCTCAACCAAAGTGCTTGTTTGCCGCCTTTTAATTTTCATGAAGCATTACCAAAAAGTACCTTTTTTCACAGTCTCGTAAATTTGAAAAATTTTATGTAAATAGCATCTATATAATTTTGAATCTGTTGTGATCTTATACAGATTCTGATGAAAGGTTTATAAAAATAATCATTAATATTTTTACAGCACTGTCACATTTCTTTGGTTCCGTCCTACTGTTTTTCGGTGTATTGAATTCTGCCCTAAAAATCCACAAATGGCTTCTCCAAAATATTTTACGAGGTCCAATGCAATTCTTCGATATCACGCCTATAGGCAGACTGTTGACGAGATTCTCCAATGACATAGATGTCTTGGACAACCGTTTCCCTGAAAACCTCAGAACGTGTATCAATACAATCCTCAGGGTATGTGAAACCACAAATGATACTTTAAAGGATAAGGAATTCAAACGACCCATTTCAGTGGCGAATGCAAACTGTCGCCGATTCCTTGACTTATATAGTGTCGTCTAGTTTTATTGCTAAATAAATTAAATGTATATTTTATTTAAATTATTTATGCAATAACTATTGATTGATCAGGACTGTTTGATAAAAGGTAAATGACAGCAGCACTACTGAAAAAAAAATCTATCTTCCATTATGTCCCCTTTCAAACCAATATATGTGAAAAAAAGTCAATAACTTTGACAGTCCAGTGTGCATTGAGTTATGCACATGAATGACATGAATGAAATGCTGATGCATATCTATCAGATGTTTACACTCAAAACACTGAACAAAAAGGGTTAACTGTCACTAAAAGCAACTCAATTTATCTTATTTTAAATAATAATGTCACATTTTTAGTACTTATTTCCACAGTATATTTTATGATTAGGACCGGTTTCGTTCATTCTGGGCAACAATCAACTGATGTGTTATTATTTTAAATATCTTTCCGTCAAGAAGCGACAGTTAACACCTTAAATGTGGTCAATTTACCTTCTAGAAAGTTTGTTGTATTTATAAAATGGATCCTGGATTTATTTGGCTATTTAAAAGAAAATGCAAAAAATAAACTTTTGTGTGATTGCAAGATAACATCAAGGAAAAACAATGAAATGCTCCGAGCATTAAGCAATAGTCCACATGGCAAAATTTTAATTGAAATTTATACTACTGTTATGTTACTGGGTATGTTCTTCATACTACATCTACAATATATTCCCACCACAACGACCTACTAAATTAAATAGTATCCATAAAGATTATCATTTTTGTTGGATTTAGTGGTTACATTGCAGAAATTTATTTTTCAATATAAAATATACTTTCTTTCTCCACTTGCAAAGCTGAAACTATGCAAAGATATGAAAAGTATGGCATACGTTTCATATCTTTGTAAAATACCTTCACACCCATCGACAACTGATTATCCATAAGAGTTGAAGAAATTCATTTATGAAGAGCTCTCGAATGTCATTGGACTAATTTTGGATCATAATATCGCGATTATATTTGCAAATTTACTGTGGCAGCAATGGAAAACTCCTATAAGTGAACGCAATTACGCATGTGTAATTATATATTACTATATGTTTCTCTTCATATTTATATAATCAATAAGGAAATTAAATTTATAATTTCTATTATATTTTCAGTATATAAATATATTGAAAAAAAAATTGTAAGAATAAATTTTGTTTATTCATATATTTTTAATACTTTTTTATGCTATATTTTGATTTTTGGGAATCAATTGATCAAATTATATGAAAGCAAGGTTTTTTATGTGAGTTTTTTATGCGCACCACTTTCTGGAAGCAATATATTGCGTAAAAAATAGGATTGGGTAATAAATTTTTTTTTGTTGATTTTCGTTATCCTCACTTATTGAACAGTCCTCGTCTTTCGTGATTCTTTAGAAATACATTGAGGCGGATGAGGTATATAGTAGGGTATTTTATATTTTTTATGTATTATGTCTGTATTTGCTGATATCTATAAGCTTGTTTGTTGTCAGAATGATAACGCTACGGTTGACAGCATAAATATACGTTTGCATATTACCTATCTACTTTACCTTCAACTTACTGTTCATTATATAGTATAGTACTTCTTCTACACAACATACATTCATGTACCTTTCCCTTTGTCTTTGCCTTTCCATCTCATATCGTTCATTGAGAGTTATCCGAAAGCCATTCGTAATGCGGTTAGGACAATCATATGAGATATTTCATATTCGAGATGTAAGTACTATAGATAGTGACGCATTGTAGAGAAGCGTAGAATGTGTCCTTGTATGTAGGCTTGGTGCTAGCGCTTGGTTAGTGATTAGGTGAGAGGGTCCGGCATCATCTGATTTTGAAGTATCCAGATGTCTGTTCCTGAGGTGACTTGCAAATTGTTTGAAATGCGGTTTTTGATGTGGTGCATTGCAGCGGTGGCTTCATTCTTTTGCGACCTATCTCCGCAACTGGGCTGCTGGATGGCCGCCAAGGTGATGCACAACGTCATGCTGAACGGAGTAATGAAGTCTCCGCTTAATTTCTTCGACACCACGCCCACAGGCAGGATTCTCGCTAGGTTTTCTAAAGACGTCGACATTTTGGATACGTCTCTGCCGCAGGAAATATCCGATTGTACCTATTGTGTCTTTGAGGTAATTAACAGATCATACGGCAAACATCTTGACACTAGTTTTTTTTTAGTACGACGCGGACGCATCAATTTTATATTAGTACAAGAGCATGTGCACAATTTAACTTAAGCACTATTTTTACCCACTGTTTAGACAAAGCATCATTTTTCAGTCATTCGAGATATACCTCTCTTTTCTTCCTTTCTATGAATATTTGCGAAATATTATTATTATCTACACAGTTACAGTTAGGCTTAGAATATTCATTGCCTTCTTGACTCTCAGAAAAGGTTGGATTCATCTTGTTTACGTACAGTTTACATCTTACTTAGTCTCGGACCCTTAACCTAACAGTGTAGGCTTCAATGTAATGTTTCATTTCTACTAAAATCATATGGCAATTATTTACTTCTAGCGTATATTGTTTACTGTGGCTTCTATTTTTTTTTAATTATTTATTTTTATTCCGTAACATGAAGTGGGAAAATGTGAATTTATTATTTCTAAAGCACTCTTATAAGTAGTAGATGACAAATGATTTGTTAAGTATTTTATTATTATTTTCGCTGTTATCGAAATAAGTATGTATTGTTTTCCGTTTTAAAATTCTTTTATATTGTGAATCATCAATGAATATAAATCAATACTCTATAATAAATTACAATTCAATCCCGAGTCTTGATATCACATCTGAAGAGAGTTTATCATTTATAGGTCATTGCCACTTTAGTGGTGATCAGCATATCTACTCCGGTTTTTGTTGCCGTGATCGTTCCCATCGGCATTGTCTATTACTTCATACAAAGGTTTTATGTTGCTACTTCCCGACAACTCAAGAGATTGGAGTCCGTGTCTCGGTCTCCTATCTATTCTCATTTTGGAGAGAGCGTAACGGGTGCCAGTGTTATCAGAGCGTATGGAATCCCTGAGAGGTATGATCAACTTCATAACTATATTTTTTTAATATTTCTAAACTGCAGCGCATCGCAAACCAGCAAAAAAAGAAAATAAAAAATTTTAATTTTATTCTATAATTTTTTGTAACCAATTTACCGCATTATGTAATATTTCAATTTCTGAAATGAATACAAAGTATAAAAATAGATTGGTTTTATCAAACCTCTTCATAGGCGGCAGCCATCGTACTTTTTTTGTGAATCTTTGTGTGTAATTCTTGAATGATGTCAAGTTGTTTATATTTATAGGTTCATTAGTGAATCTGAAGCGAAGGTGGACTACAATCAAGTCTGCACATACCCAAGTATCATAGCTAATCGCTGGTTGGCCGTAAGATTGGAAATGATAGGAAATCTTATCATTCTGTTTTCTGCCCTGTTTGCTGTTCTCGGAAGAGAAACCATGAACCCCGGATTAGTCGGACTGTCTGTCAGCTATGCTCTGCAGGTGATACATTCGACCCATTATTTATTGATGCAATTTATATATTGATCCTAGATGGCTTATTTCACATAGCTCATTATTATCTTTTAAGTGTCTTAAAATTATTATCAAATTTAAACTGCGGCAGAAAAATAATAGGAACTATAGTTCTGATGAACACATAAGCTGAAATAGCTTTCATCTATATACCTTATAAATTTTATAGAGCTAAAATAGATTGTTATTTTTTCACCGTGTTAATGGAGTTCTACCAAGTAAATGCCTATTCAATCAACCAAATTTATAAATTAAATATCCTGATTTATTTAACAGATCACTCAAACTCTGAATTGGCTCGTGAGAATGACTTCCGAAGTGGAAACAAACATTGTGGCAGTTGAAAGAATCAAGGAATACGGAGAAGCAGTCCAGGTTTGTTAACTCAAATACGTAACAAAACTTACCTTATACTTGAAAAGAGTTGGCAAACTTTCACAGACAGACTGCAGTATGTTTGCAACAATGCCCACTGCATACAATAGAAACATTCTACGACTTTAAGATGAAACTGTTGTAAAAGGTCTACAACTCTATGGCTAACAACAAGGATATAACAAATTTAAAACCTCATAGACTATGATGAGATTTCACATACAGACTTCAGCATACCTCGTACAGTATTACTTTTGAAAAACTTCTGAATCTTTTCATCCCTGTCTAGCCTGAAAAAGTACCAAGATATAATTTAGTTAAAATAACTGATATCGGACAACTTGAAACCCTCTAGGACCAATATCAGATACACATTGCGGACAATGGCTAATATCATAGGTGTAGAGGACATGAGCCCTACTGATCTCTCTACCTCAATAATACTCAATACACTTAACCTTATCACAAATATATATATATATATATATAATCAATAATCCATTTTGTCATGTTTTGCACATCTTAGTGACTTGATGCACAGTATTTTGTTTGCTATAACATATCCCACCCCTGCAAAACCATCAATTGAAATATTCATAATAATGAAATATCGGTGCACTTACAAGTACAAAAAAATGTCAATACCTGACAAAACGGTTGTTATCTCAATTTGGTGTTAGTTTCACACAACTTCCCGAGAAATTAACACAGTGCCAAATGTACTGACACTATTTACAACTACATTAGTTACATAAGTTACCTACATTAGGAGACGCATGTTTCTCGATTTACATCATTCAGATTTCAAACTTCCAGTGGCTCTAAACTTGCAGGAATCGCGAGTATATATTATTATTTATTATATAATTATATAGTAAGAATAAATGTATTATCTTTTACATAGAATGTTTTAAAAATTTAATATTGATGAGATGTGGAGTGCCGTTTACATAATTGAGAATAGGTTTTTATATTCAGCTTAAAAATATAATGAAATTAAGATGTAATCAGAGTGTTTATAATTTATTTTCAAAGATCAAATGTCACATATAATTTCTTTGAAAATTTCAATCAAAAATATTGTTTGGTTTAGAAGTTGTGTCGATTTTAAGAAAGTAATATTTTTTTGCGCTAATCGCAAAAAAACGCCCGCTACAGGCTTGAGTATATTGCTCGAGGGGCCCGACCACAAAGTGTCAACTGTCACTTCTTGGTTGATTTGCATTATATTTTAAATAATAAAAGTGATTTTTTTAGTACTATTTCCACAATATGTAAATGAAAAATATTTAGATAATGAAAAGAAAAAGTATTGTATATATTTTATTTCATGGTATATCAATGAAATTGTGTTATATATATATATGTTGACATTAGGAAGCGCCTTGGGATATCCCTGCCACCGCTCCAAAAGCCGATTGGCCAACAGAAGGACGAGTCACCATAGACAGCTTAGTCATGCGCTATCGCTCTAACACCGAACCTGTACTGCACGGAATCAGTTGCGATGTCAAGTCTGGAGAGAAAGTGGGTATTGTTGGAAGAACTGGCGCCGGAAAAAGCACCCTCACCCTTGCCCTTTTCAGGTATGTTTTTAGATTAATCACTGCACATAGTTATCACCAAAGCCCAGATGTCTGATATTTTGGCTATTGTGTGTTATCACAATTCATAATACCAATATTTTGGTATTGGGATCTATCCAAATGGAAATAAAAATTATATTCATTTTTGATTTAATATAAAAAGTAAATTTGAATTGTTGAAACTTTGTACGATTCCATATGTCTTATCACAAACGACCCGGGTTTCGCCCTTCGGCATCTTCAGGTATTCCATCGCACGGATGCAACAGAACTGTTGCAACAATTCAAATTTAATATTGAAGTTCCATCAAGCACCTTCAGTCGATATAATAAATTATAAAAAGTAAAGTTCATTCTCATGGTGGACCTCAAAAAAAGTTGCACCTATTATTCAATTTATTTTTACAGTTGTACTCAATTTCACAGTTTACATGTTTTTATTATTTATTTAATACATAATTGTTTCAAAAACTGCAAATCCATAAGTTTGTTGCTTTTGCAACATTTAAGCAATTTATAAATGATACTATTGGAAATTGGTATGGAAGTCAACAAGATTAATGACGATATTACCTGTTTAAGATTTCAATTCCAAAACACCGATATAAATATGTTCTTTAGGTACTCTTTAACCGTTACCCTGCCCACTTTTAAGTGTCAACTATCAGAAGAATTCAGCAGAAATTTTCGGTCAATTTTCCTTTATGCATGATCTTTTTGTGTATGCGAGTTATATATACCTTGTTAGTCTTATTACATGCTTAAATTATTTTAATACATACATTACATTCAATTTTACCTATACATATATAAATGTGAAAATATTCTTGAACAGGATAGTGGAAGCTTTCAGCGGCAAAATAATGATAGATGGAATCGACATTGCATCTTTGGGTCTGCATTCACTGCGTTCACGCCTCACCATCATCCCGCAGGATCCCGTACTGTTCTCTGGAAGTCTGCGTTCAAACCTCGATCCGTTTTCTACTTTCTCTGATGACGACATCTGGAGAGCTTTGGAACATGCTCATTTAAAGTCATTTGTTAAAGGTAAATTTCGCTTGATTCTCTCGATTCTGATTATCTCGCTTCAGGTTCAAATGAAACTGATATAACGGATCAGTTATAGGGTGTTAGCAGTCACGTCTTTTTTTTTCTATGCAATGGAGGTAATTTAATTATTTCAATGTGGACAATTAACCCGATTCACGTGGCTGTCTTTCATACAAATTAAATCTCTCCACGTTGCTATTTTTTTAAATGTTTCCTTTCCATATAAAGTTATAAATAGAGCAATAAAAAATAATTGGGCTGGCTTTTATGAAAGCCAGTTGCATTAGGAATGAAAAACGGCCGCGTGGATCGGGTTAAAAAACTCGAATAAATGTCTTATGTTGTCACAATCACTTTAACAAATCCCTAACAAATAACTCACTTGTAATCGCCATTAATGTCACATGTCATGGAGTGTTAAATTGCAAAGCCGCGAAGCTTGGGGTATAGTTTCGAACTGATTTGTGACTGGTGGAAATTGCCAAAGGAAGTGATATCCTACAACCAATTAACTTTATGTATGTTAGGACAAAAATCTTTGCATTTTTTCAGTCGAATATTCTGTTGATTTTAGGTCTAGCAGCAGGATTGAACCACACTATATCTGAAGGTGGAGACAATTTATCAGTCGGTCAACGACAATTGCTGTGTTTAGCGAGAGCTCTTCTTCGCAAAACAAAATTACTGATCCTCGACGAAGCTACGGCTGCTGTGGATCTCGAGACCGATGATCTCATTCAGGTAAAAAAAAAGTATTTCTCTTCAGATTGAAATTATATTCAAGGTTAAAATACTTGACTTTTGCATATTTCTAGCCCTATTGATCCAGGTCAATTGGGAAATTATCATAAATTTTATATTGTGTGTTCTGGCAGCAATGTCCAAGATCCTCTGAGATGATGCGTCTCTGTTTTTCGAGCCACGCGTCCAAACCCTACGTTGGCAATACCTTTTCTTCTCCCCTCTCTTCCCTACCCAAGCCACGCCATCCGGGTGACGCCGTTATGTATGTCATTGATGACGTTGTTTTTGAATGTGCCTGAAGTGTTACGCGATCGTCGCTACAAAACAAATCCGTAATAATCGACACGTGTTGACTATTTTTAAAGCCACTAAATTAGCACCCGTGCGTAAACCACTGTAGTGCTTCCAAAGTGACGTGACTTTTAATTTATATTATATATATACATATCGTAATCATGCGTGATGTATCGTTGGCTTCGCATGAAGACTCTGCGTCGGAAGACGAAACGAACGCAAAAACAAGATCAACCGTCCACCTCACGGCCCGAAAGAATCCCCCGCGAGTCGATAGGAATTCCTTTCGCCTCCCAAAGGAGGCAGCCCCGTCCAATAAACAACAACTGACAGCGTTGGTTGGGACTGTGAAGGAGCCGATCGTACCCAATGCGGACCCGGCCAGGATATCGACGATGATCGGCATCCAGCGATGTGGCACATCAGATTGGGCCGAGCTTTGTTACTATGAAACGCAGAAAAAATATGCCGCGACGCTATTGTTCACCGAGCTGGAAGTGAACGATAAGTCCCGTGGGTATGACCAAGGAGCTCTTACAGCTCAGCTGACGGGGAAGACGCCTTACTCGAGAGCCGGCAGTTCGTCATTGAGTCGAAATAAGACGGTACCTCTTACACCCGCAGGGCTGTTTAAGTCAATCGAAGGAAAGTTCGGAAGAGACTCTTCCCACCAACTTATAACCGAAGACATTATGCAAATAGTGTGTGGGAAGAGGGCTGAACAGATCCAGCACCGCCGAAACCATCCGGGCCAAGGTGATGGAGGAACACGTCAGGGATAGACTGGCGAAAATCCCTCCCCAGGTTGCAGGAAAGGCTGGCGAGACCTAGACCCTCGCCTGAGAATGATAGGTTGCCCTTTCGGGAGCAAGTCCCGACGCCCAGTGTTAGGAGGGCCAGCAGTGGTAGACCTTCAGCAAGGTACAATCGAAGGTTCCCCTACAAAAAAAAAAAACGGAATTGCACAAAAGAAAGAATCTTCGAGGGGGGCGCCGCCCCAGATGACGCCAAACCCTTCAAAGGGGGTTGCCTGTGACACCTTGTGGAAGTTTGGAAGGCAGAAGGAGCCCCCTTACCCCTTCTGAGGATGTTAGGGGGGGGGGGCGCATTCCATTCACCCTGAAGCTGCCCTTCTCCCTCAGACACCACAGCTACTGCGGGAATTCCAGATGCAGGTAACAGGCAAGATGCAGGCCCAAGTAACTGTTAAAGGAACTGTAAATCTTGGGAGCGGCAGACGGAACGCCCAGCTACCTCTCGAAGTTTTTAGTCAGGAAACGGATGGCGGAGAACGACCAATCTTCTACTTGAAGATGTTGAATGGTTTTCTTTTTGGATCCCAGATCTTTCAAGATGTTCAACCATGGCTGAGTTCCGCAGTCCCTGCAGAGGAACAACTGAATGATAAAGATAGACCTGCATCAGGCATACCTCCATCTTCCTATAGCGTAGCGATATCGGCAACTCCTCCGCCCTGCTTCAGAGACGAGCTGATCCGGTTCACAAGCCTCACCTTCTGTCCACAAGCCTCACCTTCGGTTTATCAGCGGCTCCAGGAATGTTCACATTACTGACGAATTGGGTAGCTGAAAAACTTCGGGACCGAGACATTCGGAGGATTACGTACCTGGACGACTTCTTGATTGCAAATCAATCCAAAACAGTCCCAACCTCTCAAGCATTAGAGATCGTAGGGTTTCTAAAAAAGCTAGGTTGGACAGTAAACTTCAAGAAGTCAATCCCTGTCCCCCGCCAGAAACTGGAATTCCTGGGGATCGAGTGGGGCACTTACACCAAGAGCATATCCCACGAAAAGTGCACAGCTCTCCGCAACGCAGTGCAAGAGATGACACAGAAGCAGGATGGTCCCTCAAATCAGCTCAACGCCTGCTAGGCAGACTAACATATCCTTCGTCACTCCCCGAGGATGGCTGCATTGCCGTCACCTACAACGACACATCTGCCAATTGCGCCATCTGCCGCCTCACCTTCGGGTTGCGATTCTAGGTCCAGCCATAGAGGAGTTGAATTGGTGGGTACAGACAATTGGAGTGACAACACCCACTGCACAGACCAATTTTTCGCCACTTCCGAACCACGGACGCAGCAGATGCAGGTTGGGGAGCTCACATTGATGACATAAATCTTCCCCCACGAGCCACCAGGTGATAACAAACATTCACTCAGAGGATCTTGGACATTGCTGCCAGAACACACAATATAGGAGTTTTACCTACCAATAAAACTCTTATTGTGTTTCCAGCAATGTCCAAGATCCAGGTAACCCCTACCTGGTGCACCTTGAGTGACAATGACATACATAACGGCGTCACCCGGATGGCGTGACTTGGGTAGGGAAGAGATGGGAGAAGAAAAGGTGTTGCCAACGTAGGGTTTGGGCGCGTGGCTCGAAAAACAGAAATGCATCATCTCGGAGGATCTTGGACATTGCTGGAAACACAATAATAGTTTTATTGGTAGGTAAAACTCCTATATTATGCAATTATTGTTGCTTCTGTATTGCTACGAGTATAAAAGGTGTTAAACAATAAAATGTATCACTTAAAATTTGTTTGCCTTGAATAGTATATATTATTTAATACTAATAATCAGTGAATTAGTTGATGGGGTGTGTTAATTTTTTTCTTTGTCCTTTACAGAGAACCATTCGCACAGAATTTTCATCGTGCACGGTGTTGACAATCGCTCATCGGTTAAATACAATTATGGATTCTAACAGGGTTCTGGTGTTAGACAAAGGCAAGCTTGCCGAATTCGATTCGCCGGAAAAACTTTTACAAAATAAAAATTCTCTGTTTTACAGCATGGCGAAAGACGCCGGACTTGTTAATTGAATGGGTTCTTATTGTTCTTGATCTTGCCTTATTGTAAATGTAAGTTTTGTGAGAATTTTTTTATGGTTTATATTTAATAAAAGGCATTGAGATGTCACATTATGATGAGTTAAAGCGATGCAAACAATTAAATATATGTAATATTAAGTTTATGTCACTCCTTGCAAGCCAAAAAGACGCTAGTGACAAATCGCTAATAATCAGGAGAGCAATAAAGAGTGAGAAGATTTTATGTCAATAAGAAGAACTTTGTTTCTTTATCATTTCTTTCCAAGTATATATATTTCAATACATGGAAAGAAGTGATAAAGAAACAAAGTTGTTCTCATTGACACAATTTATTTTTGCCCTATTTGCTTCCTTGAATATTAGTGATCTGTCACTAGGGGACTTGGTTTGGTAGGGATGATATTTACAATACTTGTAGATATGGTATCCCAGTAGAGCTTTGTAATTTTGAGCGGTATGCAGGAATGGTATTCATAGTCGTCGTGCCGGCTGTTCACTTAATGCCTTTTACTTGTGTGTGTTCGTTGTTTTGTCACAATGTGACCATATTGTGTTACTTTTTTTTATTGCATGAAAATGAGATAATATTTTTTTGATTGTTCACATTTTTATTTAATGTGTACGATGAAGACCATTTTTTTATTCTATCCAAGAATAAATAACATAATTTTTTATTATTAAGTATATACAATTGAATATTATTATATTATTGAGGTGCTCGTTGAATAAAATATTTGTAGCCTTACATTTTGTATTTTGTAAATAATTTGTAGTTCGAATATCTAGATAGAATAATAAATTTTTACTGTGCATATCCATCAGTCTAAATATACCAGTTCAAAACCTTGGGAAGCAATCAAATCTTCAAATTTAACAGGGAAGATGAAAATTTTGTGTGCAAATAATAATTTTGCTTTTGAAATGTTTCGTTCTTTAATTTCTGTCATCCCTATTTTCTGCAATAATTTTGAACAATTTTTATTTTAGAACATTTTATATGAATTAACTATAATATACTTAAAAATATTATTTACTTAAAATATATAAGTAGATTGGATCTAACATCTCTGATCTAATTGAATATACTTAAAAATTCAAATGCACTTAAGACCGCTGTCACTGCCTACTTAATAAAGACGTTTTTTTACTTAATATTATTATGTAAATTTTTTTATTTTACTTACAATATTTACATAATGTTTTACACCATGCGTTTTCTAATACGCCATCTCAGTGATTTCATTTGATTTTTAATAATTAGTTAAATTATTACTTATGGATGTTATTTTTGAGATTATTTTATTAATGTTATTTTTGAATGTTAAACTCACAGTAGTAATAATAATATTAATGATTATTATAAAACGTTTCAAACGATAATTTATTATATATTTTTTTATTTATATGCCACTTAAACCGATATAAGACTATGTATATTTTAATATTCTAGTTTATTAAAAGAAAATATTATTTTTACAATGTTACAATTCTACCTCACCCTTCGCTAAATTTTAAAATGTTTTTAATCCCACAACTTCGCCAAAAATTGTAAATTATGACTTAAAAAATAGATTATCGAGTGGTGGCCAACAATTACTTGAAGTGCCTGTAATAGAATACATGGAAATCCCCTTATGAGACATTCTTTTGAGAATAAATTTCTTTTATGCCAATATTCTGCTGAACGCATGCTACACTGCAACTTTATTTTCAAAACTGCACATATCCTGCAATCATAAATTCTTGGCTTATGATGATTTCTAATTTTTGCGCCCGGAGGAAACCCATCAGATGTGTGTCAATATTTCAAATTTACCATGTACCTACTTTGTTATTCGTAAGTTTCTTTTTATAAGCCAGTATTAATAATTTTGAGGTTATTTTGTTGACAGGAATGTTGAAAAATGATACTGAATTTCAACTCGAGCAATTCGTGAAATAAACAATATATTTTACAAAAACAGTGTGTTTTATTAAATGTATATATATATATTTAATCATTTTATAATAAATATAATCATTAACATGATAGCAGAAAAAGTATTTGTAACAAATGTCATATATGGCTGGATGATGTTACTAACCCCTCGAAATGAGCCCTCAATCATAGAGCACATAAGCTGTCACAATATTTTTTAGAAAATTAACAAACAATTAAGGTCTGACCGTAACCGGTTACCAAATTTTGAAATGAATATAAGCATCCCGATTTTCTAACAGTTGGGGAAAAATACCACTGGTAAAGCATTGACATAGGGATCTTGTTATTTCTAGTGTGTTGAAAACCCAGGATTGTCTGACAAATGTATCATTGATAAAATCTGGGTCTGGAGTTTTGGCAAATTTAAGTGAGTGAAATATTCTAACGATCTCCTGCTCAAATGGCAATGGTGGGTGAACAGTATCAAGCGGAAGAGTGACAAAAGCTCGAGCTTCTGTTAGATGGTTATTATATTGGAAAATGAGCACATCTGGCAAAACTTAAGCGGTTTCCGTTTGAATGCTGGCAAAACCATTTCTATAAGGTCATGAGTCAATATTAAAGAGATTAATATATAATCGTAATAATCAAATATCCTAGTCTCTAACCTTTAAAAATGGAGCAGGTTAGAAAAGTAGAATTATATTTTCCACTGTTGGGCGACAGTTGAGCCTGTAGGCAAAACTACCTTTCCTATTCAAGACGTGTTTAAAATTTCTGTAATATCAATGATGAGACATTAAGTGGATTAATAGTGACAAAAAGATAAACTTCAAAATATATGATACCAAGTTGTTTATTGGAAAATCAAGGTAACACAGCGCAGCGCTTACTACAACTACATGTTGAACCCTGACACATGATTCAATCGCTCTACAAATATGATAAAAAAGTGTAAAGAAATGGAAATTCTTATTATCCAAAACAAATTAAAGAAAAATAACATAAAATTTAAGCTTGTTTATTCCATCTAATCAGAAATGTCTTATTAATGGGAATTAATTTTATCTGGTATAAGTTATACAACATTTTATTAAAAAGAATAGATCATAATTAAGCATGGATCTAATTAATGGGGTTCAACATCTAGATTAAATATACTGATAACAGTAATAAAAGTGATATGCATTGGTACATTATAAATGATACACACACAACCTTGAGCCATAATTCTAGAATACAAACAATTTAATAAAAAAATTTCGTATCCTATAAGAAAAAAAATAAAGAACCTGTAAATATTATACATATAAATAATATAACTTGTGAGTGCATCGAAACAAAGTTTCTGAAGCATTTCAATGTATAATATTTATTAAAGAATGTTAATGACTATGGAATTCATTATTTTCTTTAATGTTAAAAGTAAAATAAATATGTGATTTAAAATATTGTTCTTGGTCTAATATTAGGGAATAAACCGGAGAAGGGTTTCTAGAACCTATGAGTGTTTTCTGGCAAATTTGTTCGAACATTTGGAGGATAAAAATATTTGCACTGCATATTTTCAATTGGGAAAGATCTCTTTTATTCACCATATCCACTCCAAATGGAAACCACAAGAATTGTGTTGAGGAGTATTCATTGGTGAACTGTTTGATGATAATTTGACGCAAGCAACCAAAATATTTCATTATTATAAACTTCCTGTAAATCATTCAAATATTAAAAATAAACAAATGCTGTAGATCAATGTGTTTCTTAATTAGCATGCTGTGAAATAGGCAGCATATATTATTATCTAAGAAATGTGTATATTTATATATATACTATAATACAGATAAAATTATTTATCTCTAAACGAGACAACCAAAAAAGACACCTGTGTTACAAATCATGACATCTAAAAAATATTATCAGCCTTTCATATTACATTTGTATTTTTAAAAAATGCTACTGTCAATGACATCAATGGCAGAAAATAGCTCCCTTATGGCATATTTTTACATTTAACCTCATATTCATCTTTTCTTTAAATCAAAAGATTAAATTATATTTAATGATTTACAAGTGGTTCATCTGAGTCAAGGTACTACAACTTCTTTGAATGAAATAAATAACTAAATTTACCAATTATGAATTTGCACAGCACAATCCAACAAATCATAGAAATACGAATTTTCATATAATTAAGCCATAGATCAAAAGCATAGTTTAACCCAAACATTACAATATGGTAAAAAATAGTGCGCCTAGCACTCATACAACACAGTTGATTTATTGCAGTATATAAGTGTCATATGGTATTATAAATACGTCAAGTAAAAATATGACATGTAAGGTTTGAGGATCCCTCAGTATCAACGCATTACAAAGCAAATTATATCACTAATATTTAGAGTTCACAGATCTTTATGAATTACATAGAGATGAGTGTGATAAAATAGGCATTCACTTGTCGACTCAACCAGTGTCCCCGCTGAGCAATTTGAATTCAGTAATGATTATTGGCAGTGAATGGGTTAAGCAGTATTTAAAAACAAAAGAATCCCAAAGAAGAGTCCGTCTTCGTGATAAAAACTTTCAACCGTTTTTGAAAAGGAATCAATTAAATGAATTTTTAAGATGTATAAAAAGTTTTAATATCAATTGAAAAATTTAAAGCATGCAAATTACCACCCTCCATCTCCATGCACGCTCATGTAAACCTATTCGAATCCTGATTATATGTATTCTTTCTATGATTATTATAGAAATTATTACTTATTTCAAGACTTTATGTAAGTAGTTACATGAAAATATATATTTTTATGTAAGTAGTTACATGAAAATATATATTTTCATGTAACTATAATGCGTAAATGAGTGTCCTCGATTTACCATTGAAGTATGGATTTGAAACAAGATCATTAACGTAAGATTTTTTTGTCATTTTTTATTTGAAATAATAAAATATTTATACTTGTGAGATACTGTTTACTTTGATATATTTTTTAATTACTGGATGTTAAATTTTATGTTAATAATTAGCTAATTAAATCAAAAAAAAAAGCTTAAATTTAATAAAAGTATGTATGGATGGATCCAAGATCAGAATTCATATGCAGAGTAGTCTATCAGAATCTTTTGAGGTGACAGCAGGACTAAAACAAGGAGACTCCTTATCACCTATGCTATTCAACCTAGCTTTAGAGAAAGCCGTAAGAGAGGCAATGAAAGCAGAAGGTGGAGCTATACTGAATGGGTCCCACAAAATATTGGGCTACGCGAATGATCTAGTGGTGCTCGGAGAATCTGAAGACGAAATAAAAGATATATTCACTCCTTTGGAGGACACAGCCAAAAGGTTAAATCTCCGAGTAAATGTGGGAAAGACTAAGTATTTGAAAATGACAAGAGGCAACGAACCCTCTGGAGACATTGTAATAAGAAACTCCTCGTTCGAGAGAACCTCTCTTTTCAAGTACTTGAGCTCTAATATTTCCTCTAGGAATGAGATGACTTTGAAGCTTGCTGACCGACTGAGAAGTGGAAATGCAGCGTGCTTCGCGCTAAATAGCCTGTTTAGGTCCAAAATGCTGTCCATCAAAACCAAGTGCCGGGTGTACAACGTGGTCATTAAGCCGATAGTCATGTATGGATGTGAAACCTGGGGTTTAACAGAAAAACAAGAAAAGGCCCTCCAAGTATTTGAAAACAGAATCCTCCAGAGAATACTTGGACCCGTTAATGAGAACCACCGGTGGCGCATTCGTACGAACGCTGAGCTCTTCGACCGATACAAACCAAGAATCATTCATGTCTTGAGATCGAGAAGGCTCAGATGGGCGGGTCACGTTTTACGATCTGAGAAGTCTAGAGCTCTCCATAAGACTTATGAAGGAACACCAGCTGGCACCCGACCTCTCGGTCGCCCTCGACGGAGATGGGCGGATAACATTCAAAAGGATGTTGAGAGGCTGGGGATAGTCAACAGGAGAGAAAAAGCGCTCGACAGAGATGCCTGGAGAGAGGTTGTGCAGTCGGCCATGGACCTGAACGGCCCCTAGCGGCATTTTATAATAATAATTAGCTAATTACTAACTAAAAAATGTATAAATACCCTTGTTTGTAATATGTATTCAATTCTATTAATTGAGAATGCCTTAATGATAGCCTTGTTTGTAATGTGTATTCTACTCTGTTGATTGATTATGCTCGCGATGAGCAAAACCGGTCCTGATCATAAAACATATTGTGGAAATAGTACTAAAAAATGTTTTTCTACCTTTCCTTCAAGAAATGACCACTAACACAAGGTAATAAAAGTATTAAAAATCAACATATTTTCCCTCTACAGGCCATTCAAAGCAGACCACTTGTGCTATGAACCAAGTTCACATTTCCTTTTCTCCAATATTCAATATATTAATATACGTCAAAATTTCGAGCTGTATAATTCTTTTTTGTCTAAATCCAGCAATTGCATTTCAAAGTTGTCAATATCACTATCAAAGGGAGAAAAATTTTATTCTGTTATTATAAGAGCCACACTCAAGGTGTCAAAGAACCACAGTCTGCTGACCCCTATCCTGCGAAATTTTATAAATTACAACAGAGGAATGGATAGCGTTGATCAATTGGATCAGTCCATCAGTCTTTATCGGGTGCCTATAAAAGGAAAAAAATTGAGTCAGGTAATCTCTACCCACTTACTGGATATAGTCACTTCTAATGCTTGTTTTACTAAGCATGACTCAACAGGTGACAAACATGGATCAGTTATTGTTTAGACCAGCGATACTCAACTTGCGGCCCAAATAGCTCTTATGTTCGGCCCAAAATTACAGTCACCAAATATTTTTTGATGTTCTTTTCAACATGTTTTCAATATTGGGTTGCAATTGGGCGGTTAGCAAGTGGGTATGAGCGGTACTACACTGGTGCTGTTTATTTCCAAAATATTTCATATTTTGTTCTTATGCTGGTAATTCTTCTTTAATAAATAAATATTCACAAAAATAAAATAGTTTTATTTTGACATCATAATACATACACATGTATGTAGTATAGTATGTGTTACATTTACAGTTTACTATTAATATGTTGCGGTCCACGTAGAAAAGCAAAAATCGGAATGCGGCCCTGAGAAAAAAAGTTTGAGTAAGGCTGGTTTGGACAGATGATTATATGAAGAAACATACAATCGAAAATAATGAAGTCATCCAAAATCATTAACAGTATTTAGAATTAAGCTGTAAAACAAGCCACAACTCCAAGCGCATCGAAAAATCACTGCCTTATTTTATTTGCCACAATTGGGTTCACTGGCGTTGCGGACCGAGTATGAAAACATTATATGTTGAGTGGCCACGTTTTGGACTACTAAACCACCCTCTGTACGCTATGTACTGTGTGGAATTATTTAAATTTTTCCTTTCAAACCTTTTTCATTGTTCACTATGTCATAACAACAATAAAAATAGTTTTCAATTGTAGTTTTCTTTTGGGCATTAATGGGTAAGCTATCACATTTTTTGAAAAACATATGATACTTTGCTATGAACTTGAAACCTAGTAAGAAAATTGCATCACGCAAGGTTTTTGCAATACTAAATAACCGTGATTTACAAGGGTTAAAGCTATTGTATTTAGTTCAATAATTATCAAATACTGCAGAAGTATAGATATTGCAATTTATTACAATAACACATATCACGTAGTTATTAGTAAAACGATAATTCAATCCACAAAATTATAGCAATTGTAACACGGTGAAAAAATAGCAATGTATTTTAGTTCTACAAAAATATTTTTAACAAATATAGTTGATAGCTATTTCGGCTCACGCCATCGTCAGAACTAACTATATTTGTTAAAAATATTTTTGTAGAACTAAAATACATTGCTATTTTTTCACCGTGTTATAATGGAGTTCTACCAAGTGAATGCCAATTCAATCAATAATATATAGCAATTGTCTCCATTTCAACGACAACTGGTTCAAAATGCTCCATATTTTTTATGAGTGACTTTGCTGTAATCCATATATGGAATAATCACATAATAACAATCCAAACATGTTTTTAATACACTTTAAATGTAATACACATGTTGAAAATTATCTATCAAGTGGCCCAAACAAAGATAAAAATTTACAAAAACACAAATCATGAAAATTATCTTAACATATGACATCTCACCTGTGACTAAAAACTATATATTATATACATAAAGCTTATGCTAATCTTCTGAGACTTTATGAGTGAAGAAAAATTAATAGTTTTTACAAAAAATTTGTAAAACTAATCTGATTTGCTTCTGTAATAGACCATTTCCGTGCCACAAGTAAACTTATTCAGTCATAGCCGCCTTTTTAGTTTCATTTACAATTTTTGAAAAATTTAGTTTTATTGCGAGCAAGAAACAAGCTAGGACGTTAAAACAGGAGAGAAGATGTATTGCGTACCTTTTCTACACAGCTATATATAGATAAGCAAATGTTAGTTTAATCATAGTTTTGACGATGGCGCGAGCCGAAATAGCTATCAACTATATTTAAAAAATAATTTTGTAGAACTAAAATACATTGCTATTTTTTCACCGTGTTATAAACTCTATGTCTTACGATCAGAAGAAAATTCAGAAAAGAGAATATAATTCACTGGTTTCTACTTATTTTTCTAGTGATTCAAATTAATGATAATACAGATGACTACTAACTGTAAAAAAATGGGATGGGAAGATTTATACTATATTTCTGTATAAAAAGTGGGCCTTTCAATGCCAACTAATTTAAATACATTCGGAAGCAAAACGAGGGTATTCAATCCTATCATTCCGCAGGTAAAATATTTGTAGCAGAGTTCAACAATTATTTTGTGTTTATTTTCTAAACTATTCTCTGAATTTCTCAGTTCATTCTTGTCTTTGCCTAGCAGGGTGCAGACGACGGCGTAAGACAGCGATTTTGCGATTCCCCGCGTTGCAATCACACCACAAAAACCGAGAATGGTCCTCAGAATAGCCATTCCCAGCATGTCATAAGAAGGCCAAAT
Source organism: Himalopsyche japonica (assembly GCA_028555115.1). NCBI lineage: Eukaryota > Metazoa > Arthropoda > Insecta > Trichoptera > Rhyacophilidae > Himalopsyche > Himalopsyche japonica. The sequence goes on along the minus strand of JAHFWJ010000449.1, from coordinate 90,933 downwards.
TATTCGGTAGGGAGGAGACATACCACTGACTTCCATATGACCCAGTTGATAATTGATCCATGCACCGATGTGTATTCCGGCGCAGACACTCACCACCATAGTTGTATCGCCCCTTAAAATTTGAAATTGTTTAGTATATACCTTTTTAATTCACAGTAAAAATAGCTCATTGAATAATTCAAAATTTCTGATAAAAAATCAATAAAAGTGTGATTAATTGTGAAACAGCGAACATGTGTCAACTTTATGAATAATTATTGATAACAGTATTTCAAAAATAATTTCTAGCATGTTGTGAGTCATCAACATTGCAAATAGACAGATAATGGATTAATTTTAAGTATGTTGCGATATTTACATTAATTACAAAATCATAAGAAATGTCATACTGAAAAATGAGTACAAATTTAAATGATCTGTAATAAGTATACATAAATGCATATTCTGAAGGTAAATACAACTCCAAATCAAAAATTAAAGCATATTGCCTACTTATGGATGTATATCAACAGATGTTTGTCTATGAAGATTGCAATTTACTCAGTCGCTTATCCTCCTCTTTTCGAGTATTGTTGAAATTGAAAAGAATAGAGATAGGATCAGTGGTTAGTTACTTGTTTATTTGGATTGGATAGGCGGTAGGGAATTTTAGACATCACATAAACACTCTTGACTTCGAACAGAGATCCATAAATTGATTTAAAACTGGGACTCAAGCCCATGAGATCTGTAACAGAACCCAACGACATTGACCACTACAACACAGACCTGAAACAACTTACAAGCCTTAAATACTGAGCGTATTGCTCAGAGTCCAAAATCAACCGAACTTTTAAGCTGAATATATTTACTAGGAAGCATTGAGAGTTTGAATAGAACATTGTATAAGTACATTAAAATTATCATAATTTATACATTATTATACGTGAAGAAATATAATCACTGACCTTGTGGGTGTCCATTTATCACTGTTTGGATAATAAACAATTACTAATATTGACACGAAGAGTACAAAAACAGGTGACCAACGATGGGTGAGAAGATAAGAATCGAAAACATCTACTAATGGTATTAGTGGAATCAATAGGCCAACGGCTAATAACAGCCCAGCTACAATATCCTACAATAAAGATATTTGATTAGTTTGGTTAAAGCTTTCCTGAGGTGTTTCTTGATAAATATTTACAGCTATAATATAAATGGCATTAGCAAAAGATCGTTTTTCAACACAATACAAACTTACCAGAACACTGTGCATTCCTAAATAGATTCGACTTATGCAAATCAGAGAGCACCAAAGTATTGCGAATGACAGTCCCCAAACAAATGAATATTGATATCTATTCATAGTATAAAATAGCACTGAGAATGGTATCGACACTCCGACCATCGCATGCGTTGAAGGCATCCCATATTCCAACGCCCATTTTTTTTGAAGTTTTTGAACTGGCGGCCCAGGTCTGGGCATTTTTATGACATCTTTGAAGCCTTGTCCTAAAATAAAATACAGGATTGCTTGACAAAAGACAGAATCCAAGGGCATATAAATGTATGTCATACTGAATGCTACTTCATCCATAATTGAATAATCACACACAGCAGGGTTTTAAAAATTTGTTTTCTGTATTCAACAAAAAAAAAAAAAAAGTGATATTGATTATTGAAGAAAATCGTTTATCTTTAATCCTATTTAAAAATACCCAAACTCTGAACCTGGTCATAAATTTAAATTACATCTTTACACTTAAAAGGGACAATTTTTAACAATTGCTTAATGTGTATTGCACCAATATGTACATATTTTTAATGATAGCCCAAAAATATCATCAAGATTTACTATACAAAGATTGTTATAAAAAAAAGAAAAGAATTATTATTTAAAACTAGCCCATTATATTCCATAAAGCCCAATTTTATCATTGATTTTTATAATAAAAACAGTTTCTATAGAAAATAGCAATCTACTACAAAAAATACAAAACACTTCAAAGATTCACTTACAATTTTAAGAAGCAATTGTCTCATAATTTGGATCTCAAATTACTTTAGTAGCAACTACAATGGGGTGCATTGTCAAGAAACATAGGTATCTAGGTAGGAATATAAAAAAAAATATTCAAGTCTTTCCCATTGAAAAATGAGGATTAAAGTTTTTTTTATTTTTCAGCTATCCTAACATCAAGATATTGCAATATTTCATAATTCCAAGAACTGGGAATAAGTTTGATAGAAAATATGCCTTACAATATTCTATATGCTTCAACACGAAAACTTTGTAGATTTTGTTGAAAAAATGTAGTTCTATAAAAAATATACTAATGAATAAGAAAATGTCAAATGAACACATAGGAATCAGGAAAACCCATGATTTAAGAAAAATAGGAATATAAAATGTTTATGGAAAAGTCACAATAATGTATCAAATGAGACTTTTTGAAGCAAATCATAAAGAAGCTTTGAAAAATATTCATCATAATATTTTAATCGTCATACATTTTAATGGTTTCTTTAATCTTTGCGAATTTCCACAATTATATTTCTGACAGGATGTCATAGTTTTCAGCAGCTCGTAAACATGACTTGTATGACTCATGCGAACAACTTACCAACATACATAACGATGGCCCACACCAAAACAACTCTTCTTCCAACGGCTCCATCTATGTTCCAGAACCAGAATGGTATAAAGGTTGCATAGAATATTTCATCCCCCAGGGCAGTACAAATAATAAATAAGTAATACCAAAATTTATTAGTCACAAGACACGGTGGGTCTTCGACAGTATCAGATTCTCCTGATCCATCATTATCACTGGAAACATTCGTCGATTGGCGTTCGTCGCCATACGACTCTTCGATTTCAACTTTTTTATTTCTGGTATCTACGACATTCGTGTCATTTCTATTCAAATGTTCACCTATGTTGGAATAACCATTCTTATGTTTGATAACTTCACACTCCTTCTTTTCTTTGCTATAACGAACACCGAATATATTTTGAATTTTTACGACTAATAATGGATCATCGAGATATTTAATAAGTTTACCAAACATTTTTTAAATTTTGACTAAGAAACGGATTTAAATACGTTCTCACTTATTTTGACATATCTATCTGACAACGAATCGAATTGCCAGTACTTTAAATTATATTTACCATGTACATATGTCATAAAATTAAGTAATATGGTTGACGAATAAATAAAATATATAGTCTTAAACAATATTTTGAGACAACAATTTTTACGCAATGATATTTATTTAAAAAAAAACTGATCGATAATTATATGTTTTTTTAATATCTATGTTACACGATACGCTTTTTACTTAAGTTTACAAGTAGTCCTTTGGAATTTTACTTTACAGGCGTGTAGTTGATTGATGTGACACTCGTTGATTTTACATTAATAAACTATAATCCTTTTCAAATACATGTCCGTTTGAAAATCTTTGTCCAATCCATTCTTCAGGAAGAAGCCCAAAATAATGTCAAATAAACTTTTCCTATTATTATTTTTTTTTACCATAACAAATAATGATAAATATCGAAAGACAAAATGAATACCAGAAAAAAAATACAATAAGAGTTCTATTGTGGAAGATAAAATTAATCTAAGAGTATGGACAAACTATAGATTTGATGATAATGATATCATCATTAACATCAATTACCTATGATAAATATTATAAAAATTATATTCTGTTAATGAGTCTTTGATGAAAGGATTCTACAAGAATTAATAATCAACTATTATTAAAGTACAATTAGATAATTTCAAAGTTAGATATACCTACGTATTTCAAATTGATGGATAATATTGGTACTAAACATGAGGTGATGTAATATAGGAATTTAATTTATGAGATGTCGGCTCAATGAACTAATCTCATATAAAGGATATAACACGGAAGAACGAGGAAGTCAATACTAAGAATATAACATTGATGTAATTGAGCTCTGTTAATTTCTAAAATTAATGATCCCGCATGTTTTGATACAATAATTTAACACCTTCATTCTGTATAAGTGAGTAGTTTTCAGATAAAATATGGTTGGCAAATATCTAGGTATCTTTGTTTAATTTAAATGCATCTACGTGTTCTGATATTATAATATCTTATGTACGCATGATGGATGTCGTCTTATTGTGTCAAAGATTTTTGATATATTTATTTGGTGGAACAACATTCTAACTTGGTTTTAGCTTTTACAGAAAAAAATAGAATTATTTTTTTTAGTATTACACTGAACTCTTTAAACAAAGTTCAAATCGTCTACCTCCGGCAGGTCAACAATAGTCGATCTTTTTTAAACAGCTATCTATTTTTTTCATAATTAATAGAGTCAATTTTCATGTTCTTCCACAAATTTCCAATAATTAAATAATATGGCCATAACTCTATCTTATGTCTTTTTACATGTACATATTTTTTGATACTCTTAAAATGCTGCTATGTTATCTAATATTTATAAGACTGTTTTGATTTTCAGGTAAACCATATTTAATTTTATTTCAATAAGCCAATGGTCAAAAAACTTTCTTTTAAAAATAAAATTTCATTATAATAATTGATTTTTATTTCATCAATGTCTATGAATGATGCGTATACAAATAACGTTATAGAGATAATAAAATTTAAGGCTTAATTTCATGACGATTATATTTACAATGAATTTACTAAACATCCATGACGCTTACATATTTGTATATACACCAAATTTTTAATAATTATCATCATACCTACCATACATATTATTTAGAAAAACAAAACCTATTTGGTGTTACTACAGTTGGTAAAAATGAATTGATAGTTCTAATTTTCTCCGCGACTGTTTTTATGTTGGCTGCATTGAAGCGTCGTAGTATTTTGTACCAATGAAATTACGCCAAAATTGTTCTTCTTCTTCAACAAAAGTTTGAAATCAAGTCGGGGTGGGGTAGCCGCCATATTGAGCTGTGTGCGCGCCCCGGTCAAGTGAGTCTGTACTTGTTAAAACTGTTAAGTGTGTTCTTTGTCATAAAGTTTAGTGATTCGGTCTTGGATTATATCAAATTAAAGGTATTTTTGCTATTTATTGTCTTTGATATTTTTTTAAACACACTTTTCATTCTACTTATCCACTTTTATTGATGTATTCTCTAGACGCACGCCGGTCTATAAAAATCTTATTTGTTTTTGTAATAATTTTTATCGTTCGCTCTTCATCGAGACACATTTTATCGATGATGAGTTTACAGTAGACTGCATATTATTAATGTATACAAATTTTAATACATGACTTTTAAAGTTAAGGTCGTTTGACGGGTGCAATTGCATTTACACGTTCTCTGTCGGTAGTTCTGCATAGGTACTTTTATTCATTAATTCACTACGAAGAATCTCGTACTAAAGAAATGATAAGCTCCTATTTTTTTTGTGATTGAAAACTTCGTAAAAGTAACTATGGTTTCTTAAATAACAAGAAACTATATATTTATCTTTAATATACGGATTATCTGATACGATACTTATTCAGTCCTCGTGTTTTTAAATTTTTTTTGCAAACGGTCGTTCTTTTTTCTATATACAAATTTGTCTTCCAATGTCACATTTATCCGGCCGATGACTATTATAATATTTAAGTATTCTCTCTAATATTCTTAATCAATCTGCATTTGAGAAGTAAATAACATAAAACTAAATTTTATACGTGTTTTTTTATTAGATCTAATTAAAATCATGTATACCTTAAGTGAAACAAATTACTAATACAATAATATTTGAATTATAAAGTCATCAATTAATTTTTTAATCGGTCCTGAAATCCATATTAGAAGCTTACATTCCCTTAGTTCAGTCAAGTAAGTGCGTTAATTTGTCGACAAAAAATATTTGCAGTTTTTAGCCGTTAAAGTTGAAACGAACTATTATCGATTATTTGACTAGAAATTTATCTTCTTTTCTAAAAGATAATTTTAATGAATTACATGAGGATACAACACACCGCATGCAGTCATTCTGTATTCGGAATGTGAATTATTATTCATCCCTTAAATGTTTGTTTAATGTTTCTAGTATATTAATGTATTTTTTTTACAATTTTTCAAACTTGTGACTAATGGATCCGATAGAGCTGGAAACAGCCATTTGTATGCTGAAGCATACAAACGATATTATGCATCACCACCGCCAAATAAACAAAACATGACACAAAAATATATTCGTCACGCAAACAAACAATCGCAAAACGACTTGAAAAACAGTTTGAGCGCACTCGGTCGTCAGCTGAAAATAATTCTTGGCCATATTTTTAGACAAAAGGTTAACCACGGTATCACAGCTCCTTCTCGACAATCGACATCACTCGATGTTCATTGTCTCGTTGATAGTTTGTATTCTTGCAAATTGAAATAATAGCCCGCAGCATACTAAATCGAGACGGCTAACAGACTTTTTTTCTGCGAAAGGTGTGTTCAAATCCGTTTCGAGATTATGTCTGTCACCATCCAAATTTCGTGCGTGTCTTTGGAGTCTATATTTATCAAAAAAATCCGCTCGTGTGGCATGCTTAGTTTGTATTGAAATAATCAAGTTCAGGATTTTGAAAAACAAATCCGCAATAAATATTATTACGATAGGTATAGTACTAATATGTACTAGTATGGAAATTTTTCATATTGTTATATACCTGTAATAATATCACTAGTCTGTTTACAAGCTTCTTAGAGTAATTTGATACAAGAAAAATGCCCATGAACTTCCGAATATTAACTTATCTAAAAAATATCGGAATGCAGACTTAAAATTCGGAAAATGAATCTTAACTTTTAAGTTAGAAAACAAAACGTATGAATTCTATTGAGCCGAAGAATTCTGATGGGTATTTACTAAGCCATTCGTATATAAAATATACCCTACTATCACTGTCACAATTATAATTTTTTTAAATGTTTCATGAACATTTTTTAATAGGCACGGTTTATGTATGAAATAGCACGCGAGAATGAATCTTCGTGCTGCCGTTTTGTGCATAAATATTGATTTTGGCGATATATATTATAATATATGTAATTTGCTTTTGATTTATATCTTACAAAAAACTCCGAGTGAAAGATTACCAGAAGCAAAAAAAAAATATTTTGTCTTTCTAGGTTGAAAACAAGCTATTATTTTTTCGATTCATCGACAAACCTTCAGGTTCTTCGAATCATGAGTCATCAATATGGAAATATAGAGAAATTGTGTGTCTCTATTTCAATATAGGATACATTCGGCCCGTAAAATCATATGTCCCTAATTGTATCCTCACATTATCGCATACAAGTATAAATGTGTGTTATATGCTATAAAATCGATTCGAGAAGATATTTCATTGCAAAAGATTGCATCATACATTTCAATGCGACTTTACATTCGTCAAACGTGAATGAAAATTCTTAACTTATAGGATCTTTTATAAGACACACAAATAATAAATGAATTGAAAGCATTGCTATTCTACTTGTAGAGTTGTTTTATGTGACCCATGTTTCGCTTCTTTGTGAAGCATCCTCAGACTGACTTTCGTAGGCTGATTATCAAATTAAGCTGTCAGTCTAACTATTAACTTTAAAACGAGGAGTGAGGTTGGTCGTCTCCGTTTTTAACTTGTTGTAAAATCAAAAATCAGTATTATTTATTTTAACATTACTAATTACTAGTGCAATATATGTGAAAAGTCTTAGGGAATCGAATGTAATAGTGACGAAACCACTTGTCTATTCAAAATATTATTTGATTTATGTGTACAGTAAAACCCCATTAACACAAAAGTGGGGACCGTGTAATCGGGGGAGTGAATCTCGTATAAAATTAGGAATTTTGATTTTTTTCATGAAAAATGAAAATCTAAGATTATTCTTAGTTTTACAAAAAAACATATGGACGAAATATTTAGTTACTAAGTGATAAAATATATAGTGCTCGCAAAATCCAGCACATAGCCGTCGCCCGGCTGTGCACGGGTATCCTGGCATGTGTTGAATACATGACGTTAGCCAAAATTTGACTGTACCACCACACAGACGGCCGCCTGGCTGTGTGTGCGCGCAGCTAAGCGATCGTACAATTGGGGGATTTGTGGCGAATATTTCATGCCAGCGCGTTGTTCACAGTAGTCTGATTGGGGGTTCCAATACAAGATTTTTTCGTATTCTTCTGTGATACGTATATAATTTGTACTGGCTTATGTAGTACTAAATATATTATATACCCGTCAAAGATGCTATAATTATTGTAGTATTAACAAAATATGTAGTTATGATAACTGTACCTAATTTGCCGGTGTAACAAAATCTGTAATGGTAGGATCATGTGTCTAAAAATAACAATCTCTTTTTGCAGAGGTATACTACTCTGTATGCTATGAAAAATAATTTTGTTTTGTTACACTTAAATATATTTTGTTTCCTTCGATCGAATATTCATTCGGGCAACTGACGTTAGGAGGGCGAGTGCACTTGTATGAAGTGGATAATGTTATTTTACGAGTTCGCCATTTCAGGTTTGCATTGCAATCTCGCCTGTAGCGCTGATATTTATCATACCGGTTGTCATTCGGGCGTACATATTTTAACATTAGCTTACGCTCAATTGTCTTTCAGGTTTCACAATATTCTTTCTGTTAAATTTATTATAACTATCGATTTTGTTCCAGCGTTCATTTATTAGACACGTATATTTCGAGTGATTTCAAATTATATGTCAAACGGACACTCACTAGGCTAGATTGTGAACAAACTTTAGAATTACATCTGATAAGGTTATATTTTTCGAATTGGTCGGCTGTCTGATCACGGTATAGTATGTCTTTGCGGTGGTATTACAGTTAAGAGGTATACTTGTTTCATCGTAGTTTCTGAGACAATATCATTTTTTCAGCTAATGTCGCACTATTAAAACCCTTATTTATTGGAAATAATATTATTCTACAATTTGCACGACGATGTAGACTTTCCGAAGAGGAAGTCATATTGAACCATGTACTAGTAACCAGTATGATAACAATGACAGTGTTGCGTTCTCACTATGTTTTGTTAATATAAAAATCATTACCAGATTTGAAAATAGTATCACTATCTAGTGGGCATGGAAATGAAGCGATTGTAAATGGTATGTCAATATTGAAGGCTTCGTAAAATGAACCGTTGCGACAGCCAATTCAGTCTTGTGACACTATGTTTTCGTGTTTCCCTGGACCGACGCTGCAATTATTATAGATTGCCCATAATGGTTATAAGTCGAATTGCACGTGAGCAGAAATCAGACTGCATTGTGCAGTGGGTTCGATAGACGTGATCGTGCGTGACTGGGAGTAGACATCCCCGTCGCCAGAATGTCGGCTGAAAATATACTTTGTGTGTTTGCTAATGTCTCCGACTTCGTTCATTATCGACGACTCTTTTTCCCTCTCTCGAACCTAATGTCGGAGGTGTCGCGCTATTGGTGAGGGGTTGTCCACCCTCATTATTTTCACGCAACGCTTTCAAAAGTGTAGTCTAGTTTTCGTAAATATCTATCCATAATTTCATAATTATCTTTTTGTAATTATATCCACAGCGGTAAACGCTGCTGAAAATATTTTATATCGCCTCCTGTGAGCTGGTTTATTTCTGATCTGCAATATAACTTGTAATAATTTCAATATATTTTAACAAAGTTCATTCGGCAAATATGTCACTATGGCTGACTCAATACTTACTGAAAATTTTATATAATTTGATTTACGCTTCGTTATCAATTATTTAGTTTTGATATCGATACAGATATAATCGTGATACATGTTTGCATATGTAGATTAAAAAATATTGCTATTTGGAAAACACTTCGTTGTTACTTGGTACATACGTTTCTCTAGAAATGTAACGAAGGCAATCACTGATCAAATACAGCAAGCACTTATTTGTATTAATGCGGCGCCGATGAAGTCTTGTGTATCTTCGCCTTTTCAGTCAACAGGGTACATACAATTTCGAAGATTTATGAAAGCACACTCTAGTTATCGTATGAATGTAATTGTAGAAGCAAAGTATTTTCAATCACACTAGGAAACAATCCCTAAAACAGTCATTTTTTTCTATTATTTCCTTAGTATCTTTTTTAGTATTGGAACTCCTCATGATTACATTGAGATCCGTTTTTCAGGAAATATGTAAATATTGCTTCCTGTACATATAAAAACATTTACTAGGATTCATATTATTTGAATCAAAGAGTTCAGCTTTAGTGGAGAAACCATAAAATGCATGTTATATGGGATATGATGTAATTTATGATATCGACTGAAAGTGCTTGATGAAATATCAGTATCAAATTAGAGTTGTTGATATGTGGCAACAGTTAATAATCAAATAAATAATTATACCTCTTAAAAAATTCAAAAATTCTAGCTTTATTTGTGATCAGTAACATAATACAAAGTATCTTTAACGAAGTTTATGAACATATTAAGTATTTGAGATCTATATCCTAATTTAAATATGGCCGTGAGACCATTAATATCGTTATGTGTATATTTATATTCAGTTTACACTTGATAAATTGATTTCCGTCTAACGATTATAATCGCTAAACCCAAGCTCTTCGTCTAATTCCGAAAAAAAACATGTAGTCTGTCGATATTGTAGGGAGAGGCTATGTTTCCAGTAAAGAATATCTGCAGGCCGTGAGTAAAATAACTGTTGATACGGTAGTTTGATTGCAGAGAAATATATCATTACTAACGTCGTATAATAAAATGCCAATTATATATTTAATAAACTAAGTGTGTACTTTCGGTATTCAGCTATAAATATTGTTACGTATTTTCTGATGTATGACGCCAAAATATGTTCAATTTAATAACGACTACAACTAGAATCATTTCTGTCGTACATTGTTTACACCTATAATTACGGAATGTATAGTTTTGTAATTAGATCTTCGAATAATTTTCATGTGTGATTAATAGATTAATTTACTTAGCATTCATTAGTAGACATTTTCAAATGTTAATCAATATTTCATTAATTAACATGTAGAGAAAATCAGAACATCTTTAACAAAGTGTAATTTAAATCCATGCACACGTGCTCTATGTGACAGGTTGGTCAATAGATACTTAGTTATTTTTTGAACTCGTGTCTTAATAAAATATTCTTTACTTATATGAGACCTTTCTACAAACAATATTTCAGAGAAAATACAGAAAAGTTTTGTGATTTCCCCGCAGAGCGAACAAGGCATAAAGCGTAATTCGGTGCGTTTTCATTTTTGTTCGATTTTCTCATTTTCAGGATTTCCTCGGAGCTCTGTAATTTTGGTTTAAAGCGTTCCCGTTAGATGTCATACCCTTCTTGATTTACGATGTCAATTTATTATACCTTGTAAAATGTTTTCCACTAAAAGGTATTTTGTTATAACACCCTGTTCAGGAAACGACTCTTTTTCTTTGTTGGCTATATTATCTCCATTCTTATATTTAAACTGATGTACTATTTATTACAAAAAAATATAGATACTAGAATCGTAATTTACATTTATTTATTACGAAACTATTTTGCATTTAGGTTTTAGTATTATATTGTTCTTGTGGCAACAAAACATTTTCAAGATAGATGATAAACCAATTCTTATAATTGTACTTATTGTATTACTTGATGACTATTGTATGACTGCTTGGTTGAATATTTCCTGATGCCAACTTTTCATTAATATGTGGAATTATTATTTTATTTTTTACTTTATCTAAAATTTGTTCTTTGAATGCTCTTCTTATGTTTTTTTTATTCTCCATGACAATTAAAAAAAAAAGTTGTTAATATAGGCTTTTCTATTTTGGCATTCTATTTACAAAATAACCCTCTGTTGAAAAATGTTCGCAGTGTTAAATGATCATATCGCTTTTGTCGACACTGTAAAATGGAGAATGAATCTCGGTTTTTATGTGAAGATAATGCAAATGTAAAATTTTAATAAAGTGTAATACACGAATCCAAATTCGGTTTTATTAAAAAAAAGTGGTCGTTCGATTAAACGTTTTTAATTATCCGCAATACTGGCGGTGAAGCATTAATGGTTGCTGCACTAAGCGTGCTAGCTAATGCACAGCCATTTTTCCTCCCCTTGCAGTCTGATGATTCTTACAATTCTATATTACCCTCCCTACCATTCTTTTGTGCGTTGTATTTGGCTTCGCGATCGTCTTTTCTGTACCTAATGTTTACCGAGAGACTGCCACATCAAAAGGGCTCACGGCTAGATAGGAAACCTATTCACTTTTTCCTCGTAGGGACGATTACTTGCGATTTTAAATGGGTTCTTCTTCGTCTAATTATACTGGCGAATGTCACAGGAAGAATTTTCAAATGTCTGTATTGAGCGCTTATGCGTATTATATTATTTAAGAAGCTTAGTGGAATCCAATGAATGAAAATTACTGTTTACAGATTTACCAAATTGCGGTGAAGTATTTACCAAGGAATATTTTTTCTCCAGAAAATAACATACATCATACCTGGATATATTTATTTTTACCCGCGAAAGCTTAACCGATCTCAGCGATAAATTTTGATAAATAATTTAAATATTTCTACTATGTTATTTGTCAAAACCATATCGATTTTCTTCTAGGCAGCTAGATTATCAGTTCGGATGCGAGTTATCTTTTTCGGAAACTATTTTTCTTTCAATGGTTCAAATCCAAACTTCGCATTCACAAACTTGAGTAATTCTTTACGTTTGTTAGAAACTTGTTTTTTGGAATAGAATCGAATGTTACTTGCAAATTAAATATTTAATCAATTTATTATAACGACTGAGGTGCTCGTTGGAATTTCAATAAAAAAGTTTTCAAATTAATTTTTTTAACTTCAAATAAGTAAAATAACGAAGTTATTTAAATATTTTAAGAATATTTATCGTTGTATTGTGTACAATAATCATCCTGCATATGCCTCTCGCATATCACAATCATGATTTTTGTGAATTATTATTTTATTCTGTCTCTGACCATATGTGGTTGACCTTTCCCTAGGGAATTTATTATCATACTTTTACATCTGAGCACACCCGACGATTTATGCTTCCCACTTTTCCATTCTTCCATAAAATGACAAATATGTCATGAGACTGTATAACATTATATACTTGAAATTATATTAAAATAAATATCTTTTTTCCAAAAGCTATAACTTGATTAAGTTAAATCTAATTTGGGGAAATATTCGGCATTGCAGAAAATTTAAATGTGCCATGTATTTTGAATTTAATTTCATATCAGATATAGAAGCGACGAAAATTTCATTTGGTAATTTTTTGTCTAGTTAGGGATCTAACTTGGGACTTTTTATTTGCTATAGTTGCCTAGTACCCGTTTTTTTGTCAGCTTGGAATATTTATTTGGTGACCTGCAAGTATGGAATTCACTATCTTTTTATTATAGTTTTGCGAATTTTTAATTACCAATTCGCATAAAATAATCAATGTTACCCACGTTGGAGTAACACACGGTAAAATAGCTCTTCTGAAAATCCCTGTATGCTAATTAATTTCCCTCTGACTGAGTGTAAACACAATTTGCTTAATAAATTAAAGTTCATGTAGTGACTAAGAAATAATAGACACAGATAGGAGGGCTGACGAACTGACAATTACATGCAAATTATTTCACGATGTGTTTTTATTAATATACATAGTTGTCTTTCTGCATATTAATAATGTCCAAACGCAAACTGTGAAGTGAATTTTTAAATTGTTATGCACACCAGATACTCTGTCCTAAATACGCTCAAAAATATAAGATGGTTAGTACTTGTATTAATGATCTTATTAGTCTCCGAATCCGCTATGGCGTAGTAATTGATTGATAAGGTAGATCTAGTAGAAACTTGCCAGAAATTAGTACCTCTTCAGTTAAAATATCATTGATTTTGTTAACCAATAACACGAATCCGACTAAAACTGATTCTTTTTATTAGGTTTTTTTTTATATCTTTCCTATTTATGAGCATAAAATTAAAGATTAACCAACCAATCCAGCAATTGTACATTGAAATACTTTTCAAAATCTTCTTATCGAAAAATAGTCGTCGCTCGTTTTTCACGACTCCGACATAGACCAAAACACCGCGACCCTACAGCCCTGACTTATCGTCAGATTTTTAAATTTTTCTTTGAATATCTATTTCACAGGAATGGCACAGATTAACTTATTTTTACAGCTTTACATGTTTTAATATATAACAAGGTATTAACTTTCACTTCTTGATGGTAAGGCATGATATTTAAAATAGTTAAAAGTACATTTTTAATACTGTTTCCAAAATTAATTTATTTTATGATCGGGACCGGTATCGCTCATCGCGAGTATTATTAATCATAAAATTAATTCTGGAAATAGTAGTAAATATTTTTAATATTTGAAAGGAAATGTTTTTAATAGTTAACAGATGATAAAATAAGATATGATAGTTTCGTAAAAAAATCACACCGTACACGAAATTGGCGATTTGATTCTTCATTAAACCCTCGTGCTTACATTCTGCGGTGCGACGTGTGTATGTGTTGATATTTTGTCGGTCTTTGCTTATATTTCGATTTTAATCGAATGGTGCCTGTTTGTTTTAATTTTTAAGTTTATTTTGGTTGAGGAAGTGTTTTTTTAGAAACACAAATACGCCAACGGATGTCGAGTGAGCTCCGGAGTACGTGTGTGGAATTTCAACATTTTTTATTCGTCAAGATTTCAGTTTAAAGATATACAATGGGTTTCTACGGCGACGTGCGACTCGAGCAAGTGTCTCGGTGATAACCTTTAGTTTATTTCTATAACATTATTGCCCTCTGAACACAATGATAATAGTTTTATATCTGCTGCAGCTGAATAATGTATTCAATGCAATATATAATGAGAAACCTGCGTATAGTATTCCACATATTTGAACATCGGATCTGTTTCGTTGACGCAGTGATCATTTTCAACTTTTGATAACTATTTTACACTGACCAAACTTCTTCAATATGCAATGGTATACATTTTGAAACGTCGATACCCTTAACAATTTATTATATAATTTCACCGTTTAACAATAGTCCAATATTGAAAAGCATTTGAAATATGCACCAAAATAATTGCTACACTGCTCCCGAGACGCACACGTCCGATAACTATTTAGAATCTTTACAGTAATCTCTTTTTATATTCTCACTGGAATAAACAACGCTTTACCACATGTTTAGAATTGAATTTTTCTTTCCAAGTGTTTATAATCACATTCTTTTTTATGTGTTCCAGTCAATTTAGATGCCTAATCTCAGTGTGCTTGTTTATTTTATAGGGCGCTTGAAAATATACATCTGGCAGTTAGTTCGGCTCATATTCTCTTGCAACTGCGTTGATGAGATCCCCTAATTCACTTTTAATGTTTGGCCTGACTTTTTCATTGTCTTCGTTCCCAGATTTTTTGATAATGCGTGTAATATTCTTCTGTTATCACTCAATTTACTAACCGTATCAAAGAGTAATAAAACTAATTTATGTTCATTTAATGTTATCTCGTTAAATCTTTCGAAACTCGATTACACTTGTGATATTGTGTCTTATTTATCTAGGTAGATAGAATCGGCGCAGTAATATTCATTCATTATAAGATGATTATCGCAAGTTTATATAAGAGATTTAAACCTTATCGATTTATATTTCAATTATTTGCTTGGCTGAGTGGTAAACGGTTTTGAGACTAAACTACTGTTTACATTTTCATCCACTAATCCAATCATAAATGCTGGCCTAATATTACATTCATATCCTCTCCGGATTAAGCTACTAAATAACAGACAGTTCTTGTAAAACAGCTAATGTTGAGAGTTGATATAGTTAATTTTCTTTATATTAGAAACGAATTTGAAAATAATAAGGAAATAAGCACCATCATTAACTTAACAGTTAACTTATCTGAATTGAATCATAATCTGCGAATTTTGGAAGATTATAAATAATCCACTGGCCGGTGTTTCGTTAGCGTTGAAAGCTCGCGGTTTTTTGAAGAGAATGAAAAATATAGCTCATATAGCTAGAGACAATTGTGTTGACACGATGGTTTCAATGACCCCAGTCACTCTGTAAACAATTATTTACTAAACCAATAAATTAATAAAGTTGTTTGAGATTGCTCCCGTCGTCTTGACCTGCGGCACTCGTTAAATCGAGACACTAAGTAATCTTGTAAAGCATTCCTCATTATGCTATCGCAAATACATGCAAACAAATGCATCGTATATTTCTTTCGCGTTAATTGTTATTTTATGTTCTGTCAATGTAGCTCACTTTAATCTCCGGCTAAGAATTCAAACTATTCGTGCTCTGAATATTAGTTATCTTTTTTTCGTGATGGGTGTATTTATACACCAAATTGTGTCTACTAAAAAAATTTAAGACATTTTTGACTCAATCAGGTAGCATGACTATTATTGAATGCACACTGCTATGTAACATAATAGTAAATAGAAACTTAAACCGCATCCAGAAAATTTGTAAATTATCTATTTTCATTGATAACAACATTACCGAAGTAATTATATATATATAGAAAATCGTATAAAATATGTTAAAATTATTACAGAAACCACATATAGATTTATACAAATTCCCATATTTTCTTTTTTCAGTATTCAATTATATTGATTGATTTAATTATTTTTATTATCACCACAATTCATTTTTATTCTCCATTGTGGAATGTCATTAAATTAAAAAAATATGTGACCTTGTTAGTTTTATAATTCCGTTGAGATCTTTGATACTTTCTTTTTAAAAGATCTCCATGCATGCGTGACTGTAGAGAACAATTAATTTTATAACGACTTCGCTGATCTATAATAAGTGGTCCGCATCCCATTCGCCATGTGATCCTTTGGGGACAAAGCGTTCGTATTAGTTAACCAGTCATTACATTAGTCTGATGGTTAAACCCAATTGCTTTTAATTGTAACGCAAGACAGCCAACCGCTGCGATAATTTCGATAGCCCTAGCCCTTTCATGAGCTGTCTGTCAAGTAATTAACTTCTTGGCCTCTTGGTGCCGTTCTTGCGCCTCAAAAGAATGTTTTGAGTTTTACAACAGAGCTTATCAAGATTGGCCTTGGCTAGACCTTTTAAAAAAGGTTGACTTAAAAAAAACCTTTTTTTTGAAACGTTAATGTGCAATGTAGAAAATTATGAATGGAAATTCTTTAATTGTTCCACGAAACAAATGCTTTATAATAATAGGATTCCATCAATATCGGTAAAATAAACTGTTACTTAGAATACGAGATACAAGTTGTCCCGTTATTGGTTTAGGCTCTATCAGAGTGAGTGAGCTAACGGAGAAAGAGCGAGGGATATTGCTTTACTTAAAAACTTGGGAATCAAAAGTTACCTTCCATTTATTATGAATCAAATGCATAACATATAACAGAAATAATTTTCAATACACTATATATTTTTTTAAATTTATGATTGGACTGAAGGTGCTTGATGGGATTTCAATCATTCAAATTATACACTTTATATTACTTAAATAAAATATAGTTATGTAATCGTACAACACGTCGCCCCTGTAATTTTTTTGTTTAGTTTTAAAGTATTATATTTTAATTATTGGTTTGAAAAATATTTATTTATATTTAAAAAAATTAATATTATAAAAATTAATATTATAAAAACAAACATTTCGATTTTATCAGACGTATGCATTTTTATAGAAAATTATTACTAAGATTTGTATGTTGCATTGTCCTTGTTTCACGAAATTATGATTTCGTTTTCTTATCTCTTTGTAATAGCGTGACATTATTCTGACGTTGATTGAATGCATTTCAATGTTTTTGACTGATAGCATTCCTTCCATTTCCTGTGCAAGAGATTCTTTGTAACACTTATTTGTCAAACAATGCGCTATAAAAGGACACAGGAAGTGGACCCTCCTTATCAATATCAACTGTTTGTGCTCCAGATATGAATCGTCCAAATTGATATCCAATTGTGATGGATGCATAGAATACAAATTGAGTTAAAAATTCTATTTACTACGGTTGCGTGCAAGCAGTAATATGCGGGAAACATAATGTACAACATAATAGCTGTAAGTTAATATAATAAATTTAATGATTAAGTTATGGATAGTATGATTCTTAGATCTCTCTTCCGTGCCTGTATTCCTAGTTTTCCAATCACGCTGATAATGTCATATTTTATGCCACACCTTTGTTTTGAGTTTGTTATGTTGTAAAATAAACCTGATCATAGAATTTAATCGTCGTCATCTTTTAAGCACTGGACATAATAATCGATGAAGTTGAATGAAAATGCCGACAACCAATGAAATGATCGATAGTGTGACTCGAATAATGCATTCTATTCGATAGTAAAAATCTATTCAGTGTACACGACAGCAATTGTTCCATACCGGCTACTGCTAAGTTTCTTGAATCTGCTTCTATTAAATGCGAAACTTTATAGCGACTCTCATACGTTATGGAAAGAATCAGACTCACTAAATTTATTGATTGAATTGGCATTCACTTGGTAGAACTCCATTATAACTCTAAACACAAACTAACACAAAACTTTGTAGAACTAAAATACATTGCTATTTTTTCACCGTGTCACTAAATTTAGATTGTCGTATTCATCATGTCTGAAAGATGTGAACATTCTCCGGACCAGTTGTCTCTCGTTTCCAGGACAGTCCACAAACTTCGGTATGATATTAACAATGGTTGAAGAAGAAGAAGTTGAAATCAGTTCTGCGAATATTAAGATTATTATTCACTTGTCATGTTTTTACCATCGTGAAAACCGCATGTCATATTTTATAATATACTTAATGTATTCTAGATATTACACGAGTATTTTTGAAGAATAAAATTATCTCTATATTTTCATATTTCTATTGATTCTATCATATAATGCTATGCAAACGAAAGATCTGTTAATTCCCAACGTCATATTATATAGAATCAACAATTCCGATCAGCGCAACGAAATCGTTAAATTTACCTTCATTAACAGCTTCATTGGATAGCTGTCTATAATTTAATTTCTACCGCCGATTAGATTGGGTTATAGGACTTTCTTTACTCTATTAACGAATCATATATTAACACGATGAAAAAATAATAAACAGAAATAGATTGTTGTAATGGAGTTCTACCAGGTAAATGGCAATTCAATCGACAAAATCATAAATTAGATCAACTAAATAAGGTCGGATAACTGAGACATTGGTGAGATAGAACAATAATGATACGGAACAGACGCGCGTGCTTATCTAGCAACTTTTACGATCTTTAGATCCCCTCAAAATACGCCGGAGACGAGCTCTATAACCCAGACGTTAAATATGTGTACTGAGATGACTTCTCACTGGCGTTTCCGGGATTAGTGTCTCGTCGTCGAAAGCTAGCAATAGTAACACTTCCTTCAAGAACTTATATCGATACACAACGGGGAATCTTGACTTGAGTAAGTTTAGGGGTCACTAATGCTTATTTTATTTGATGCGACGGTTACTTTCTACTACATTTGTGTTCCTGGCACTTTTTGCTTTGCATTCGCTTCATATACGTTTGATAATATTATAATGTCATGCACCAATACAAAAAATACTGAAGAAAACTCAAACTGTAAAATCGTATGATGTACAGTGATCAACCTTAATTTTTGACTGTCGCTGAAGGATAATACTATAACTTATTGATTGATTGAATTGGCATTCACTTGGTAGAACTCCATTATAACACGGTGAAAAAATAGCAATGTATTTTAGTTCTACAAAATTATTTTTAACAAATATAGTTGATAGCTATTTCGGCTCACGCCATCGTCAGAACTATCCTATAGTTCTGACGATGGCGTGAGCCGAAATAGCTATCAACTATATTTGTTAAAAATAATTTTGTAGAACTAAAATACATTGCTATTTTTTCACCGCGTAATACTATAACTATCTGATAATTAGTCGTCCATGTTCTGCCATAAAGGGATGTACTAAATTTTCCTTTTTTATGTTAAAACTATCGCGTAGATTAAAAATACTCTTCTGGATTTTTTTTTACAATCACTGCAAATTTCTAAGCTCATTCATTGCAGTATTCAAATTTCATCGTTATTTTCCATTCGAATCGTGCGCTTATTGCTTTCATGTTTATTTCCATGGATACGCATTTATTTATTCATTCATTTATTTATTTAACGATTGTAGTTGAAAGTTTTATTTTAATCTACAACTGAAATTTTAAAAAATGAGCATCATAAATAAATCCAGTGCAATATTTAATACCAAACACGTTTTATAAATATATGTGAGTATTACATTGTTTTATTTCATACTTTCAGATACATTTACGTATTTTTTATGCCATGTAAAATTCCGGTTAACCTTTTATTATCCAGCAATCTTGTGATTACGCGACACGTACATTCAAGCGAGAAAGGTTAGGGATTTGTTACTCCGCTTCATTAGTTCAATGTGTCCGCTTTCCGTGCCTACAACCTCCGCTATAATCTCGTTATCGCTGCATAGAAATCCTCTCAGCGATATCTTTACCAGGATCATGAAGGGGGGAAAGCTGGGTGTCGTCTACCACACAGCGTAGCGTTATGTCGCAAAAAAATTGATTTCATATGGAGCGCTTAGATGGCAGATTTTTTTTGTTTTCTGTCGACGGTATTATTATTTTTATTGCTGACATTGCCTAAACAAGAATCAATCCAGGTATTGTAAAAATACATTGTTTTTCGGGTTGATGTTACTAAATTAATGCTCAACTTTTCGTGCTTTTAATCTTCCGAATTTTCTAGGTATATTTTTTGAATTTTCTTATACATGGTTGTCATCTGACGTGCCAAATTTGATATTGAAATTTCATCAAGCACCCGTTAAAGGGATGGATGGAATGAGATGACTTTGGAGCTTGCTGACCGACTGAGAAGTGGAAATGCAGCGTACTTCGCGCTTAATAGTCTGTTTAGGTCCAAAATGCTGTCCATCAAAACCAAGTGCCAAGGTGTACAACGTGATCATTAAACCGATAGTCATGTATGGATGTGAAACCTGGGGCTTAACAGAAAAACAAGAAAAAGCCCTCCAAGTATTTGAAAACAGAATCCTCCGGAGAATACTTGGACCCATTAACGAGAACCACCGGTCGCGCATTCGTACGAACGCTGAGCTCTTCGACCGATACAAACCAAGAATCATTAATGTCTTGAGATCGAGAAGGCTCAGATGGGCGGGTCACGTTGTACGATCTGAGAAGTCTAAAGCTCTCCATAAGATTTATGAAGGAACACCAGCTGGCACCCGACCTCTCGGTCGCCCTCGACGGAGATGGGCGGATAACATTCAAAAAGATGTTGAGAGGCTGGGGATAGTCAACTGGAGAGAAATAGCGCTCGACAGAGATGCCTGGAGAGAGGTTGTGCAGTCGGCCATGGACCTGAACGGCCCCTAGCGCCATTTTATAATAATAATAACCGTGAAACAAGTCTATATCTTATATTAAGAAAAAGTTTCATGTTGAAGCACAGAAATTAATTTACCTTACTCGGTATATAAGAAATATCTAGACTATTTCTTTAATCTAATCACTAATATCTAGTTTTCGGACAATAATTTTGGCCTCGGTATATTAACTTGGTTCCATAATTATTTATGTCGAAACGTTTAAATTGTCGACAAAACATAATATTTCGTATTTTACAATTCAATAAAAATATTGATAAAATGCGAACTTACGTAACATAATGTCCTGGGTATTCCTTGATATCATAATATTCCATAAAAAAAATAAATGATCTCCATTTGTCCCAAATATCGGGATGATCATTGTATGTTTCCTGTTTCAGACGTTTATCAAGTTTATTTCTATATTTGTCTTCATTTCATCTTCGTAAAAGCTACTTCGTTTTGAATTACAGTCATTCTTTTTCTCGCATATTTGATCATCTCGCTCGTATGTTATGCCTTAAAAGGGGGCATTCTGTATTGTAGAAGTTGCTATTATCATTATTTATCTTTCATCTTTCTGAAGTTGGGGAGAGGGAAGCTTCTTTTCATGGGATACTACCGCAAGAAGATATGCCTGGAGGCTGTTTATAAAAGTTTTTTTTTCGAATAAATTTCAAGCGAATTCTTTTAACGCTTTTTTCTTCACCTTCTAACGCGTGACATTGTTTTTTTATTATTTCTTTTGAACTATATTCTGCCCTAATAAATAATTTTATTGTAAATTTTTTATTACGAAATTTCCCTAGGTGACTATCGTTACATTTTCGCGTTGGCCATAGTAGTCATATCTAAATAGTCAAGTAATCACGTTAAGCCTCGTTAATTTTTCGATTAAGAAAAGCAAAGAAACCTATATATCTATATTATTCCTAATGCATAGCCGAAATATTGATAAAAGCATGTTATCGTTCTCTAGAAATCGGTTAGCTTGATATTTGTTTCTAGAGTCATAATGAATTTTAAGCATTTGTTTTTTTATCAAACTCCTTTGTCCATCCCAACAGTCGTGATAAGCATAATTATTGTATCTGCATTTGCGAGAAATAAAATCAAATTATTCCCTGATGGAATGATATGCCTCCTCGATTTATCGGCCGTATGGACTATCCAAACCTAATCATTACCTGGCAAAAATTCTATTTTAGAGAAGAAATTTTTCCAATATGTAACGGTCGGGTCTCTAGTCTTGATAAAATGGGGCCTTTTGTAAGGTTACATTTTTGGATGAGAGGCTAGCTGTCGTCGATAATAATTTGTCATAGCGAGGAAATAAACTATTTCTGATTCACTGTTTTAAGAGTTGGACTGTGAATCACTTCGTTCGAGGAATAAAATTATGTGAATCATTGGCGTTTGTTCATATTATTGCCTACTGATATATATTTTTAAAATATGTAATGGAGTCATCACTCGATCATTAATATTGCCGTCGTATATTTTTCTATTTTATTTTTAATTCGACAGTGAAATTTAACGTGTAAGATTCTTATAATTATAATCTAATCCTTGATTTTCTTAATAAAAAAAAACAATAGACCGCATTTAAACTTAACTGCTCTCAAAAATAATAGAAAATCGATTTTAGGATTCCATTATCTGTGTTGAATTGTACTGAATAGCTAGGTGGGTGAGCTATTCGCATTCATTTGGGACATTCAGAGGTAGTTTCACTGAAACCAAATGACCAGCTCGCCGGTTGTGTTTTTGACTCCACTTGGCGACCCAAAACAGTTGCATCTGTGCGTTTATTTCACTGGTGCAACAGACAAATCTTGCGACGGTCAGTGAACCGCAAACAGCAATTGCTTTTAGATCTTCGGTCTGTTCACCATATAATTTTTAAATTAACCATTAATCTCAACGTGTGTTCAGGCGGTTAATTTTTCATACCGTTTTGTTTTAGTATTTTTTTTCGATACTAGTTTATAAATCACTGCCACATCTATGCGGTATCGGAAATTCATTAGAGGTGTGGTATTAATCACTTTTAATATGTTAACTGTCACTTCTTGTTGGAAAGGCATGCTATAAAAACACATTTTACTATTATTTCCACAATATATTTTATGGTCAAGACCTGTTTCGCTCATCGCGAATATTCAGTTTATAATACTCGCAATGAGCGAACGAAAATGTGTTATTATTTAAAATGTGTAGTATTAACGTAATTCATTATCATTTCATCGTATGTAGTCTCTATGAGATAATATTATTGTCGTAAGTTTACTTATTTGATGAATGATACTTTTAAACGCCCAACGGTCCCGTACGGGACCGGTGATTATGGTATGGTGCATTTCGCTATAGAGTTACACTGATTTATGAAAATAGTATTCAAAATATGAATATTAGCTTATATAAATAATGTCTTTGAGATACCGTTCAATAATTTTATTTTCGGTTCCAAAAAATATTTTTATCGTGATGAATAATATAAACATCTGTGTTACAATATTGGCTCTCGGTATATGCGTTGTTATATTAGGCGAACCATAATAAATCAGCTTAATCTACACTATTCAATACATTTTGATGGGGAAACAGATTTTTTCATACAATGCATAGAATATTTTTTCTTTGAGGCAGTGGCTCCCAATCTGAGTGCGCGAACCCCTCAGAGAAGTTTTTATTTTTTAACTTTAACGCGTAATTATATAAAATGTGAAAAATTACGTATAAAGCTTTTGTAAATTATAAACAATCTTTTATATTTATAATGTTTTTTATTATACCCAAATATAATGAATAGATTTAGAGATATAATTATTTTTAGAACTGCGGGCCGCGCGAATATTTCACGAAAAAAATGTTTGGGCGGTTAAAGATTAAATATGATATTTTCGATGAATTAATAACATTAAAAACGGTGATCAGAGATGTTTGCCAGCAGGTCCATAGCTATTTTATCGTTAACACTACTTCCCGGAAGAAAAGGTTTAGAAAAGGACGTTTACGCGTTATGCTTTGGAATGTGACTTCTGATTCGATCAATGCCAACACCCAACACCAAAACCCGGTATTGTGTTAATGCACCATCTTTGAATATTGGAAAGAAGCGGACCATTGTCACCATATTACAACATATTCGCGATATAGTGTATTTGGGAAGGGATGAGAATTTACCGATAGGCCTTCATGTGGGTAGTGATGTACATAACAAATTATCGTTTTCCATCGAAATCCAGTTCATCGATGTAGTGCAGTGTGCAAGGAGGTCGATGTAACACGGGAGTGTCGAGTGTTCTTTTATAACCTACCAATGGCTTCTACTTCAAGAAATTTTGCATTAAACTGATTCTTTGGCTTACCTTTTCGCTTCGAAACGTAATCCCTTTTTTTAACAATCTCGAAAATAAACTAATTTTTGAATAATCAACTTAAACAATCCTTTCAAAACAGATTAATCTATTTATTTTGTAATAAAATATCCACATATATCATTGTATGGTATAATATATTTATTTGGGCTAATATAGTGTCAACTTGCGTAATTGTTATGTTTTTAAATATTAAATCTCCACTCTTAAGTACGTGATGTACATACTATATACTTTTTTCGTGGTGTTTTCTGTTATTTGTTTACCTACGTATCTTCAGTGCAAAAGCAGCATTAGATATAATACTGTCTTAAGTATTTCATCATATGCTCCCTATTTTAATAATGCTAAAAGTTACATGATGTTAATATAACCCCATCGTATTTCATTTGTGGGGTATATTTATTGCTTGTAACTATTTTTGAACGACCTTGTTTTTTTCGTATCCTCGTAATCCTTTATTCTCGCCAGGTATGACTTGTTGACATAGCATATTTTAGATTTCATTAATATGAAGATGAAAAAGTTTTCTCATGAATCGTAGCTGCAATGGAATGTTTGTTGCACCGGTAATCGCATATGAAAACGAGATAAAGCGCACGGCCTTGTTGGGGACCTTTTTGGGTATTAGGATTCTTTTACTTGTTTTTCATGCTGCTACCTTTATTTCATTTTTTTTTATTCATTTTCACAGTCGTTTTTAGATCAACCTAGTTACCGGACGTGTAGTGAAAGTGAAGTGTTTTATAGTGGATTTATATTTATCATCACGTATTTTTAGTACGTGTAAACATTTTTAAAGAAGACTGATAATATATTTATTTATTACAAAATTAATCCGTAAGTAAAACATGTTTTCCGTACTTACTTGCTTCTTTTAAATTTCTTAGTAAATCGATTCTTATCATTTTCAGAATTAAATTCAAAATATTTTTAGATATGGAGCACTTACTGCGAACGTGTACAAATATTATATATTAAACATTATAAAAGTATAGAATACGTATTATACGTTGTTTCTCCATTATAATATTTATTATTTAAATATAATTTACATCTATACAATAAAATTTTGATAACCAAATGGTAATGTGGAAAAAATGACCATGTAACTAAATGGAATTTTGAAGGATGTTACTCATATAAATGATAAAGTGATTGTTCAAATTTAGTCCATGTCCAAATATGTTCATCTCTTATCACCGCTCCAGCTTGTATCGTTATTTTGTGCCCAACTTTACCACAAACTTTTATCTCAATTTTAAAATAAATATTTGTATTACACACAGTATTGCAACTCCAAGGTCCTTTACCGCATTGTTTTTGAAGCGTGCTATCGCACTCTCGTTCTTTTGTTTACATGTCTATGGACTTGTTGAGCGTCGGTAGTAAAAATAACGTGTTGCGCCGTTTTATGAGTCATTATTTTCTATTCGCGGTCGTGATAAGGACGCACTAAAAGATATGCATGGTGAGGTGGCGTTAGACGGACTGATGCCATAGTAATCTTAACTGGGGATGTTTTGCCCATACACGTTTATGTCGCAATAGGACGTCGATTCGACCGTTTTATTTACATATCAAATCACACATTTTTAGATGCCTCCAAGAATTTAAACAGTAAATAGACATATGACCAACCATTTAAAATGGTTCTTTTATTTCCGAAAAAACATCAATTGAAATGATATCGCAACCTAGTGTTACAGTTGAAGGTTCCCATTTTTTTTCAACTGTATCTGTGCCTGTATTTTTCAATTCATTTGATAATGATCCTGTTAAACGATACCGGGACCAGTCACTCTATTATATCGTGTAATATCGGTAAATATTGTCTTTTATTTATTCATTTATAAATATAATGACGTTCCATCACAAATTGAGAGTAAACACATTAAAAGTGATTCACTTTCGTGTAATTCTGATTTTCAGTATAGTAGTGTAGTAATAGCGTTGGCAATAAATGCTATTGTTTTACATTATAAATAATAACAGTAACAAATCGAGTGTTATATTAGTATTAAAGTATCTGCAGTTGCTTTCCGTTTAAAATTATTTGCTTGCACAGTTTAATGATGGAAAGGGGAAATAATATTCTTTGTTTGCAACACTTTCAAAAATATAAAAATTTTCCGGTACTACTACTATTTGACGATAGGGTACAAATAAAAAAAAATAAAAGATAAAATTTACTCGTATCACGAAAGGCATAAATTAAAAATAATGGCTGAAGACTTTTTCGTTCTATGTATACCTGTATTGGATTTCATTGCGGATTTCAATTGGATTCATGAATTGTGTATTTCATTTTTCTAGTGTGTGATGTGCATGAACGTGACAATATATGACAAATCGCGTGATCTGATTAAAGGTCATCTGTATTGTTTTCTTCGTTTTATTTCGTATGTGTGGTCCAACTTGAATAATATTGCTTACAAAACTTTCCTACTACAAGTGGGATCCGGTGCGCCTGTCGGTGAAACGGCCGTTTGGTTGGTTTAGTTTTTATGCTCCAGAATTAAAAGTGAATGCATTTTCAGACTTAATTCACAACTGAACGTGTAATATCAACCAGGTGGTTTATAAAAGTAAACATCCTTATTCCAAGTTTCCAATTGATATATTTCTAGGACAGGTTGCAGGCTTTAACACATGAACACTGCCAATAAGAGTAATTGCTGTCGTTAGAGTAAATGTTTACCTCTAGAATAACAAAATTTATTTCTGATGAAAAATTTTTCCCTCATGTTTATAATTTCTTCGGCAAGCCGCATGAGCGTGATTTATTGATGCATTACTTTCCCCTACGATAAAAGTTTTCTATGCATGGCCATGCACTTGATGTATTACGACACACGTTTTGTCGGCGTATTTAATTAAGGAAACGTATTAATTCTAAGAATTTTTCGATGGCAAGATATTGCAAGTCCTTGTCATTTTTAATAAATACTGTGCGAAAACCGGCACTTGTGCCGGATTACTTAAATGTCATCCGTTTATTTGTGTAAATCTATTTTATAGTAAAATCGACTAATTTTCCAGCTTTTAACATTTCAAAACTTTTTATCCCTATTTTTCACATTTTTGAGTAGTGATTTTTAAATATAGTAATAGAGATTTTATTAAAATCACGTTTTCGAGATTGTATATTTAAAACCTTTGTCTATAAAACTTCTTCATTATAAGATATTGGCGTATTCGAGATACCATTGGCTTGGAAAAGTTGTATTATTATCAGATAAAATTATACATTTATTATCATTTCATTTGGTTTGTTTATTCCCTTTAGTAAGCATGGTAATGTGTACTTTGTTCAAATTTCGCGTATTTTTAGAATATCCGCCAGACGCCCATAAATTTAAATTAATTTGTTTACATGAGTTACTCTGCACTTATTTTGTCAGCGGAGTAACGTGGACCGTATTTATTTTAGATTGCAAGTACCAACTTCCACAGATACTTACAGTTGATCTGTGCTCAATTTCAAGTTTATGCCTGTAAACCATTATTTGTTGAAGTACCAAACAATGAGATAAAAATAACTTCGAAGCGCTGGCCGTGAAAAGTTATCGGCTTTACTATTTGTTTGCCTTTCTATTTATAAATGCCTGTAAGTGAGTGGACACTCATTTTGGTAAACACATATTTTGCATTGGAACGACTGCAGATTTGATATCTATAAAAGAATCGTGAGACAAAAGTCACTAATCAGCATTTTGTAATGTTTTACTGATATCGAGAATACATTTGTACCCACAATCTAATACTTCCCAATTAATATTTGAAAACCTTATAAAAATAAGCGCACGAAGCTTGCTACTAAACAAACATATTCGAGAGAAAGCGCTATAAACCCTGTACCTAGTTTGTAACGTGTCGACCTTGAGGATAACCAAGATCGTCCAGTTTCTCGATATGGCTTTTGGAAAAGATTCATCGTGTATTTTATCATTCGTAGACACAACCGTTCTGTAAATTCGAGCTCTAGCATGCGTTATTTATTATTAAAATAACAATCCGTATTGAATCAAAGAAGAAAAACAAATTTTAAATTATATTAATTGGGTATATTCAAATCTTTTAGTAATTGTTATTACGGCAAACTTTGTTTCTTCAACACCTACGAGGTCCATTATTTATCTAGGACGTCTCATTTTTATCAAATCTTCAACATTAGAATCAGCGAGACATATAATCAATTTATTTTTCCGTCGAGTGAATTGATTCTTTTATTCGGACTAATCCATCTTAAGTATTTTTCCTGTGTACAACCATCCCTCGCATACTGAAGATCGGTTCCGCCAGATCACCGTGATAGATGAAACCATAATAATTCTAATAAATGTGTAGATTTATGGGTATATATGGGGATTGGTTAATGCATTGAAACATGATGATTCTACAAATTCAAAATTACTTGGAAGGGTGAGTGTGCCCTTGGTATCTTCTACCTATTAGTCAATTCCTCATTCAATCGGCAAATCATAATCAATATTTAGATTTAGCAATTTTTGAATTCCAATTTTAATCAATCCGGCCAGTTTTCGTCGTCTGTTGGAACCAATTTTGTCATATCAACTAACTCTTATTATTATTTTTTAGACAATCTTTCTATCTTTCTACTATCATCGCAGATTTCCATTATTATTTTTTGAAAAACTCTTATATTTCATTTTCTTTTTTTACAGTAGGCACAATGGGTGCGAGACAGAGCAAACGATCTGTTGATATTACAACCGGCAAAGAGGTGATAGCCGATGGCGGCGACGTCGCCGCGTCCGGTGGCGAAGGCAAGTTAGAACGAATCGAAGATCTTGACGCACTCAAACCTCAGTTAAATGGAGATGCAGCACACCAGGAAATCGAAATATCCGTAAGTAGATGTCGCTCGCTCGGAGTGACAGGGTGAATGATAGGTCGAGGATCAACGACCTGTTTTGATATGTGATAATTAATATAACTATTTCACACTCATCATGGGTCATAATGAGTTCTTCTTCATTAGATTCAAGTCAAGAAACATGCCGCAGTTTTGATGTCGCATGACCTCTTACTATCAACATCATGTATCATTCGCCATTTTTTTAACTGGCTCAAACTGTGACTCGAATCGCTTATATGTGTGTAGAACTAATGCAAGTTTAATAAAAATATATCATTTCATATTCATTTCATTACAATTGAGTATTTTCAAGTAAACTTTTTATGCGAAAGACAATAATTATGTATTCTTAAAAATATGTATATTTTTTGCTTCAATTCTATGACCTTATAAAAAGCATTTTTTATACATTTTTCATTGTGAGTGAATTTCAACTATTCCAATTCCACTATTTTAACTATATTAAAACACGATGTTAATTATAATATTTTTCATAAATATATCCACTATTCCGGAGTCATTATACAAATACTTCGCCAGCATTGCTTTACAGTAGTAGTGGTGATATTGACTTGCACGCCATTCTCTTTTCTTCGATTTGCATGCTAAATTTGTGTAATGGTTCGCAAATTGATGTTTTGTCACTTCGCATCGCAGTTTCTCGGTTTCAACATCAGACAGGCAGATGCACGAAACTTAACAATAAGAATACAAATCTTTCATTTCATGACATGTGTGAGTAAATAAGTGTTCAATATAAAAAAAAAACACATAATTCTAAAAAGAGCCCGTATAGAGAAACGGTAACTTATGATCCGTCCAGTTTCCAAGCTAAAAAAAAATGATGGCTGTTTTTCCACTTGGTGTGTTACTAAATGTAGCATGCGTGTCATCTCTTTGAAAAGCATCTGAGAACTCTAACTATCGTGAGTTTATTCATTTCTATATAATGATTCTAGTTATCTATCCGAAGATTGGGGAAAGTCGGATAAATACATATTTTTTACGCTGTCATATTGGATGCAATTGATGACAGTGAGTGGGGATATATGTTCCTTGTTTTCTAATTGAAAGTGCAATTTAAACATATCTTAAGTTACAAAAATCGCTTATATGCTCTCCTGTAATTTTATCTAAATATAAATAATGTGTCAACCGTCCTGGGTACGCGTCTGTTATAATGCTTATTCAGTTATTAGGAAGTATACAATGCAAACGACAACATCTGTAGTTTAGTCTTTTCACGGAGTCGTTGACCAGATGAATTAATTGTATGAATACTCTCTTTAGTATTTATCGTAAACGTATAATTTTATTACAGCAGGTGCGTTTTAATAATTACGTATAATTGTATGTGTTGATTGCATTCCGTAACAAATTCTCCAGCAGTTGATTTGTTTACTACTGTATTACATTCATCACGCAGTAAAATTAAGACAACGTCAACTACACAGGTCGTTTTAATGTTTTTAATTGCATATATATATATATTATATCAATAAGTCTCTATTTTTTTTGGCCTTAGCTAGGGAATATTTTATGGAAATCCGTATTCAATCAAATGCAGTTATCGATCATATGAATTCTTACAGCACAAACGCTTTTCATCAATATGGAGAAGTTATTGAATCATTTTCTTCCTTCAGTATTTCGAGATAGCATTTTTTCAAATTGATTCGTGATAAACTGCTATAAGATTTTAAATTACAAATAATTGTCACCATTTCTCCGATATCAGTTGTAGATTAATCATAATAAGTTTATCAAATATATATACCGACCGCTCATTATTAAAACAGCTTTTTCTAAAATAGTTCTAAATTAATAGGCTGTTTCCTAAACCATCACTGCTTGTTTCTATTTACTTCATGAGAAAATCTTTTACAATATTTATTCTTTTACTACTTATATATAAATGATATATAATAATGCTTCATATAATAACGCTTGGTCCGTGTCAATATTGTATTAAATCCATAATGCTTTTGGCTCTTGCGTAAACAGGACAAGGAGAAAAAAATGCAGGACTTAGACGAGGCGCCCGAAAATGAAAAAGATACAAATAATGAAAAAGAAATCATCTTATCACCGGTCACAGTAAACGGAGGAAGCGGAGACACCGAGGAAAACGGTAAAGATGGTGATGAAGTTGCCCAAGAAACACCCGAACCAGATAACAATAAGAAACCAAAAAAAGAAAAGGTAACGGTTTTTTAAACGTAATAACTTGATATTTTAATCCTGCTTTTAGCTTATTTTGTGGCCAAGCATCTACATACCTGTCATTTTTCAGCCGTTCGATATACTCTTAATATTCTGTTTATTCTCGCAAAAATCTTTAGGCATCGTCTAATCATCTTTTATCTACCTATATTCGTATTAATAAAAAGCACCGAGTTCATATGTGCGTATCTGATTTTATATTATTTAACTTGTACAGGTAACATGTGTACCATTCTCTTAGAAGTCTTCGATCCATTTTATTAAACTACAAACAAATTGCAACTTCTTAGTGCTTCTTATATGTGCTTTCATAGTAAATTGATATGGTAGATTTTCGTTAGTTTGAAATGTTTGATTTCTCCTAAGGTAAAGAAGAAATGGTCCTTCCGGTCGATCAGCTTCAGCAGAAAGGACAAACAAAAACCAACGAAAAAGGAAGAGACAAATGGCGATTGCGACAAAGTTCCAGAAGAGGTAGGTTTTGTTTTTTAGTTTTTGTTTGTTATATCAACTCATCAGTCAACTGTCGCGCAATTCGGTAGTGGAAAGGGAACTAATTCTTTGTTTTATCTGAGATAAGGTCTAGGGATTGAATAATAGCTAACCTAATAAAAACAATGTTTTTCCTTGGGGAAAAACTTTTATGTTGTAGCTTTTTCATTAGATTTCTTTTGACTTGCGTATGCCATTTATTGTATGAGACTACTATATTATAAACGGCTCAGTTTTAAATTACGAATACGTCGCCGATGAAAATAACCATCCATTAAATATTATGATATAGTACGATCAAATGACGAATATAATTTGTTATGAAATTATTTTATATGACTCATCGCATTGGATTCCATGTGCATAATAATATATATTGTACATTCTAATTTTATCTCGGTTTGATAAAATAGTGATTCAAAACCAATAAAAATATCGTTGTTTTGTTCCTATATGGAACAGAAATTATAT
This sequence comes from Himalopsyche japonica, assembly GCA_028555115.1. Taxonomy (NCBI): domain Eukaryota; kingdom Metazoa; phylum Arthropoda; class Insecta; order Trichoptera; family Rhyacophilidae; genus Himalopsyche; species Himalopsyche japonica. Next base: position 57,997 of record JAHFWJ010000449.1, on the reverse strand, counting down.
AAATAGTAAATGTGGGTGATATTTTATTAAATGATTATTTGTGAAAGAGATCACGCATTTTTCTCTGTATTATCGTTTACCATTTTAATGTCTTTTTTTGTCATAGATTACTAATAACAATGAACTAGAGCTATAGATTTTATCGGATACATCATGAACATGCCTCGCGTGGTCTGACGTTGTCTTTTTCGTCTTATTTGCGGTTATATACATTTACGTTAAATTCCTCCGCGAATATCGTGTCAAATAAAAATCCTTGGCCAATTAATGCAGATTACTTTAATGTAGCGAAATTGGTTTATTTTACTAAAAATCATTGTGTGTAAAATACAACTGTGAATCTCGGTAAATATAATTCCGAAAGAAGGTGTCAGTTGAAATGAAGCAGTCAACTTAATTATTTCCGCGTTGTTCTTGTAGCTTGCGGATAATTTAGTTGGACGTAAATTGAAATGTTGGACGCGGGCTTTGAGACCTGTCTGCGGTCGACGTATTATGTCAGATGTCAACTAAACAAACCACATTTCAAGAAATGCATATAGTCTAAAAAATAAACTCAAAGCTTATGATGCAAGTATTTTATCTTATTTTAGTGCTTGGCCTTCATACATTTGTGGATTTGAGTTTTCATCGTGTTAAATTCATAAAATTATTTTAGGAATTATGGGGACCGTAGTTGTGTGCTTTTTAATATTATTTTTCATCAATAGACCTTTGCCTGTGTGACTACACAAGAGAGTAGATAAAAAATACTTCATACAATCCAGTTATATCCATTTTACACACCCACATATTCCATTTTTAAAATTGCTATGTATTTGTTTACACTATTCAATTCCTTTTTGTCTTCAGCACAATCATTTTGGTATGATTGATTGTTTTTATCTTCTCTGGGTATCCGACAACCAGAATAATGGCACTCATGAATTGGAGCGATTTCAACAAGATTACCTAATCTTTTACAGCGGTAATTAAGATGTCTAATCAGTAAAAATAATCAGCATCATGATCGATCGGTCTGTCCCAACTAGATTCGTATCGCCGGTGTGGCCGAGATGCAACGCTCGAACATATATATATGATACTATCGATATTTAATACCGTGATCTGAGATGGGTGTTTTAAAACTATGTTGTTTATTAGTAGCCGTCTAAGCTCTTTTGTTGTGATTTCTCAGTGTTTTTATATTGTTTCAGCGTAATTGAAAACTTTGCAGCTGCTCGCTCTTGACTTTCCCACCGCAGCACACAGCTGTTGCCGCTTGCCAAATTGTGTTATTGCAACTACCGTTATTAAATAATAATGTTTGAAAGCTGGTTTTTGTCTGCACCTCAGGCGTGTTGCACTAAGTAGCTCTATCGCGGAAGTTATTCCATTTATATCGGAGTAACGCGAAAAATAACATTCAATTGAACACATAGATCAAGGGTGCCCAACCTTTTTTGCACTCGGTACTTCATTTCAATTTGAAGTTGTACCGCGATCGACTTCTAACATGTTTCTTATAAGAAACATTTCTGATTTTCTTCCCTCCAAACTTCTTACGCACTAGTCTTAAAAAAATCATCATAATTTTTTTCTTTGTGGCACTAATTTTCAATCATATGACATTCTTGTAGAAACAACTTAAATATTTTTGGAGTGGTTCGAGAAAGTCAAACTTCGATAAACAATAATTTCAAGACAGTCTCTACACCTATTTTAGATGAACAAATATTTGTAACACATGGATAGTCGAGCAATATACCCGCCGCTTTTTTTTGTAGATTTGTGAGCAGTAAAATTTGCTAATCTAAATTACGATTACTTTATGTTTTTAAACACCCTACCGCTCACCGTGGAAGCTGGAACGCCCACTATTGGGCAATGAGGACCAGATTGACTACCACTAGTGTGATAGAATAAAGTGTATTTATCTAATCAATAGTTTTTTAAATACATCCCATTGTCCATTACAAGAATGCGGCTTATTAATTAGCAATGTTGGAGATAGGGTCCTTTGTAATAAATGTAATTTTATATAATCTAAGAAATTGAGGGCTTTATGGAAATGCTTAAAAAATAGCGAAATTGCCCTTTTCTACCATTCGTTAATCCCCTGAATTAGCTGATAATCACGCTGTTTTTTCTTGTATAGATTTTTTTCCCAATTATACCTTCGAAGTCGACCAAATTATCCTTTGCGATCGACCAATTGGGCATTCCTGGTCTAAAAAGTCTTGGCCCACGTATTAATTTTTATAGTAATAGTATTAAACCTCTGTTATTTCAAATGAGGAATCCGTTCCAAGTACCAAGGACAATATAAAAATATAACGGTGAATGTAGTATGCAATTCAGATTTATCTTACGTTTCCAAGCAACTTACTTGCACTTTTTGAATGTTAACACATTTTAGCCGCCTTGTTAGAAAATCATACATATGCATGCGATATTAATTTAATATAAATTTACATGTTCTTCGGTCATATTAAATAAATAAAAAAATCATGTAATGTTATAATCGGGCTAAAGCGAAGCAATCGGTGTTAAAACACAATTGATCATCAATTTTCATAGTTCCGAAAAAACAGTAAAAAGAGATTCTGGTCTAACGAAATGAGTGATTTATTTTTTTGTGACATTTCAATATTGGGAACAACATGTGTACATGATAATATACGCGTAAAGGTAATATTTGATAGTCAATAATCGCGATGACGTGACGATGCATTTTATACGTATTATGTATGTACATCAGAGAATATAATGACGAAGGTAATTAATGGTTTATTATGTGTAGCAAGTATTGCTTCATCAATACTCAGCTAGGCATTGTTGCTTGCAGTTGCACGAAAAATAAATAATGCTGCATTTTATTTGGAGGTCGAATTTTCGTCTCGTTTCGCTGTTCAGTGTATCGATCCGTCGCGCTGCCGATCATAACATCTAAATCTAATCAATCCCGCACAATAAAGAATATTTCGACATCAAATTAGAAAGTTTATATGCTTGCTGAGAAAAATAATCTGTTCTTCCAACCGATCCTACTATGCAGCATATAGACTTCTATTGGATCATGTCAATTGACAAATGTTTTAACAACAATTAATAGATATTGAGTTCTCAGCCTCAGAGTGATTCGGGAAGGCATAAGAATACGAATAGTGAATTAACCATTCGTTAGTTGATCTATCCTTATCCCGTTACAGGATTATTTGGGAAGAGATTGAATGATAAAATCACACCCATCCAATGTATTTGGATTAAAACGTCAAATCATTGAAAAAGTTATGTATAGAAGCGTCCATTTGGGAATTCGAATTCTTGACATGTATTCCATCGACGCTCACCACTAAAACTGTGAATTGGGTTGTGGTAAATGGTATTGCTATACCTATATATCTGTAAACATATTTTCAAATACCGTTAGAATAAAATTATCGTCGGCTGGAAGAATTATACAAATCAAGTATTGGCAATATATTCTTTAAGTAGGATTTTTGCAGTTGCTTTAATATTAAAAATATATGTATGTAACATAACATGTGCATTGAGACTTGAGACGTAATGATCCCTATCAACCGGCCATAAGATATCTTCGATCAGCGAAAACCGCACGTTAGTTTTGCCGCGGCGATGGTCATCTTACACCAAGAAACCACCCAGCCAACCGCCTTTGCGATGCGATTTTGCGGTTACCGACACACGTTCATGTGATGTGAGGTTCGCGAGTTAATTATCGAATACTCCAATGGCTATTAATTTGTAGTAGTTGATTATTTTTGCCTTATTCCTAAATTATACACAGTAGAAATTGTGGCTTACAACAAACAGCTAGATAAAATTGCATGTCATCTGTATGAATGTTTCGCAACAGTTTGTCATTTTCATGTTGATTTGGAAGCTTAATTTTAGAAAGTAAGCTTTCCTTATTTTTACATTTAGCCATATTTCGAACTAAGAAATGCAGTATAGATATCGTAAATGTAAGATTGTAATTAGACAGTAACAAGATTGTATGCGCGATCGGCAGATTTGTATGCTTTGAACGAGTAAGGGTGTGCATTAATGTTCTCGTTTTCAAGTGAGTTGTCGTATTTAAGCATAAAAAAACACAAACACGTGCGAGAGTAATCAAGTGTAAAGCCGGATAATTATAATAAATTGACTAGAGAATGTAGATTTTTGAACCGAAATTGAGTTTCACGGCCTGGAAGCCACATTGACATGCTTGTCTTTTCCTATGTATATTCACATGAGTCGCAAGTGACTACTTACTAGATCGACTAAGTGACTAAGTGAGTATTGTTTCGAATTCAGAACCAAATGTTATTGACATTCATTTTATATATGCTTGCTCGCAAAGCTGTATGTAGATTTTATATGGTCTGCCGTCGCGAATTCCATCATTGCTAAGTGTTCACTGATATCAGAATTTTTTTTTGAATAGATTTTATCAAATTTAAATTGTTCGTTTTTTTTTTTTCAAAAGTACACTTTTTTATGTCTATTCCTGTAAAATGTATTCTGTGTGCAATGCAAGTTTAAAAGTTTTTCAGTGTAAACATCAGTAAATGATGGCCACCGTTTTTCTTGTAATTATGGATTCAAATATCATTCTAAGCAACGATCTTGTTCTAGTGGTCTTTCAAAAGCCATTTAAATTCACTAAAGATGTAAATGAACTTAGTATTGTTGTTCATTTAAATCAAATGACGATTTTTCTGTCTGGTTCGACATGCATGATAAATCACGTTATTAAAATTTGGCATGCCTTGTCAGATTAGAAATTTATTTGCTATAGAACACATACAATAATAAACAAAGAACTTATTTATAATTTAAAATAATTGTCAATTGATGTTTTAAATTTAAGCTCGACATGGGTGGTTTTAAATCAGATTCTAATATGTGATGACAAACATGATTATTTTACTGGCTATGTATACGATTAGAATAAAAGACTTCCAAAACGATTTGTTCGTTCACCATTCAATGCCATGCGAGGTCGAATAAAGAAGGACTCTATTCGTACAATGACACCTAAAATCAGCTTGCTAGTCGCAAGACATTATTCCTAACCGCATTGTAAATAATACAGAGATTGGCTGCTCCGGTATAATTTCGAAAGAGTCAAACCTCGGTATAAACTTGCGACGAGTGAAACTAAGAATTAACACGGTGAAAAAATAGCAATGTATTTTAGTTCTACAAAATTATTTTTACAAATATAGTTGATAGCTATTTCGGCTCACGCCATCGTCAGAACTATGACTTCAGAATGATGTTATAATGGAGTTCTACCAAGTGAATGCCAATTCAATCAATAAACTAAGAATTCTTAGAATGGATTCTGATAATTCGTAAAACAGTTTTCTTTATCTATATTTTTACACGGCTTTTTTTTCTATACGACTTATCTTAACGTTTCGGAAAGCTGTGTTATGAATATAATTATGAAGTTTTTAGATGGAATCTTCGTCTTATAAATTTGCTTGGTCATTCATTTCATTAATAAGAAGAAATGTTCTTAAGTTATATACAACTATAGGCACGCTTATTTGAATCAATTCTACTGAATTTGATATCCCGTTGGTGTGGTACTTCTCGGATACGATGATACCATAAATTATATTGCTCGTCAGCAGATTTATTGTTTGCGCGACTCAACTTTTGCTATCCGTTCGAAATATAAATTAATTCCCATGTCTTTATCGACTGCTTCGCCTGCTGTCTCTCTCTCCTGCTGCTTTGGTATTTATTTGCCTAATTAACTGATATTTTTGTCTAATAGTTAAGTGGCCTAATTGCCATGACTGGTCTCTTGAAACACTACATACAGTGCTTAGTTTATAACTGTATAGCTGGATGATTTTTAGTTTACTGTTTAATTCATACTCATATTAATTATGTGCTATTAAATAGAAGAAGTTGTTCACCACAGCATAAATCATTTTCAATTATTGAGTGGAATTTTTAAGAACAATTAAAAATCCACAAAAGAATGAGCAAACATTCATAGATGATACTTCGATTTATTAAAAAAAATATTTTTGTGTTTTTATTCCTTCTCATTTGAAACTGTATTGAATCACACGAATGAAAAATAGTGTTAATGCAAGTTGTATTGTCTTTAATATTGCATTGATCGGGTCAACCTGTACATTTCATACTGATGAATCATAATCTGTAATGGATTTATGAACTAGAATTGATTTCAAAGCGTCTTCTGTAGCAATATGATAAAATAAAAATCTATAGTTGGTATTTTTTGTACCTCGATTATTTAGATAAATTGTTGTTCCTTTGAAGAATTTCGAGGAATATTTCGAAATCTGATCGGATGATAAAAGTTTCTCTATGCCCCCGATAATTTTGCAGTGATCGTACAAAGGAATTTAATACATAAATCTTATCGATCTTGATAAGTTCACTGATGAAAATAAGGCTTACTAGATTTCATTGTCGCATCGTTTTAGCACTCCCTCCTTTTTGATTCTGTAGAAAGATCTCAATATCACATTCAAAACTTCTTCAAGCAATTCGTTTTATATTTTCCATCACCATTCGTCGCTTATTTTTTGAATAAAAATCTAGAGATTATATTGTTATAACTAATAATATTCTTTTAAAACGAACATCGTCAGAAAAAAATTAAGAAACTTAAATAGTTCGGAAGTAAAATTTGTGCGATCTTTTCTATATTTACAATTAAAATAGGCTTGTATATTTTTGACATGATGTTACAGACGAATGAGAGGGGGCGTTTCCTTACATTCTTTATAAAAGGGAGTTTTATGGCGGACAATAAATATTGAATACATTCAAGCATCTAAACCCCACGTGACCACGCTCCTTATGTGTGTGTGTGTGTGTGCTTTGGATTTGAGAGATAAAGCACGGATTGAGTGGCTTGCATACATATGTGTGAGTGTGTGCACATTTTCGATTTCATTATGGGTCAAAATAACAATCCTTGGCGATGTGGAGGAATTAGCATGCCGGACACGAGGTGGCCCAAGGTCTCTCCAGGCCTCTGCCATTGTTTCTTATCGGAATGCGAACGTTTCACCAGCCATAGTTCGCAAACAAATAATAGTCTTGCTTCTCGTCTTTCTCATTATCGCCGGTGTTTTATGTATGTTTGTTTTCGCACGTCCATTGTTGTATTATTTTAATCTCAAAGGAATATAATAAAATGTACGCCATGTTGATATTTGTTTTGTTACAAAGCTACTATAGGATGATCGTACTTCGAAATGATCCTCATTTACACCATGGCAAACAACAATAACAAATAATTTCTAACAAAAAAAAAAGATTTTATCCAATATTTTGATAATCTATTGGTTCACACAAAAACATTTATTTATGGGTCCGTCTGCGAAGATTAGTACTTATTATTTCAAGTAAAAAAAAATTTTCGCATTTAAAAAGAAAACTTGTTTATTTAAGTGTATTTATACAAAATTGATTTTTTCTTAATGCTGAAATAATGCTTAATGATAAATATTGCTTCGATTATAATATGTTTTTAATGTAATAATAAATTTATCAAAGGTATGATGCTAAATCTCGTTATTGATTTCATGAAGAAAACGATATTAATATATAATATAGTTTTTTTGTTGTCGATGATTAAGCTCCTCTCGTCCGTATGTGTGCAACGTTTGTATTCTTTACTGTGTGCTTGATGTTCCAAACTGGTTATTTGGGCATGGTTTCAACGGAAAGCTTTGCATTATTTGTTTTCCTCGAGTGTGGATATGGGCACATTGATGCGTTCGGTACCTTGTGCTGTGCTGAATATGCATTTTACGGCATCTGATAAATATTTTGTCTATACTTTTGTCTCCGGCGACGAACATCGCTACGCTTGGGCAAACCAAACTATTTGCTTTTATCTAATAGAACAATCATCGTCGGCATTTAATTTAAAAAACGAAACATCTTTAATATTACCTTTCATACTACAATAATTGCTGCTCGTTCAGCGTTCGCCAAACCGTGATTCATTAGGTGTGCGTGTATCTCCAATAATTTTACAAATGAATCATTTTAAGCATTTTTATTTTGGACAGTATGATACAGAGAAGTATGGATAGCATTTTCTTTGTTTGAGTCGTGTTGGAACTCCATCCAGGAATATTCATGGTCGTTTTCCTTATTAATGTAATGTACATTATGTGAACTATATAAAATATAAATCTAAACATGTCTACAATGACAAGAAATTATTTAAGAAGTTAGGAAGCTGTATCTCAGAAATTTTTACCACGGTATAACAAATTTTCAGATCAGATCCAATTTATTCATCTCCAAGAAATTGACGACGCCTGTCCTAGTGCAATAAAACGTATCTGATATGTTAATTATTTTATGAATTATTTTGCATGCGTGAGACGAATATGTAAATATTGTGCTATTGTCATTCATAGAATCTATTATTATCATATATGGCTTACGTTTGACTCATACAAACATCATTCTTCGCTAAATATTTTTGGTATTGAATACTGTCGTAATTAGATATGTTTTTTTTTTCTCTTACTATTTTTTATGTAAATTTGTGTATGTATAATTTTCTGTGAATAAACAACACATTTAATTTTTAGTGATTGCATGTTCTTAAATGTGATTCTATATTTTTTATCATCAAATACAGCTTCATTTACTGATTCATGTGTTGTGTTATCCATAAAATTGATCCATCCAACAGTTAACAGGTTATTCTGTGGAACATATTATCTGAAAATATTTTTTGTTATGTGAAAATATATATATATATATTTCAATAATCTATTACAAAAGCTATGCTGACTGCACTGGCGAACTAAGCATATCAAAGACCAAGATGCAATTAGAAAAGTTTTCTTTTGCATATTAATAAAATATTTTTTGAATAGTCTTTTTGGTTTGATATTACAGTTGCCGTTTTTGATATACTACATTGTAGATTGACATTGCTTAGTAACTCTCATAATTTAAACGACTGCTGTGCTAAAAGTTCTTCACGTAACAAAGTATTACAATAATTAAACTCCCTTCGCTGAATTGTTTACTTCTATTGTTGCGCAGAGATACCGTGGTAACCATGTTGCTATTTTAAATTCCGAATGATAAATTATTCCACCTGGTGAATTTATTATTTCTAATAATCGTTTTGCTTATCGCCAATTATTTTGTTTGATTGTTATTCATGTGCTTAGCCAGCTGCATACAATAGTGTAATTTGAGAAGTTTATGAGCATACCGTCCCATTGTTTGGTTGGAATGTCTGTTTAGTGTGATAGTGAATTCAAATGGTAATAACTCATCATTTTTTATCAGATATTGCAAAGGCTTAATTTTGTTTTTTCGCTGTTTTGAATTGACAATCGTGAGAGAATAAACTGGTCATAGATATTTAATTTATTGAATTCCCGAATCTTGTAACGCTTAAAAATAGCTATCAACAACATGATGAAATTCATATAGAAGTAACATACTCTTCGATAATTAAATGCCAATTCAACCAAAGATTATTTTAGATTTTTGATCGGTGATTTTAAAATGTGCATAACGATACGATGGCTACTTTTTCGAAGATTGGTTATGGTAAAACACCTGCTCTGCAAATGGTTAAATTTGAATCGGCCACACGACATGAAGGAAAGTCTTGTTCGTCCGCGTTTGTTGACTTTTGGTAGCGAGCGATCGGTACGATTCGTTCGACCCGCGGACCCTCTGGGATTGTGCCGCCGCGGTTCATTCCTCTCCTCGTCCGTCTCTCTTGCGCCGCAACGCACCCTCCCGCCCTCTCATTCGCACCCACTATCTGATACCACCCGACGAGCAGATGTTTCTCGGCCAGAATTGACGACGCACATACACAGTACCGCAGCAGGGCGTTGAAATGCCTGTAAGGTTTTTATCGTTTCCATTGGACAGAATAATCTGTAATGTGAAATCAAGACTATTGCCTACCGTTAAATTTTGATACATCATTCCATATGAAAATTCTCAATAGTTTTATTCTTGTGTTATGAAATTTGAATTGTTAAATTGATATAACAAGAATTCAGAATTGGTATAACAAGAGGGATTTGGGAAGATCTTCCCAACTTCTCCTTGTTATATCATTTATGTGAGATCGGTTTAATGATTAATCTCGTGAATACAATTGCTATATTACTTCACCTGATTTTTAATACTTATCTTTATTATAGTCTTATCAATTCAAATATCATATCCATAAGTTCCATCAAGCACCTTCAGTCCAATTCCTTATACTTTTTTTAAGTTAAAACTGAAATATGGAAACTGGGAACTAGTTAAAAAATATTGTGTTTTATATTATTACATTCACTTAAGCGTTATCCTACCAATACACAAAATGTAATTTTAGTTAGATTTGTCGGTTCTCCGAGCTTATTCCAAGTATTATATATATATGTGGCAAACATAAAAATATGTTTATTCGGCTCTGGGCTGCTACCATTATGTTCTGCCCTTTCGTATCTCGTCCGAGCTTATTATTATTAGTGTGATATCAGAGGAGAGAATATTGTACTTGCTCACTTTGGCACAGCTTGCTTCGTCGAAAAAGTTTTCGCGCAGATGCGGTCGACCGTTTTTTTGTGGCCCACGCCACACTGCTGTCGTCCTATCTAACTTCCCATTTATAATACATAACACAATAAAGTCTAGGAGTATAACTTTTTTGCCATCTCGAAACCCATTTGATGATTGATATATTCCCATTAAACGAAATTCTCAGCAAAACACTATCAGCTGAATGAGAGAATAATACCGCTACGTGTCAGAGTGAGGTCTGAAAAATAGCAAGCATTATCAACTGATTAGTCGATAATGCTCGCGTTGAGCGAAACCTGTCCTGATCATAAAAATATATTGTGGAAATAAGTACTAAAAATGTTTTATATTTTAAATATATACTTTATATGTTTTTTCCTGGCCCGCGACAAAGTAGTAAATTAAATCAATAAGTTTAGATAAAATCTGCCTTTGAATTGTTTTCGGAATTTGTAACTTATAATATTATAAAATTACATATCCGCCCGTCCTTGGATGTTATTTGAATATTCAACATGTTTTTTTTAATCTTAACATTGTTTACTATGCAAATTTTGAAGAACAAATGAATTTTTAATGTACAGTGGAGATTATGTACGCACTTACTTTTGATGTAGTAATTGTCCTTTATTTGTGGAAGTGTGTATTTGAATTAAACAATATTCAGAATTATTTCCACAATTTTAAAATATAACGATCGCGCCCGTTTGGATCATTGTGAGTATCATCATCAGTTGATTACTTTCATTCTGAGCGAAACTGCTTCCGAGATTTATTTATTATAAAATTTTACGAATAGTCTTATAACTACGAATTGTAAAATTCGTAGATATTTTATTTGTTTATATGCACGATATTAACATTTGCTTAAACTGTTGTAGGTGCTTCATTTGCTTGCGTTAGTTTTCTTATTTTATATATTTACCCTTTAAAGCAATAAAATGTATGGAAAAAAAATCGAAAAGTAAATATGGATATTTTGTCTACGCAATGCAATCATTTTGTGCATATAAAGACAATCAAGTTCTACGCCTCAGTGGATTTCGACGTTCGATGAAGTCGATGTAATAAAATAACTGCCAACTTTTTTACTTCTCGAATTCGCAGTTTCAGTGTGCCTACTGGGAGTCAGTTGAAGGAACGAGAAGTGTGCCCAGAAGTTTTCTTTTGAATATTTTATATTTTGGTAGCCCTTTGAGTTTTGTAATCGTTCCTGTATTTTGCAACGATGGCTCAACGGAAACGATTTCGAATTCAACATTAAATTCCGCATACTTTATATTGTGTTGAAATTTTTCGAAAAGCTACTGCCATGCCCGCGGCCCGCAAGACTGGCTGGAATATTAATTAATTGATTCACAATGGACGTTATTTTGGAGCGGCTCGTGAAAATTTCATTTCCATTTCAAAATGTTTCGGCTACTTCAAAGCACACTTTCGAGAAGATAAATAAATGTAGCTGGTATTTAATGGGAAGTTTTTAATTTTTATTGAATGTTTTTGTTATAATTCCTCCGCAAATTTTTGGCTTGCGAAATTAAAGCGATTGCTCTGGGAGAGGCACCAAAATGAAGAATAACGAGGAATGAGTCGGATTTTATTATGGTGATTTATTGCGTTTAATTATTTCATTTGTGCTGTGGCCCTTGGTGATGCAGCGGTTAATTGCGGCATTTCGGCCTACCGACATTACTAACATCAGAATCTTCGCAGATTTACACTATCCTGAAAATGCTTTTGCCTTAGATGAGCCACCATTATTTTATCTACTTATTGTATATATTATTCTTTGTCCTGTGTCTCGCTGTCTTATTTGAGTGATATCAATGAATTATGACACATACTAAATATACAGTTTTCTTACAAGAATAACAATATTATTGGTATCTATTTCAACTGCGCAGTAGGCACTGAGTAAACTTTATTAATTGTATACTCTTTTCTAATTACGATGCATATTGTATTATAGACGGCTTATTAGTGTTTATCTAACATATTACAGTGGCCTTATCCGCCGGCATTCTCATGTCGGATTCCGCGACCTTTTGCGGTTGCTCTAATCTCTCTCGTACGACCTGCTTTTATGCATTGCGTTCTGGTTAATTCTACGAACGATTATCATTTATATGGGATCCATAATGTCGAGCAGCTGCAAATACATTAGTTAGAGTTTATCGTACTATCAGACCCTATTATATTGAACATTGATAATACTTAAGACTTTTAAAATACTCATACTTTGCAATATATAGTATGGATATCTAAAGGGCTCGAGTGGTAAATTTGTATTCAATTTTGATTTCGCGCGCCTGTATTATCATCTCACTGGCCTTTTAGCTCTCGCTTATTGTTCTTTTAATATCGAAAATTTTATATTGATTGTACTAATCGATATTAAATTTGAATTGTTGAAACTTTGTATCAGTATTAGATGAGATGGAATTCTCCAATATATAGAAAATATAGAAAAGAACTGTCCTTCATCAAACCTTTTGCAAAATTTCTTATACATAATTTTCACGCAATATTGGCATCAATAGCTTCAGGTTACTTTCATGATAAATTTTACGACAACAATATAAAAACAACACTAATCTTACACTTTTTTTTTTATTAAAATATCATTACTTCTGTATTTTTTTTGTCTGCAATAAATACTTAAGCATACCTACTATACATTCCTACTATAAAACTATTTATTTCCCACGTGTACAAATGCTTATTTTAATGGAATCTATCTAGTGAAACCACTCGTATATCGTAAAGCATTTTTTCGTTGGCGCAAGAGCTTCGATATTTCTGGGTCAAGTGGTACCTACCCACAATAGTATTAATTTCCATAGGATATTTTACAAACCGTGGTTCGATTGAATTTTTCATTGCTCACGTTATCATTGTGCAAAGCAACGGATCAAATTTGAGCAGAGCGTTTCTGATATTTTATTTTTATCCTGTATATTTTCAGTCGGCACGTTCACATATCTTGAAATTGTGCAGTGTTTAATATGTCTGTTAGGTAAGCACTGGAAAATATTGTCATAATTCACTCATCAAATATTTTAAAAGCTTAAAAGAAAACTAACTCTAGAATCTTTTTGAAAAGTTTTGGGTATAAATAATTGAGATTTTTTTATTTTCACAAAGTTTACGTTGGTGACTTGGCACTCACGTCTAAGGGCAAGCCCACGACCGAGCCGTTTTGGATCCAGCAATCAGGCTACACCATCTGACTCCACTCCAATTCATCGCCGCTCTCCCTTTTTCCGCAGCAGACAGGTTGAATTGACGCTTAATTTCCCTTTCCAATTTCCTGCCGGAAACTCGAATAACCCTTGGTGGCGATTTTCATTCACCGCGTGACATTTTCACGTCGCAAGTACGACCGGAGCGAATCTCAAGATGCTATTGTTATATACCGTATGTAAATTGTTTTTATCAAACAATCAAAAAATTCACCCCAGGTTTTTATCCTTGTGTGTTTGAGCGTAGTGTAATTCAAAACATTAAGAGAACTTTTCGTCCCAAGACCGACCAGTAATAAAAAACCTTTCACATGAATAATTTAACCGCCGACCGATTATATTTATTTGACGTTGATAATTAAGAACTTCGTCTGATGCATCCGAATAATATAATGTCTGAAGATTTCGAAAGGGAAACCCGGGTAGTTAGTAACAAAACATCTGGAATCGTAAAAAGCTTAAACAATTCAAATTTCATCACACGCCTTCAGTCGATATAATAAATTAAGATCTTTGTTGTTTAACAAACTTTTGACAGTGGATATCGTTTCTGTAAATGCTTACTTAAACAGTAACTTAATTTACCCTAGCAGTTATATGTTACGGTGTTTTGCCTACAAACAAGATATTTCTAACATTTTTTATGGCGCCTACTAAATACATTCTAGACTTCTAAATCTTATTAAATTCCATCCGTCGCTCTTAAACCCCCGCGGCTTGATTGCATCCATCACATATCCTATTTAGTTATGGTTGCGTTCAGACGACGATTCTCTAAATCTAAAATAATTTCAACGTTTGTTAGTGTAGAGGCGTCTTAACAGCTTAACGACCGCATGTTTTTTTATCGAATTTCGCGTGGTGGCCGGCGATTTTTGCAAAAAATTCGCCCAAAAACTGTCCTTTTACTAGATTCACTATAACTTGTGAACCAATAGAGATATCTTAACCAAATTTGATTTGCTGGCTTCTTGATACTTTTCCCCATACATCAATGCCATTTGAGCAGTGTTTCTACACATGTGGGCTGCGTACTCATGTGGTATAATTTTTGTGTTTTTTTTAAATATGCAAAATTTACCTTTTCACATTCTTTTCTTTGCTTTTATGTTCATATATTTGAACTCATTAGATAAACTCTTTAAATATAAAGTACCTGTATAACAAAACGATCATGGATAATACTAAATTTTGTATACTTTCATTATGAGTTAATGGGAAATATATGATACAATTTCAATTCGTGTTTACCTCATTGATAGATTTGTATCGAATCTGAAGATGGCGAAAGGTGAAAGCCGGATAATTAGAACGATGTGAACCATGGAAAAGTAAGTACAATATTCTCAAGAATTTAGCTGTAAATAAATTATTTTACTTGAAACCATATTTGTTTTGCTGAAGAAGTGGGAAAAACAAGGTTTTCTTTCCCATGCTGTACCTTTTGTACGTATAAAAATTAATATATACAAATAATTCATATCGATCCTCATTGTTATATTGCCTGCCCTTATATACCCACAATAATATCTAAGTAAAGTGTAAGAACGAAGATAAAACCATGCTACATATATTCAAGATAATATTATAAATTCCCGCTGTTTAAAAAGCCCTGGTTCTCATGTCGTCCCCGTTGCAGATTTTGTCACCCCCATTAGTTTGTTTTGTATTATTTATACAGTCATTCTGAGAAATCAGGGTAGTTAGTGTCTTGTAAATATCATACATCTGGATAGTGTCTTGTAAGTGTTTCTATATAAGTAAATTGTATTCAGACTTCTCTGAACTATCGGTGAAAACGTCGCGAAATTTGCTTTTCTCGTGCATCATTGATGATTATAATTTTTATATTTTTATTTTTAATCACCTCATAATTGAGGGAAGAGATGAAACATATTTAGAAAATTTTGAGGATGCATTGTCGGAGGTTCCCAGTGATTGTGAACAAGATGACGCGGACGATAGTGATTCTGATTCGAGTGTACATACAATACATACTGTAATAAGCGTGTTGAATCCATATATGGACCAGTGGCACAGGATTTATGCAGATAATTTTTATAACAGTGTATCGCTCGCTAAAGATTTATTTTTACGTAAAACGGAATTTCGCGGAACAATTCGGAAAATGGAGGTTTGCCGGAATCTTTAAAAAATATAAAATTAAAGCCTCAAGAAACCAAGCATTCCAGAAAAGGTCACACACTCGTCCAAGTGTGGAAAAAAATAAGAAAAGGGACCTCAGAATGATATCCTCTATTCACAATAATAATGTAACATAAAAGAATATATTTCAGAAAAATATGTTTTTATTTAATTCGTCAACATAAGTTGAGAACCCCTGCCACTGAGTTTGAATAGGTCATAATAAAATCAAATAAGCATTAAAAATGTCAAAAATGTTTTCGGTTAAATATTTCATAACCACCATAAAAATTCCATGTGGCTCAGTCGATAAATCAAAGGTAATGTGTAACACCAATACTACGATTTGTAAAAGGCCCCCGAAATGCATCTTGGCATTCATATCAGTGTATACTGGACTAATGAATATCCTCGCTAAGTAGAGAAATCAAACCCGACTCGATTTAAAATCTTCAACCAGAATGTAAAATTGTGTTATGAAAGATCACATCAGAAAAAAATATACATGAATTTTTTAGGAGTATTTTTACGAAATTGCTTAGGAAAATAATAATTTAATCTTTGTTAAATGATGCGTTGATGTGTATACTACCACACCCCATTAACATTTGAAATCGAACCCGATTCCAATCAGATGATTTTTCAATGGAATGGAATGGATGACGTAGAACGCATATATGAGTCCGCGGCCCGCAACGGAAGTTCTTCAAGGACTCAAATACGAGTCCCCGGTCGTTAAGCTGTTAACAATGTTGTGTTCTTGCAGGGTCTATTTATTTGCTCCTCGACTACTAGGCGAGAGCATATGATGTTTGCTTTTGTCAGTGGGGGGGCATTCACATTTTATTCTTATATTATGTTTGAAGTGCATATGCACCGTATAAATGTTATAATGTATAAAGCCATCTAATTGTACGATTATTGCTACGTTATTATATTCGATGGCATATATGTAGCAGTTCAAAAACATTTCCAGTCTAATGGTTCTACCCTTCCTGGAGAAATTTGTTATACATATTTTTTCAATTGTATGCTGAAAATTTCTTTGCACGAAGTTACTCCATCGTACAAATATTAAGTAAGAAAATAATAATTAAATACGATTGCTATTTCCATTAGGTACCGATGTCATTGTTATTTCTTCGGAAATTACCGAATATATTTTTAATTTTCTATGTTGTGCTGATGGTTAGAATCCCATCTCGATTTATCATCTTATTAAATATTCGTTGTTTTGGTTGGTTAAATATGGAATATTTTCACATTTCTTCTTTGTTGTGAGAGATGTACCAGATCAATTAAGTAAATGTGTTTATAATTACGCCTCGAACCTCTCCGCACCGTTTTGATAATTAAACTCGGCGTGCTGAGCGATCGACGCTCGCTTGAAATTCCCTCCGGTTGTGGAATATCATTACTCGAATCTTCCAACGCATCCGCACGCAGCACTAAACAATCGCAGACACGCGCTTAGAACACAATGTCACTCATTAATCACCTTCAAAATAGGTTTAGTGTACGCCTTACGACGTATGAGATGATGTATTTCAATAGTATCTCGTTATACACCTGTATTGTCATTATTCATTCGGCGGTTTGTTACGGATATTGAATCGAATTTAATTACCGATCAAAATGTCCTTACGTTGTAAGATGAGTGCGCTTGTGCCTTGTTGATTACGGTCGATAAAAATTTCAAAATATAATGGTGGTATTTGATCGGCGCGCTACTTATAACTATTTTACCTTGTTTAATTGTAAAAAAAAAATTTTTTTAATAATATTTCCACAATATATGTTTTATTATCAGAACCGGTTTCGCACATCGCAAGCATTTTCAATTGATCAGTTGACAATGCTCGCGATGGCTGAAACTGATACTGAAGATATTGTAGAAATAGTAATAAAAATATGTTTTTTATTATTAAAAATATCATGCCTTTCCATCAAGAAGTGACAGTAAACCTCAAGACATTCTTATTGTTGAATGTAATTTTACTTATAAAATGATGTATTGATATAATTAATTCTTTATTTGAAAGTAAAAAAAATAATAATATAGCAATTTATATGTAGTTACCATTTTCGTTTGCCTCTGTAAGTCATTTGAGGTAGCTGAAGGAAATGCCGATAAAACGTTGCGTTTTTTTGTTTCGGTCGATTAACCGTATCGGAAAATCTGTTTTGTTTATTTTTTATTATTGAAGTGGTTTTTGACGCACTTTAATCGAATTTAGTTTAATTTGTTTCTGAATGATCAAGAATGCGGAATAACGAGAGAAAGACCAATTCCGAGGCAGCCAGTTGATGCTCCGCTTCTTTGATTTATTGCCGATTCGTGCAGTTCAAATACTTTATATCGCAATGGTTTTTGGCGGCTTGCAGCATCTTACTTAAAATTCATTGTTTATTTGACATGGATGAAATGTTGCAAGTCTTGTTATCAATAAACTCATTTTTGCTGCCGCAATATCAATCCATATTAGAAATAAACTATTGTACTATGTTATATTAAATTGCTATTTAATTGATAGAAGTGTAATAATGTTATAATAAGATTTAAACATTTCACCTGTTCCTAATACTCGTAAATCGTAGTTTTGACGATGTTAAGCCGAAATAGTTAACAACTGCCACATTAAAATTTTTGTAAACCCTAATCAAATTAATATTTTTACTTTATTGTAACGAAGTTCTACTTCACAAAATCCAATCCAATTAATAGTATACACGTGTTGAAATGCAGTGCTCTTAGTTTCAAGTATTGGCAATTTACTTGGTGATTAATTGTATCTCAATATTATTTTATTCGTATAAATAACAATTAAAATAGAACACGGTGAAAAAATAGCAATGTTTTTAGTTCTGCAAAATTTAGAATAAATTCATTGCTATATTTTAATGTGTTGTAATGGAGTTTTCTATCAAGTAAATGTCAAATCGACCATAAATTAAATAAGAATTTGGTAAGATGTGATTTTTGGCAAATATACCATGTAGGCCAATTTTAATTAATATTGGGTTGTTTTTTAAATGACTTTCGCTATCATTTGAAACAAATTTCGGAAACGTCCCTCGAAGTTCGGATAGTTTTGATCGTCTTCTATAAAATTACAACTCAACATATCTTTTACGACATATGATAACCGCAGAAAATGTATTTTTATTTCATTTGTTGTATTCTTGTTTCATCTTATTATTTTCAAATCTTTACTTCTGCGTCATGCTTCACGCCACACCACTTTTACGCATCACAATAGTTTTTTAGTGCCGTGGCAAATAACAACTTCCGAAGAATCATTCGGATTCTATTTTTTAATTAATTGCCCTGTGTATTAGTTTACGTGCGTGACTTGCATTACCTGTAGAAATTTTAATTTATTGACTTGGTTAATATTTGGCTATTTGTCGTAAGTTGCTGTTTACAGTTTTCATTAATTTACTTTCGTCGATCTCTCGAGAATTCTTAGTCAGAAAAGTCAGTTTGAATATGTGCGTTGTAATATATACCGCACTCGAAAGCTGAGTTGATTATTCACAAACGTTCCAAACGAAGTGGAGCGTTGTTTGAGGAATGATTGGATTGATGCCACCCCAAAGTTGTTTCAGTCTCTATTAAACTAATGTAGCGAAAACTGCTATTTGTTGGTGGAATATTGTGTGTAGTGAACTTGATCATAAGATATACAATAGGTACATATTCGAGCATATAATGATGCTATAATAAAATTGGACAACACAATACATAACCGCCGCAAGTAAAAGAAACAACCACCTACATTTTTGTGTTAATTAAATATTTTTAAGTTGATTTAGAAAAAAATGTTGCGAAACAATTCAATCTTATTCTAGAATTAAAAGAAAAACTCTTTGTGAAATGCTAATAAATGTTTTGTTAAAATTAGAACATTGGAAGAAATATTTTTTTGTCCACGACGGTTTTTGATACTGTCTCAAACGTCGAGAATGTTTCGTTCCATCTCGCTACTGCTCATCGGCTTATCACATTCGCAGTCAGTTGGAACGTTTAAAACGATTGGGGTGACGCGATGGATAACGCGTCATGATACTCCCATAAATCCATTTAAGATTTTGCACTCAAGGTCGCTATTTGGAGCGACACGTTCTGGTTGGCGCATATAACGAGTGGTAGTCAGTGATTGATCAGTTTTCTATGCTGAAAGATTTACTTTATATCCACCGATTAAATGTTAGAAGTTAAATGACTAATAAACGATGATATAATTTTCGATATCGACTGAGGATGCTTGATGGAAATTCAGTATCAACCGAAGCAAACTATTTATTGTGTCAGTTCTATTGCATCCGTGTAATATAACGCCTGAAGATGCCTAAACGCGGAACCCGGGTCGTGAGTGACTAAGCATTTGGAACTGTACAAATTGTCAAAATAATTCACTTTGCTTTACAAGTTATATAGACAAATAAATTAAATATTTTCACTGACATTATTCATCAATCAATTTTTGTTTTATGAGGGGTCTTCCACAATAGACAATTTATTCCACTATAAAGTGATTGTGTGTGTATCGTTATTGATTACAAACACTGGCAAGTTTTTGTTGAAATATCCCCCTTCGTTATCATATAGCAGTATAGTTTCTATCGACACATAGAACTATCACTTATAAACACACGGATGTGAAATTCGTCCCATGGAATCCATACGAAATTGTTTCGTTGAATGATTGTACCCTAGACGCTGCTCGAGTAGTACTATTTTGTTAGCATCTAATTTTGGTATTTGTTTTTATGTGTTTATATGTGTTTATATGCGTTTATATGCGTATGCATGTGTATGTGTTTGTTGGAAGGCTTGTTCTGCGATGAGAAAATTCTACCTTCGGCGCAAAGCCTGCGAATGATTCATCCTATTGTATTGCGAGATTCCGTCGGTCGTGTCTTTGAAAGACTGACTGTTCTTGCCAATTTCAAGTAAACCAACTTGTGTTTCGACATTAATCGTGATAATATTACATTTTCTGCCGCAAGTCAGTAAATGGAAAATTCATGTTTCGCAACTATGATAGAGAGTTTTTTTTCTTTTGACTTCTTAATGTTATATATATATTTATATAATGTCACTTTTAAGGTGCTTACTGTCACTTTTTGATGGAAGGCATAATATATTAAATAATCTAAAAAAAAATTGTACTTATTTCCACTATATAGTTTATGATCAGTATCAGTTTTTTCATTGCGAGAATATTATCAAGTTATCAGTTGATAATGTGCGAAATAAGCGAAACCAGTCCTGATTAAAAAAAAAACATATTGTGGAAATAAGTACTTGAAACATTTTTTATTATTTAAAATATACAGATTATAAATATTGATATGCATAATAATATCGACTGTCACCGGCTTCGTTTATGGTGTATCCTATATTTTTTTTATTCACTTCCTGCCGTCAACGAAACCCACAGGAAAATTGAGCCCATGTTATTTTAAAACATAATACTGGGTTTTATATTTTGTATTTTCATTACGAAAAGGTTAATATTTATGCTATTGCTATATATTATATCGTCTTTGTCGAGGATAATCATAATAATACGTCACATAAAACCCTCATCACGGATAGGACAGCTCTTAAAAATGGGTGTTCGCTGTGCTCGTAACGCTCGAGTAAGCAGTTTTATAGCGTCGATTATAAATCCATAAAGGGGGAGTGAAATTGTATCTTCGCATGGGATGGTGATATGCGATGGTAGTGGTGTAAACTACTAATAAAAAATACCCTTTCAAGGTCACTCGTCGCTTCTCTTGGAAGTAGAATACAGTCGTTTCGTTTGATGTGGGGCACTGAGATGTGCAAGAAGACCGAGGGGAGGATTTAGGGGTCTGCGATCGTTCCCTGCGAATTTACAGCTGCACGAAACGTAAACAGATGATTGTCATAATTTTCATAAAAATTTATTTATACTATGTTTCAACTTTTCTTTATATTACTTTATTTTGTCATCACAGGTAATATTGTTAGTACAACTACTTTCAAAATAATTAACCCGACTTAAATGCAGTTGGAAAATTTTTAATATGTGTAATACATTTAATACAGAGTGGAATTATTTTCAGTGGCTCTCATTTACCCCATCATTTTTGACAGTCAATTTTTCGATGAAGAATATGCGACCGTACCCGCAAGTACGTTTTTCGAAAACTACAAATATCGCGATTTTATATCGTAATTGATCAAATTTCTTATCAGAAAATATTTATAACATTTTTACGCTTGACAATGATTATAAAAAATCATGTCTTAATATTTAGCTATACTTACATATAGTATATATAGTTATTCAAATATGCGTAGATTTTAATAAAAAAGGGTGTTTTTTTTTTTATAAATTTTTGACTGGTTGCTGACTACTGTATTAGGGGTCTGCTATTTTCGGAGGGTGGCTAGGCACAACAGTACCATTGCTCAATCTTCATCGTTTCGTCTGGTATTTTTGGCGCGTATTATTTTTACCGCTACTTAGCAAATAAAAATAATCCGTGCGCTTTGCGGCCTGATGCGGAAAATGAAATGAATTAAAAAAACAAAAAAAAAACAACAGGAACATTCGTTTTCATCTTTTGAATTGAAAATGTTTACTACATAATATATGTCGTGTGCGCAACTTTGACTTCAGTCGTTCAATTATTCTAACTCGTTTTTTGATGCCGCAGATTTTCATAATGTGAAACGTTTTTGTCTTATTGACTTTGAATTTATTTTTCAAATGACCCAGACCGTCTCAAATGGCTTTTTTTTTACATAACTTCCAGAGTTGGAAACCATGAACTCGATTTAGTATTACAATCTGTTTGAAATACATTCACTATTACAATTTCAACGTGAGATGATCATTATTTCATTTTAACTTGTATTAACTTCCTTCACAAATTAAATTAAAATGTGACCAATATATATATATTATTGATTGCATTAATTATTTACAATTTTTTTACGGAAATATATCAATCCATCTTCGTTTCGACAATTCATGTAGCCTTTCTCCGAACTTTGATCGAAGTTCATTATTTACCAGATTCATTTCTTCGCTTTTTCTTTTGATTATATATTTTTTGTATTTGAATTGTTGAAAATTTGTACATTTCTACATGTTTTATCGCTCACGAACATTTTACTACTGGCCTGGGAAAATCGGCTTATTCGTTTCAGTAAACTTAAAATATATTTACACATAAATATCATGATTTTTCAATAAAAGGATGATCTCTTTTAGTATACTTCCAGAACATCATACAAAAATTTCCGGGACCCCCTCGTCTTAATTTTTACATTATGTGATGTCATAAATCCTGGCAAAAGTCTTTTTATGCTATATAAATTTCTATTCTATGCTATTAAAATTCACATTGCCCGACTTCAGAATCTCAATTTGTGTATCTTCATATGTGAAATCTGATTTTACATTATTTTAAATAATAAAAACACATTTTTTTAGTACTTATTTCCACAATATATTTTTTGATCAGGACCGGTTTCGCTCATCGCGAGCATTATCAACTGATAGAATACAATTTACAAACAAGTCTATTTATACAAAACAAAAAAGTTAATTTGAGTTAAAGGTAGCAGGTGTACAAAACCATGGGTTCAAGAACTAGGAAACAATTTACATAAAATCATACAATATTGATACAAATAAAGTAAATTAGTATTAAAATTATCAAACTGATCAAAAAATATATTGTGGAAATAAGTACTAAAAAAATGTGTTTTTATTATTTAAAATATCATGCCTTTCCATCAAGAAGTGACAGTTAACACCTTAAAAGTGATTTTAAATTAGTTGGCATTCTCTGTACTCGGCTTCATCCGAAGTGTGTATCCTTCACAAAATGTCTAAAAGATTTTGAATGCTCGATAAAGTTTCCTTTACATTTAAAGGGATTCTCATTGCGACAAACAAAGTTTGTCCCATGTAATACACTTTTCTGCACCGTAAGATATTTATTTCTATGCGATAGCTTTTTCACACATATTTAATATACAATAGGGTCACTTCACATCCATATTTTACCTGATTCGATTCAGTTATATTTATAAATGGGTCGCGTGCAAGAATTAAACCTTGATTAAAATTATACTCGCTTGTACATCGATAGTAACAAGCGTATTTTAAAATTAATAATGTAATCTTTCTTCGACTCATGTGGGCTACTACTGATAAAATATATTTTTAATGACGTCAGCCGTTTGAAGCTTGTCACTTGAAGTATCGAGAAATATGCGCCTTTGGAAGCTTGAGAAGCGACAACTCTTGCACGCCTCGCCTTTATCTGCTCATTAGACATATAAAATGGACTGATTGCACGATACAGGGCCAATTACCATGATACTTCGGCCGCATGGGACTCGATAACACTCGCAAACAGAAAGCGATTGGAATAAAAGCATCCGAGGGGTTAAACTCCTCGTCGCTAGAACGCCCGTCGACCCGTATATTGGCGTCAATTCCATTCAAAGTTAACAAGCGTGAACTCATAACTCTTGTACTACACATTGCCTACCTCTCCTAGATGAGTGTTTAAGTAAGTAATATGCGAAAGAATCTATAAACTGTTTAACCGACAAGCTCTCTGAAAGGGTGCCGACGTTCTTATTAAGCTATATTGAAGAAACCAGGTCTCCCACACAAATCCGACTTAATGTCAGCTATTCGCTGACATTAAGTGTACCATAATTGTACTTGATCCTTTGTCTTACTGGGAATAATCTTAAAATATGATGCGAAATTGACAGGCACGGCAGAAGTTTCTGCAATGAGCAGTATTAATACTGCATGTGTACAGTTTAGGGAAAATGAGCTGTTGGTCATTGATTTTTGCTTGTATTTTGTTTGATTAAATGAGCGGGACATCCCCGGACGGATTTTTTCGCTCATTTTAATACGTTTAAATGCTAAGTGACATTGAATTCCACACGGCATTGTGAATTTTTCTATTGTTGTGCACACCGGAAATGCGATTTTTCATTATAAAATTCCATCTCTGCATTGCAGACCGACAACAGCTGTCGGATAATGCTCGGTGTTGTAATTATCAGATCGCTACTTCGACGCGGACAATTGATTGACGTACAGGAGTGCGAAGCTCCATTTGCTCGTATCATTTTGTTTTGATAGGTGACTATCGCCCCGTAGAGTTATCTATCTCGCACGCAAATAATATGATAAATGAATAATTCAATTTATGGTAATGCTCAACGATCTGATGCCAGTTTGATGACATTACCATGTAAGTGCTTTCAATATTGAATCTTGACATTTTACAAACATGAGACGTTGTCTACCCAATGATGCATTCACATTTTTTATTCACATCTTTTCCGTTGATGGTTGATTTTCAACAAATCTTAGCATGCATTACGCTGTTTGATAGCTACTGTAAAGGTGCGAGACGAATATAAGTAATGTATCAATTTTCATAGATATATTTCTGTCATTATTCTTAAAGAATAATGATGTCTGATTAGTTGAGTATCATTTGTAGTCTCCATTGTTGAGACAAGTAGGAGTATAAAGTATTAAAACATTCTTATATTAACTAATTTTCGTTTCAAAATATTGCCTGGTTTACCCTGATAATCTCCACGATTTTGTTTAAAACCAACGTACTTCATTAATTTTTGAGATATGATGTAAAAAACATTAAATTAATCAAAATGTATCATCGATAAGTCGAATTTTATATCCTATCTTCTTTCTTAAATCAGCTTCATAGGATACTTCAGCGACATTGATTCTTAATATTTATATGTATGGAATTTTTGTTAATGATTTTTTTCTTCGGAAACCTCTTTCCGAAGAACCGGGAAGCGTGTCCTTTCCACTTATGCATGCATGCGAGATGCAAGTAAACATACAGCCCGTGTGAATATGCATGCACGCGATCGGTTCTCAGTTGTAGCTGTCGTCGTCATAGGCGGGGCCGCCCTTGCTCCCTTCGAATGTTCAACTGCATGCAAATCCCTCCGCCGCCCTCTGCCGCCCCCTACCAGTGCCTATGACTCATCATCGCAACCGAAACTTCTGATGACTAATAAAATGCTAACTTAGTATCGTCACTGAGTACTTTTGTGTTCATATTTGTTTCCGCGCCCTAAATATAATAATAACTGCATAATATGATTGCCATTCAGTGTAATGTTTGGATAGCCAATAAGAGTTTACGCGGCTACGTGCGTCGTACTAACACATCAAGGTATGATAATAATCGCTGTTTCAATTCAATACGTACAAATTCTCGGTCATAAGCAATTTATGATTTGTAGGTGGATAATAATTCACATTCAAAATTGTCTGAGCTTTCGAAAAACGTGTTCTGCTCGCCTAGAGCGCATAGTATTCGACCTATGGCACTCGAGAGGAAATATTTGGTCTTATTTTAAACTTTATTGATATAATAAGACGTCTTGGAGTCAGAGTGTTGTTACCGGAAAAAAAACAAACTTGTACCACGTAATTCGGTTTTTTTTGTTTTTTGCACAAATGATGCTTAGTGATACATACGTCATATATTCCCGACGATGGCATACCTTTGACTTTAAAATAAATAAAAACCAGTACATGGACAATCATGTCCATTAATCGTATACCTGAAGAAACAAACGCAATCAATAGCTTACGATTTGATTATTATCGGATAATCAGTATTATTAAACTACATTTATGGTTTTTATTATATTCAAGGGCACCATTATATGTACGCCTACATTTAAAGTCCAGCCGGAATTGCATACACATAGTTCGCACATTTACCTGCTGGCACGCTTTTCGTCGATGTTGCAAATCTGTATTTCGCGCGGCATGCGTTCGGCATCTCGCGGCGCGCGACCGAATCGGCGACGCTGGTTTGCTGCGGCACCTGGCGGCAGCTCGTGAATCCAACTTCGTCTCGCTCTCTCGCGGCGTTGGGCGGTCGCCATGACAACGGCCGGCGGGCGGGCAGAGTCTGCCGCTATCGATCGCGCGAGATCCACCGCCGCCCCCGTTCCCGGCGATTCACCCTGGCGGCCGCCGGGGCGAAACTCCCGGTTCGACGAGGGGGGTGTCAAACTTTCGACCGGCCGGAACCGGGTGCAAATGTTGTTCCCGATTTAAACCATTTCTGGCGGTTTTGTGTTATTAGTTTCAACGAGGACTCGAATTTTCGACCCCGAATAAAGATAATTTTGATTTCATGCTTCAGCTGTTTGTTTTTTTTAATCAAATCAAGGCACATAAAATCATGTATACGGCATTTTATGTTTTTTTATTAGGAAAAGCTTAAAAATCTCCACTAAATATACGTACGAATCATTCAAACTTTTCTAGTGTGTACAATTTTAAATGACACCCATTTTTTATTTATAAAAGAATATGGCTTATATGAATTTTTGATAATGTTCATAAATTTTGGATTGCACAAATAAGTTAATTATAAATGCTTTTTTTGTCGTTTTTTGCTTAAAGTTTTATTTAATAATTTGTCAAAATTTGATATTTTTTGAATACTGTGTGAATATATAATTTCAATAAGATCATAAAATCTGCGTGAAAGATGCTAAGAATAAGTATATATTGCGACTTATCTGCGTCTTCTACATCTTTATACGACGATAATGTACAATGGGATAATTCTATCTCCTCTTCAAGTAGATACAGAAAGCATTAAGAAATTCAGCGTTACTTTAGTACGCTATTTATTTTATTGTTACCAAAACGATTACAGGGGAGATTTTTTTGACAGTTTCAGATTTATGAAAATAATTCGTATTCATTCCTTCATTCAATTTTATTTTCACAGTAATGTGACCTCGATATTTCTTTTGTGTAATATGGACGTCGCGAATCAGTTATTTTCAATATAGTTCGGTTATGCAAATTCTTTTTATTCCCATTATAGTCGAGTCAAACACTGCCCAACTATTTTCTTAATATCAACAATCGATAGTTATCAGTCTTTTAAACTCTCATTCCAACATTTATTTCTAAATTATTGCTTCTAATTTGTATATAGGAAAATTTACGTTTCGAGTCCTCGTCCCACTACGGAATACCTTAAATAAATAAATGGTTTTATCAGTAATGTTGAGAAATGGCGCTCCCATTATATAAAAAAGATACTTCTCTTGAAATCCTAGAACATTTGTAAAATACAATTTGTGATATAAAGTCGATATTAATCGATAATGTACGAGAAACTTTTTTGTTTACATATTTGTGAAGTAAGTATCTTATAGCATTTCCGGAATATATCACTTTCATTTTATTAAAATTGTGTAGAATCGTAAGGTAAAAATGTCAAAGTATTTAGCTCTACAAACTTTTGAAACGTGTATGTCTCTTTTAAGTACTATATAAAGCAATGCTTAAGTTTTGTTTGATAGTCTTCTTTGTAATGTACTGTACTGTGATAGTCGTGACGAAATGAAAGCCGAAATAGCTATCAACTACCATATCCAAAACTAAGTAGTACCAATGCAATAGATAAAATGTAATATCTTATTTCTAAAATAATTTTTATTGGAAGGCCCTTAAGGTTGTGAATGCGTATAATGAACAGCCGTCGAAGTTATTTTTCACTCCTGTTCTCATGCGAAATGTGGCTAGGTGAGTTGAGGTTACCCGCCCCGATCCTGTAAATGGTGTGTGTAGCAAATTCGTGGCATTGCGAAACTGCTATTTTCACCCTAAATGAACCAAAGTGGAATCTCTAAAAGATAATATTATTGACTGCTCCACCTGCATCTGGGTCAAACAAAGGGCATGTGTATCGAATTCACACATTCGTGTTGATAATAATATGATGCATTTTATATGTTTTCAATCATCTGGCTGTGATTAATTTATAAGTTCAACATTCATATGGTATTATTTCAAGTCATTTTAAGCGTAATGTGTATAAAATACTGTTATATAATTCGCTTGAAAGATTTTTGTCCAGTTTTCCAATCCATTAGTGTGCTTTACAATAGTAGTGCAAAGTGACCGTTCGCAGTCGACCGGATTCGCTTTCGATAATAGCGGCTAGTCTGCGAAACCGGTCACATGTTTACCTCTACCGGTCGGGAATCGTAGAGATCTAGCTTGGAGATCTATCGACTCCGACGTCCACCGCTCGAGGGCGCCGCTGCCTGCGAATTCTGCGCTGAATCACCACCGTGAACGACCACCACATGCAAACGAGAAAGGTTTGCTGTAGTGGTAATGGTATTGCCTCAATACGACAGACACCAGTCTGGCTTCTTGTCTGTCCTGAATTTTTTCACTCCTGTATTGATGTATTATAAATACGTGATCGACGTAAATGACTGAATAAAAGCTTTTAAATATTCGAGTGCCTACTTGTAAACAACTTTTTGTGTTGTTTAATTTTAGTGTGGCCGGGTATTTTAATTTTGGAATAGGTATATGATAGTACTAAATGTGGAATAATACATATTGCACCTTCAATTCAAACACTACAACTTCAACATGACATAATAAATAATTGACGTCCTCAATCTTTTTTGTTCTTCATACCCGTAAGGAGAAGTCAATTGAATATATATATCAATTGTTGTGTTATATATTTGAATCCCAATTTTCTAATATGTTCAAATTTGAACGTATGTATTGCATTTACTTACAAACCCATTTTTTATCCGATAGTTTTTCCCCGTTCGCAGACGAGATAATTATCGCCGTCACGGACGCCAGATCGAGCTAACTAGACGTAACATTTTTTTTGGGAATCATTTCAGATGTACATAACTCAATTGTAAATTATAATGATACATCATAACATCTGGGTGATTAAATATTCAAGTTAAAGTTTTGCGTATTCCGATAAAAATACAATATTTTTCCTATTGAAATTAGAATTAATACAATAACAGTAAAATAACGTTCATTCTCTTAAACAAGTCAACTATTGACCATCGAACATAATAGTATTCTTACTAGAACAAATATTAATATTTCAATATATACTGTGCAATGGTCGTAATAAGTAAACTCACATTATCAGTTTATTAGGAATTGTAGATTTAGCTGCCCCTTTTATTTTTTTTCGTATATGAACCATATTTATATTGTGGATATACCTTAATTTATGACCAATTATTCTCGTCACCCACAAGAATGTTGTTTACAAAACAGAATCAACGTTTTGCGCGATATTTTCATCTCTCAAAAGAGCCACCTGTTACGTTTCCCAAGACTTTCTATTTATAAAATAGGTAAAACTAGTTGATAGTTTCGACGAAAAAGTTCTCGTCCAGATCACCAAAGCAATAGCTTTATTTTTCGGCACGCACAAGTCGTTCGTAGTTCAAGTAATTTTTCTTTCGCAAATGGCACGAATCTTTTTCTTTTTTGTCATTTTGCATATTTGTTTCGTAGTTCATCTGGTAACAAACCGGGCAATCGCAAATTTTTTTTAGTGGAAAGTTGGATGTTTTCGTTTCACGCATTATGTTATAATGCATTTCTTATAGTACACGATATCTTCGTAATGTGCTGGATTATTCATACGCACGGGCTTACAGGGTACGTGGAATTTTAAATTCGAGGAAATGACGGCACAGAATAATAGCGCTTAAATTCTTTTACGGTAGATTTATTTACCGGCGATGGGACGGGCGCCGTCATAAAAGGTACTTTTGTTTACGTCTGCAAAGTTCCTACAATAAAACCGAATGAAGAAATGAATTCTGTAATGCGGTGGCTGAAGGCTGCTCTCGCTATCGACTCCCTAATCCTATTTTTTTAAGAATAGGACTTCAATTCATTTAATTTTAATTGCGCCGAGCCGCCATTATTTTTCACAATTAAAACTGTATCCTTGATTTATTATACACCTATAGTGTTAATCGCTTTTACTTTTATTCTGTATTTGCGATGAGACAATTGTTCACAACATAAATAATGAAAGATAAAATTTGCAATAAATACAATGTTTTGTGGGTGGGAAATTTTGATTCGTTGTATTTTTGCAATTAGTAACGTAATTATTAGGAAATATGCACGAAAATAACAATACTTATCTGGGTATCTAATTTATGCAAATTGATTGTGTAAAAAAATTATGAAGCAAAAAATGATAATTAAATCAATAAAACAATTTTTATTACGTACTCTGTTCACATTATTGTAGCAGCTATAAGCTACATGTTTAAGTATTTTATGTTGCTGAATATCATTACACTTGTTTTCTGAATTTCGATAATTAATTACATATCTTATTGATTGACTTGGCATTCACTTGGTAGAACTCCATTATATTGATATACAGTATATACAACAGTGACATACATACAGTGATGTATATACAAATTTTGTAGAACTAAAATACATTGCTATTTTTTCACCGTGTTAATTCCATATCATTACGAGCACACGTGAGATTTTATATTGCTGATAAATTTTTCGTATCGTACATGAACTTCTGATCGCTTTGAAAATTTAACTTGTGTTTTTACTTGCCTTCTATAAACAAGTTGCATGTGTATCCACGTTACATATTTAAATGTGGAAGTGTCTTCTCGGAGGGTGCAATATCGTAAAGTAATATCTTATGATAGCGTTGCTGTAAGGGATGGCTAATTTAAGCTCGATTTACTCTGCCCCATGCCGGACGGAAGATAAAGCAGTAAGAAATGTGTAGGGTCGGTGTCGGGGGAGGTCTGACCCCGGTTTGTTTCTGTCACGATAGCAATTGGTCCAAGCTCTTGTATCTAATCTATCTTTATTTAATATGTATATAAGATGCGCGTTTAATTATATTTATTAAAACAATTTAAATCTTTAATTAATCATGATATTATTGCTATATTCAATAACACATCTTTTATTATGATGTCATATAACAACAGCATATCAAATTGAATTGTTGAGACTTTTTACGTTTCCACATGTCTCCGCTATCCCGTGATTCGCCTTTTGGTATCTGAGTATTTTTTTACGCGGATGCAATAGAACTGACGAATTTTGATGAATATTTTCGATAAATTCGCACTCATTTGTAGATATCTCCAACGTCATCAGCGTGCTTTCTTTGAAATTTGTAAATAAATATATTCACATCAAGTAGGAAAATATTTTCTTTTCTTTTTCTGTACTGTACATACACACAACGAGACCATATCAGTAATGCCGTTCGTTACGTTTTTACTTCGTGTGTAAATAGGGCAATTAATCGCGTCGAGTGGCATTCGTTTGTATAGTTGCCTGATTGTCAAGTTTACGGCCGCCGTATTGTATAGCGTACGATTTGCAACGGGAACTGCCGGCCTTCTCCACCGTCTGCGCTCTCGTGCAGTTTGCACCGACAATCAATATTACGTCAACTCTTGCGGGACTCGTATTTGAAGGCGAGGTAAACTGTAAACAAACGATTGTGCTCAAGAGGTTTCAGAATGGAACGGGAACGAGGGCTCCACAGTCTGGAATGAAATGTATACCCACTTACTGAGCCAGCGCGCAAATCACGTGGTTTTTTCTCATCACCAGGGTTTCGCATCAAAAACTTCCGTTTCGTTAATAATAGTGATTAGTGTGATCAATCGGTAGCTTTTCAAAGGGAATGAATAAATTTATCAGACTGTGGTTAGAGGACTAGTATTCTGTTGATCGATCATACTCGGAACAATGCTTGCTCTATGTAATTCCACGAATATGTTTGCGATATTATAGGTCAACATGTACCGTAGTGACTTGTCGGCGATTCAAACCTTCTATCGAATAATCGACATGAAATGTATATTACTGATATATGACGATTCGAAGAAGCGTAAGCAGTAAAAATTAACACGGTTTTGTTATTTTTTTATTTTTATGCAGTAATATAGTCTGCAACAATGCCAAAATTCCGTCGTTTCCACTGCTATTCATGCGTCATCTCATTTACCATTATTCGGTATCGACTGTCCCAGCTGAAAATTGACTGCCCGATTTTAATTTTCCGCGCGGAGTAACGCCGCCGCAATCAATCTAAATTTTCCGAGCGCTCATTCGAAAGGCGCCGACCGACGGGAATAATGTAAATTGCCGGCCTAGGGACAATTGTCTTGGGCTTCCCGCCGATATATATAAAGACGCCTCGCCCTTCTCCGAGACCTTACTTAATCCGATACCTTTTAAATGAGCGAGAAATAGGCCCTGCATGTCTTCACTGTTACACGCTGCACTCTATATTATATATATACCCCAGGCCTCTAATCCTATTAGGTGTCACGAAGAATAGCGAGCGGTGGGATGTTCTGTTGGATGTGAGCCAAGAATGAACCTGCAGACTGCAATATTAATTGAGCAATCATCACGACGGCTTAAACTGAGTAGAAAGCTGTTAGGTGTGTTTGTCGCTGTGAACGATTGTTGAATAATATTTTATATATCTTATGTTTATTTTCCGTATTTTTGAGGATTATCATTTGACTACTAATTAATTTAATGGCAGTTGGCAAGAGCTATCTATTTTTCTAGATTAGCGAGTATTTCATTTTTTTACGTGAAATTGAATGCTGGCGTTGCTAACTATTATAATTTTTTTTTAAATAATAAAAACACATTTTTTTTAGTACTTATTTCCACAATATATTTTTTGATCAGGACCGGTTTCGCTCATCGCGAGCATTATCAACTGATAATGCTCGCGATGAGCGAAACCGGATATTGTGGAAATAAGTACTAAAAAAATGTGTTTTTATTATTTAAAATATCATGCCTTTCCATCAAGAAGTGAGAGTTAACACCTTAAAAGTGAACTTTTATAATAACATATAATATGCTTAGGTTGAAACATATTTATGTAAGAGTTTATCGATTTTTTTAACGGTCAGAGCCTTTCGGTAGTATTTTCAGACGAATGTAGAATCGGACCTCATCGAATATTAAAATAATAGGAGATGTACTACAATATTATGCACGCGTTAGTGTTTGTATTTATCTCCATCTTCTTAGCATTATTCTCCTGCTTACGAAAAAGTCCATATATTAAATTATGGAAGGCCATGGAATTACCATTTTTAGGTAACTACTTGTAGTTTGTTTATTATTCAAAATTTCTTCTCGTCACAGCAAATTTGGTTTGGTGCTTTTTTGTTGTTGATTATCTGTGTTGTCTCAAATATATGAGATTTATATATGATATTACTAAGATCATTTATTAAAATTTGCTACATTATTCTATTAATTGCGTTGATACTGTGAATTACTTTAATTTATTACAAACCAAATGAACGACTACATACGGGGACTACAAGCAATTTTGTCCTTAATTTTTTTTATAAATGGCTTACATCGTGAGAGTTTTATGCAATTGGTACTCTCCTGTTATTAGACTTCCAACGCAAACTTTCTTCGCGTCCCACGTGTGCAAACTCTTAGGCTCGGTGCATACAGATTACATTCTGCATTCCTCCTGAATGGGGATTCGTTGGCAGATTATTGGAATTTAGAACATGGAACCCAGAAGGCCCTCAGTGTACAACATACCTTTACGGCATACGGTATGTTAAAATTGAATGCAAAAATTCCTAGAATGTATTAATCGTAATGATGTGCGCAATTCGCAAACGATTGCACGCCGGCGCGTTTAAACTTGTTAATTAATATGTATTATTGTTACACTGTTGTCCTATGTCTTCTCAGTGTTGTTATTAATTTAAATTAAGCACGTCCTTAGTGTGAACGGAATCGGTATAGACAGGTTTTCGTTTCATTCGAAGCGAAAGATTTGCTCGTGGGCAGAAGGAGCTCTGAGAACTCTCGACGGGAGTACCAAATGAATCATGCACTTGTTTCGAGTGGGAGACGCTGAATTACTGTAGCTTGCTTTTCTTATTGCACTTCCATATTTTAAGTGCAACTCATTAAATATAATAACATCATGTCGAACTGTCTATTACTATTACACATATATTTTTTTTTTGCTTAAAATTTATTCAATACTCGCATTTAGTGTTTACTTACGAATTTCAATTAAGTATATTTATTTATGAGTTAAGTAAAAATTATTTACTTATATTCATCAGTACGGAACGTTTGTATCAAAATTATTAGGAATTCTCTTATAAGTGTGTACGTCATCCATGCTCTTTTTACAAATCTGTAAATAACGCGAGACATTTTGGAACGGTCGCGGCTTATGACTTGTATGCCTACACACTTTTCTTTCAATCTAGAACAATCGATGTGACCGTGAATTTTTTTTTCTGAGATGAATGAGTGTGAAGATTTCTTAAGTAAATGTGTAGCAAATATTTAAATTTAGATTATATTGAGCGTGTTCTATTCATGTCATTTCTTGTTAAATAGTTCCTGTCAGTTTCTATACACATGTCATATATGAGAAAATCAATATACGTATGAAGCTATTTTTATCAAAGAAGCACTACTAACTGCAACGCTCGAGTGAAAAGATACACTGACTTTATTATAACACAGTTCTAATGAGCCGCGAAAGAAAAATGACCTGATTTCTTTTACTCCGAACGCTATCGCCTGGGTGACTGATAAAAAAAGTCAAACCTTCCTCATCAGCGTCTCGCCGCATGTTGGAATAGTCTTTCCAATTTTATGTGTCATGGTTTTTTTTCGTACTTGAGCCGCGTTCCACCATTTTCGATCCGCTTCTGAACTGTGTTTGAAATAACTCTTTAGTCAGTGGGCTTGGTCTTTTCTCCGTGTGCCGGTCAAATCTAGAGCTGCCGTTTCGAAGTCATCGAACTGACTCACGACAGAAGTGCAGCGGACGGGACGATCGATAAAATAATTCCCGTTTTTATTATTTCCGTCAGTTACCGTTCTTGTGTTTCCGCGTTGCAACCGACTGTCTGCACCCTAATGTTCAGCCATTACCTCGACGCGTAGTGTGCAATATCCGTATTTTATATACCATCAGTGCGACCGTTTTATAGCCCCATCCCGAATATGTTTTCGTGGGTTAAGGATTCGTTTTACTATTATTTCGGACACACGTTCCGCTACATTCAACCCAGGGGGGCGAAAAAAGTAAGATATATTTCTTTTTCTGTTTTGCTTTACTTTATATCGGTTTACCGCACGCTCCGTAGCGTTCATATATGTCTACAAAATATGTAAATGAGACTACTGCTGATTTTACTTTTACGATATCACTTTTTATGACAGTTTGCGCGTTTCGCTATTGTAAGTTTGAAATTGAAAAGTTTCACGTATCCAATAGTAATTCAAAGTAAATAATAAATTACCCAGAAACGACTGCGGTTTTGTATATTTACAGACATGTGTTTTGTAATTTATTACTCGAAGCCTGTGCAAAATAAATGTCTAGCGAAATCGCTTGGGACCGTGCCCTACATAAACTTATTTATATGCGTACAATCACCCCAATGAATTGCATTAAATTTCTCAGTGTAACCCTAGCCATCGAACTTTTGGGGAGCTTTTCTATTCAGCCGTAACGGCCTTTGGTTAGCCATGTCCGACGAATTTGTTCTGTCGTCTTCAACCAACGTAAAGCTTTCTCGAGATTAACATTTATTTATTCAGTGTGATATAATATAAACCGATTATGCTGATATTTTAGTAACGACGTTACAAACTTTAATAATCCGGACTCGTATAAGCTTTTGAAAACACAAATTTATATATTAATCGATGAAATAAGTCTACACAGAAGTTTTAACGTGTATGAAGAAAATTTGACAAATATTTTTTAGCGCTAGGTTTTGATTTCAGATTCCCAATGATATCTTTAACAATCTTGTTAAAAGTAAACCACTATTTTATAGCGTTCCAACCTGTTATATAGTTGCAGCATCTCACAAACCCCGGGGATACGCCGTTTCCTCCGAGGAAAGTGGGTCATTTTTCTCCCGTCGCTTTGCGCCTGCCTATGCGTGTTGCGTGGGTATGAGCTGGGACCACCCTTTCGCCCTGGGCAGCTTTATACCTGCACGCTCTCTCTGTTAATCGACGTTAATTAATGAGTCTTCTCTATTCTCGTCTCGTCTGTATTGTTAAGTGACTTGTAGATCGTTGTTAACTTTAGGATTGCTTTATTTAAGCAATTCGTATATTTTATTTGCTTTATGTTATAACTGATATATTTTTTTGAATACTCTTTTTACACATTTTTTTCCAAGGCAGTACAATATTCTTGGCATTGTTATTTTTGACTAAGGAATATGTTTTCTGGACTACGTTAGGATCTAACGCATGTTACATAAGGCGTTTTTACGATGTTATTTTAAACTTATATTTGGGTTTTCCTGATTTGTTTCAAAATAATAATCATTCCTTTAGATCAGTCTAGGATTTACATTAAAATATTGGGTTCTGTGGTTTAGTCGTATGCTGCTTGTAAAATTAAATAACTCATGGTTCCCTATGTGCTTTCATACAATAGGATGGCATGAGCGTATATATACTTTTTCAAAAGTATTCTCTGATTCAATCAGACACGTTTAATTACCATGGTGCCGTTTCAATTATTATTACAATTACACTGATTTAATAAATCAATAAAAGATGTGTATTATTACAATATATTGCAAACGTAACATTACTAAGAACAATATAACCAGAGCTAGTAAAAAAATCCACATGTTTATATTATCATAATAAATTTAAAACGAGAACTGGGCGACAGACCATCTGTAGTTGCACAGCAGTCGGTAACTCACGACAGCCCTCTGTCACACTCGCCCCTATTTCCTGCCACATCATATTATCAATGTTTACCTGTGAATTCAGAATGTGCGCCTGTATTTTTTTAAACCTTGAATAAATGATATCGAATATAATTTTTAAAAAGTCATATATATTTTACGTATTCACTTTTTAATGAGTTAACTGTCACTTTTTGATGGAAAGACATTCTATTTTAAATAATTAATACGCATTTTTAGTACTTATTTCCACAATCGCTGCTCATCGCGAACATTTATTATCAATTGATGGCCCATGAACTTAACATTAGTTCTTTGGTTTTGTATACCTGCTATCTTTCAACTCGAAATTTTGTATACATAGGCTTGCATGTGATTTGTATCTTATGGGTTGATTGTGTTCGCGGTGAGGGAAACCGGTCTTGATCACATACTATATTGTGGAAATGAGTACTAAAATGTGTTTTTATAATTTAAAAAAGTACATATTGACTAAAAGATCTCCGGAAATATTGCGTCTAGAACGTATATTATTGATTTATGACATCGACTGAAGGTCACTTCTGTTGCATTCGTGTGATAAAATATCTGAAGATACCGAAAAGCGAATCTCGGGTCGTTAGCGACAAAACATGTGGAATTGTACAGCATTTCAACAATTCAAATTTGTGTATCATTATTTATTTATGTGTACACGTTAAGTGCTTAAAAATTACAATTTCATTGCTTTTGCAACGTCAAAATATTTAAATATTAAATCGATTGTGGTTTGGTGCTGAAAAATAAGAAGTAATTATAATGTCTTTATTACTAAATAAATATATTCACAGTAATATGACAGATTAGTCGATTTACCGTCGAGTAACGGAATTTCAAAATTATTATGAACATACGATAAGCGAGTGTGCCACTTTTCATCCAAACAACCGATGAAGATTCGACAACTAACCGACATGTGCTGTATGAAAAATAATTTAATAGGAAATTACTTCTCTAAATTTCATTTACATATTCCATGCATTAGCGTATTTACTTGTGCAGGGAAATGCGACTGCATGTGTGCTTTTTCATGCATTTTCCGTGCATTTTGTCTCAAAATTCATTATAGTAATTTGATAACAAACAATAAGCTTCTACTAGAAGTCGAAAAGTTACCACAGACTTAGTTACGTTATAATTACGTTGACTGTGGGAATACATAAAATTAAATTATATACTATATACAGTTTATCAAGGTACGACATATTTACTAGGTAAACCATTTATTTTACAGCAGTTTGACCCGTAATGCAAAATGCAGATGGTATTTTTAGCCAGTGCATTCGAGGTCAATGTTACTCCGCGCATATCCCTCCCTCCACACCCCAGTCACCACTGTCTCCCCTAGGCCTCGTCGTATATCCGCTGCTGGTGCTCCTACGGCTCACGTATTTCGGCCAGCCTGCTCCTAGCACCGCCATTTTGCAAATTATTTATATCCCAGAGGTTTTAACGCACACTTAAACGAGTTTGGATATCGTACTCCAAGGACACTACCTAGCTTATTATTAATTGCATTGAGCTTTCCCTAATGGCAATCTAAGATTCTGTCTGGGGTCGTTGTGCTATAGCGGAATTTAAACGGTTTATTGTCAACTATGTGAAATATAACTGTCTTGTCAAATAAGTGTTATTCTGCATAATATTGTATTTACTGATATTATTCCCCATGACATAAGCATTGTAAAGTTAAAATAAATATCACTTTTTATCCATTCTAATCGAGTTTAACGACACGGATATTTGCGTATATTTTTTATTTGTCACGATTAGTCTAAACAAAACATTTGTTTTTGCATCGGTATTTTTAATCTCACATAAATCTGCCACATTATTCTCTTGTTTCACATGGTTTCATACAAGAATTTATTGTTTCACGAATATTCAAAGTATTGACCAAGTTTACTGCTATTTCTTTCACTACATAGAATTATTTGCCCTCAATATTCGGTTATATCTATTTTTAAATCTATCTTAAGTTTTTATGTTGCCATAACGACATAAGTTTAGAGGCAAACAATTTTTTCCGCGCTCCCAAAATAATTGTTTATGTATTATATATTTGTATCCCTCATATGTTCGATTTTCCAGACAGTACATATATGCTTTGATCGGTCAATTATTTGTTATCCTAGACTTCTCTTGAACTTACAAGTAAATAGAGACGAATAGAGCAAAAACTCACTGTATGCATATTTATATTTTTCCGTTTAATACGATTCTCTCAGTATCAATCTTTACTTTTGTCGTAATGAATATTGTGCCTAGAAGTCGGTGTCAAGATATTGTAGAAATATGAAAAAGAAATTTGTTTATTTTTATTTACTTAGATTACGTCGACCTAATGACGTAAAAGTATATATTACTTTTATGTTATGTAAGCACGCATCTTCGTCTCATAATTTGATATTCGCAAAGATAAGTTAATATGTGTTGTAGCCTTTTTTTAATTTAAAGTTTTGGATAATACATATTAATATTAATCACCGTCACCGGTTATGTGAATGCATCCACTATTTCACAGCCACCTTCAAAGCATTTTATTTTTCACTTCGGCTTAAATTATTGTACATTTTGAGTGAAATCTTTGCATTTAACCGTCCCCGAAATATGCTGGCAGCTTCATATTCTTTCCATATTGAGGTTAAATTTAATGCAAACGTTTTGAATAATGAAAACTCATTTTTCAATAATTATTTCCACAGTATATTTTATGATCATAATCTGTTTCGTTTATTGCGAGGATTATCAACTGATTAGTTGCTATACATGCGCTAATATTCGCGATAAGTGAAACAGGTCCTGGTCATCAAGTATATTGTGGAAAAAAATACAAAAAAATGTGTTTTTATTATTTTAAATATCTTTTTCCACCGAGAAGTGACAGATAACACCTTAAAAGTGATATATGCAGTCGTATCGTTGGTCCAACATAATAAAATTTCCAGTATAAACCTAATATGTAAAGTTAAAAATGATGGAGGGTCGAGAAGTCCGTGATTGACGAGGGCATTGTGTCGCTTTCCGTGCGATACTGTCAATGCGCATTCCGCTGTCTTTATGAAGTCCTACTCAATTTAGGGTAAAATACTGTGAATAACCGGATAGCCGGACGTATGGCGGTACATCCTGCTTCGTTATATCGCTATTGTGCTGATGCACTCGCTATATTATATGAGTTTGACCGTGTGCAGAAACCATATCTGCGTAAATAGCGGTCATTTTACAATACAGCTAATTGTTAGTTTTAGTTTCGTTAATTAGTTTCGGACGGATATTTGGATTGTTCCCTTCTATTGCACGTTGGATCTGATTTTCCAGTCCTAGTTTTAACCCTGAATTACAAAACTTATTAAGCATAATCACAAGTGTATTTCTAATTTAATGTTAATCGACGAATAAATACTCTTTAATAGTGTTTTTTTTCAGTCTTCGAACGTTGACATTGCCAGGAGTTATTTTGTTGCTTGATGTCATAATATTGAATATATTGTCATAATGTGATAGCTAGACGACAGAGCCGATACTCTTAGAAGAAAGGAAGCCAGTAGACTAAAAAGTCTGTTTGCCATCTGTTCGAGAAATGGTTCGAAAGTTTGTGAACCCACCTCACTTAACTCGGGAAATGGTTCTTTTATAGAAATTGGGCAGGAGAAAATCACGTGTCGGAATGTGATAGGTATCCACGTGGCGTGCCTCTCATAATTATTCATTGGAATTCACATGAATAAATACTTCAGAACATTATATATCATGTACTTAAATAATTTATCCCCTCGGCCCGCATGTACCGTCGTAAATGAGGTGACGTTTGATTCAATTTGGTATGTTTCGAAAGTCAATTGATCGTTCATTATGGCATGTCAATAATTTTCTTTGTATTAATACCACATTTTATATTGTGATTCATGACTATTGTATCGTAATTTATATGTTAAGCAGTGCTTCAATGTATATCTATAGACACAATGCATACATTTTTTATCAAGTAACATTTTGTGTTTCATTCAAATTTATTGAATTAATGATTTAATAAGTTTGTTTTTTGGTGCAATAAAATCGAAATTATATAAATCAAAAATGGGCATAGTTACTCAGACGAACTAATCTAAGAATGTCGCTGTAATGAGATACTGATTATTTCCTGATGTCGTCAC
The DNA here is from genome assembly GCA_028555115.1 of Himalopsyche japonica. Classification (NCBI taxonomy): domain Eukaryota; kingdom Metazoa; phylum Arthropoda; class Insecta; order Trichoptera; family Rhyacophilidae; genus Himalopsyche; species Himalopsyche japonica. Next base: position 16,205 of record JAHFWJ010000449.1, on the reverse strand, counting down.
GCCAACTTTTAAACATTTCTCGATGAGTTTCGCTGTTTTCATTTATATACCACTTTTTCCAGGATTTCTTAGTTAGCAAGGAAACGGCTTACAAAAGGAACAATTATTTCGTCGAGTCTCGAATTTCTAATACCTAAGTCTCTTATAGCAAAGGAAGGACTTTTTTCAACAGTCATAATGGACTGGAATTTCCTCTACAAATGGCGCACCGGTGTTACGAAATTACTAATTAATTGTTAAACTTAACGCTTATCCCCACAGCAAAATATACAGTGGGAAGTGAAAACATAACTATAATGAATAAAATGGCCCTTCCGCGTTTCATACTACCTTGGGACTTCGTTTCTCTCTATCCGCAAGTGCAAACTTGTCGACACTTTCAACAAACACGAGGGGACGTGTAGGGTTTCTCCAAGCCATGAGAGCTGGGTACATTCTCACAGGCGGTAGTTATAAATGCAAGCTCTTGTCACCGTAAATTAATTGGAGGGATGGGAAGAACTTCCTGCGATTTGAAAACTCAAACGCGTTCTTATTTTACTCGGTATTCACATCATTTTATACAATTTGCAATTTGTGATCATTATCTATATGTTTTATTATATTGAATTTTTGTTCTTGGTTCTTTCAAGTACAATTTAGTATTCAAACTCATGCTATTATGAATGTGTGTGGTCGTAAAATCGTAGTAAGTTTGAATCCGTGTTATGACGGGATAATATTTACAGCTCCCATGTTTTATCCAAGACAATAAAATTACTCTGTAATCTTATCAACTTTCATGCCCTGCGAACATCATCTACAGTTGAAATATTATATATAGTTTTCGTAATAAACATGTAATTGCTGTCACATTGCATGTAAGCGGGAACTGCAGTATCATATGCTGGCATTTCGTATTAACGCTGAACAACTCTTTCTAGAGGGGTTGTCAGTGAAAGCGCATTGTTCACAACTGGCTAGCCTCCCCATAATCCTCTTGTGCGATAAACAAGAGGATAAAAATTAAACCCGCCAGCTATTGGATTTTCCAGAAGGGGTGCGTTCCCTGCATAAGGAACCTGCACGGCACATTCTCACTCCCATTACTATTCAATGTGCCTTTTTCATACCGACAATTACCTGATTTGTCTGACGCTATCTATAAAAGAAGCAATACTGTATGTTACATTTTTTACATCATAATGGAACATATGTTGAAAGTGATTGTTATTCAATCAGATATGGAAATATTTTTTTTTTCAAATTGAAGAGAAATTTTAGAAGAGAATTACATATTTACTGCTTAAGCACGAGTAATATTATTTTTAGCTTCTTAAATGGATTGATTACTTCAAATTTTGAAGAAATCTGTTAGTACAGTAATCATTTTTTTAATAAATGGAATATATATCCATCAGAAAATTATCTCTTTAAATCTATTCATCAATGCATTATTATACCTATAATTAATCTAGGATTTATCGTATTCGACAGGAAAATATTCATCATGACAAGAAGTGTTATTAGTGTTCCATCAGCCAATTTCTTAGGGGCTACCGACCCACAACGAAAATGATGTAGCAGCGCGTCAACAATGTCGACAGCACGTACAATCATCGCCTAGCTACGCGCATCCGGTCGTAAATAAAAAGAGAATCACAATTAGTACGATGTGTGTATTTTTTTTATCAGCACACAAAAGCCATCCTGAATTGACGCTTTGACAATTACCATTCATAACACTCGCATCGACCACTTCGATGTCACACTAGCACACTACCATCGACCATCAACCTGTCTAAATCTAGTCTTGACGGACGTTTTATATAAGCGTACTCTATTTTGGGTCTTCATTTTTCAATCTTCTGTTAAAGTTTCTGCTTGTGATTTAAATTTTAAGAAATCAAGCTCAATTGATAATAAAATCTTCATTGATGTTATTTTATTTAATTTTCCACCTCACCAATATTAGCCAAAAATGGCTCATTTTCATCCGCTTGCATTTTTTATTATCAATGTTACTCGGTTTTCATTGCATAAACCGGTGCTCAGCAACCACCGCGGCCCATTTTTCTTTAACAGATGATTCACATAGAAACAATTAATTATTTCTTTGATGGATTAAAATGCCATATGTACATAAATATTATACACACACTATATACAAAAATTTGATAATGTGAATATGTAAGGAAAAATCATTTGTATTTTTATGGATATTGTGGAAGTGGAAAACAAAATGTTGCACAGCACTGATTTAAACGACACTTTTCATATTTGATATATATATATATATAAGGTCTTTCAATAGAGACGCTCGATTTTTTTTAGGTTATAGCAGCTATTTTGTTCATCTGTATAATGTGTTGTCATTTGCATATTGGAGTACGGCAAATCACCGTGGAAGCTAATAACATTGATTGACGTGTTATAGACATTGGATGGATATCCTGCACTAAATATTTGAGGGCATGATTATCTGGCGCGGTGGTGACGTTAACTGACCACAGATATTGTAAACTTTAACGCCTTTATACTTCTTCCTTCGGGGTTATCTTTAATTGCAAGTCTTTGCTAATAAGCCGCAAACGATTGACACCCTTTAAGTCAACATAACAAATGCTATTCAACAAATTCAGCCAGATTTATACGACAAAATCATCGATAACTGGACGTCCCTAATGCGTGCCACTCAGGGATTTCACTTTTAATAACGAATTCAATGAAGAAATTTAAATAAATTTAATACTCTTTTAGTATAGTTTAACGAGACAATAAAATTGACCATGCAGTGTTCTTCGATTAAATTAATTAAATAAAAAAGTAACAAGAAAATGTTACTTATTTATTGTATAATAAAAAAGCATATTTCTAACTTTCACCTCTTCCGTAACGCATTGATGTCCAACTTGCTACTTACTCTTTATATGTATATGCCGTATAAAGGTATTCTTAATTAGATGCACGCATGCGAAATACGAAACTTTTGAGTCCATACTTAGCCGAAAGGACTACAAACTAAATTATTTTGCCCTTTGTGATAAACAATTTTGATGGCGTTATAATTCAAGTGGTTCTAGTTTCAAGAATCTCGCATTTCGTACCAGAAACTTAGTGGATGTATAATATTAATAATTGGTGTACTCGTAAAAGTCATTAGTAAATTCTTGCCAACCTAACACCCAGTCTAAAGATACGCCTTAATATGGGATTAACATTATTTGACGCCCAAATATTTTACTTTATTACAATTATATCATTATAAGTTTTGATAATATCTTATTAATTTCATTTCAAGTTTTTCTGAAATTAGTCATTGTATAAAATTTCCGTTGCTAACTTTTTAGCAAGGGAAACTACCAACTTATCAAGTCTTTTGCCGTTCTGTTTCGTCCCCGTAGTTGGTCTTCCGTTTCCAAAAATATCTGTCGCCCTAGAGAGGTACGTGCTAGAATTTTCAATGCCTCTGAAACTGATTTTTCGGATCGAAGCTGTTTTCTTGGATAATATTTTTTAATTCGACGATCAATTAAAATTTGCAAGGGACTTCCTGTTATATTTTTGATCTTTCATTGCATGCAGATTATTTTTTAGCTGCATTTCACGTATTCCTTCCATTTTGTATGGCTTGCATGAAAGAATTCCTTAACTTAAAACAGTTCTCTTTAGGTTAAAAAAAAAAAACAAAATAATTCCAGAGATATATAGCTAAATAAATACATGCTATTACATTTAGGGCGTTAACAGTCGATTCTTGTCGGAAAGGCATTTGTTATATTAAAATCATAAAAACAATATTCACATTTTTATGATCAGGAGCCGTTTCGCTCATCGCGACCATTATCATGTAGAAATACAGTATAACCTCGTGTTTCTGTAACGGACTGATTTTATAATTTTAATTAGGATGATGATCGCGGTGAGAAGATTTTTTTTTATTTAAATAATCTTGCAAATCTGTTTGGTACATTTTTTGTGCCGCTTTTTCTTATATATCGATATGAAAGTTTCTTTTTGTACCTTTTTAATGTTAGTGGCTCTCACTGTTAGTATCTTCTATTAAATCTTGTAGCCGTTGCGCACATGTCTATAAAGAAAAACAACATGTTCTAGTTTCCTAATTTAATGAAATATATTTATGAAATGATTTGAATTTCGAATATTTCATACGTAAAAAACCGTAAAGGCGGGTACTTAATGTACTAAAATATAACGGGTTAGTAAAAATAAATGCAAATGGCGGGAAAACGTGCACAATAACGGGATTTTACTGAAGTATTAAAGATTGTGTTTTTATTATTTAAACCGATGCAGATTTAAGTTTGAACGAACAATTTAAGTCGAAGCTGCACTTTATTCGAAACCTGATCATCGAAATCATTGAAGTCTAAAACCGTATGACGTATTTCTGTGTGTTTTTTTGGAAAATAATTTTTAATTGAACTGCACTGGCACAATTGCAGATATTTTGCATTTAAAACAAGTCGTGTCGTAATTGAATGGCACAGATCGCTTATCAGTGGAAATCATTCGCTGACGGGTTCAAGCGTTTCGAGTATTCTCACCCAACTTAAAGTAAATCTTTAGTTTTGCACAAAACCGAAGGAAACGGTTTTCAATTACATTGCGATGCTTTCCTATTCCTCAGTCGATTTTGATTACTTGTGTTACTTGATTGTTTGATAAATTAGCCGCACCGTTTTTTTTTTCGCGGAAGATTAATTGACAGATAAATCTACATTAAGCACCTGAGAGTCACAAGTTGCAACTTTCGCCCGAGCGAATTGTTATTTACGGCCGCCGTCACAATTTCATCATTCTATTATTACGGTTTTTCATAATAGAATTTTTTAAATTAGTAGTAAATTTGTTGCTCCTATCGGAGCTTACGCGAGCTTTGCGAGAGTGATATTTTATACTACGTTATCTTACTGTAAATGATTGCTTTATTTGCGTGTTGTATGAAATCATCCTAAAATCTACTTGCCACTCTTGTGTGCTCAGCCAGACGGATCCATTTTGCTGAGCGATTTATTGTATATCCAGACACGGTTCAATTGTCTGTTTACCCACACATATGTGTTGGCTTTAATAATGAATAATTATTTTAAGACACAGAATTTGTTTATTGTGAGTCATCATCGCTAAAAGGTCATTTTGTTTGTCGTCCGTGAAATACGAATTGCAATTGAAATGGAATTTTGATTTTTTAAACCAAAGGCGCTGCCGGCTCGGAAAGGTGTCAGTCTTAATTTTGACATATGTATGTACATAATAAATACCACTACTCTGTCAGTAACGTGATTTTTTTCTGTGTAGTATATCCTTACATCGTGTGGTAATAATGCGCATCTGATTTGACTCTATGCATCCCTCGTTGGGCACGCGCGGCAGATAAATCTGGCCACCTATGCAGCGGAAGATTACCGCCGTTGAGTCGCCCATTCTTTTAGTAGGGGGTCTTGTCGACCCTGAACTACCTCACCTCCGTGCCCTCCGTGTGTGTGGGATGCTTTCATGGTTTTTAAGTCCTCGCTGTTTTGTGTATTGTTAGATCTTGAATGCCGATGATTTAGGTAGAGCGAAAAAATCAGTGCGAGTTAATTTTACTGTTAAGGTTTTTCAATCATCAATTTTTATTTCTTTAACTATCCTACTATTAATATGCCAAATCTACAATATTTACTTAAAGCTGTCGTTATCATTATATTTTTAGCCATTTTAATTAAAGTTTGATAACCAAGCGTCAACAAGTTTTTTGCCTTATACATAATGCAATATTGGTATCGATAATCGTCGGTATATGTAAACTGGCAAAAGTAGTAAATCATACATATAAATATAGTTAGAATACGTAAAGAAATAATAATTAAATGCTCGATAATTTTAATACCATTTTACTGCACTTATGAAGATGCATTATAATATTATTGATAATATATTTTTTGAAATTCAAAAATGGTATTTTTCTTGGATCGAACGCTACACACATTACTTACTGCAGGCGGGTTTCGCCTTTTTTGACAATGGATAGACACTTAATAATCCCAAAAGTAGTGATGTTCATAATAGAAACGCATGTAAAAAGTTGAAATTGTTTACGGAACCGCCTCGACGGTCAGTGCGGACATGACATTGTGTATTTTTCATATATTGCCAGGGGTGTCATTTCTCAGTTCATTTTGAATTCAATGTCATTAGATATTTTATTATTCGTTATTTAAAACAGCCACGGTTGCATTTTGATTTAAATTTGATAAATCGATGTTAAAAATAATGACGGTTTTTGATAACTGTCAGTATTTGTTAAATTATAAAATTATTAGTCAATCCGTCCACCTCCTTTATTTTATTCACATTTAGACAGGTTTCGATTTTTCATCGATTATAATTATATTTATAATACTTTTAATACTTCATACTGCTTTTTAGACGCCATTCCATGACTTAATACATTCTGATATTGTCGTTTAGAAAAATATATAATTAAATATGTTTTGCTCTCCAGTCGTTATTTTATTTTAGTTGACATGCTCTGTCGTCTTGGAGGGATCTTAAACTGGTGTAATGGTGCGTAATCACGTCCCGATCGAAGTGAAACCCACAAATCCCATCAAAAACATTTGTTCCAGATGACTAGCTTCCAATGAGAGACTACATAAATGGAATTGAATCGTTTGTCCAGACTTTTTTTACCCAGGCGCGCGTGTTTAATCAATCTTTAAAGCACCAGCTACTTCTTACTTTTGATGATCTTTTGGAATACTTGATCTGTGATGGTCGAAGGCGCCAACTGGTGGTCAACCGACTGTGTTACAAGTCCCGGAGAATTTGTTGCTTCTTATTATCAGATAATGTGTTTTTTTTAATATCGTCCTCCCTAAAAATCCTACGTAAAAAGACAGCGAACAGCTGTCTACATTCTAAGTAATGACACAGCCGCGACGTCAACTGTATGAATATTTAACTTATTATATCTTCAGCTAAAGCAATCGAAAGTATGTAAGAATAATACTAAGTTTGAATTAAAGCTGACGTTTCAATGCTAAGATATGCTGTTTTCTACTCGTTATTTTTTACTGATGCTCATTCTACCCGTTTAATCGTTATAACCAACTGAGTGGCCAGTTATCGTATTATATTCATTATCATACCAACTTTTGTTATTTATTAACCGGGAAACGTAATGTTTCGTTTGATTATTCGTATTGAAAGCTTGGCAATGTTTAGTTTCAATCCCGACCGACCCAACGATAGTAATATTTCAGTTGCCGTTTTCATATGATTGTCGAGTCTTTAGGAACATTCGCCATTCATTTAATTGATCGTTTTCTGCTGTGGTCTGTATGAGCTTTCAGTTGTTTTAAATTAATTTGAACTTTATTCATTAGTCATTCGCGAATTTAATTAAATCGCACTAAAAGTAGCGCGTAGCGGAAGAAATTATCATATTCAATATCAGAAGTTGTTTCTTTGTTTGCATTTCTACATTTCCATTCTTTAGATCAATTTTCCGATTTAAAAATATTGAATAACATAATTCAACAAGTTCCCTGATTGTAATTGGGGTGGAGGGGGACGCATAATAATAATTATGCGATTAAACAAAATTAAAGCATGTAATGGCTCTCTTCAGTTCATCACAAAAACTTAAAATAAATACATATTTCATTATCAATATTATCGAAATAACTTTTTGGTTAGATATTGTAAATCTCGATATTTTTCATGAATATTAAACCTATTTGAATTTACCGCAATATTTCCAAATAAGTATTCAAACAATACCTAACTGTATTTATCAATAGTAAATCTCTTGAGCCTTCTTGTCCCTCATAACTGAAAAGTTCCATGTGACATAGTCTTTCAACGTCGCCCACAAAGCTAATTTAAACTTAAATTAATTTAATGGTGCCACATACTATTTGTCCTTACGCTGTAATTCAAAATTTTACCTGTGTAGGCCATCAGTGATGACCATGACCGTCAACGAAATAAGGTCTGTGATTTAATAATTAATTTCTTTGTTAATTACTTAATGCATGATGGTCTCCGTTTGGTGTTCGCGCTTGGAAATTTCGGCCCAAACGATAGGTCAACATGTGAGTTACGATATTATTTCATTATGAATATAATATTTAAAAAAAAAAAGAAAATAATATATATACTTCAGAATAATCAAACAGTTTCTCGAAAAAGAAGATTCTTAAAATTCTTGATCACTTCCACTACTCGTAAAAAGTTGAACTATTTAGTAAAAAATTTTTTTTTTTTTGAAAATTGGAATTCCATCGAGCACTTATCTCATACCTATCATAAATTCAATCTGAAATGTATATTTATGCCTTAATAAAGGTATTTTATTAAGTACTAGAGAACGTGTTGCTACCTATAACTGCTCGTTGGTCATTAGATTGCTTTGTTTTACTTGGGGATAATTAAATTCGGCCAAATTTGTAGTAGTAAAATCTCTAGATTGCGACCCTAGAAGCATGCCCTAATGGGATAGCTCCAGTTCTTGCGTAACCCGAACGGGTCAACAACCTGCTCATGCCTAGTAATATTTCAACCGCAGCCGACCGTGGTCCCCGGCGAAAGTGCCAACTAAGTTTCCTTTGTCGAGATGGTAATCCTTATTCATAGGCTCTCCGGCGGTTGGTATTCTATGTATGCATATTAACAATAGAAAAATGTAACACAGTATCATAAATGTTCATTTCGGCTTGCTCCGCAATGATTTAACCTCGTATAATAATTTCGCTTTCACCATGAAACCTGCGAAATTAACATAAAACCGTCAACAACATTTAATAATTTTTAATTTGTATGCGGTACAAAAATTCCTAAACGAGAAACGTCGTGTTAGTTGACTCATTTTGAGTAAAATATGGTAATTGCAAGCATATAATCTGAATACAATTTTGGCAGCTTACAATATGACTAAGATCTTCATACTATGATTCAAATTTAGCATTTAACCAACACTCACCAATGCTAACGACAGAACATAATTCGAAGCGGGACATAATTACAGCTTTTATTTTGCAAAAGCTCCAGCGTGCCATTTTAACTTGGTATATGTGTAGAAGCCAAGTCAGCGTAGCGAGGATAAATTTATCTTTCTCCAGATTCAGGAGGGGGTAAAAAGACGTCTCTGATTCGAAGCATTGAAAAATAAACAAATTTTGCTCACTTATATACATTTTTTTATGATATTATTCAGCTAAGCACTTAACATATACTAAGATTTTTCTTTTGCAAATATATATTGAAATTGAAAGTTTATATTAAAATTCCCTGTAGATAGCTTTTATACATGTGATAAGAAATACTAAAATTACAAAATAAGCAAGCAAAAAGCACACACGTTTTCGACTATCAGTATCATATGTCGTTATGGAATCAAATCTGTTTTTAATTAATATGATACAAGGCTTAATTTTGAACATGGTGAAAAAAATAGCAATGTATTTTAGTTCTACAAAATTATTTTTTTAAATATAGTTGATAGCTATTTCGGCTCACGCCATCGTCAGAACTATGCTTAAACTAATATTTGCTTATCTATATATAGTTGTGTAGAAAAGGTACAATTTTTAACATTTGTGTGATTTATTTATGTGACGTTGTTGCTTAATTAAAAGTGACCAGCATGAGAGATTGCGTGGTTAAATTTCATATTTTTAACAGGTGTATGAAAACCATTAATTTATTTGATATGTTGGATCACATAACAGATTCGTTTGGAACTGTCATATGGTTTGTAGCTGCACTTATGGCATTTCACAATGCATACAGCAGACCAACCGGACAATAAAATGATAATTGCAAATTAGACGCGGGTGTCCATCCGGTGGCAGCTCGCCGGTGGTGAACCATTCAAGCCAATATTTATTTATATTTTGCAGAATGACACGTTACCAATTGTGTCCACTTATTCGTTATTCGAAAAGGTAATATTTTCCAGAAATATATATATTGAATTGGAGTAATGTAGTACGCTAAATGGCGACATCATATCAATATCTATTTTCTCTTAATGTGTATATGTGTGTATAATAGTATACTTTAATGGCAATTGCCAGTAGTTAAAAAATAAACCGCAAAAAGCAGTTAACGCATTAAAAGTATATTACAGCAGCTCTGGCCTATCAAACAGTCCAGGATTAAATATATTATATCTGATGCAAGTATACCCGGTAAGTCTGACTTCAAAATTTTTGGCTTCACTTTTCCCACTAGCGTCAACGATGTCCTCCTCGGTCCCAATTTGGATGACAGACATGCTTGTTATTTTTGGAATGCTTTTTTATTCAATATTACGCCAACATATCTACGTACATGATTTGTTTACTTTTTATAATGAGCTCGAGAAATTTCACCAAGCCACATATTTCGCCGATATTTTTAATTTTAGAATTTAATTAACATTCGCATTATTATAATAAAAACTGTCTAGATATAAGCATAGTTTTTTTCTACTAAAATTAAATTATTTATCATTATAATAGTGTCAAATAAATCATAGGCAATTATTTCGGATACAATTTTTTTTATATTTAAAAAATATATACGGAAACATCTTTTTGACGAAACATAATAAACATCTCGCAAAATTAGACGTCGCAAATGTGACCTTGATAAATAATTTGGCAACTGTTTCATGTCCTCCAGTTATACCTTGTACCCGAAGTATTTTTATATTCACTTTGCGTGTAACCGGGAGTACCAATACTGCCGATTAATAAGAAGAGGGTGAAACGTATTGAAAGCCCAATAAATTAAACCATTTTGTTTCGACACATTTTTTTCTGAATAAAATTCGATTAAGATAAATGTTAAAACTTTTGGGAATGAGATCGGCTTTTGCTTAAAAAAAGGTCACGAAATTATGGTGGGTCGGAGCAGTTGAGTGAAGGGTGGAGTGAAGGCACGCACTATGTTACGTGCGGTATGCCCGACGGGCTCAATTTTCATTTTCTGACCCTTCGTTTTACATACTTTTCCATGTACATCAATATCAGTTTGGGAACGTCGGAGAACCATTTTTCGAACATCAATTTGAAAAGCCTCTCTGAATAGAAACGACGTCTTTGATGTAAGACGACACCTGAAAAACTGATCTTCAATATTCTAGAAGAGTACCAATGTTGAATGCTTTCTATTTGATAGTTAAAATTTATTATACTATTCTGTTAAAATGTCTTAATGGTCAACTCTATTTTGTTCATTTTTATAGAATATTTACACATAGAGATTCGAAATGAAGAAGATATTCAGATTTTAAAATAGTTGGAAATGCGGATAGGATGAATAAAACCAGTTATATTTCAGTTCACGATGATAATTATTTATTTTGTATGTTTGTTAAAACGCAGCGTGAATGGAGAGGCGTAGCACGCGTTGTCATGGTTCGATTCCGTCGCATAGCTGGTCACATGGCTACATGTTACAATAGTACTTGCAAAAAAAGGTGAAGTTTCAATTTGAAAAAAATGCATAAAGATTTATTTTTTACCCTCATAGTTCTAAGCTTACGTAATTCCGGATCGTTACAGGAGTTATGCATCGACATATAATACAACATCGAGAAGTCTAGTACTATATTTCGTGTGTTTTCATTGGTTTAATCTTTTCGTGTTTCAGTTTTTTTTGTTAAGAAACCATTGTATAGAAATCGACTGTTAAAATTATCTGTTTAAACTTGCTCCTCCCTTCTATAGAAAATCTCACATTGAAGCAGTACTTAACAAGACGAAAAGTGATAAACTTTTTCAACTATGTATGTCATTAGAATATATATATTGGCTCTTAGTACAAACAATATTGAACAATCAGTGTATTTTCTCAAATAACTTCTTCCGGGCACTCAGTTCGCAGTCACATTCAATATTCAATAAAAAAATTGAATTATTGAAGCTTTGTACGATTCCAATTTTGTCATTAACAACCCAGGTTTCGCCTTTCGGTACCTTGAGGCATTCTATCACACGGACGATACAGAAATGAACTACCGTGTGATAGAATGCCTGAAGATGTCAAAAGGTGAAACGTGTAACGTTAAGTAGTTAGTTACGAAACATGTGGAATCGTACGAAGTATCAAAAATTGAAATATGATATTCAAATTCTAGTAAGCGCCTTCAGTCGACGTCATAAAAATACATTGAATTCTACATCGCAAATGATATTTTACCCAAAAGTTGTAAGGATAAAGAAGTAAAACCGTTCACACTTAGCGACATTGCATTTGCACAAAGTAACCACTGAATTCATCCAGAATACTAAAATATATTGTTTCGCATCATTAACTTCGTGTATCAGTTTTCCGTACCAGGTTATTGTTATCTTATTGATTGAATTGGCATTCACTTGGTAGAACTGCATTATAACACGGTGAAAAAAAAATAGCAATGTATTTTAGTTCTGAATTTTGTAGAACTAAAATACATTGCTATTGTTTTCACCGTGTTATTGTTATCTTGATTTATTTAATTTGAATATAAAATACCCCTTTATTCGATGTAGCCAGTGTTCCACCATTTTCATACATGTGATCTTGTTCGGATGTATACTTAAGATACCTACTTATTTTTTCATTGTTTTAATATTATATAGCTTTATTGTTAGCCACTTTTCACTATGACACCGGAAATAAATATACATACAAATAATATATTGTAAATTTTTAACGTCATCAATACAATCGCCTTTCAGTAATTGTATTGTAGTATTATATAAATATTACTTAATCATAATTCAAACATATATTAAATACATGAAAATTGTATACAATATTGCGACTAGCCAGTTGTCTAGTAGGAATTAGGTCTACATTTTTTATTATTTGTTTCGGTGTATTTTTATTCCTTTATTTTGCTTTTATTCAGGTGAAATTGGATTAAGTCGATTCGCTTCTGTGAAAAGCGAGCAGACTGGCAGACATTTTACTTCTGAAATCCCTTCAAGGATTGTACTTTTATGACGTTTTAACGGGAGTTTGTAAACGGCTCAGCATTCATTTGATTTCATGGGATTTGGCCACTTTATTATTTCCATCCGGAAAAATATTAATTTTGGGGAAAGTTAGGTTTCGTACAATAATTATTGTTCCAACAAATCTTTTCTGCTGTTTATGCTGCCGATGAATTAATTACACATTCGCTTTTAGTGTTAACTGTCACTTCTCTATTGAAAGGCAATTAAAAAAATAAAATTTTAAATTATGAAACACGTTTTCAATACTATTTCCACAATCTATTTTATAATCAGCACCAGTTTCGCTTATAAAAATAATGTGTAAACAGTACTACAAATGTGTTTTTATCAACAACAAAAAAAATACACATTACAAATAATTGTATTTTTTAAGTGCAAACTTGTATATGTATACGAATACATTTTTGCATTTGTAATCGTGAATTGTATAACAATACGTGTAAATGTGTGATGTTTTTTTTTTTATTGAAACTGCCGTTACAAATGCCTGTAATGGTAGAGCAAAAAAGCAATCTTATGTATAGGAATATTATCGCTTATCAGCTGCATAAATTTTGAAATTTTGTGTATTTAAGAATGTATATTTATGTCAAACCTCTTTATTTATTCGTGATTGAAATCAACAGTTGATTGTCTTTTTCTGGAGCTTTACGCTGATTGAATCGAAAAAATTGTGATGTTTTATTCGTTTACGACTGCTGTTGTTTTAAAACGCTCCGCCGTACAATTCCGTGAAATTAACGCGCAAATCCTTGCGTTATGGTATGACAGCGCATCCCATATATATTTCAAACTAAAATCATTTCGGGGGACATACGACGACAGCCGGTGCGATATGTACGCTCATTGTATATGGATCTTATTTGACCACAAAAATAACTTTTGCGCATCCTGTTCGCAAACATGATTCACCGCAAATCCCACTCGTTCAACGGGTATTCACGATAAACGCTGATGAGGCATGCGCGCCTGATATATTCCGGACCAATATTCTGCGGTGGTGCGCGGCTCTTCCCGCCATGTCGATTGGACTTCTTTCGTGCGTGTTGGTTGAACTGAGCACCCTTATTTTTTTATACCCTTTAGTTGCCCCGATTATGTTACGAAATAAACTGGCTTGAAATCGAATTTACTCAGGTCCGAATTCCACCTTCGGTACCATAACCTTGAACGCGGTCACGTTCGTATGCAGAGTGAAGCGAAAATTGTTTAGCACAAAGAATGATAATATCCTTATTTCACGGCTATCCCGGTGATTTTATTTATCCACTTTGACCTTTTTTTTTGTAGATGTTTTAGCCAGCGTTGATTTTGAGAATAAGTTTGATTGCTGCTAAAATGTAGCACGCAGTATAATACGAAGCTTTTATTATCTCGATTTAACCTCCAAACATCAGCCGCGTAGATAAATAACTTTCACCAGGAAATGTATTTGCGCGAATATTTTTTTTATGTAGATCTATAAATATTGTCTTCTATTGTCTCTCAGAAAACATGTGTGGCTAGAAATCAAACGTTTGGGACGCAGCATGCTTATCGTAATGTTTACTTGGAGTAATTCGTTTTTTTTATTGTGTAAAAACCTTGAATTCGAAGGAAAAATTCTGAACGAATTGATTATTTATAGATATTGATCGATCAATTCTTTCCGACACGATGGTTGTTAATGGTAAGTTAATGAAGTAATGGAAGAAGATTTGTTAATGAAGTAGTGATTAAAGTAACTTAAGTTTTTTAACATTTGAAGGAACAATAAAAAAAAGTCTCATTTATTTCAGTCTACCCGAAATTTTACCCACGCAGTAAATTCAGAAATATTGCATCGATTTCAGATGATGTCTTAGATTCTTTGTAATTTTGAAACGTACAGACTGTCTGCTCCACCATTATTATCCGCGCCCCTTCGCTCTCAACCGAGGGCGCATATGTTTGTAGAGGGTTAAATTACAAATTGGAGTTTCATGGTAATGTTTTTGAGCCAAGCGGTGGAATTTCGTTTTGTTTATTTTACTCCTCCTGAAATCAACATATTATACACATACAGTACGCAATTCAATGATCACTAATCTATATTTAAAGAAAATATGAATTATTTTAGTCGTTTCCACAATTTTATAATATAATAATCACCAGACCGGTTTCGCTCCTCTAACATAATCAATTTACCGATATATCCGTGAATTTAAAAATGTTTGAAATGGTGATGATTAAAAAATGTGTTTTATTTATTTAAATACTTTTTGTTACGGTGTATTCTATTGTGTTAATGTATTATCAGGTTTATCCTAACGGATCTTACAAATTTTTTGTCATGTCTCCAATCGTTTATTCGTAGTTATTTAACGAGACTCACTTTTCTTACTAGGATTATACCGATCACGTCTTTCCATCTGAAATTACACTGAGGAAATGATTTTTTCGCCTAGAAGCTTTTAGAATTCGCCATTTTTTTTAAAATATGAAATTGTTTTGTCAACGGGTCTCTAAAATTAAATAAATATATTCGCATTTATGTGAAAATAAATCTGCGTTCATATTAAATATGCCATTATAAAAGTTTATAGTTTATCATATTATTATGGTATACCCAATGATTTTCTACACATCACAGATCGGTGTAATTTTCATTATTCACGTGTTGGAATGCTGTCAAGACGCTTATACGATAATTCGCAATGCGCTATCAGATGCTTGCAATTCAATTTGAGAAAGTCATCGGTTCGTTTGCTTAGTTTTGTAAAATTGAATGGATGTGAATTGGTAATAAAAGAATTATTGTCGGCGAACCTTCGATTGTATTTGACCTAAATTTTATCGATTTGATTTTATCTATTTTCTAGTCATGCTCGATTTATCTCTGTCAACATTGTCATTAATCATTTAAAATAGTATGCCATTTATTTAGAGTTCATTTTATCTTGCAAGAATATTTGCTGCCATCCCATCGATACGTTAAAATAATTATGATCTAGTCTGAGATACATACCTTTTATATGTATGAACTACCTTCATATTAATCTATGAGACCGCATTGATTTAATTAATACAGTCGTTAATCTTGAGAGGTTCCGCTTCATTCGGTGATTCAATGTATAATATACTGTATGAATAAATATATACAAATGATATTAAGCGCACAACGTACTTCTGTTAAATCTCAGATGCGAACGTTATTTTGATAACGACGTTAAGTCAATATATGTCGAGTTTAATCAGAATTTCATC